>OX382344.1:216477-1416477 GCA_947507615.1 Hemithea aestivaria | reverse complement strand
CACTGCATCAACGCGCTTACTCAAGAGTCATAAGATGTATAACAGCAATATATATATATTTTTTTATTTAACTCTTGAGTCATCATCACCATCACTGGCCTCTTACATCTATGAAATATGATTCAAGCAGCGTCCGTAGTCAAATATTTTTTTATAATAAAAAAAAAATACAGTTTACCATTGAATATTGTATGAAAAACTTCGAGTCAGGTGCTACATTTTTTCGGTTATTATTCTTTGACTAAGGCAGTGACCCTGTCTAGATTCTGATAAAAAAATGTCATGTAAAATTAAAATTATGATAAGTAATATCATCCGCACACAATAATCATCTTTTCTATCTAATGTCAGACTTTACTCTGATTCCGCCATATTTTGTGTTTCTCCGTTCTATTCTAATTAAGTAATCTATGACTGCTATACCCCTGATCATGCTTCAGGATGATGCTGCAGATTGGAAAACGGAAGCTGGTTTATAAAGGTTTTTGCTAACAACCAAATTGTAGAACTTCTCGTACTTAGGTAATTTAGCGCAGGTTACAAAAAGTTGTAAAAGTTGTATAAGATGTGTTGTACATAATATTATACCTCTACAAGGGATGTAAATCAAGAAAGAATGACTGAATTTTTGAAAATGACCTGTATAAGCGGGCTATTTTGAATAAATTAATATAAAAATTTATTTATCCTAACAAAGGGGAAAGGAAAAGGTTATTTTATTATAAAGGTTGGTTTATTTTTATTCATTATAGGTTAGCCTTTGGCCACGATCTCGCGTGGTGTTAACCGATGTAGCGGCCGTAGATGGTAGCAAACTAAACCTAGAGGCAGGATACTAGCTGCACCCTGCGGTTTTTCCCGCTGTACTGTAGCCTATGTACTATTCCAGGGTATGTCTCGGCATTATGGCGTCCCGCAGGAACACCCCCAGGTTTCTAGTGGGTATCCCCGCCGCGCCCATTGGCGGGTTAGTCCCACATACTAACCCGCGCCCCCTGGCGTAAGGTGATGATGCGTAACGAATATCTTCCGGGTAAAAAAAGGTCTAAGCTATCTTTATTCCAAATTTCAGCTCAATCTGTCCACCCGTTTAGGCGTGAAAGAGTAACACAAGTAAACATACATCCAGGCATCCATAGATTATTTTCCAAACCTTAGTGATTATAATATTGGTAAGATTAGTAGTATTAGTCACAGAATATATATAGAGGTAAAATTAGCCCTGTACAGAACTTATCATGAATGAACTTACGCGTACAACCAAGCACCTATTCACGAAGGTTTACCCAATCGCAGCGTGTTTCCCAAACATCTGCCGGCCACGTTTCCACACTTTCACCGTACGTATAGTATATTTATAGACGGCTCCCCCAACAAAACTGTCCTAAATACAGAATTGCACTCGGCGACAAATTTAGAGATCGGCATGTATTGGCCCGGGGCCAAAGATCACTGCGACAAAATTAGCATGCGGCTAGGCGCCACTAGGAAAAAGAAAAATGCGTCATAACTAACTGGAAGACATTGCACTGGAAATGCACTCAACTATGTTGAAATGATGTACAAATTTTTGATTCTATTATTAGCTACCATGTTATGCTAGAGAAATTACTGGGCTGAGGAGTCTTAACATCTTTACTCTCAAGTAAGTGTGATTTTTGTTACTCCTTTCCCTGCACAGTTGTCTGGAAGAGATCGTTTTTATCGACAAGACCGCCAATTGTAACCCCCTTGTATACTATGTAACAATATTATTTAATTTTTTTTTTTCATGTGGAGTTTCAATAAAGAGTTGTGTATTGTGTTGTATTGTATTGTAAGAAGCGTTGGTGCCACCATTGGCCTAAAACAAAGTAAACCATTTTTAAATGAACACATTATGAGCCAGTTATGTTCCGCATACTTAATTTTTAATAAAATCAAAACAATAGTTTTATGTTTACACTAAGCAAAAATAAGTCATCGTGATGGTTCTCGAGTCCTTTCCACATTATAGCGGTTTCGTACCAAAATCTATTTATTTTCTAATTTTTCCACAAACGTAGATACTCAACACACGTTTTGCATAACTTTTGGGGAATCCAAGGCTTGTCGTTAATTTCCAGGGAGTATCCAAAGTAATTTTTGTAAGCCTAAATTATGAACGTTGTCACATTCAAACGGAATTCTTTGAGCATAATATTCTCCGCAAATTAAAAAAAATATATCCGGATCATTCACACAAGTAGCCTTGACCATGCTATATCAAATTATAATAAAAAAACTTTAGTTAGAAATTATGAGCTAAGTAACACTGTAATATTCATTTGTGATAGCTATAACTCGTAAACAATACAACCATGAACAATTCGCTTGCGCAATCTAATTTTACTACTAGCGCCATCTAGTTATGCATTAATAAACTATAGGCTAGGTTAGCTTTAGGTATTCTTATTTTGCTGATTTTACCGAAACTAATAATTTTATCTTAACCGCTATAGTTTTCCTGGAAAGTTCATGGTTGAAAGCATACCTCTGATTTTTTTCAGAATTTTAAAGCTAGTAGTTCAGATTTTAGAGGGGGGGGACGCTCAATTTTTTTTTAAAAACTTGAATATCTTTCAAACAGAACATGAAATCGAAAAAGTTTCTTAGCAAACCGTCCTTCATTTTAAAATACCTATTCAACGATACCCCACACGATGGTATCAGCCAGAAAAAAAAATCATCCCCATCTTACGTGTACGGGAGGTAGCCTAAATTAATTAAATAAAAAATATTTTTTGTCACCGTTCTCTTACCCTTATTATTACTTACCTGTATACAAAATTACACTTTTCTAGGACTTATAGTTTCTCCGCAATGCCGCGGACAGACAGACGGACGGACGGACGGACGGACGGACGGACAAAGCGAAACTATAAGGGTTCCTTGTTGACTACGGAACCCTAAAAAAAAGAATGAAAATTTAGCACTAAGTGACAGGAAGTTTCTGATACATTTTATAAAATAAATCTATTGTTATTCAAACCTACTTACTCGCACCTATGCTAAATAGCTACACATTTATTGTTAAAATAACATTTTAAAAACAAACAGCATACACTGCATGTATTTAATTTAATCTGGTAGATCCGCGACCGTACCTTTAGGTAATGAGATTTGGTAAGCATAAAATTATAATATTTTGCATTAACTGCATTTAACCTTTACTTATCGCGCGGATTGTAATTAAAATGTACACTGAATGCATTTATTTTGAGATATTCAAATGTCTTCCGTTTTTATGGACAAAAGTACTGTTATATAAAAGAAAATTATAGCGGAAATAAATAAATATTGTGGAATATTTTGCACATCACCATCTAAGCATTTTACTAGCTGTAGGCTTCGGCCGTGGTTAGTTATCACCTACTGGACAAGACCGTGTCGCCAAGCGGTCATTGTGACCGTGTTCCGGCATGATGTTCAGTGAAGCCAGGGAGGTATTTTTCCCGCCTATCATCTACGGTCACGTCGTCGCTTAACATCATGTAGATCGTGGTCAAAAGCTAATCTATTATGTAATTACGATTTTCGATTTTTTTTTGTTTTTATTTATTTATTTATTTTTAGCCATGGTCGTCCCACTGCAGGGCAAAGGCCTCCCTACCTTCCTTCCACTTTTTGCGGTTTTGGGCTATTTCTGATTTTAATATAATGTAATTTTTTTTTAATGTGATGAAGAAGAAGACGAACAAGACGCTTTCCCGATGTTAAGAGACAACGCTGCCCATAATCAGCACAGTGCTACCCAGGATTTCACAATGATGTGAAATTCTAGGAGCACTGCACCAACGCTTCCCACTCAAGAGTCACAAGATGTTAAGACTCTTTAGCCCAGTAATTTCACTAGCTACAGTGCCCTCCTACCGGAGCACAGTAATTATCAAATAATTATTAAATATAATGTAATTATTATAAAAAGAAAAAAACAACGCAATGTAAATGTCGCAGTTTATTTATGATCTTAGATAAATTATGTTTTTCCTTTTCCGAGACTTGAACTCTATTATATTCCAAATTTCATCGACATCGGTTCAGTGGCTTAGGTCAGACACACCTTCATATTATTTATTATAATATTAGCGTGGATACATTATTATATAGAGGTAGATCGAATTAATACCCTTTTTTACCCAGGAAAAATGCATTACGCATCATCACCCCACGCCAAAGGGCGCGGGGCGGTATGTGGGACTCCCCCGCCGAAGATGAGCATGGCGGGGATATCAACTAATAAACCTGGGGGTGTTCCTGCGGGACGCCATAATGCCGGGGCAGCGGGTACGCCGAAGCACTCATCCGCGGCCCCGACAGCATTGAATTGATTGACCTTTACGTGATTTTAATTGGTTACTTAGGGAACAGGTTTCCTAAATGTTAAGAAAGTAAACAGGAAAAGTGCACATTAAAACTGATCAATACTTATAGTACCTACCTATATATTATTATCTTGCATTTACGTTTAACTACATTAAATTCAGGCAGTTTCGTCGGAGCGGTGTAAATAAAACTTAATGTTGGTAAGAATACTGAACGCTTCGCTTTTATGCTTAATTATGCATAATTAACTTCATTTAACATTTATTTTAAAACGACGGGGTTTATGAGCTTGTTTCGTGCTATATTATATTTTTCTAGATGCTTCTAGCGGTTTTATTAGCTGAAAAATAATATTTTATTCTATTCTATTCTATATGTTAATTGTACGAGTAGCTTATTTTTATATTACTCAATGGTCAAATCTACCCATTTACTAAATTTCATCTCAGTGGATTTAGTCATTTTGATGTAAGGAGGTAACACATAATATTATTAATGTGAATGATAAAAGTTAAAGGAATTAGGATTATAATATCTGGTCACATATATTATGAAAAATACTTAAATTATTGGGATCATACTGCAATAAAACAAGTTATCCTAGTTGTACTGCCAGAGTAAAATCACAACATTATTGTCCAGGGTATTTGTATTAAATTGTCTCTTTCACTCTTTCTTGGAAAAATTAAAAGTAGCCATGTGCATTTATTCGAACAAAATTGCAATTTAATTTATCGAACCAATACAAGGAAAGTATCAAACTCGTACAATTATGATACTGGCAAATACACAGCTCATGTGACTCCACAAATAAAAAAAAAACATAACTTCATCCCCTTCTAGAACACAAGTATGAAACAGATACTTCAAGTAAAGTAGCATATTATGCGACAAGTCGATACAAAAATAAAGTTATTATGTCCGTTGTGTAAAATAAGTGGCAAATTCGATAGCCTGCGACATTACCCCTCGTCCGTGGTAAAAGGAGGTATTACATCAAAAGATGTGAGCTCGCAGAATTGAGTTAGTATGAGTGCGCGTTTGCATTGTTATACGGTTTTAATGAAGTGCAGAATGAATTTAGTTATATAGAAAGTTATTTACGTCCTTTTCCAAACTACATAATATTATCTTGAAACTATCATGTACCACGCTTCAACTATATATATATTTTTCTTCATTATTGATTATTAGCTTATCTTTTTCTAGCGTAATGTTAAGCGATGATGCGGCTGAACTTCAATGAATTTAGCCAATGTTTTTCCACAACTACCCATTTGAAAGAGTGAAATAGCCAGGGAAACTATCATGCTTATGGGTCTTATCCTGGAGGGGACAAGCGCAGTGCTGTATTGGAGGGTAGGTAGTAGGACTATGTACCTGTCAAATATCCAGTTAACACTGGGACTGTATTGTGCCAGAGTTTCCACTGATTGCTAGGGATTTTGGATCAATATTACTATTATAATTTTATTATGAGCACGTTTATGGCGCTGCTGGGCAAATGCCTCTCTACCTTTACCTAAAATGTCATACGAGCAATCTAACGTTCAATAGTGCAACATTCTATCCGTTAAACAATGGACCCACACCGAGCACTACGCACCGCGTTATTAGATCATCGACGGCGCGATACGGCAAAGGGCCGATGTTTTATTTATGTGACGTATCGCGCACCCCCATTACTACGCGCAGGCTAGTTTGGTCGCAGCTTGTCCGCACTATTTAGTGTCGGAATGGAAAACAACTGTTTGTAAAACGAAAACAATAGTAACTTATATAATAGAAACTGCCCGGTTTTATCCGCTGTACAGTAGTAGCTTATAATATGTTATTTATTAAAGACTAAGCTATCAGACACGGATGAGTGCTTCGGCGTACCCGCTGCCCCGTTATTATGGCGTCTCGCAGGAACACCCCCAGGTTTTTTAGTGGGTATCTCCGCCGCGCCCAACTTCGGCGGGGAATTCCCACATACCGCTCCGTGCCTCCCGGCGTGGGGTGATGATTCGTAACGCATTTTGCCTGTGTAAAAAAAGGTTCTATCTCTATACTAAATTTCAGCGCAATCGGTCCTCCCGTTTAGATAAGAAAGAGTAATAAACATACATCCATTAGTTAGTAAGAATTTTTTATTATTCTTTATAACTCTTGGAGTAAGACGATGGTCAAAAATAATAAGGGTTTAAACAGGCGCCACAGAATCGTACCGCGCGGGAAAGCGTTCGCGATCTATATAATGGTGTCTCTGCTTTATTTGTGTTTCCCGACAATGTGCGGCCTTATCGCTAAAAGCTACATTATTCTATGCAAGCAACCTTTGTAAGAATAGATTATTTGAAACTACGGAATACAAATTTAAATAATAAAAATATATAATATAGTAAAGTAATAGTTCAATTAACGTTTAAATTGGATGCATACATCAAATTCAACCAAATTCACTCAAAATAAATTTATTATTATTTTACAATCTTTGGAGAACTTATATCTAGGTCTTAAATTAGGGTACTTAAATATTTTAATAAAGTACATTTACAAGTTTCTGTATATAGGTGACATAATAATCACAACATATTGTGGACAGAAAATAAAGAGTTAACTAAGATAAAAATAAAAAAAGATAATAAAGATAGACAAATTGGTTAACACAAAAAAGTCTTCTGAAATTACCTATTTCAGAAGACTTTTTTGTGTTAACCTACCGACAAAAAAATCACTGGCGAGTACTCGTTTTACCTGGCCAGCAGAAGTAAACAAAAACAAAATAAAAGAAATATTGATTTGTGATTGAGTAATAGTATCCCAATCCACTTTGTAACTTTCGTTTCAATATTAGCACGCAGCGCAGGGTTCATGTGATTTTCATTCAATCTCGGAGCTTCTGAAATCCATTTTTTATCCATCCAGTTTTAAATATTGTTTGATGCTTATGCCAATAATAGGGATATTGACACATGTTACGAATTCATATAAAGTTATGTTTTTCACATAAAAGACATTTAAAAACCGAAAATCACATTTTAAGGATGTATTTACAAACCAAAATTAAATAAAATTAATTTCACATAATATGTTTGCATAAAATATGATATTTGTGTATGAAATGGGTCTATCTATCATAAAAAAGCAATTCTAAAAACTAGTCAACATTGCTTAAAATATCAATAACTGCTATATATTATGTATATTCTAAACGTTCGAATTAAAAAGAAATAATAACTTAATTTTCCTTATTTTTAAAGGCAGAGCTATTAAATCTCGTAAATATAAAAGTTTGTATGTGTGTAGAGGTAAATTTGTTACCTCTTTACCCTAAATGGCTGAACTGAAGCAGAAGAAAACACAGGATTTTTTAAACTGCCGGGCTTTCAAGCTAGTGAAATTACTGGGCTAATGAGTCTCAACATCTTATGAGTCTTGAGTAAGAAGCGTTGGTGCAGTGCACCTAGAATTTTACTGAATAATAATAATTGGGGTTTATACTCCAACAGAACAGGTTACCCTACTTACACTGTCAGAGTCAAATCACAATTTATAGGTTGTGTGGCAAACCTATATGTTGCAGTTTCAGGTCGCCGAGATTACTACAGGGCCTGCAACATGACCTGATGACTGCTTCCTACATATCTTATAGGAAACTCCCGGGACCCACAATTTTACGTGCCTTCCGAAACACGGTAGCGTCCAGGCGAACTTTATGCCACACACTGAGATTTGAACCCAGGGTCTCCGTATTAAAAGCCGGACGTATGACCACTGAGCCATGGACGCGACATGAGTTGTGCTCTACATCTTAGCAAAAAAATATCTATAGATCCTCCATAAATCTGAATCATTTCATAACAGTAAATTACCTCACTCGACACTGTTCACAAACAAGTAATATTATACTCATATAAATAATGATATCATAGATTAATAGGCTATTAATCAGCTGCCCTAATTAATCTCCATATGTCGGATGAATGGTCTACTGACCGCTTGGTACTTGCCGATTTCATCAGCCGTGAAGTCAAGAAACTTGCGAAATACTAGTATATTCTATTATATTGTAATTAGTGGACCCGTGCGCACTTCGAAGCACCTAACAGAAAAATATCTTTACTATATTAATTTGTAAACCTTCCTCTTGAATCACTATATTATCTATTTAAAAAAAGGGGTAGGTTGTCTGGAAGAGATCGCTTTTAGCGATAAGACCGCCAATTGTTACACTTATGTCGTGATTTTGTGTTATAGTTTTAAGTTTTCTGTATGTTTGTAGTGTTTCAATAAAGAGTTTTCTATTCTATTCTATCTATTTAAAAATCATTTTTGTACTCCTACCTAAATTGTATCTATTTTGTTCATAGTTATCTTGATATAGTATTGGGTATAGTTTAATTAAGAATTCTAATAATTTCTGAGAGATAATTTTTTGCTGTATCTGCCTCAAGAAGGCCGTACAATCAATGTTTTACAATATTATATTAATTATAATTTTACTGTTATAATTTCACGTGTAGCGGCCAGTTTGGTGGATCTAATAAAAAAAAAAAAACAGCATCAAAATCCGTATACTTCAGAAGATCTACAGACAGACAGACACGGGAAGATACTTTGTTTTACATTATGTAATGATACGAGCTCTTTGTTTGCGGTTTTGCTCGCATGGAGAAATCTTTTCTTAGCGAAGATCTTTGTCATAAATCTCATGTGTTCCAATCACCGAATTCGAATCCCGGCCCGCACCAATAACTAGAATTAGTTATGTGCTGTTTTTTCCACTCGCTATATACTGATGGTGGACTTCGACCGTGGCTAGTTACCACTCACTGGACGAAACCGTGTCGCCAAGCGGTCATTGTGACCGTGTTCCGGCATGATGTTCAGTGAAGGAAAGGATTTATCCCACCTTCTAGGTTTAGCCTGCCACCATCTAAGACCGTGACGCGTTGGCCGTCTGTGAATAGAATATCATATTATATTAAATTTTTCTAAACGAATACTAAATAATTTATCAGATCTTTAAATAATTTCGTACGAGATATAAATGTAATTTCCAGTGTCTAGAACCGCAGGGCGTAGCAAATTTATGTAGAATGTAGAATATCTGAGCTAAATAATTTATGTTAATTACCTAGCTCATGTTTTATACCAGTCATTACCTACGTACCTAAACGTAAATACATTTTAAGGATGTGTTAAGGATTTCAGCGATAATTTTAAGCAACCAAGTAAGTATGCATTCCTCATTTCATTTAATATTTATCTGGATCGGTTGAGTGATTCTACAATCTTCAGAAATTATTTGTTATGATTTGTATTTATTTGTAAAGTTTTTTTTTAAATATTTTATGCTAAATAAATATTATAGAAATAGATATTAATATGTAAATTTGGCTTATTGTCATTTGGGACACAAAATTTTCGGACACTGTGTCCCAAATGACTACTCTATTTTTATTAATAATTTTAGTGACATTTGGGACACCATTGAAAAATTCTGTTTTATACAGTCAGATAAAAAACTCATAACTATACAAAAGATCATTAGATAAATTAGGGTATTATAAAAAAGTGAGCATTATATAATATTACAAAATTATTATAAAACAAACATTTACGATTAAGGTGTAGATTCCTAAAAGATTGAGTTACTAGGTACTGGGCGACCAGAAATTTGAAGAAGTAATTTTAATTATAAAAGGCATTGTTAGTGGAAAAAAAGTGGATAAAATAAAAATTTATTTTATTATGGTGCCATCCAGTGGCAAATGTCAAAATCTCGTACTCTTCCTAGGCTGACGGTGTCACGGAAGAAGTGAAAGGACTTGACGAGGTGGTCCAGGTGGATCTTGATGGATCCTGGTGGATCTTCATTCTAGATGACAGTTGTCAAACTTGAAACGTCAATATCTCGGAAAATACTCGTCCTAGACGCGGTCACGGAATAAATAAAAGGTAAATAAAACCACCTTCCTCCTATTTCAGACATAGATATTAATATTATAAATAGTAGAAGTATTGTTCCCAAACCTTTTTAAAATGGTTCCCAGAAAAACTGCAACCTCATCCAAGTAAGCGCCACAAGTTAACTAGTCCCTCGTTAATCCAAATTGCTCAACAAGATGACTAATGACTGCTAGTTCTAGGAATTTGTTTATTTAAGGACACTCGTGAACTGTCGTGTCAAGATTAACCAGTTAATCTGGAGTTATGATTAATTGGACTTGACGCATACAGTTTTGTCATAATTAGGGTTTTATAACAACGTCTCATCAATTTGTTGTATTTATGCCAAAAACTTTTTAAAAATTCTTTTAAGAAATCGCTTTCTTGATTTTTCGCCGTGTTTCGGAAGACACGTACAACTCGCACCCCCCGAGGAAGAAAGTCGTAACTGAAAAACACCAACTTTACAGGAGCAACAAAAAACTGATTTAAAAAATCATCGGCAATCTGAGAAAAATTTAGTATATAGCAAAAAATAGCAAAAATTAACCTCGATTGGCCTATGTATTTCAATTTGCAATTTAATTAATCGTCATGGAGTATATCTTAAAAAATAGCTTTACGCTATTTTTCAGCGACACATATTAATTAATTTATGTAGTTAACAGACATACTACTTTATTAACATGGAACGGAAACTATAATGCTGACATAACTGCAGATACGACTTTCTGAGCGTGTGGTGTCGTTACAAACTCCACGCGTAAGTATGATTTACGACGTTTTTCCACGAAAACTTTGTGTTGGTCTTTTTACGTAAAATAAATTGCATCCTTTTTCTTCGAAAAATATATTCAGATAAATAATGTATTTAAAGTAAGCGCTTTTTTAACCCTTTGACGACCATGGGGACATCCGTGTACCCAACACAAAAAAATAAAAATCTAAATAAATTCTTGGTCAATTTCAAATATTTTTTTGTTTTCTAAAATTTAAATGTCCATTTTAACCATTCATTGCTAGCAGCCCCATAAAAGTAGAACTATATTGTGTCTATAATCTATAAAAGATGACATATCTTTTGGTGCGAAAATGAAAAAGTTTTCTCAAGATTCACAAGATGTTAAAGTGAGAATCATAAATAAATTTCATGAAAAAACTATAGCCTGGTTAATGTTATATTAATATAAATTACTACACTATTAGATAATTTGATCCTCATAAAGCTATAAAGTCATAAATAAAAAGGGACAGTACTGTCCCTATGGTCGTGAAGGGATACTTTTTTCGGACGACGATATGAACAAAATATTATGAAGTTATTCAAAAACCGAATAGTTACCAAGCAATATCAATAAAAGAAAAAAAACTGATTTCAATAAAGTCATAAACCTTTAAAAATATCGTGTAATTAATAGAAACAGCCAACTGTAAAACGATATAGATTCTTAGGATAACCTTAAGATAATAGTAGTAGTCATAAAATGCATTATTGTGTCATATAAAAAATCCGTGTGAATTCGGGTGAACTTTCTACCTGGGTGATTAACGGTACCTACACCGTTAGAGCCGTATATTGTACCCATGTGCAAAGCTTCTCTTACTGTCCCGTTAGGACAGGGTGCATGGGTCGCTGTTTAGCCAGACTGGAGGGTAAGATTGGTTGCATAAAATGCACCAAGTGATGGTCAATCATGTCATACCAATAATTGAAGCTGGCTACCAGCCAAGCTTCCAGTTGATTACCATGGTACGATTAGGTACGATTTTTTACTAAATATGTTTCGTATCAAACTACAATAAAAATATGAGTGGCATTGGTCTAACGAATCAAGGAAATATAACACACGAGCTTGATCGCAGGTCAAAGTTAAAATAAGAATAAGAAGATAGATTATCTAAGACTATTCTTTGACCTTTTTGATATAACAGTGAACAACGCATATACCATTTACACAGAGAAGCACGGTCAGAATAGATTAATTGGTTGTTTGTAGATCAGGCAAGTCTCTGTGGCTTCCTGAAAAAATGAGTAAGTACCTACCATATTATGCAATGCTATAAATCGATCTACCCTATTACAATCCATCGAAAAAACGATAAACAGAAAATGATGCGCGTATTGTGCACGTTCCAAAAGATAATCGCACTAACAACACCTGTATAATATGCAAAGTTCACCTGTAATATACGACCGATTGAATTGTTTTATTCTGTACCTTGACTCATTTCTTATAAATTAATGATTTTAGGTAGTAAATTTGCGTTTTTAATAAGTGTTTAGATCCTAGATATTCCTCTAGCCTTGAAACAAAACTGTAAATAATTTCGAATAAAATTTACCGTTGACGACCATAGGGACACCCATGTACCATAAAATTCCAAAAAAACTAAAATAGGTTTTTACTTTTTGACTTTAAAATATGTTTTATAGACATCAAAAAGATCATATTATACAGAAATAACCATAACATTACCTCTCCTAGTCTTATGGTCCTGAAAGGGTTAAACGAAAAAAATCACAGACAGTTTTCGCGTATGTTGACATATTACGTCATTCCAATCATTTATTTTGTAAAATATTAGTCGTTTCTCAGTACAAAAGAAATTACAAAATAAAAAACAGCCCTTAAATGACTCCAGTATAAGGGATTTATGTGTAAAACTTTTAACTTATTTAAATTTTGTAGAAAGATCTTGTAAATATTACTAATTGTGTATTTTAAGGTAGCTTTTGTTGTACTATACCAAAAATCATAAAGGTTTCGTAATAAATTTAATACCAGCTATGTTGAGTAGTATTACAACTTTAAAAGTAAACTAAGTAATATTTCAGGATATATTGTATATCTGTGCAAAATTTCATCTAGATCCACTTAGCCGTTTTGGCGCAAATAAATTAGAAATATTCATCCACTCATACATTTGTATTCAATGATTAAGTTTAGTATTATGACAGGAGAAGTGTCATAATTATGTCTTTTTATTAAATTATAACATTGTTTTTCATTTATGAAGTATGACTAATGATGATTAAACCAATTTCAAACATTGCTTGAGTAAAAACAAAGTCTATGACACAAGGAAATACGAATGACTGCAAAGTGTTTCAAATACGATTAGATATTGCGCCACAAGGAATGGATGCCGCATTGCTGGAAACCGTGACTTCCGAAGTTGAAACGGGCTTTATGAACGGCGGGAACGAGCGGGATAGGATTAGTTTGTGTAATTCCTGCGCCACTCTCCGAAACGAATCTTAATAAAACGGTTAGAAGGGGTGACTCTTCTACAGTGTTCAAAACTCTTAGAATGCACTAGCGTTTGGTCATTCACGAGCCTTTTGGCGCTCCCCTGAATCGACTCCAGAACCTGAAACTGGTATTTGGCAGTATCATCCCAAAGACGAAAACAATATTCTATAGATATACGATCGGCTTTATGATAGAGATAAGCAAATGTCCCGGGTGAAGTAATGTTGCACCTTTGCCAAAATACCCAACTTTCTGACAGTCAATTGAGTCTTAGACTTGATGTAATCACAGAAGTAAAAGGCAAAAATAAGAGGAATTCCCAGTATCTAAAAGTGATTAGCTATCGACAAACATACATTTCGGAAAGGAGAAGTTTCATTAAATAAAATTCTTTTAACAGTAAATAACTTCTCTTCATCGTTTTTCTTTCCGTCTCTATTGGCTCTACCGCTAGATGTTATCTGCTTACCCAAGAAGTGAGTGATATGCAAAACAGATCAACAGTAGATTTACCACGACAAAACCCGAATTGTTGAGCACACAGGAGATCATTCGTCGAGATTGATGCTCCATTTCATGAACGTGACTGAGATATGCCAGTGGTTGGAAGGGCCAGCACAACTGCCTTTTTTTGAAAACAGGCTGCACGTTGGCGTATAATGCTGAAGGCTAGTCAAAATCGAAGTGAGCCCTGGTGCACATGTCTTTAACACTATCGCAGGTATTCCGGTTGGATGCCAGCATATTCACATGATTTCACTGCGTTCTATGAACCTCTGATTAATAATTATAACCAGATATATCAAACATTGAAGGAGGCCAGAAGTATTCAGATGCTACGATTCCGTAAAAAGAGAGCCATTTAAACTGTCGAGTTCATCACGGGCGTAAATGCATCCCACACATGTGGCTTGAATTTGTTTTCAAGTGAGCCTCCGGTTAATCTGACAAATACACATCTGACGGCAAACCTATTTACTTCTCCATAAAGAACAAGAGAGCGGGGTTTTCAGATTCAAAGTAGTGGTGTTAGTGGTAAATTTGAGTGCAGACGTTGAAAGTTGGAGAGTCGCACTTTTAGAGAAAGGAATTTCTGAAGCTGTGAAACCGTTCGCTTAGTTATTTAAAGATTTATATATGTATATAGAGTGACACGGTACACAGAAACTGAAGTGGAACGAGATCTTTAGCTACAGGTCATTAGAAATCCAAACTTATACTACGTCAACCGAGAGAAACTAGAGTGAGAATTGCGAGGTCACTCGAACCCTCCGGGGATGTCAGTTGGGTCCTCTTATGCATCCAGTCGCTAACGGGTACGATCTTGCATGCCGAGACTTTCTTTCATGACTGGTTAGCTCATCATTTGCCTTTAATCCCGCTACTCTCCAGATTTCAAGCTGAAGCAAGGCAGAATGAGTAACTATGATCTGCGTTTAGCGTAACGATACCCAGTTTACATAACTGGCTACACAGATACGTGTGCTGCTGGACTCCAAAAACATAAAAACCAATCTTTATACAACTATTTTATAATAAAAAATGTAAACAATTAGACTTATTTATTTTAATTCTGACTAAAGTTTCGTGAAAGAAGTGAGTAACTAGTAGTTAAAGTGATAAAGGCTGATAAATGTTTCGTAGAAGAATGTGGTAACTGTAATTGCACGACGATATATTTACGAAAATTTCTTTAAAAAGGCGTTATCTGTAGTTATGTAAAGATATTTGTAAAAATGTTCGTACAATATTGACGTAAGTGTATTTATGATGTTATTGCCATGGAAAACTAGTAAATAGTGTGGTCGCAAAAGTAATTAACTACAGTTTTATAGAGTAATTTTATTTGATTCCAGTGTCGTACAAGTTTAGTTTTTTTTTAATAATTCCCTCATTTTTTGAGATAAATTTATGAAAAAAATAGACAACATGTATCGGATTTTTCTTGATTTTATTATGCAATAAAAATAAAAAGTCACAATTAGGGTTAATTCTTTCTTCCTCGAGAGGTGCGAACTGTGCGTCCCGGCTGTTTCTTATAAGTTACTAGCTGCGCCCAGCGGTTTTACCTGTCTTATATCAGGGCCTATGTGTTCTTCCAGGATCTAAGCTATCTCTATACCAAATTTCAGCTCAATCGGTCTACCTATTTAGGCGTGAAAGGGTAATAAACATATATCTATATATCCAGACATCAATATATTTTTGCAAACCTTCACGTTTATTACATAGTAAGGTTTATGTTTAACATTTTTTTTTAATTCTTTACAGGTTTGTCTTTGACCACGATCTCGCGTGATGTTAAACGATGATGCGACCGAACACGGTAGCAGACTAAATCGCTTTTTACAAGCTTTTATTTACTTTCACCTGTCTGTTGTCTGTCTGTCTGTCTGTCTGTAATCAAATCTTGCAAGTTTAATTTGACCCACTTCCCGGTGTCCGATTTAGCTGAAATTTTGTATGCATGTATAAATCGGGTGACAATGCAATATTTTTATGACATCGAGCTGATCTGATGATGGAGCTGGAAGGTGGCCATAGGAACTCCGTAATAAAACGACACAACCCCATCGAGTTTGAGCTCATTTGATTCGTCTTGACGAGTACTTTATGATACTTGATGGTAATAATAATAAAAGCTTGTTTTTAAAAAGATTTTTTAAAATTTCACTTGTATTATTCTTCATCGTATTTCGGAAGTCACGTAAAAACTGTGCGTCCCGGCTGTTTCTAATAAGTTATGTAGGCCTTGTTATAATCTCGGACCTGAAACTGCAACATATAGGTTGTCAACACTACCTATAAATTGTGTGATTTGATTCTGACAGGGTAAGTAGGGTAACCTGTTCTGATGAAATATAAACCCGAATTAATATATTATTTTATTGTTCGCAAGTTCTCATGAAGCTCTGTTTTCCATTGAAGTAAACAGTAGAATATCGAATAAGGTCGTGGTAACTAACCCAGACATAATCTTGCATTGAAAAACCTTTCCACTGTTAAACACTAGAATATTATGTTCCAATTTCAAACTCAAAAGCGAACGAGTTCTCAAGAAGAACATTTTCCACTTTAAGGGTAAAATATGCAAAGTCGGGTGATGACCCTAGGATTCAATTTTTATTCAAAATCATTTCTAGAACATCTGGGGTAACAGTTTTCACTTATGTTGAAGAAATTATGGCGCTAATAAGTGACTTCAAATTCTAATTTAAAATTCACTTATTCAAATAGGCTGCAATAATGGAAAACTTCTGCAAGTAAATCTTGGAATTTTCAATGAAATATCTATTTTATATTATATTGTAAAACTTATAGATTTTTTTATTTAATATAATAAAGTAAGACAGGTTTTGTCCATAATCTTACATGAAAACTTACAAAAAAAAACTAAATTTTATAATTCTATTTTAAGACTCTCCCACATTGTGTTCAGAAGGCCTATAGTTGAGAAGAACTAATAAGAAACTCATTAGGTTTTTTTAATTATGTGTTTTTTACAATGATTAACTCGGTTACATAATAATTAATTGCTTGTATTAAATAGCCTCTTTTATCCCATAGGCATTTGGCATGTATAAGGTGGAATTCATGTTCTAGTTGCTTTTATGGTCGTAGTGATTCATATCGTTATTCATTTTGGTAAACTTATTTATAAAACTTCATGTTACAGACAAAAAAAATACTTTGAACTGTCCAAAAAGCTGCATTTAAGCTAGAGTTGCCGCGAATACTCGCTATTATTCGGTATTCGGCATTACTCGTAATTTTTTTGATATTCGTCGAATACCGAATAATAGCTAGTATTATTCGACATTCGGCGAATAGTCGTCGAAAATAAACTTTTAACGAACAAAAGAACTAATGAGTTAAAAATAATATTTTTTTAAATTATTTTCCTTAATAAAACAATACACAATATCAATTATTATCTGTAATATGTGCCGTGCCTATCATATTCATGAAATTAAATTAGAAAGGCTTTTTAATTAATATTTAAAATCCAACAGAGCCAGATTGTGGTGCAAAGAAACAATTTTTTTCTGCACGTTCTGGAGCAAGTCTGTTTCGTTTTTCCTTGTAAATTAAACCTGCCTCGGAAAATAGTCTTTCTGAATTAACAGAGCTTGCTGGTGTGATTAAGTATCGTTTAGCAAGCTTACTTAAAATAGGAAATCTATTCTTATTGGTACTCAAAGCCCACCATTCATATGGGTTTATTTTTCTGTCAGCTTTTGCTAATGCGATGTAGTTGGCGATTTCTTCAGCAGTGGCATTCTTGGGTTGCTCTTCAGTAGGTTGCTCTATAGATGATTCTTCAAAACATGCCCAAAATAGTTTATGAGTTTCCGAATCATGCTCACTTTCATTGTCTAAACTAGACCTTTTGGATGCCGTTTCTGGATCCGAATCATCATTTTCGTCATAATAAAGAAGAAAAGCCTAAGATCTTCTCTGAGCGCAGCTCTACGGATCCTTTAACTTTATTGTTTTCTTTTCTCACAACCTTAGAAGAAATTAGAAATATTTTTAATGTGTTTAATGTTTTTATTTATGTCGAATAGTAATGTCGAGTTATTCAACTATTCGCCAAAGTGAATGGCGATTAATCGGTATTCGACTATTCGCTATAAACACTATTCGCGGCAACTCTAATTTAAGCCTTTTCAAAATTGCACAAACTTCAAAAAAGTTCAATTTTAAATTCAAATTCCACATTCATTAAAGTTCCAATAACACCGTTATTCACTATTATGAAATTGAAATGGAACGGAACAGTATGGTGCTTGCACAGATTACTTCACAACACAAGATTGGGCATCACAGGTTTTTTTAGAGAACTGAAAAAAATTAGATAGAAATAGATAACGCATTATGTAAGTGAGATTGTATGAAATTTCGCACGAGATCTATATTTTCTTGTGCATCTTTGCCCTCCTGGTGCCTTTCATCTATACTCGCCCACTACAATTAGTATTTTTTATGACAATCGAGTGACAAGACGAGAAAATCAGGTGCGTGGTATTGCATCATGATTCCCCATATTAGACATTAAGGCATCCAGTGTCTTAAAATTAAAAATTCTGGGTTATGGATTTAAAGGGAAAAGCTCTATGCTATTCGAGAAATTTAATTTTTCCCTGTCTTATGAGGCATTTAGAGCTTATTAAAGCCATTCCTTATCTCAATTTAATGCGTGGCGCCTGCTCGGCCAGTCATAGTGCGACAATTTCCTCTGGAGCAGATGACGTCACGCCGCGCCGCGCCGCGCCGCCGTTTGTTCAAATGTCTTATTTTATGGAGTAGCTGCGACGTGGAAATTTGAATTATTGTTGTCACTTAGGTACTTGCTCATTGTAGTACCTCACTTATATTGTTAAGAAATTGGTAGCGGTAGTGGACAAGAGGTTATGTCATCATCATCATCTCAGCCGTAGGACGTCCACTGCTGAACATAGGCCTTCCCTTTTGACTTCCATATGTACCGGTTGGAAGCGACCTGCATCCAGCGTCTTCCGGCGACCTTTATAAGGCTTTTTTAAAGAGGTTATGTGGTGCAGTTATAATTATTCTGGATAACTGAATCACATCTGTTTTATGACCGTGCTCCGATGTTCAATGAAGCCAGGTGGAATTTAGCTTGCCTTCCAGGTTTAGTCTAGTCTGATTTATAATTTAAATAAAAACACATTAATTTCATTAATGTGCCCTGATATAAGCAAATGAGTCAATAATGAAAATAACAATAACTAAAAAAGTTTTCTGTTGACCTGCATTACGACATCAACACGATAACCAAGTTACAAGAGAATCAACTAACTATAGCATACAAAAGGCCACAGAGCGAACAAAAGGTCCGTAAACACCGCTATGGCGCAGACTTCAGACACAATCGTATCGCATCGACGGGAGACGCCCGCACGCTGCATCTGAAACCCACCGATGGCTTTATTCACTGCGATACTGTGACATTGACAGATGCGCTGGAAAACAGTACATTTACTTCCATATTTTACTTCATGTAAGTATATAGAATCAACGCGCTGTAGCGTAAAAAAGGCTACAAAGTAAACAAAAGGTCACAATGTGAACAAAAGTTCACACAGTGAACAAAAGGTCCGAATCGTATAGCATCGACAGAGACGCTCACACGCTGCATCTGAAACCCACCGATGGCTTTATTCACTGCGATACTGTGACATTGACAGATGCACTGGAAAACAGTACAGTTACTTCCATATTTTAATTCATGTAAGTATATAGAATCAACGCGCTGTAGCGTAAAAAAGGCTACAAAGTAAACAAAAGGTCACAATGTGAACAAAAGTTCACACAGTCAACAAAAGGTCCGAATCGTATAATAGCATCGACGGGAGACGCCCGCACGTTGCATCTGAAACCCACCGATGGCTTTATTTACTGCGATACTGTGACATTGACAGATGCACTGGAATACAGTACAGTTACTTCCATATATTAATTCATACTATAGAGATCGTGCAGAAAGTAAAGGTGGCAGCACTAATGCGAAAAAAGCCATGGATAGTAGAGACTCTATGCGGATAGTAAAGGGACTTATCAGATTAGTCATTATGCTCCCTCAAATATGTATTTCCAAATTTAAACACTCATTTGAATGAAAATACGAGAAAATTAAGTGCGTGATAGTAAGCATCATGATTAGCCATATTAGACACAGTGAGATCCAGTGTTTTGAAGTCATAAATTCTTCGAAGCACAACACTGAGCCTGTCACTCCAAGAAATTGTTCTCAGTAATTTCGCTAGTAATATTGCCTTTCAGTTCGAGACTCAATGATATCTGAATAGTACTTATATTACTGCTTGGGAGAAGAATAATAAATTAGCAAAAGTGTGATACTTGTCAGACTCAGTTTGGGTTGCTTCACAATTCACAATGTTACTTAGGGGTTATCCATAAATCACGTCACACGTTAAAGGAGAAGGAGGGGGTCAACGAAGCGTGACATTGTGTGACAACGGGGTGGGAGGGGTTCTAAATTTCATGACAACACATTTCAAAACCTATTATAATCTAAGTGTTAAAACACGTACTTTAAACTTGATATTAATTTTATTAAAAAATAATTTATATGGAAATAAAACTGATTTCGGAACCGCTGTTTTCATTCAATAATTTCTAAATGTAAATTTAAAAAATATGTGACGTCACACTAGGGAGGGGAGGAGTCTCTGTGATAAGGACGGGGGAGGGGCAAAAATTCATGAAATTCGTATGACGTAATTTATAGATAACCCCTTAGCTTAGTTGAAACTTTGATACTGTATTGATGAGTACAGCATTGACAAGCACTTGTACTGTCTTTTGGTTGCATAATATAGATTACGGCAAAGGAAGCGTTTCTGTGTTTGATTCACTCGAAATGTTACGACTTCAGTAGGTTTGGAGTGTTGCCTATGTTTTTAAGGAAAGTTTTTTTTAATGAATTCAAAGATTATTACCAGAAATCTGTTTGTCTAGCCAAATGCTTGTGGCTAACGTTGATAAATTATGTTTTGTAGTGATAGGTGTTTTAAGAATAATAAATGTTTAACTGGTGCCATTATAAGTTTATAGAATAAACCTGTGGTGCAGGTCACCAGGTTTTGTAAGGGCTATTGTGGAAGCCATTGGAAGTCTTGGGATAGTATTACTTGGTCAGTTATTCATCCGACAAGCAGTGATATGCAGTGAGCAGGCGTTACTGTATTCCTGATTGAAGGACCGCGTTACTTGCGAAATTTCTGGGTAAGACGAGATTTAACAAGTAATATCTCAAGGCAAGAAGTGCAGGACATTGCCGCCCAGAATTTTGATTTTCAAAAAACTTTTTTAAAATTCATGATGCAATCTTGAGGCAACTATGAAAGCATCAAGCATTTAGATCATCCAAAAAAAATATGTGTTTCAAAAAAATATCCCAGGCGGAAATCGAACCCGCAACCTCTTGCATTGCAAACGGGTGTTAGCTCATCGGAAAATAGAGGTCGTTAAAATTATTTCGTTCAACAAAACGGTTGTTTATCTATAAGTATGGCAACCCTAGTCGTGTATGCAAGCGAGCCACCTGCGCTCGTCTGCAGGAAATTGCTCTGCAACTGCATTCCGCCTTCATTCTCACATTCACAGGGAAGGGCGTTGAAACCTTTCCAAATTCATAGCTAACACCTTTGTTATATGTACTTACTAGCTTGTGCTCGCGGCTTTGCCCGCGTGACAAAATCCTATCTTAGCGGAGGTTCTGGTCATAAAATCTACCTGTATTCCAAATTTGAATCCAATCCGTTCCGTGGTTTGAACTGTGCGTTGATAGAGCAGTCAATCAGTCACTCTTTCTTTTTATATCTTTAGATAAGCTAGTTTAAGCTCGCGGCTTTACTTCATCAGTTGTGTGTTGGGAAGCATCACGGAAGCGACTTTATTTTTTGTAATTCTGTTATTATTCTTAGTGTTTATGACATTGATTTATGAATTGTTTCTAATTGAATAAATAAATAATAATTAGTAAATGGTTGCCCATAATAATATCAGAAACAGTGCCACCCAGTGCACAAATTTCAACGCATAGAATAATACTTTGTTGCATACCAAATAATTACAAAGGAACTTACTTAGCTAGATTAACTTCTTCAAAGAAACCACATAAAGTACCTATTATAATTCACATTAAATCACATTTCATGCACGATATTTGTTGACTTGCACATCAAAGCCCTGCTGATGTTGTAACGTACATATTCACTAAAAAAAACCTGATGCGGGCATAGCCACGTGCTAGTGTTGTGTTAAATTACATAAGGCTTCATCAGCAAAATGTAGGTGGAAATAATTACGAAGCCAAACTATGGTTCAAAATCTCGATAATAGCGGAGTACTAGCGCATCATTACCTATACAGCAATATCGAATATCTTCAAATTAACGAAAGTTAATTGACTAAACCGTCAAATTAACAATGGCTCGAAACACATCGACTAAGCAAAATATCTTTGAAGACTGTGCATTAATTAGTGAAGTTATAAAAAATGCCGACAATGCGTCGGTAACATATCTGAGGGGTAAGACAAACGCCATTCGGTTGTTGCTAACGCTAATAGTCTCGCACATCTATCCACTATCCACATAGACCTCGCCGAAAGAATTTTTGTATAGGAAATCTTCTTCCGATTCGGATGATTCGACTCCAGCAAGTGTGTGGGGTTTCATGACATTTCTTATTATAAAGAATTCAAAATTATATTCCTTCGGCTCGTTCAGCGCTGATGGATGTGCGTTCACCATTTAAATGTACTGAGATAGCTGTTCATCAGACCGATGTATAATATAATTATTATCGGTCATTTCTTTATACCTCTTTGGCTTTACTAATACTAATCTGCTGGTGTTGTAATAGTCTATAGGCGATGGCTTATGAAGGAAAATGAAAATAATAATTGGGCATGACGAGATTCAATAACTTTTATAAATCTAAAGACGCGTCTCCAGTTCCTGTTTTGGTTCAAACATTCAACATGAGCATGACAACATCCAAAAAAAATCTCGGCGATTTTGATGAAAATTGATATCATGTTTTGTTGTACGTGCATTCCATCGGATATGGAAAGCAAAAAATATTGTTGGAGCAAACAAGAAGTCAAAATCGCCGAGATTTTTTTTTGGATGGAATGGAATCACTTTGTTTGATATGGGAAATTATGATGCTTACCATCTAGCTCCATCTAGCTTATATAGCTAGGTCCTAGCTGCGGTAGGAAGGCGCTGTAGCTAGTGAAATTACTGGGCTAAAGAGACTTAATATCTTATGACTCTTGAGTAAGAAGCGTGGCGTGGAGCAGTGCTCCTAGAATTTCATCATTGTGAAATCCTAAGTAGCACTGTACTGATTATGGGTAACGTTATCTATTAACATCAGAAGAGCGCCTTGCTCGTCTTCTACTTCATAATATAAAAAAATATATAGCTTCTTATTTGTTGGTGTTATCACCATGCCATACAAAAAACTTTAAGCAATGCTACGCTACGTTTAATTGGAAGCTACGTTTTCCCTGACTGCTTTTACGTGGGTTTGTTTTTGAATATTATGTTCTTACTGAAAGAGCATGCTTTACTGCCAACTTATAATGCATCGTCACTTACCAGCAGGTGAGATTGCGGTCAACGCTTGTTTAGTTCGCCATAAAAAAAAAACGTGACTCTTTTATTCTCGCACAAAGCAAGCAAGTTAAATACACAAAACCTTTAAGGCCTCAACCTCTGAGAATAATTAATTTTGAGACTCGTATAATAAAGTGCCTACCCGAAAAACGGTAATGGGCACACCATCTATTTTACTTAGTCTGTTGCTAAAAACCGAGCGAAAATATGGCAAGTGCTTTTATTCTGCGAATAGCTTTGCGCAGCTTAATTTTTATGTAGTCTTATGTTTGCGGTTGTAAGAGTGTGTGGATTAAAAATATATTGAGGCAGATGCCATGACTGGACACTTTGCGAGAAATTATGGATATTTAATTTTTTTTTTCTTTTCATTACTGTCCCACTGCTGGGCAAAGACCTCCCCCAAATCCCTCCACGCATCTCCATCGTGCGCAACCTGGCCAGTCAGTCTGGTGCACGTCTAGATCGCCTCGCTACCTTTTTTTCTAGGTCAGCCTCGACGACGCCTTCTGTCTTGTGGTGCCCACTTTGTAAAGATCTTTGCCCAGCGGTTTACCTTATAATCTTACTAATATTATTAACGTGAAAGTTTGTAAGAATGTATAGATGTCTGTATGTATGTATGTTTGTTACTCTTTCACGCCTAAACGGGTGGACCGATTGAGCTGAATTTTAGTATTAAGATAGACCCTGGAATAACACATAGGCAGACATATAGTACAGCGGGTAAAAGCACTGGGTGCAGCTAGTATGAAATATAATAATGTAATATTAACAATAAAACAAAACCATCAACCTAAATCTTTCGACCTAGGGTCGTATCCCGTAAGTCAGGTGCTTAACAACTGGCTATGTTACTTCTCAGAATAGCTTATATGTTGGCTGAGTTATAGCGAACTTTTTGGCTTTTTGACTAGATACGCAACAATTTATAAAATTTAAATTAAAAACCAGGTCGTAATAGTTTAAAAGAAGGTGACCTAAAAATTTGAAAAGATATATAATACTTATTACTCGTACCATATGCACTTCTAAATAATAGTGACTCCATAGTGACGCAGGCTTCATAATTCTGTAATTTGTTTTCGTCAAATTTTAAAATTTACTTAGCATTATTCAGTAATAATTTAAGATTTACCTGCCACCATGGAAAATCCAAGATTTAAAAAGAGCTAATTGGAGTTTTGATCCACTTACTTTAGACACGTAAAAATATATTGTTTTATGGCATCCATCCAGATAAGTTATCGGTAGTGTGGATAATGAATCTTCTCAGGCGATCAGCCCTTTTACAAAATGCTCAGTAAAAGTCTGCCCACTTGGGAGAAATTTCTAAGACTTTGCTAAGTGGACTGTATTTATCTGTCTACTCCTCAAACTTTAATAATTATAGGCCAGCTCTACTTGGCGTATACGTTTGCACGAATTGTCCGTTTAACATCGTCACACTGCAGTATAAAATGTTTCGCCAAAGTACTTAAAATTACACAAAATATAAAGATACTTTATTTCTATGTATCTTGCCCAATTTTTGTCTTTATTAATAATATTACGCGTGTAATAAAAATGGATAATTATAATTTTTTTTTATAACTGAGCGAATTAGTCTAAAACAAAAAAAACAAAGAAGAAAACTTTTTATTGTATCACCACAAATGTTCGGTAGCTACGATGCCACAGATAGACACACACACACATGCACACAGACACGTCAAACTTATAACAACCCGTCGTTTTTGGGTCGGGAGTTAAAAAATCAAACAACATTGAAAACTTTTTTAAAATAAATTTTTAAATACAAAACTTAATTTTAATGGATGGAACTTCCTTTCCTTAAACAAAACTATAACATTAATATGCTAAATAGTTCCAGTAGGTACTGAAAATTTCAAAGAACACATTTAAACAGTACATTTCGGGAAAACACTTAATAAAACGGGATGCGAGCGTGAAATCCGACGGAAATTGCACCAGAACGTCGCACTTCTGTCTTCTGTGAAGATATTATTATACACTATTTGTGCCCGGGGACTATACTCACTTAAACGTACAAAGTTTGCTTTTTCATCATCATCATCATCATCAGCCTGTGTTCGTCCACTGCTGGACATGGGCCTCCCCAATGGCACGCCACTCAACTCGTTCCCCCGCTCGCACTCGTTTGCTTTTTACCCAGGAATAAAAAGATTTTTTTGAACGAAGTTCCTTATCGCGCGTTGTGAAAGAGGGCTAGACGGAAAAAATTCTTACGAAAAGTTGTCACGACACTTTTCGCTATAGTAAGCTATTGTAAGCTGTGCGGCGTGCGCATGTTTCTCTCTCTCTCTCTCTCTCTCTCTCTCTTATAGAAAGCAAGCCAGATATTTTCATTTCTATAGGAACTTCGTTCCATCCGGGTGTCCCTTGACACCTCTCAAGTTTTTTTTTTAAGTTCAACGGTTTTATTGTAGAGTCAGAGTAATGCTGTTGGAGATAAATGTAATGTGTATGGGTGTGTGTGTATATTCACATGTGAATGTATGTATGTGATGTAATTTTTCTATTAGTGTCAATAAAGTGTATGTATTAAAAGCTAAAAAAATAAATAGAAATATGCATTTATAACACTAAAAATGTGCGTGTTGTTATTATCATCGTGTGTAAAAACGATCATTTTAATTATGTGTTCATGAAGCTTAAAACTATATTAAACGACAAACAGTGGTTTAGGGGTGAAAAACTGACACACATACGTATATACACACACACACACACACAAACTTTCGTGATCATAATATTTGTGTGACATATAACGGCCATCTTGGATTTGCATTTTATGATAGTATGGAGTATTCCACTATTTTTGCCTTTAGAATTAAAAAAAAAAATACACAACAGACATACAAACACACACACATACACATAATACAGACACGTCAAACTTACAACACCCTTCGTTCAAACATATCCAATAAGCACCAAATACCAAAACATTCACACTCTTAAAACTAAATAAAAAATATATAATATTATATCGCTCGCTTGTCACTATGGCACAGGCCTTATTAGTAAACATGAACTATTGTAAGCACGCTTCAAAACAATAGATTTTTTGTATGTTCTTTTTGTTACCGAATTTTGTTTGACATACCCTCATTTAGTAAATATTAAGTTAACAAATTTGTTACCGAATTTTGTTCGACATACCCTCATTTAGTAAATATTAAGTTAACAAATTTGTTTATTCTAATTTTTAAGATATTAGATTTTTAAGCGCCTGCCGGCACTATATACTAATTTAACTTGTATACCTAATTAAGTGTTTTCTCGTAAGTGAATTTGTAATTCTTTGAGAAAATAAAATCTTTAACCAGATATAACTAACTCGTAGTTTATGCCCGTAGACAAATGATTTCGTACAGGATGCTCCTCAATTATGCCTGAATTTAATAACATTTAATAGTCACGCTGTATATTGCTTGCTCTGTTTACACAATGTTCCGGTTTTTGCTCTCTCATCCGTATTCTTACTTGGTTATATATCTTACTATCCTAATAATATTATAAACGTGAGAGGATGGATGTCTGGATGTTTGTTTGTTACTCTTTCACGCTGAAACAGGTGGACTGATTGAGCTGAAATTTACCGCTGAGTGCAGCTAAGAATAATATTTTATTTCTATCTAAATATACAGGGTTATTTTTAAAACACCAGCAACCTCGTAGGTTCATGCAGCCAACATCATAAAAAACTACTGGAGTACTACTTTTGATAATGTTTGTTACATTAAAAATAACCCTGTACATAAAAAAATAACGCGAGTGACTAACCTGTTAAAATCCTTAACGATTTGGGTTGGAATTTTGCGCTTATTTAGTTGTAAAAGAAAGTAAAAAACTTCTGCTCTACATAACCCACCACATATTATTGTAGAAGACATAAAACCTAGCTTATTTTCTATATTTTTTACTATATACATATGTGAGAATAAGAGTTTTGTTTATTCATAGATTTCAAGATAATAACAGATCTTTGCCATCATTAATATGAAGTAGGCTCTCAAGCAGATGGCCCACTTACACCGTTGCAGTAACTGATTGCGCTTGTTCCAGTAAAAATGATTGTTCCTACATTCAAAGCTAAACGAAATGAGTTGAAATTTAGAAAACACATTAATATGAAGTAAACGACTGCTAAGAAAGGATGTAGCCAAGGCGTAAAGCCTAAAAAAGGATGTAGCCAAGACATAAGAATATGAAGTAAACGACTGCTAAGAAAGGATGTAGCCAAGTCGTAAAGCCTAAAAAAGGATGTAACCAAGTCGTAAAGCCTAAGAAAGGATGTAGCCAAGTGGCATCTACGACCTGTCTACCTTAAAAGTTAACAGAAAACATATCTTCTAGACGAAACAAAGCCTAGCTTCTTTCCTGACATCATTAATACGAAGTAGGCTCTCACTCAGACGGCCCACTTACACCGTTCCAGTAACTGATTGCGCTTGTTCTAGTAAAAATGATTGTTCCTACGTTCAATGCAAATTGAATGCGCTACTCTAAAGTAGTCCGGACAATCGTATCGGACGCCCTGGATACATGTAGAGTTACTAATGTGTAGATACGACATTATAAAATCAAACATAAAATAGCACAATTGCAAGCCAACTTTTACGTAATATTATTTTATAATCGCCCATATAAACACGCACTAGCGCATTCTTTACGCTTGTTTGAAGTCGATTTGTTGTCAATCTCTATATTTCGTTTCAAAAACAAAGATAATTTTTGCAGGGTTTCAATGTTAGTACATCAATTATTATAATATTTATCACGTTATATTTCGATAAATTTTGAATATATTAAGATATTTTTTTTTGTTTTTGAAACGAAGTAAAGATAATGATCTGATTTTTATAAGTGGCAAAACAACACTGAACTAACAACTGCAACAGTGTTTCAGACGTTGAAGTCTGATGCCTTTAATTAATTACATACAGTGATATGGTACCTTGAATTTACGATGGGTTTCCTACCAGAGTGGGCAGGTCATACGATAGGAACTCGCCGACGCTACAGGATATTGCTTCTGAGAGGTGATAAATACTCGCTAAAATTTTTTGTTAATTGGAGCACATAATATTATATTTGTCATGTCTAAAAGTTCATAGAGCATCGAACCCCAGTGCACAAAGATATCGACGGGCGACTGTCTCTGAATGGTATCTCGCTAAATGAACATTCTCGTTCGCAAATATGCATTGTTTGCACTCTCTTCGCTGGAAATAACTTGTTGTATTCTATTCCCGGTCATAATTAAACTAACTGCATTATACTTGAACTAGTAGTAGTAGTTATATGCAATTATTCTAGGGTACAAACTATTTTCATTAAAAACTATCATGCTATGCCCAGGGGTTTTTTTATACGAGATAGGCCTACGTTTGACCACCTCCTACCTGATGGAAAGTGAAAATGTGGTCGACGATGGATCACGTAAGATGCCTAGAAAGGTACCTATTCACTCGTGCCTTGAAGATACCCAAGTTATACCGCTCGGGAAACACGGATGACGGCAAAGTGTTCCAAACGCGACCAGTTCTCATTAAGAATGACGAAGCAAAACGCTTGGTTTAACCCGCTGTTATATAGCCTATGTGTTATTCATGGGTCTAAGCTATCTCTATACCAAATTTCAGCTCAATCGATCCACCCGTTTAGGCGTGAAAGAGTAACAAACACACATCCAGACATCTATTCTTACAAACTTTCACGTTTATATTATGAGTAAGATTTCAGCCTAATCTGTTCAGAATTTGACATTCCTAGAATCACTACATAGTATAAAACAGAGTCACTTCCCACGTCTGTCTGTATGTCCCCATGTATGCTTATATCTTTAAAACTTCGCAACAGCTTTTGATATGGCTTATTTATTTGATAGATAGAGTGATTCAAGAGGAAAGTTTATATTATTATACTTGCATAATATAGTAGAGAAACACTGAGTATTTTCTAGGCGTGACGCTAAGCGTGACGAAGTGAGCGCGGGTTCACTAGTACTACCATAAAAAGTAAATTTTATTATCACGAAAATTTAAGCTAACCCTTTCGTGTGACCGATTTCTTCCAGGTCTAGCAGATCTAGCTTTAGTACATGAAATATATGTACCTTCCATGAAACAGCTTAGTACAGCTAGATAGAATAAGCAGGTAACCGGGTAGGTAGGTTTACCGGAGGTAGGCTTCCTTTGCAGGAGGTCGTCTAGGTGGGTACCCCAACAGTGCCAGTTATTCAACCGCCTGAGCAGTGATGTGCAAACATTCCTGTGCTTCGGTAGGAGGGCACTGTAGCTAGTGAAATTACTGGGCTGAAGAGTCTTAACATCTTAAGTCTCTCAAGTAAGAAGCGTTGCTGCAGCGCACTCAGAATTTTGCCTTTTTAAAATCCTGGGACTGTACTGATTATGGGCAGCGTTATCTCTTACCGTCAGGAGAGCGTCTTGCTCGTCTTCTTACTTCGTTGTATAAAAAACAAATGAAATTAAAAAAAAAAAACTTTATAAAAACAAGATTTTATTATTATTACCATCTAGCATCATAAAGTACTCATCAAGACGAATCAAATGAGCCCAAACTCGATGGGGTTGCGCCGTTTAATTACGGAGTTCCTATGGCCACCTTCCAGCTCCATCATCAGATCAGCTCAATGTCATAATAATATTGCATTGTCATTGGATTTATACATGCATACAAAATTTCAGCTCAATCAGAAACCAGGAAGTGGGTCAAATTAAACTTCCAAGATTTAATTACAGACAGACAACAGACAGGTGAAAGTAAATAAAAGCTTGTAAAAAGCAAGGAGTCCCAATAGCTCATTAAAATCAAAAAGAAAAACTAAGAACTCAACTTGTTATTTTTCTTCCCAACTCAAATAGGGTTGCCTCTTGCCAGTAAAACGTAACTCTGGTTTAAACCACAGTTATTTTAATAATGGTAGACACTGCAATCTAAAGATTAAAATAATGACAGAGAATACGTTTTCAGATTCGTATTGATGATTGTATCGTATCGTACGTCTCATGTTATGATATTTGCGTCGATATTTAATAGATAATAATATTGTGTTGCACACAAATAAAATAAAATATAATTGCATTGCTTATTTTAAATTGTATTATTTGCAGGTCTTCCAACCCCGTACATATTATAAAAAAGTCCAAAAGGGAGGCCTATGTTCAACTAAGATGATGAAGACGAACATTTTATTAAAATGCCACAAAAGAACATGTTAATAAAAACAATATATGTAATGTAAAACAATAAAAAATATTTAAAAGTATCCGTTTTAATTGACTTACTGTTCCCCAAAGCATTAAACACACATCTGGCTAATCAAATTTTAGCATTTTAAGCGTTAGCTACAAAAGCTTTTGGCTTAGATCAAAATCAAGAGCCAAACACTTATATAACCAAAAGCTTATGTAGCCAACCTCTCGTAAGCAATAAAGATTGGTTTTCACACTAACCGAACATTTTATTATCAATGTATCAAAAAATACCAGAATACTATTTTTCCACACGTTAATTAAACTTAGCTTCACTAATGCTCTTCGGCGCGGTATCTGCCAACTTTGTATGTGGTTTAACAGCAAACATCTGTCGCCATACAAGATGTTTAAGTTGGTATCCCTAAGTCAAACATAATTAAGTTTCAACTGTAAGACTGGAACCCTATATATAATTTTCTACTTCACGAGATAGACAATGGAGCGTTTGAGTGAGGCGAGTTGCTGGAACGAAGAACGTTTGTAGGAAGCGAGTTACTGGAGCAAGTGTTTTTGTGATCTAAATATATAAAAGGAAAGAGTGACTGACTGATCTATCAACGCACAATGCGGGCAAAACCGCGAGCATAAGCTACTGATTATAATAAAGGTTTATACTATTATTGCATTGTTAGCATAATATTAAAAGCTATGTCATGTCCTTTTTTAGGATTCAATTGAATGAATGAGTTATATTGGCATACTTAAGACATACATTAATAACAAAAGTGATAATATTATAAACTAGATATAGAAATTTTAAAAATAAACAGCAGCCAAAGGGAGCAGACTCAGCGTGACGCCATGATAACCCTGCGGCAAAAAAATAAAAAAATAATAAATAATCAAAATATATTCTTCTTAACGGATTTTATTAAACTCTTTTGCATTTATAATCCAACTGGGACAGTTACGAACGAATTATTGTTTTATTTAATTAATAAACACTGACCATAGAAAAAATTAAGATAGCAAAGGGTAGGTTCAGATTTCATGATAATGCAAAACTACAGAGCACTATTATAATTTCTCGGAACTCTATTATGGCTTAAGATATTAACTGTAAAGTTCTTAACTAAATACATAATATTATTATGTACTACCTGAAAGTTTAACATTTTCCAGTAACAATTCAAATTAACATCAATATAATATAATATATTCGGGCGGTTATTATATTTTTATCTCAATAAGCTAAATTGTTTTTGTAATATTGGAATTTATTTTTTTAATGACATTGCTGTAGCATTTTTCGTGTGAACAAGTGAATTAAATAAAAAAAAATTAAAAAACCACCAACGCAATAAGTTATTCACCATTTTGTGATGGCGGCCATCTTGGATTTTAAATTTATTATAGTGCGTTGTATTTTACTCGTTAAGCCCTTTCATTTAATACCCATATTGATGGGGTCGTGGCGAAAAAAGTAATCCGCCATTTTGTAGCGGCGGCCATCTTGAACCGATTTCCACCAAACATGGCTAAGAACACTCTCGACTAACTCTACTTTCAAACAAAAAAAACTAAATCAAAATCCGTTCATCCGTTCGGGAGCTACGATGCCACAGACAGACAGACACGTCAAACTTATACCCGTTGTTTTTGGGTCGGGGGTTAAAAATTGTTAATCTGGCTTTTAAAGCGAAAGATTTCGGCTGACCAGTAAGACAGTAGGTTCCCAGCTACTATCCCCAGTAACTCATTCATTCATTTTCAAAAGTCTTTATTAATAAATTCCAAACAAATAAATACAACACTAGTGTACATTAAAATCCTAGTGGTACTTACAAATATTAAAATGAACATTTTAAAGCTCACAGCTTTTTTAAAATTTTTGACATAAGGATACTTAAATTATTTAATATTAATACTATCAATTATGTACATAATATCCTGAGAACATTTACACATAGGATTTAGAGCTATACCGCTACGTTAGTTTCTGGAATATGGCTATTACCTTTATTATAATAATCAATAGGGATTATCTATGATAACAATAAAGTGAGTAGTTACTGAGCTGAGCCGCACGCAGCCAACAACTACAAAGCACGACGTGAGCCGGCCACGCATACAAGCGTATGCGAGCAGGAGTGCACGGCAGCCGCGCGCGCCTCCCGTCCGTATCCACTGGAGATACGGGCGAGAATGGAACACACGGCGCGCACGCACACACCGCCCGCGCACGCGCGGTGACAATTTTGCCAGGTTACACACAGAGTGAGCGCATTGTTCGAGTATCACACATGCACGCGCAGCCTGAGCCGGCCGCCGCACGCGCCACGCGAAGCCACCCGTATACCGATGTAATTCGGGTCAGAATCGCGCGCACGGCGGCCGCCGGCGCAGGCTCGAGCCCGTGTATGACACTGTAGCTATTCATCGCAGTCGAGGAAATAGTGATGGGGGAGCTTGTACCGATTGTATTTATCGATATAATTAAGATCTTTTTTGCGGGTTTTGCAAATGTTCCTGATTAGTTTGTTTTTATTAGTGCGATTTTTATGTAAATAAAATGATTTAGATAATTTAAGAACAAATTCTAATAGACTGGGGAGTTTAATTTTTAGATGAAGTTTTTTGAGGTTAGTGTACATCGGGGTATTATAAGAATATTTTATGGCTTTGTTTTGAATGACTTGAAGTTTATTTACATTAGTAATACAGGTACTGTTCCAGACTGGGCACGCGTATGTGATGCAGGGGCGAACTAAGGTACAGTAAATGTTTATTTTTGTTTGACTGCTAAGAGGAGAGCCTCTGTTGAGGACGGGACTGAGAGCATTAAGAGCTTTAAGGCCGTTTTGTCGAAGCTTTTCCGTGTTAGCAGACCAGTTCAGTTTGTTGTCTAGTGTTAGACCCAAATATCTGACAGAGCGACTCCAGGGGATCTGGTAGCCGTCAATCGATAATCTACGTACTGGTAGAGATCGCTGCCTGGTGAAAAGTATAGCTTCTGTTTTAGCAGAGTTGATTTTCAGTTTCCATTTCAGGAAATATGACAAAAGAAGGTCAATAGAAAGTTGTAATCTACTGATTATTAAGTCGATATCACTGGAGGACGTGAGAGACGCGGTATCATCTGCATAACAAGCAATGCTAGTGCGTGGTTGCACGGGTATGTCGTTCAGGTATATCAGAAATAAATAAGGGCCTAAAATAGACCCTTGAGGGACACCGGCTGGTATGGACCTGAGAGAGGAGTGCAGATCACCAATGTGGACTTGAAATTTGCGGTTAGTGAGATAGGCTTTTATAATTTTGACTAGATTTAATGGAATGTCTAAGTTAATTAATTTGTGTATCAGTGCATCGTGCCAAACTGTGTCAAATGCTTTCTCTATATCGAGCAGGAACATACCAGTTGACTGTTTTGAGTTTAGGTTGTGTGTGACTATTTCGGCAACTCTAGCCAGTTGTTGAACTGTAGAATGTCCTGCCCTAAAGCCGAACTGTTCGTTGATCAGTCGATCGCTCGAAGCTTGCGATAACTGCAGATAAATTATCTTTTCAAATAACTTGCCCAAGCAAGGGAGTAAGCTGATAGGTCGATAGGATGTAGGATTAACAGTGTCCTTACCTGGTTTGTGAATGGCGATCACTTTTGCAGTTTTCCAGATGGTAGGGAAGTGATTGAATGCAAAGCAGGCATTGAATATTTTGGTCAGGAATACAATACCCTTTTGCGGTACATTTTTAATAAGTTTATTATTTATAAGATCAGGGCCAGGAGCTTTACGAGATTTTAGTTTTTGGATTATTCTTTTCACTTGATTAGGGCGAACTAGTAAGCAGTTTTTGTCTTCCGGCATGATATTACCTAATTTACTAAGAGATTTGGAAACTTGTTCTTGTTCTACGGCGCTAGTCCAGCTATGGGTGAGTAACATATTATCATAAAAAGCATCAGCTAGGGCATCGCATTGCTCTTGTACAGTACTTGTGAGAGTTCCCGCGGAATGTTGGAGAGGAGGGATCAAGGAAGAATTAGCTTTGAGCCCTTTGACTATACGCCATAAATCAGGTCCAGGTTTGTCAACTTTACTCAGTTTAGACTCCCATAATTTATCATTATGGCTTTTAATCGTAGTACTAATGTCTACTTGAAGTTGATGAACAATATGGTTCAAATGTTTTCGAATTATGATATTGGGCTCCGAAGCGGCTAGGCGGCGGAAACGATTCTTTAACCGAATCAACCTTTTAATGCGACGGGGGAGAACTGTAATCCAAGGTTTTAATGTAGTAGTAGGTATGGATGCGTTTCTGCTTTCAATGATGGTAGTTTGAAATTCGGCAATAGCAGTGTCAATTTCATCCGTGGTTTTGTAAGTATGGGTCGATAAGTAAATATTTCTGTTCAATAATTCTCGGTATTTATTCCAGTCGGCTTTAGAGTAATTAAACATAGTGATGGGTTTACGTTCGATAGGCGCGTCAAAATGTGCGAAAACAGGTAGGTGATTGGATGACAGTGCTTTTAATGTTACTATGTTGTTAAGGTTATGTATGTTTTTGGTTAGCAAAAGATCGGGGGTTGAAGGTCTGAAGTTAGGACAGTAGTGAATCAAAGTAGCATCTTCGGGACTATGAATAAAGTATTCCCCACCTAACATATGATCATAAAGACTAATTCCATGCGCGTTAGCGGGGCCAGGTGACCAATAAGGATGTTTGGCATTGAGATCACCCATCGCCAGTACAGAAGTTCCTGAAGCCATCACATGATTTAAATCACTTTTAACTAGGGGTAAATTTGGAGATTGATATATAGAAAAGATTTGGATATGTCTATTATGGAGTTTGATTGATACCCCAACAGTTTCCAGGTGAGTGGTGATTGGGGAAGGAATTAAACTGTGAACTATGTCAGATCTAACTAGTATAGCTACACCTTGGCCTGTGCCATTAGGACGTTTATCCTTACGATAGCATGTAAAACCCGCAATATTAAAGTTAATACGTTCAGACAGTTTAGTTTCCGAGACTGCGAGAATATCAATGCTTTGCTCACTTACCAAAAGGTTAAGTTCCTGTTGTTTGGTGCGTACGCCATCAGCGTTCCAGTAGAGAACTCGAAGCCCAGCAGTTTTACTAGACATAATGGCCCATATAAGTCAATATAAGAATAACTTTATCTATAAAAGTTTCACATCTGGAAAATTCTTGTTTCAGGGACTTAATAGTGTTAAATATTTCTAATATTTCGTTTGTGGTTGAGTCTTGAGTAGTCGTCGTCTTCCCAGTGAGTATCTGTTTTGGCATTTCCTGACCAGGTGTTGACGCAAGTTGGACAGGATTATTGGGCTTGGCTAAAGCAGCGATGTTGGGATCTGTTTCCGTTTTATTTCTTGACTCAGGTACGTTAGCTTGACTTCTGTTGCCAGCGGTCACATGGGCCCACGTTGATGTTGAAGGGGTGGGTTTTAATGCAACTGTAGCGTTACCTATGTTCCCGGAAGGGGAAGTAAGGCTATTGCGTAGTTTTTCACGCCGGGATTGGATGCGCTCTAGGTAGTTGAGCCTTGCTGGGCAGCGTGAGTAGTTCGCAGGATGATCTTGTTTACAGTTGCAACAAACAGCGGCTTCTATCCTATCTTTCTTAGGACACTCCCAGGTTGGATGAGCTGCGGCACATTTAACGCATCTTGGTGGTCTGTTGCAGTTTTTAGACGCATGCCCAAAAGTCTGACACCGGAAGCATTGGGTGCCCTGTTTGGTACTAGGCCTGAACTTCTGAATGTCTACTACGCAGTTCAACAGGTACTTTATTTGTTTAAATTTCCGCATGTCAGTTCCGCTTGGTAGCTGGATAAGTAGTGGAGGACATTCAGTCTCATGCAGCGTCTTGATTTGAGTTGCAGTAATTCCGGGAAAGCCCAAAGATGCTAACTCTGAGGGTATTGATTCTTGAAGGAAACTGGGCAACCCTCTTATAACAGCTTTCGGTAGTTTTTGGTCTTTTCTTGAAAATGTATGGAACACTACATTTTCTTTCAGTAAACCATCTTTGACAGCTTGGTGTCCACTCACAGAGTAACATTGCACTTTAACTCTGTTGCGTCCTCTATATTCCAAATGAAACCCTTTCTCATATTTCTCAATGACTCCTTTAATGGTCTGGTGACTCCAGTCTCCCAGGAGCTCAATCAGAATAGGGGGTATTTGAGCGACGGGTTTTTTTTGTAGATGCTTTCTTAAATGACTCCGTGGTTTCATCGTCCACAGGTAAGCCACTAAAGCTATTTGAGGTTTCTGTGGTTTCACTTCTGGGGGAGCCCTTGGAGACAGCAAACTTCTTCGGAGGCCTCCACCGTTCACCTGTTGTTTCACCGGGAGCTTCGTCACGAAGTCGTTTTGCCACCACAAATTTCTCCATCTTATCGATATGTTTTATCGACACTTGCAACAACTAACACGTCTGACTTCACTACGATGAGCGAACAATTTTGTCCATCTTATCGATATTCGCAACACAGACACGACCGTGCTGCAGCACGATGAATGGTCGAATGAATCCCCAGTAACTATTCCAGCTAGAAACACCACCAAACACATGGCGCTTGATATATTAATATCTCCACAGCTAAATTGTTGTCGTAGTTTGTCAGGCAAGATGACGCATCCGGTTTACGGTCAATGCTTACAATATGGGTAATTACCTGATCTTCATTAAGGAATTACGGTGAAGGGGCTCGACACGTGTGCTAGTTTTGTTGGTTGATGATATAATAATATGATATATTGATGACATTTTGCTAGCTTTATTTTCTTACTTTTTTTATTCGTGAAATTATTGGCCTGAATCTTTTAACATCTTATGACTCTTGAGTAACAAGCGTTGGTGTAGTTCTGAATTCTGGGTAACATAATGACAGATCTATTGAACAGCTCAAACAGCCCCTCAAGCACAGACGCTGCGTAGACTTGTCTTCCTGTCAAGTCAACTGTCATCCCATACATTCACAAAAGTACAATGTGTGGGATGACAGTTCTACTCTTGAAGTTTCGTCGGGATCCCGTATGCCATGCTACGGCCAAAGATGAATCTTGAAGTTTGAACTGAAAGTTTTTATGACTTAAAACATGGAACATGAGAACACACAACGTATTATAATTATAAATATGTTATGACTCTGACAGCGTAAGTAGAATGACCAGCCGCCCCTCTAGCATGTACAATGCGTAGAATTGTCTTGCTGACAGCAATACATAATTTACAGTGGCCGTAGCATGCCACACGGGATCCCGCTGAAATGTCAAGAGTAGAACTGTCATCCCATACATTGTACTTTTGTGAATGTATGGGATGACAGTTCTACTCTTGAAGTTTTGTCGGGATTCCGTGTGGCATGCTACGTCCACAGAAGTACAATGTATAGGATGACAGTTCTAATCTTGACATTTTTTCGGGACCCCATGTGTCATGCTACGGCCACTGTTGGGAAATGAACCCAAAACCAAAATGTGACGCCCTAAAGCCTACACCATCACTATCTCCCAAACTTTTCACATCTTTTCTATCCGCCTATCCGTGGGATATTTAAAATCGATTAGCGGACTTCATCGTCATCATTTAAGGTATTTCTTTTTGTTGATATGATGACGTCACCCTCAATATTCGTTAGGACGATCGAAGCTCATACATATTCAACTCACGGACACAATTAGCTGGGCTGAACCCACAGTGTGTGATAATAGAGTAGTTGACTAACTTATCATGATTCATTTCTGATTTGTATCGTAAAACGCAGTATTTGACTTGCCTGAAAATTTTTGTTTGACTGAAATAAAACGTTCACGGACACTTGCATTATTTAAAAAAATACAATATGACACACCAATTTCCATACAACGTCTGTAGGCGGATTGTCATATGTAATAGATTATTATAATGTCTGTTATGGCAGCAACCTATATACCTATGGCTATATACGATAACGTCTGTAGACGGAAGACATATCAAACATTTCAGAATGTGAGCACTATGAACATTACGGCCATGGACGGTACCGTCTATAGGCGGGTATCATAACAAGCAGAGCAATAGAAGTGATAGACGTGGTGCCACATCGAAATTATATTTTTTACGCCTATCGACGGAGTGTCCGTGAACGTGATAATATATTCTGAATATTCCATCTCATTACGCACAAAAAGAAATTCACTAATATTAAACGTAATATTTGATATTTTCTCTTACTCAAGCACTGTAGCACAGAAATAGAGAGAAGAGAAACGCATTCATTAATAAATTTACGTAATTAATTTTATTACTTTTCGATGCCAAATTAATATTATAACACTTACCTTTTTATAATATTTTATCCATAAAGTTACGTATAGAGTAAGGATGCCGAGCAAGAAAAAAATAATATCTCTTATGGATATTATATAAGAAAAGGAAGCGAATCGATTATTTTGTTATTAGGTTGTCAAATCTGTTCTACCTTCTAAAATGCTAACTAGCGCCTCAGATTTAGATTTTTGTCAAATCACAATTATCACGCGTTTTGGGATGTCATTTCATCTCTTCGCATACGCTAGATATTTTATACGATTTTCCCTACTGAATAAAATGCATCTATGACATAGTTTTGTACGGCGCGGTTGGCCAATTATATTTCACAATCCCGGTCCGGGCTTTTTGTGATTTGAATACGAGTAGGCGGAAGATATTCTGGACAAAATATCGGGAACATTAGGCCGGGGTAATTGTTACCTAGGGTTTCTAGTTCCCCTTTGTTTTGCATTGGAAACCCAGCTTTGGTAATATAATATTATTGTACGTTTGAAATTCGGTTCCAATTTCGGTTAATACTCGCCCGAAGTACCGAATCTATTCGCATTTAGAACACATTGCCATCATTATAAGTATTATATCAGTTGTCCTAACCACCATAACACAAGCATTGAGTTGCTTAGCTTGGGGTTAGGTGGCGCTGTGTGAAATGTCCTGAAATATTTATTTATCCATGTTTCTCGAGCGATATGACTTGGGTATCTTCAAGACACGAGTGAATAAGTACTGCTTTTGCACTTTCCCTCAGGTGGGATGTGGTCAAACGTAGTCCTAGCTAGTATAAAAAAAAACAATGTTATTAGATGCGCGTTTGAAATTTTGGTAAATACAGCAAAGTACTTAGGTATTATGTTGGTAGGCTTCAGCCGTAGCCAGTTAGCACTAACTGAACAAATCATTGTCACCGCCATTATGACCGTGTTCCAGCATTATGTTCAGTGAAGCCATCATAATGCTACCATCATAATGCTACCATCATAATGCTACCATCATAATGGTACCATCATAATGCTACCATCATAATGGTACCATCATAATGCTACCATCATAATGCTACCATCATAATGCTACCATCATAATGCTACCATCATAATGCTACCATCATAATGCTACCATCATAATGCTACCATCATAATGCTACCATCATAATGCTAGCATCTTCGTCCGCATCGTCGCATAACATCACACGAGATTTTGGTCAAAGACAAGGCCAAGCGTTTTGCTTCGTCGTTTCTAATGAGAACTAGTCGCATTTGGAACACTTTGCCGTCATCCGTGTTTCCCGAGCGGTACAACTTGGGTATCTTCAAGGCACGAGTGAATAGGTACCTTTCTAGGCATCATACGTGATCCATCGTCGACCGCATTTTCACTTTCCATCAGGTGGGATGTGGTCAAACGTAGCCCTATTTTTGTATATAAAAAAAAGACTTAGGCAAAGGCACTGAACATCATAAGTAGAGTACATCTTAAATAAGAAAACAAATACACTAGATCACAAAAGTACAACACTACTAATCCACTTACAACAGCAACCCCACTAATTCTTCCAATAACAACCCGACCCTTCACCTAAACTCTGATTTGAGGATTAAACTACCGGCTATGGAAATCGCGATTTTATACAATACTAGCTGACCCGCGCGCACTTCGTAGCGTCTAAAAAACTTTATACATCAGTGTTTATGTACTCTATTATGCATGTATTACATACATTGATGTTCCTTTTGAATCATTCTATTTATTAAAATACAGCATAAAAATCCATTTCGTAGTTTTTTTTTTATTTTTTTTTATTTACGTTTTGCGGCTGTGATATCACTGCGGCCATGATTGGCCTATTGTGATCGCCGCTTATTATGGTGAGAAAAAATCCATAGGCGCGGCGCTAGAGTTCACCACAGACCATAGCAGCTTCTAGAAACTGCAGGATTTTCCTAGGGGTTATCTCTCTAAGCAGGTGCTGTCCCAAAATAGAGCTCCGTAGTTTCAAATATCTAAACATTACATACAGGGATAGATAGACAGATAGATAGACGCGAACTTTCGCGCTAATATAAGTGGCGTTGGCGAAGCATTTCGTCGTTCCTTAACAAAACCTGTCAAAAGTAAGAACAAATCGGGACTGCCATTCCGACCAATTGAACCGATCAATTAGTTAATCAGAATGGACTCGATTAATCGATTTGTTCCGATCGGACCAACCAGTTGATCGGATATTTTATTTATAACAAAAATGTTCCTTTCGGACCAACTGAAATTCTTAATCAAAACGGATCAACTGTATTATTTCTCAACTAAACAACTATTTTGTTGGTCTATAGGATATATTTTTAAACACATAATATATCAAACTTGAAATACCAATATCGCGGAAAGTACTCGATACACTAGATCAAGCAACCCTACTAATATTTTTTCCAATAACAACCAGCAGGGTTATTCACTTATCCGTGAAAGAACCGAACCGAATACCGAATTGACAAAAATGTATGAAATGACATATTATCTGGGGGCACGGTAGTGCCCCCGCCAAGTCGAGCGCGAAGCAAGCACTGCCGTACCATCCTTTACAGGAATCATTTCGCCGCATTTTCAGGCCCCTATTTGAGAACCTCTGGATAAGACCAGAACACAGAAATTTTCGTCATCCAGTAAGCTATAATTACATACTTAAAATCCAAAATTTCAAGTCTGTAGGTCATTAAGTTCCGAAGTTAAGCGAAAGCAAAGTTTCGCATTTTCGACACTCACTCACTCACTCATGATCATCAAAATAGAACTAGTACTTCCCATAAACTCAGAGAGCTGAAATTTGGTACATACTTAGAATTTATTGTATAAGCCTAAATTGTGTAAAGCTTTTATTTACTTTCACCTGTCTGTCTGTCGGCCTTATAGTAACCTTATAATATAGCGTTTCTACAAAAAGAAGTGAAATCCCACCAAAAACATTCTGTAAAAAACTAGCCAAGTCTCGATGGAGCTGCTTGTTTATCTCTAAAAAATAATGAAATCTAGACAAAGTCGTGCCAAGTCTAAGATTTCTTACTGCGATTTCTTTATTATTATACTTAATGTTGTGTGACTTGGCCGTTGAAGGGTACACAAGAGGACAAAACCAGATGCTCCATGACACTTGGATCGCCTAAACATAAGTATTATTGAAATACGCAGCTTTATCAAGCCTACAATTGACTGGTTATTCAATCAACGTTTTCCAAGTGGCAATTTTCTATCATGGTTAGCGGACAGATTGGTGCAATGGTGTCATGGAGCACCTGGTATAATACCCTTGTCTACCCTTCAACGGCCAAGTCACACAACATTAACTATAATAATAAAGAAATCGCAGTAAGAAATCTTAGACTTGGCACGACTTTGTCTAGATTTCATTATTTTTTAGAGATAAACAAGCAGCTCCATCGAGACTTGGCTAGTTTTTTACAGAATGTTTTTGGTGGGACGTAGATTACAACTTGACATGTCATGTCACGTCATTTATTCATACATTTTTGACAATTGGGTATTCGGTTCGGTTCCCTAACCGATAAGTGAATAGCCCTGCTGACCCTTCACCTAAGGGACTGGATGCTAAGGCTCTGCCGATTCCCAGTCCTCCGTCACAAAGACGATGCGGGAGTGCCGCCGGGTTGTATTAGTGTGTATACCCGTGCAGTCGCTCTGCACGGGGAGTCCCACATAACCCTCCCATACCCCCGTATGGAGGGTATGCGTAATGCATTTTTTCCCGGCGAAAACAAAAAAAAACCCTTCACCTAAACTCTGATTCGAGGATTACACTACCAGCTATGGAAATCGCGTTTGGATTTTATACAAACAACTACTGAATTACCGGTATTTCTCTATTATATTTTATAGATACTTAACCCTTAAATGCATGATTTTTTATTTAATTATGAAATAAATATTTCCTCGTAGGTTTTGAGTCACAGATAAAGGGAAAAATAATTTAAAAAATCTAAAAACTACATAATATATTATTAATTAATTAAAATCTAATTAAATTTTATTTTCTGAAGACCCACTTACACGTTTTTTTTTCATCATGATATTAGCTATGATATAAAAATTAAAAATACGTTCTGAAACATTTGCCACAGCTGTCACTTTTAAAAATGACAAAAATTGGTTTGTAGACTTTTGGCAACAATATGCATTTAAGGGTTAAATGCACTAGTGGGCCAGCGCGCACTTCGTAGCCGTAGCGCCTTACAGAACATTATCAGTATTGCTCTGTATTACGAGTATTATAATGCGCGTATTACTGTATCGAAATCGAAATAAATGCGAATGTAAGTGTCTGAGTGTGTATATATGTATCTTCTTCACGCCTAAACGGGTGATTGAGATTTCCGATTGAGCTGAAATTTGGTATAGAGATAGCTTGGACCCTGGAATAATGCAAAGGTTAAACGGTAAAAGCGGGTAAAACCGGGCACAGCTAGTAGTTACTTAACTTGAGTCATTGTATGTATTAAAAGAACCGCATTAAAAAACGTTGCGTAGTTTTAAAGATCTAAGCATACATGGGACAGACAGTGGATAGAGACTTTGTTTTATACTATGTACAGTACAATACAAAAACTCTTTATTGTGACCAAGAAAAAAAAGAAATTTACAATAAATGACACTAAATAATAATAATTATAAATAAAACTAAGATAACAACTGCACAGAAACTATATAAATATAAAACAATTTGGTCTACAATGGGCGGCCTTATAGTGATATAAACTAACTGCGTCTAACGGTTTAAGGAGTCTGCACACTACATCATACCACACCATAACTGTCATTGATTTCGGGGGACCATAATCGTCATTGATTAATTTTTTACTGTGCTTCGGTAGGAGGGCACTGTAGCTAATGAAATTACTGGGCTAAAGAGTCTTTACATCTTATGACTCTTGAGTAAGAAGCGTTGGTGCAGTGCTCCTAGAATTTCACATCATTGTAGCACTGTAGCACTGTACTGATTATGGGCAGCGTTATCTCTTAACATCAGGAGAGCGTCTTGCTCGTCTTCTACTTCATCACATAAAAAAAAACCTGAAACTGCAACATAATAATATCATTATATTTTGCACGACAGATTTGTCAGATACAGTAGAACTACATCTTTAAGAACAATTTAAAGTACCTGTATTTATGCAAATAAATAATTATTATTCATTCATTATGTATTTATTAAGTTAATCAAACAAATGTATGTGATAATAACCGAGTGACTGAATCTGTGACCCCTCTACAATAATTTACCTTAATTTTGCATTAATTTACCATAATTTAAAGTGCTTTCCGGAACACTTTTCTCAGATGAAAAAAGTGCCTAACAGGTATTTGAAGCTAAGTTCTCCGGTTTGTAAGTGGACGTTTGACCATTGGTTAAAGAATGCTATCAACTTATGAGCACACTTCACTGCATTGTATAAAATAAAGTTGCTTCCCGCGTCTGTTGTTATGTATGCTTATATATTTAAAACTACACAACGGATTTTGATACGGTTTTTATTAATATATAGAGTTATTCAAAAGGAAGGTTTATATGTATAATATACGCATAATATAGTAGAGAAACGCCGATAATTTTCTATCAAGCGCGACGAAGTGCACGCGGGTCCACTAGTAATTTATAAGGGCATACAAGAGGTGCATCACTAATTTGTTTTGCGTGTTAAATCCTGTAGTTCCACAGTGCAGGTATGCAAATCGTGGTTCGATTTCATACACAATAAATGCTCGTTCCAGATCAACTCGGATCCTAGTTGATCCGGCGACTTGGATCGGACAAATGAAACGGGCGATTGGAAAAGTTATTTCGATTTAGAATGTTGTTTTGGTCTGTTTAGGTGATTAAAATGTTAGAGACTGGTTCTCTCAGCGAGTTATTTTAGTCAGGCCTTCCAGACATGATACTTTCTTCCAAAATACAAGTAAAATTGAACTTTGAGGTGATAAAATTGCAACATAGCGGCATAATCATTTTTATATTAGTTCAGTTGTTTGTGTTTACACCTTGTAAAACGTTTTTTTTTTCTACTCTAAAATATTGAGTAAGATTTTGATAAAGAATTTTCCGCGGAGAGGTCCTCCTATCAGTGAGGACCAAACGCCGTCGGGGCCGCGGATGAGTGCTTCGGCGTACCCGCTGCCCTGGTATTATGGCGTCCCGCAGGAACACCCCCTGGGTTTTTATTGGGTATCCCCGCCGCGCCCATATTTCTTCGGCGGGGGAGTCCCACATACACGATGCGTAACGCATTTTTCCTGGGATAAAAAAAAGGATAAAGAATTCTAACCTGGTGAACGTGCAAAACACATATTATACGAGTATTGAGTATATAAATAGCAAAATATTTGAAAATAAATGATTAAATAATGAATTTCCGAGAAAATATTTACCAATTCTAGCTAAAACACCCATAAAATAAACAATAAGATTGCTCAAAAGATAGCGAAACTATTGTAGCGAATAAACATGGCAAATGAGTACTGGTATCGCGTTTTACGCTTGTCTCCTACCATTTATACGGACTAACACAAATTGGTGTGAGCAGATGTGTGTTGGGACAAGGTGTAAGATAATTACTACCAAAAGTATTTAATAATAATTGGGGTTTATACTCCAACAGAACAGGTTACCCTACTTACACTGTCAGAGTCAAATCACCATTTAAATGTATGTGGCCAACCTCTATAAATAAAATAATAAATAAAAATGTTCTTTATTTCCTCTCACAGTATTTAACAATAGCAGTAATGCGATTTACAAGTAGGAGCCATATTGACTATTGTGAGAGACTGGTGCCTACTGTAGGTCTTATTTAAAAGCCTGTAATGCAGGACACCAGTGCCCCTACCTCAGACATTATGGTTAGTCATATTATACAGCCGTGGTATATTATATTATTAGCTGTGAAGATTATTGTAATTGAGAACAAGTTGTTACCTAATCTATTGTAATGAAGTTAAACATGAACTTAAGCACTGTTTACTTACATAATATAACTTATTACTTAAGTATATCTAAATTATGATTATTTTATAGTTTTAAGACATATTTTTACTTTGTTCTTTTACATTATTCCTTGATTAGTGATACGATGCTATGTAAAGAATGTGAAGTATCTATGTTGCAGTGTCATTGTTAACAAGTGAATTAAATTAAAAATTTAAAAAAACCCCCAACGCAATACGTAATTCACCATTTTTTGATGGCGGCCATCTTGGATTTTAAATTAGTGGGCTGTAATCTACTCGTTAAGCCCTTTCATTTGATACCCATATTGAGGGGGTCGTGGAAGAAAAAAGTAATCCGCCATTTTGTAGCGGCGGCCATCTTGGACCGATTTTCACCAAACATGGCTAAGAACACTCTCGACTAACTCTACTTTCAAACAAAAAAAACTAAATCAAAATCCGTTCATCCGTTTGGGCGCTACGATGCCACAGACAGACACACACACACACACACACACACACACACACACACACACACACACACACACACACACACACACACACACACACACACACACACACACACACACACACACACACACACACACACACACACACACACACACACACACACACACACACACACACACACACACACACACACACACACACACACACACACACACACACACACAGACAGACACACAGACAGACAGACACGTCAAACTTATAACACCCCGTCGTTTTTGCGTCGGGGGTTAAAAATGACCCACATGTACTATATCACTAACCCAATTCAAAGCTTCAGATTTTTGTTTTGTGATGCGTAGCCAAATGGCAAAAAACGGAACCCTTATGGATTCGTCATGTCTGTCTGTCTGTCCGTCCGTCCGTATGTCACAGCCACTTTTTTTGTAAACAACAGCGTAATCCCATAACTTAAACCTTACCCAAACAATACGTAATAACGTTTATAACCAGCGAATGTCTCTACACTATCTGCTAATGTATGAGAGCATGCACTAATATCTTAGTGAAATTATGTTTGAATATCACTATAATTTAATATTATCACTGTATCACCTGTTTGATGCGGTTGTTCTGTGGAATGTACGGCTGTTGTGTATCTATCTTTAATATACATCAATTAGATAGTAAAGTTCTGAATTAACTACAGAACTTACGTTTAAATCAAATCAAATAATTTTATTGCTAGAATGTCGCATGTACCATATGCTCTTCAACTTATAATAAGATTCAATTACATTCTACATAATATTATGTGGTGTGGTGGCTATAATGTGGTGTGCAATATAATAAAGCAGTGAATTGTAACTCATCTGGACTGCCGCAAAATATCAGAAATGGTCAACGCGGTTTAAAATCCTTTTGAAGTTCCCCCAATAATTATAATCAATAGTAAAGTTCTTAGTAGAATGGTGAAGCAATCTAAATTCAGTCTGGTCCCAGTTACAAGTAGGCTGATTTTAAAGTAGGATAAAAGAAAGTTAATAAAAAAATCTTCCCTCTGGAGGTTTTATTTGTGTATTTTTACTGGAGTGCTGTATCAATGGACAACGCAGCGACAGAATCATAATATGAGCCAAGCTTATCCATATCCATATCCATCCATACATATAATAAGAATGGAAATTTCTCCCCATTCATTGTGATCCTTTACTAAGGTTAACTGTGAAAATACGCATATGAACAAAACGACGCGAAAAAGTCGCTTGCGCGATCTAATTCGTAAAACATTTTGTCAATTTTTCCTAGGGAAACGTAAAATAAAATAATAAAATAAATAATAATCATTTATATCAGACACATCGCCCCTAATTTACATCAAAAATTCGAAATAAAAGTAATAGAATATAAAGTAAATTCAATTCAAAAAAAAATAGTGCCAAAAACGCTACAGACGCCATCTATCGGTGTGGCTGTAAACTTGTGGTTGACCTTTAATTTGGGCTAAATTTGTAAATAGTTTGTGTCACTGGTGTGGTTAAACAACACCACCGATTTGAATAAAATTTTCACTAATATGTTGCAGTTTTCTCTACTTGAACCTTAGTCTTGGTTTTAGTCAAATCGGTTCATAAATAAAAGAGTTATATCAATCTAAAGATTCGCATATAAAATGCTAATAAACAAGAAAGGTAGTCATAGGAACCGCGTAATCAAAAGACAAAACCTCATCGAGTTTGGGCTCATTTGATTCGTCTTGACGAGTACTTTGATACTATATAGTAACCAGGGTCCGAAACGGAGCTGGAAGGTGGCCATAGGAACTCCGTGATTAAAAGAAAAAACCCCATCGAGTTTGGGCTCATTTGATTCGTCTTGACGAGTACTTTGATGCTATATAGTAGCCAAACAAATTAGAATTCATTTAAATTAGTAAATGTAACTTATTTCTCAAATGAATCAGCGCCAGCGGAAAATAATCTAATGTGCGCATGATGCGTGTAAATATCAGTAATAAATATCTTTTTGCTGCTTATTTTTAATTTCTAAAACATGTAAAATCATCTGAAGATAAATAGAAAAATTCATTTACAGTTCATTGTAAAAGTAAATTATTTTTCATACAAGCTAGCGCCACGGAAAATAATGGAACTAATGTCCTAAGAAAAAGAAATATCGTTTATTCTGCAAACAGTTTTAGAAAAGAAGTCCCGCGTAACCTAGCGGAACTAAATAATAGATTTATAATTACTGTGAATACTTCATTTATTATATATTTTTTATTTGTTAGATTAATTAAATATTATGTACCTATTTAATTGAGAAATTAAATATGAGAAATTATGAATTGTTAAAAATCTGTAGATATTTTAACTTAAAATCACGCGATTGTGGCGCTCCATCTAGGGGGATCTTTTGTAAAAATCACTGGTTATCCGGAGACACACAGACATAAAATCTGTTCACACCCATTTAGGCATACATCCAGACACAAACTGTCACGTTTATAATGTTAGTAAAATTTTGCAATGATTATTATAGAACCTTTTATCTGTGTTATAGATAATCATAGGCGGATTTAGGGAGGGGGGGCAAGGGGCCAAGCCGCCCCCCCCCCCCGAGTCATTAAGCAAGCTGCTCGCGCACATATTATAAAGGATGTTTAAGCTTTAGGGGGGGGGGCAGGGGGCCAAGGTACCCCCAGAAGCATTGTAGAGTTACGAATTTCGCACATATTTCTGAAATAAAATTTTTTTTTCGGCGCTCGCAGCTAGCTGCTCGCGCACTTATTGTAATGGATGTTTAAACTTCCTAACCGCTCAGAGCGAGCTAAACATACACTTTTCGTAATAAAAATTATAATATTTTTGCCCGTCTGCACCTTGCCCCCCCCCCCCCCCCCAAACCAAATCCTGGATCCGCCTATGATTTTAGGTATACACCTCAGTGGTAGAGTCCTTCTCACGAATGAGGTCCCGCGGAATTTTGCGGAACTAAATTACATTTTTTCGATAAATTCTGGACTTCATGCCATAAATAATTTTTCACCACTCTCGCACGAAAATAGTGTCTTTGGTCATCGATTTCAGTGAGCAAAAGCCGTTTTTGCTCTCTAGAGAGTAGAGAGGCAAAGTGATTTGAATTTCGAACACAATTTTATTGGCTATGAAGAAGTTGGTGTGTTCTGAAACTTATTTGTGTACAATTTTTATTTAACTGAGATGCACATAATTTTTAATGTTATTTATTGAATTTTAACTTTATAAATTGTATTTTTTCAATAATATTTTAAATAAAATACTATTATTGAATAATAAGTCGTAAGTGAGTTTTTTTTTTTTTAAATATTATTACAATTTGTTTTTCATAAATATGTCACACACACAAATTTCGAACGCAACTCTTTTAATAAAAATAAAAAAATACAAAATGGCGGGATGTAGAAGTTTAGAGTTTACAGTCAAATGGAGAATGCGTTGTGACGTCATCGATAAATGCCATCTTTGTCTCTCTCTTTTGTATGAGGTAAGTGAGATGGCACTTATAGTTGTCATTTTTCTTGCGACAGTGGTGTTCACAACACATTTTCCATTTGGTTCTAAACCTCTTGGTAAAGATTCAACTAAATATTTTCAACTTAAGTTGTAAACTTTTGCAAATTTCTATTTGTGATCTAATAGTCTGTTTAATTACAAAGAAATGAGTGACCCCAGTGATGAAGGTAGTTGTCTTACGCCAAAAAAGTTGAAAGAACAAGTTTCGAATGCCGAGTTCAGCTATTTGCCTGAAAAATCTAAAGTGAAATATGTAAAGGCGTACGAATCCTTCAATAATTGGCGCCTCTCAAAAAATGCAAAAACATATTCCGAGACCGTGATACTATCATATTTCATGGAACTATCTAAAACAAGAAAATCCAGTACATTATGGAGCATTTTTTCTATGATAAAAGCTGTCTTGAAAACGAAACGTGACCTTGAAATAGAAAAATTTCTGAATGAAGCACCAGACAGTAAATACCTCGCTTTAAAAGTAAGTAAATTGATACAAAAGCTAATTTATTTCAAAGAAAACCTATCTAACTGTACCTATCTAAAAATAAGTAAACTAAATTATTGTTATTTTTTACAGGTTGTATTAATTATTGGCATAAATGGTGCGTGCCGCTCAAATGAATTGTTGAATCTTAAGGTAAACGACGTTGAAAAGCATTCGGACAAATTAATATTAGTAAAATTATTGAATACAAAGACTAAAATCGACAGATCATTCGTCATTAGTGAAGAATATGTGAATGTGGTGGACAAGTATATGGCATTACGACCCGCTAATACAAAAACTTCAAGATTTTTCTTACATTATGATAATGGAAAAAGTAAAAAACAGCCCATAGGCATCAATAAAATCGGTGATATGCCAAAAACGATTGCTAAATTTCTTCAGCTTCCGGACTCCCATCTTTACACTGGGCATTGCCTGAGGCGGACGTCAGCAACACTCTTAGCTGACTCAGGCGCTGATATTACAGTTCTTAAACGCCATGGTGGCTAGAAGTGTAACAAGATTGCAGAAGGATACATCGAAGATTCTAAAGTTATTTAATATGCTAACTTTTAAAATTTGCGATAGTGGCGCCCCGCAAAAAGAACTCCTTTTGTGAAAAGCACTCCACCTATCAGTCACAGTTCCCGATTCAGCAGAAATTTTGCATACCGGGAATCGGATGACAATGCAATAATTTTATGACATGGAAGTGATCTGAAGTCTGATGATGGAGCTGAAAGGTGAAATTTGATAGATATATTATAATAAATAGTTTGAGTACGTAGGTATATGATAGTTTCATTTCAGAAAATTTCATTTTAGTTTTTTTTATACAACGATGTAAGAAGATGAGCAAGATGCTCTCCTGATGGTAAGAGATAACGCTGGGATTTAACGAAGGTTAAATTCTGGGTGCACTGCTGAGTCATAAAATGTTAAGATTCTTCAGCCCAGTAATTTCACTAGCCACAGTGCCCTCCTACCGAAGCACAGTAATGTCTGCACATCACTGTTCAGGCGGCAGAATAACTGACACTGTTGGGGTACTAGCCGATCTCCTGCAGAGGAAGTCTACCCACGGTAAAGAGATCACCATTAAATGACGCGGAAAAAAGTCAAGAGTAACTGTACGGAATCAAGCTGTTATTATTCCGTATTTTTATTAGTTTTTCTGATTTAAATGATAATTTGATATATTTTTGTTTACTGTATTTAATCTTGATGTACTATATGTGTAAGTGGTCATTTATTGCCGTTCTAATTTGTACTGTGGTATAGGTATAACGATAGTTCTGGGACTTATCCCAGGACGTCTCTGAAATCTAAGTATTATTCACAAAAAATGTTTCATAATATTATTTACTAGCTTATGCTCGCGGCTTTGCCCGCACGGCAAAATCCTTTCTTAGCAGTGGTCTACGTCATGAAACCTTTCTATGTTCCAAATTTCAACCCAATCCATCTAGCGGTTGAGGCTGTACGTTATACAGATACATCAGTCACTAGCTTATTCTCATGGCTTTGCCCGCATGGACGGGTTACGTTTCATAATACCTACGGTCGTTTCAACTACGGTCGATATAACTACGGTCGATTCGCATAAGTTCATTTCACATATTGGACGACTCGCTTACAGTGCAACTCGCCTGCGGTTGATTAAACTATGGGCATGTGAACTAATGGGCGATTCGGCCAATGTTCATTTGATATATTGGTTAATTCAACTATGGACGACTCACCTACGGTTTATAAATTCTTTGCTACGCGTGTTTTTAGTACAGTATTCAGGGCAAACCGAAATCTGTTGGTTAGGTTAGGTTTGAACAGTGACCACAATGCGCGAGCCGAGCGAGCGAAGCGAGCGTGCCGCGGCAGCGGCCGGCGAAGCGCCAGATATTTTTCTTATTACTGAATTATTTATCCTGTGTCATGGCATCTTCAGGCATTTTGGCATCTTCTTTCATCTACCTCATCATGGCAAAGTGGCATAATAAAAACAACACGTTTCTGAATTCTGTACTATAAACAAGTATTTTTTAGCTGTCATACCTGACTAGCAGCCGGAAACGTGGTCTAAAAATACGTGAACGGTCCGTTAGTTCGGTCAAAAATAGGCAAATCGTCCAATAGTTTAATCAACCATAGCTCAATCGACCGTAGCTGAGTTAACCGTAGGCGAATCGTCCAATATTGATTTCAACCAATAGTTATTATGAACGTAGGCGAAACGTCCAATAGACATTTTGAATAGTAGGTGATTCGATCGTAGTTACATATTGGCAAGGTTTGCCAGCCTTTACTAATTCTACGCCCATTAAGTTGCAGAAAACCCGTGAATTGAATCCCTCTTTTCCGTGAAATTGGAAATCGAATTAAATGGTCTGTATCAAATTCATTAATATATGAATAATTTACTGTCACGCGCTACGAAGTGCGCGCGGGTCAGCTAGTTTTTACTAAAAATGATGGTATTAACCCTTCGTCGCACATTATCGCATGGAGCGACAAACGCGCCAATTCGTACACAATTAAGATTTTTTTCTATTTTATATACCAATTCAATAAATAGTAAAATATTAGCTAAAGTAAAATTTGGCTATACATAGGTACATACAAGATAATTATAACAAACATACATAATTAAGCTTATCGTATACGTTTTATGTAATAAATATATTGAAAGCTAATTAGGTTATTTGCAAATGAAAGTTCGTGTATGTGATCACCCCATTTTCAAATATTTCAATCTTCAATATTATTATTGAAAGTCTAACACATAATATAACTCGTAAGAAGAAGTTTCCTGAGATACTGAATAAATGAATGTTAATTTAGCGGAGAAGTCATGGAACTTCAAAGAATAACAAACAGTCTTTAATTAGAATTATTGTTGAACCGAGGCTACGAGAATATTGCCGAGTTGCATTTAATTGCTGAATCCGTATGAAGATAATATAGCAGTTGGAAAGTATGTTTGCTTGTTATTTTGTTTAGCATAAATCAATTTCTTATCTTTAGGCAGATCATGTTTTTTATACACCAAATATTAACATCAGTTATAAAGTTTTCCTTGTACAATTTAGTAATCTGTACCACTTCAAACTCTCAATTATTATTAAATAAAAAAGCGGGTATAACGCACGTTACTCATAACTTCTGTAATCCCTTGTCGAATTTAACATAATATACTTTAAAAAAAACAGAAAAAATAGTACAACTTGTTTTCTTAACGGCGCGACAATAAATATTTTTTTCTTTTTTTCAATAACATTTTGCTACGATAGAAATTAAAACAACCTTTATATACCAGAAATATACCTCAATAAACCCTATCCTCTTAATGACTCCACACATTCGACCGCCATAATTAAATAACCTATTATGTTGTGCTATTCTTTTATTCATGGTGGAATTACTCAAAGAATGTTGGAGGCTCGGGATCAAAAGGCCCTGGAACGTGTGAATCGAGTTAGGGAAGAGGGTCACAAAGCCTGCGACGTCATTAAACTTGAGGCCTTCCTATGGGGGTTTCGCAGTGGGGATTTTGACAGTGAGATTTTTTCATTCATATAGAAGAACGAGAAATGAGTATATGGTTCCACTAAGAGACGGTTTTTTTTTCGTTGATGAAAATATGTAAATAAGAACAAGAAAATACTATTTTGTTACATTTTTGAACACTTTACTGATATGTCAAAATGAAATTTATAAAAAATGCAATATTTTGATAAATGTTAAGAAAACAATATATCTTATATTGAACCCATTGATTTAAGTAATTAATAGCCATAAATAAATATTAAGCTACCTTGTGTTGTGCTTTTCTTTTATTCATGGTGGCATTACTTATAGAATGTTCGAGGTTCGGGATGAAAAGGCCCTGGAACGTGTGAATCGAGTTAGGAAAGAGGGTCACAAAGCCTGCGACGTCATTAAACTTGAGGCCTTCCTGTGGGGATTCTGCAGTGGGGGTTTTAGACGCACGTTTCGGATACGTGTAAATTAGGGATAAAACTGTGAAAATCTGTAAAAATAAGATGTAGTAAAACAGTTTAGAAGAAATGTAATATTAAAAAAAAAAGTAAATTAATAGCGTATTTGAATAAAGAAATAAACAAGATGCAGTAATAAACACATAAATAATAATTATGTCGTCGGTATGAAAAATTAAATAAAGACACTTTTATAATAATAACAATGTGATTATAATGTGTAACTTTAAATTTTTTTATATTATGGCAATCTATTTATCTTGTATTGTCACTTATCGTATCAAAAGACGGCAATAACTACTCAAGATCAAACGGGCCATCCTCTTAGAATTCTAACGTAAGAAATACGCCACTGTGAAAGCCCGATTTCCATCTTCGGCACACAAATGTGATGTGAGTCGGACAATACCGAGCCGATTCTTTTTCGCCATAAAACTTGAATTTCCAGTTTTTCCGATGATTTCCTTTGAAAATTCCTTTCCTCGTAATGAGGTGCCGGTCTTTTGTCGGCCATCGTCTTGGATTTGTAGGTTTTGTATTGAGATTACTGAATTCCTTTCACTTTTCTATTTTCAATCCTGCTGGGACATTCAAAAGGACGTTTTTACTTGAAATAGATCACTTGGTTTCGTTTTCGAAAACAGTATTTTCTCGATTTTTGTTGAGTGACTGATAAGTGTTCCACTTAACGAACTTTTCATTTCTATTGCCACAATAAATTATAGTTTTTTTAGTTTATTAAAACTTAATCAGTTTATGCGTCATCAAATAATTATATGAACCCAAAAAAATCGTTGAATTCAACGAATTAGGGAAGTAAAGGTTGAATTGTATTTTTTTTTTGAGTCGATTAAAATCTTTATATCTTTTAAAAGATTCAAGAATATTATATTAACATCGAATTTCACCATCATCATCTGCCTTAATCCCACAGTAGTATGTAAGGTCGATATAACACGTTTTTTTTCAAGCTTTTATTTACTTTCACCTGTCTGTTGTCTGTCTGTCTGTAATCAAATCTTGGCAGTTTAATTTGATCCACTTCCCGATTTCTGATTAAGCTGAAATTTAACATGCATGTATAAACCGGATGACAATGCAATATCATTATGACATGGAGCTGATCAGATGATGGAGCAAGAAGATGGCCATAAGAATTCGTAATTAAACGACGCAACCCCATCAAGTTTGGGCTCATTTTTCACTCATCATCGTCTTGACGAGTACTTTGGTGCTAGGTGGTAATAATATATTTTTATTAAGAGCTTGTTTTTAAAAAGTTTTTTTTTTAATTTCACTTGTTTGATTTGCTATATTTTTTTCACTCCGCTAGCACGCATAATACCCCTTTCATAGTTCACCCAAAACCTTAAAACCTGAACTTTAAAAAAGATTTGCAGTATTGGCCCATTATTCGGTTTACTGGCATTATATCTAAGCTTATTGTAATGTTTATTTACAAAATTCAGAGGAGCTCATTATAATCCGTTCAATCGGTTGATTTCCACCAGATCCAGGATTTACAGTTGTATAGATCTAGGCTATATTTAGTACCTTTGAAGTATTCCACTGGTCTGGTCTGTTTGTGGATATTGGGATATGAGCTTTGAGCTTCGATAGTCAAAGCTTTATGAAAGGTATTGGTTTGAACTTGAAATTGTTGTAAATATTTGTGCCACCTTTTATAAATAGGTATATATAATGGAGAACACTATCAATAGTTTTAAAACCTTTTATATAAGGTTTTAAAACTATTGATAGTATTCTCCATTATATTTTAAAAAGAACAATGATAAAGCTTACGTTTAATATATAGTTTAGTTTAGAATATCTCTAACTTTGTATTATGCTAGAGTTAATCTCAAAATTATTGTAATGTTTGTGTGTATTATTATAGGGGTTATTATTCTTTTACCTGCTACCTATGGCCAGCTTTACTCGTAATAAAGTAGCCAATGTGTCATTCCATTCAAAGTCATTCCAAGGACTAAGAAACCAATATACCAATTGTCAGCTTAACCAGCGTCGCGTCGGTGCAGTCATTTAGTTGCAATCACACACAAACACACGCACGCACGCACGAACGCACGCACGCACGCACGTACACACACACACACACACACACACACACACACACACACACACACACACACACACACACACACACACGCACACACACACATCATGGGTGCAATACGTCGGCACTGCTATTCCGTTCAAAGTATCTTCACGTTATTTTGGCATATAAATTACTGGGCAATAGTCAACTGACTGATTTCTTTCCACCAGGATTTAGATAGTATTTATAGGCACCTACGTCATAATATAGCTAAGTTTTACCTTTTGTTTCTCAGATGTGATCCAAGTATGGTCACCGCCGGGCGGCGAGACGCGGCTGCCGTGCGACCTGGCCGCACCAGCTCGGGACGTCGCCATGATGCTCTGGTTCAAGGATGGAGACAGGATGCCCATCTATACGTATGTAATTTATTTATCATTGGGGTTTAAACTACCACAGAAGCACCACTTTAGCCAATAAGTGTAAGCGTCAATCGTTTATAGATAACGGTAAAAATATACTGGGATGACATTCGTGGAAATCATTTAAATAAATATTTATTTTTAGCATTAGCCTCTATTGGAACTTGTCTAGGGCCTTTTTTCCCCACCCTAAATATATATGAATAATACGTTACGCATCATCACCCTGCGCCGAGGTGTCCGGTGTAGCATGTGAGACTCCCCCGGCGAAGATGGGCACTAATAAACCTGGGGGTGTTTCTGCGGGACGCTATAATATCGGGGCAGCGGGTACGCCGAAGCACTCGCCTGCGGCATACAGGTTAGCCTACTTACTCTTTCAGTCAAATCACAGTCAGTATTTAAAATTTGTGTGGCTTACCTGTTATATGATGCCATTCCATTTATTATTATAATTAGACTAGCGGTGGTTAGCGGTTTTTTCGATTGATTAGAACGCTATAATTTTATTTCAGAGTCTAAGCAATTTATGAACCAAATTACAGCTAAAAACTTGAAAAGACAGTGGCTGGTAACTACTAGCCACGGCCGAAGCTTACCACTATTATTGTCCGTGCGTAAACCCGGAAAACCGCACATAAATAATTATAGCCAATAAGTACGAAGCATCACAACATCACAAAACTTTCAAGCTTTAATTAAATAAAACAATACATTTAACACTTAAAACCACACAACGAAACTACCCATGTGATAAAGTTTATTCAACAAGAGATTTTCACTTACTAAAGTAAGAACGAGTAAAGAGATTGTTGGAACGGCGCCAGTTGAAGAACTGTTGAAGAATGCGCCTTCTACGTCTAGTTGACTTGTCTAAGGATTTTTAATATTGCGGAAATGTATTTGAAAAATACTAGATACTCGAAATATGTGTAAAACACATATAATTTTAAAAAAGTCCTCTATAATAATTTTAAAAAAACTGGTTATACCTAGAAACTTAATCATTATGATATTCGTTGACTTCGAAATAGTTATAAAAATCTTAAGTTGGTTTTGTAAGTTCTATTTAGTTAGGCTAAGCCATAAAGTATCGTAATTTATTATTCAAATACTTTTACTTTAAAAAGTTTTCTTTAAAAATATCATAATATCACGACGCGTAGCAAACTTCCAATATTTCAATTCATATTCAAAAAAATACACTTTAAACTTTCCCGAACTTCGTCAATAAATATTTTGTTCGAGATTTATTCACAAAGTTTATCTGCACTTTGAAAGATTTTATCAAATCAAATTGGGAAAATTCCCAAAGAGTTACAGTGACCGTTGGGATTTTTTTATTATTCAACGCAAAGCTACCATTAACGTAATAATGTTACAGCGGTATTTAGATAGATAGATAACCTTTATTGTACACTAAAATTATGAAACATCTTACATTAAATTAATAAATTACATTTAGAGATTACATGATTACATTTTTTTACATTGACTAGGCTGAAGAAAATGTATAGGTAAAAAACAGTCGAATCTATTCCTATGTATGCTGAGTTAGATCTTTAAAACTACGCAACGGATTTTGATGCGGTTTTTAACAGAGTGATTCAAGATGAAATTTTTATAATACACATAATATAGTAGAAAAACACTCATAATTTTCTGTTAGAAGCTACGAAGAACGCACGGGTTCACTAGATAGAAATAAAGGGGGGCTGACAAACATAATATGTTAGATCACTTAATTTTAATGGCCAAATAATACCTATTTAGTAATGTCTATGGCCTTTATGAAGAATAAACACCATAGATATGTACACCATGTATACTGTTGTTGATTATATTAATCTATGTTTCATTATTGAAATATTATGTAAAGACAAAGAAATGTACAAAATGGAAATATAACAAGTGAAATTTTAAAAATACTTTTTAAAAACAAGCTTTAATTATTATTATCATCTTGCATCATAAAGTACTCGTCAAGACAAATCAAATGAGCCCAAACTCGATGGGGTTGCATTGTTTTATGACAGATTTCCTTTGGCCACCTTCCAGCTCCATCATCAGATCGGCTCGATGTCATAAAAATATTGCATTGTCATCCGATTTACACACGCATGCAAATTTCCAGCTCAATAGGAAACCGGGAAGTGGGTCAAATTAAACTTGCAGATTTGATTACAGACAGACAGACAGACAGACAACAGACAGGTGAAAGTAATATAAAGCTTGTAAAAAGAATGAAGAAGATATCTTGGAGCTTTTCCTTCCTTTCAGATAGGAAGGTAGCCTACCTAACAATTAATTATAATTAATTTAACTTGTAAGTAGGTAGCTTAACAATTAATATACCTTTACACTTGCAATTTTTCCATTTGGGAGAATGTTGATGACGTCACAGCCGTTGAGCAGATACAGTAGGAGGTTGATTAATTAATGCTATAACAATAGCTACGGACGATAACGAATGGAAGCAACTAGACCGAAGACACGGTATTGATCCTGTTGAGCCAGACACTGCAGATTGTGTGGGGCTACTGAGAAAGCTGGTTAATATCTCTGCAATGATATTTATTTCATAAAGGTTCAAAGTTGAGAATAATTTTACATTTTAGGTGATCGTAATACATAATAATAATGACTTTAATAATAATAATAATAATCACCGCAGGGCAGCTTATGGCGAGCTGTTGGGGAGTAGCGACCCCACGGACCCGAGTGCTCCCGGGGGAGGATTCTGTTCCTCATCTCCGGCTTGCTTTCACCGGCCGGCCGGAGTGAACACTGACGAGGAACAGTCCCCCACCTCTGTGCTTGCCTTGATTGGCCGGCCAGAGTGGAGTCGCGAGAGCTTTTCGCTCGGAGGGAGGATGTGAAGCATAAGTGGCGAGTTGGCCTACGTGTTTAAAGTCCAGGGACACCTCTCCCCCTCCAGCCACTTGCACCAACGTTGCCCTTCTCGTCGGCTATGTAATGCCGGCCTTTATGGGGGCCCGTTTAGTGAGTGGCGAGTCATCACCTGCCTTCATATTTCCTAATGGGACGGAAGTGGCAGGTGCCGTAGTCCTAGCAATAGCCTCATTAACCATCCATTTAGAATACACATCCATAGCCTAGGTCAAGTAGTTTCCATTAATTAGCAATAGTCTTGTCACTTGGCGGAGACTGCCTTTGAGCCCATTTTCTATGGATGGACTCACAGACAGACTCCAATAAGTGTCACCCATTACATTTATATTAAAAGCTCAAAAGGGCCTCTGCGCGTTGGACTTTTTGTCTCCATGTACGCCTATAAAAAGGCCCGGGCTTAGCCCGTGTTAAAGAGCGACATAATAATAAAATAATAAAAAGTATTTAGTTTAGTTGTACCTGCACTCTCTGGCCATTAAATTCAAGTTCATAATAATAATAATAATAACATAATAATAAATCATTTATTTCAGGCAATAGTACACTGCCGCAGACGCAGTGTACCAGAGGCCCATATCATATATACCTTACAGACTAACATACATAAAATTTTATAAACTTAAAAATTAGGTAACACATAGCGCCGGCGACGTGTTGCGCGCAAAGTCAGCAGGAAGTCGACCTCGAAATTTCCGAAACACGACTCCCTGCGGCCAGAAGTCCTCCTTCATGAAGGTCGGCAGACGGCTGGTCGGAACCCTCACCACGAAGGAATTAAAATTCGTTTTGTGGCGAGATTCTAGCCGTTCGACCCTCAAAGTGAAAGAGGTCCTCTTTCGGACGTAGTCTATTACGTCCACGGCTTTCGTAGACCACATCAGTCGGGACACGTAGAGCAGCGTGACAGGTACCTCGGGACGCAGCGAATCGTTACATCCCGGCGTCGCCGAGCCACAAAAGTTACGACGAGAGGGCTTCTGCTTTTTTTTGTATAATACATAATATTATTTATTTGAAGAAACTATGATTGAACACGTTTATAATAAACCTAGAGTCTATTTTATTTAGGCCTAATCAATTTAAAAGTAAGGTATATTTATAACATCGAAAACTTCCTATAATGTAAGTATTATGAATAATTCAATAATCTAATTAACAATACAGTACATACATACAACAATACAGTATTATGTATGAATTCATAAAATATGCTAAAAAATGTCATAACTTTCATCTTTAATTTTTTTTTTTAACTCTGCATATAAGTTTCAATTTAATATTTGACGACCTCTGTGGCGCGGTGGGCTAATACCCGCCTGCAACGCAGAAGGTTGCGGGTTCGATTCCCGCATGAGGCAAATATTTGTGTGATCCACAGGTATTTGTTTCTGGTCTGGGTGGTTTAAATATCTATTATAAGTATGTATTTACAAAAGAAAAGTATATAAGTATTATATCCGTTGTCCTTATCACCATTATACAAGCATTAAGTTGCTTAGTATGGGGTTAGGTGGCGCTGTGTGAATTGTCCTGAAATATTTATTATTATTTATTATTATTAATATTTTCAGCTGTATAGAAGCAAAGAGGTAACAATAAATATACACACACATTTATAATATTAGTAGAAATTCACACAAAAAGACCAATTCAACAGTTTCACAGTAGCCCTACGAAGCTCATTCACAGGGTGTCCGTGAAGACAATCCCTGTGTTCTCTTAACCTGAATTTGCGGACGATTCCATTTGAAACAGCTTGTGATGTACTGCTTAGTGCTTGCAATGCTTTGTCTTGGTAACGAATGAATTGGTAACGGAATACCTGAGTGTTTAGCTGAAGCATGACTATGTGTTTAGGGAATTTTGTGTTTGGAATTCGATATCTTTAGTTTTCGTCTTTAGAAAGAAACTTAAGTAGATAATAGTATTGAAATTTTCTTCTTAAAAATTTCGACAGGGCGTATTAAATGTGTATGTAATGATGGATGGAAGATCAAGATGGCAGCGGATAAGTCCAGGCTTGCCCATGATAAGGCGAAATTTAAAAAAAAACTGACATTCAAAAATACAGGAAAAACACTTCTTTTTTTGTAAATATACACTTTTTGTTTTATTTATCTAATATATAAAATTCTTCTGTCACGGGGTGCGTAATCGAACTTCTCCGAAACGGCTTGACCGATTTTGATGAAATTTTTTGTGCTTATCCGGTATCTATGAGAATCGGCCAACATTTATTTTTCATCCCCCTAAATGTTAGGGGTAGTCCGCCCCTAAATTTTTATTTTTATTTTTTAGACAAAATTTTTAATTTCTATTTTTTTTGATACAACATACAAAAATACATACAATCCTCAATTTTCACCCTTCTACGATCAACCCTTATTTTTTAATAGCCATTTTAGTAATTTAATCATTTTTCCTCTCCGGTCGAAAACTGATCAATCGTCATTTAATTAGTTATTTATTATTAAAATCTATGAGAATCGGCCAACATCTATTTTTCATCCCCTTAAATGATAGGGGTAGTCCACCCCTAAATTTTTTATTTTATTTTTTAGACAAAATTTTTAATTTCTATTTTTTTTGATACAACATACAAAAATACATACAATCCTCAATTTTCACCCTTCTACGATCAACCCTTATTTTTTAATAGCCATTTTAGTAATTTAATTATTTTTCCTCTCCAGTCGAAAACTGATCAATCGTCATTTAATTAGTTATTTATTATTAAATTATTATTTATTTATATTTTTTATTATTTATTTATAATTTATTATTTATTTATTTATTATTTATTTATATGGCAAAACAACGTTTGCGGGGTAATCTAGTAACGTATAAACAAAACAAAAAGCGCATAGTTCTTACAGCACTTTTTAAGCAAATTTTTAGTCTGTTTTAATCTACATTAATATAATATTGTGAACAAACTTTGCTTGTCATGCAGGGAGATTATTAAATTTATTTGTATGACTATTCCTTGAATACATATATTATTAATACTAGTCACAATGTAAAACATTAAGAATAGTAAAATGTATTGCATTGGGAATTGGGAAATTTTCCCAATAACCTACATACGATAAACATATCAATAAAATCCCGATCAATACTGTAGTAAACAAGACTGTACCATATGTGGGCCAATAGAATGCTAATAGCCTTGTAAGATACTCGTATTTTCAAAGTAAGAATATGTTTACTTTACCTTTCAATAAAAATCTTAAAACTAGTCACCATGTAAGACATTGAGAATTGTAAAATGTGTTACATTGGGTATTGGGAAAACTTCCCAATAACCTACATACGAAAAATACATCAATGAAAAACCGGTAAAGTACGAGTCGGACTCGAGCACCGAGGGTTTCGTACAAACCCGTAGGTAAACGAAATTTCAAATTTCTAAGCTCACGGAAAGTACCCTGTAGGTTTTGATTCCCTTGCGAATGTTGAAAATTTGCGGCATATTCGACTAGATATATCTTTTGATTGCGTTGGCAAAGAAGTTTGATTTTTTCATGGCTCCAAGAAGCAATAGACTTAAGTGTTTCCTATTAATTATAAATTGATACCTCAACGCGTTCCTTAGAAAAAGGGTCTTGATAGACAGACGGACGGACAACAAAGTGATCCTATAAGGGTTCCGTTTTTAGGGTACCGTACCTCAAAAGGAAAAAACGGAACCCTTACACCCCCCCCCCCCCCCCCCCCCCCCCTTCATTTTGTAGTCCGTCCGTCCGTCCGTCTGTCTGTCAAGATCCTTTTTCTCAGGAACGCGTGGAGGTAATAAGCTGAAATTTATCGTACAAAACCGTAGGTTTGTACAGAACCCTCGGTGCTCGAGTCCGACTCGTACTTGACCAGTTTTTTTTCCTTTGGAGGTACGGAACCCTAAAAATCCCGATCAATAGTGTAGTAAACAAGGTTGTACCACATGTGGGCCAATAGAATGCTAATAGCCTTGTAAGATATTTGAAACGGAAACCCGACTTGCTATCGCATGCTAACTGAACATATCTCTGTACTAAAATATGATTTGATACTGTTCTATAGTATTTTATGGCTGTAACCAAGGTTTGTGAGCAAATGCTTTTCGTGTAAGATGTTTTGGAACAAATGTTTGTTAGAATTTAAGTCTTTGAAAGACTAACACCTATGTTTTTAGGCGACTCCTCAGTCTTCGCACTCGAATTTCAAAGAAATGGATTTATATGCATACAAGCAAGTAAGAAGACGAGCAATGATCAGTACAGTGCCCAGGATTTTACAATAATGTAAAATTCGACGTGGACTGCAATAACGCTTCTTACTCAAGAATCATAAAATGTTAAGACTCACGACTCAGCCCAGTAATTTCACTAAAACTTGCTAGTAAATGGACGGACTCTCGCTTCTTGCGAGCATCTTGCTAAAAAAAATAGTATGATAATTAAACTCAATATACAATATTCGTCTCGGCAAACGTAATCGTGTAGGGCGCCCATGGGCGATATGGAGCGATGATATATACAGAAAGTCACCGGGAGTGGAGGTGGAAGACGGAGGACCGAGTTGAGCGACGTGCCATGGGGGAGGTCTATGACCAGCAGCAGTTGTCGAACGTAAAATGATGATAATAATGATGTTGATAAATCTTTTTTTTTATACAACGAAGTAAGACGACGAGCAAGAAGCTCACCTGATGGTAAAAGATAACTCTGCCCATAAATAGTACAATGCAATCCAGTGCACTGCGCCAACGCTTCTTACTTGAGAGTCATAAGATGTTAAGACTCTTCAGCCCGGTAATTTCACTAGCTACAGTGCCCTCCTACCGAAGCACAATAATGCACAGTAGCATAGTATGCACAGTAATCTATAATTATTATCGTCAAATGAACAAAACAAAACTAAAATTAAATATTCCGTCCAAAGTTAGTCCATGTCAACCCATCAATTACAAAGGTCTCAAGATAAACATAAGTACGGAACTGCGATGCTGATTCCATATGGATCCCTCGGGACCTTTCGAGCTTTGCTGAGATTAACTTTCCTAAGGGCCACACACACTTAGCAGACGTTTGGTAGGTATTTAGTTAATCCAGGTGCAAGGTTAAAGGGCGTTAAAGGTTAATGTGTTATGTTTTACACATTTCCTATATTGTAGTGAAGATAAGATAATAATACTTTATTGTACACCACATTTTATTAAACAATATACAGTGTAACCATGATTAAAAGAACGAGCAGCGGTCTTATGGCTAAAGAGCTTTTCCAGACGATCAATGTAAGAAGAAGAGTAGAGTTTAAGGCAAGCTTTTTATTCAGTTCCATTTGTCGTAATATTGCGAAAAATGGTACTAAATCTTGCAAGTTAAATTTAATAGATTTTCCGCTTACCTATTGAGCTGAAATTTTGCATACGTTTGTAAATCGGATGACAATTCAAAATCAATTAGTTTTGGAGCTGATCTGATGTTGAAATTGGAAGGTGGCCATTATTATTATTAAGGAACCCCAAAAAGGACCTTATGCCTGTTCAATCATTGGAGGTTGTAAGGTGGCTATAGGAACTTGTTAATTAAACAACATAAACTCATCGAGTTTTGACTCACATGAATCGTCATGACGAGTACATTGATTCTAGATGGTCAAAAGGCCTAAAGGTAACCAGAGTCTCATAATGAAGTTAAAAATTGTAGCTTATGTGAATAAACGCATTTTAATTTGATATAAATTACCCACTGTTGAAATTTGTTATCTTATTTTAATCCAGCTTCCCCAACAAAACAAAAGTACCAGATATCTTCCAAAACCACAGCCAGCTCTAAATTTGAAGCAGTGCAGTGGTCCGAAGCGAAACAGGTACAAAATGTACAGTCGCCTATAGAACTAGAAGCTCACTATTTCTCACCGTTTAGAGCTCGGCTGTATTATAAAAATTGCAATGTATTCGGTTACGTGACGAGAAACTCTGAAACGGTAATTTGGTACCGCTAGTGGGACCATGTTTAAATAAAAAAAATACATGAATTTTTATTTAAAATCATAAATATTTTAAGCTGAAAATGAGGATGCTAGATCGAGTTGGAAAAACTTGTTATCGAAGGATAAAACCTAATTTGGCGCCAACCCAGTAAGTATGAAAATGAAAAATCTGAAAGAATTACATTTTTTTTTATCCAAAACGGCTGAAAGTATTCAGCTGAAATTTGATTGATTGATATCACTTTATTAAAACAACACAATATAAATACAGAAAAACTTAAGATTTAAATAATAATTTCAGAACTTTACGTATAGTTCCGAATTTATTGTTTTTGAAGATTTTAGCGATAATAGCGATCTTTTCGAATTTGCGAAATTTGGTGAATATAGGTTCTTTTACACATTATTATATTATTAATAAATATTTCAGGAGGTAAAACTGGGCGCAGATAGTTACTATAAAGACAACAAATGATAAATTTTATTGAGATTTTGGAATTTAGAATAGACCTTAAATAACGATGCTTTTTACAAGCTTTATATTACTTTCACCTGTCTGTTGTCTGTCTGTCTGTCTGTAATCAAATCTTGCAAGTTTGATTTGACCCACTTCCCGGTTTCCAATTGAGCTGAAAATTTGCATGCGTGTGTAAATCAGATTGACAATGCAATAATATTATGACATGGAGCTGATCTGATGATGGAGCTGGAAGGTGGCTATAGGAACTCTGTCATTAAACAACGCAACCCCATTGAGTTTGGGCTCATTTGATTCGTCTTGACGAGTACTATATGATGCAAGATGGTAATGATAATTAAAGCTTGTTTTTAAAAAGTATTTTTAAAATTTCACTTGTTTGTATTATTAGATTTCCAGCAAAAATCTGACACATCTAAACTCCAATCAACGAATAGTTGAAATTGTCCAGAAATGTCATAGCAGATGGTAACACGAGTCAGCCGGCGAGTCTTTGTGAAAAAGGCGTTAGTTAGCATCGTCCTTTGACAAATATCGTGTAGGTACACACGTTCGGAGCGTAATTTGTGATGGTTTCGCCCTTTCGGAACGCCTCTGCGGTCTCTATTCTTTACGTTCGATTTTAGATTTTACTATTTTTTGGCAAGAGAAAAATCACACATTCAATGGTCACACGTGGTCTTAATTTAATGGTCACAAGTTGCAGAAAAATGCAGAAAAGTTAGCTACTTTATGGTTTGTGACTTAATATAAAGATTTTATTTTGAGGTTTCAATCTGTATATCCATACTTATATTATAAATGTGAATGTGTTTGTCTATTTCTGTGCTTCACGCCTAAGAAACTAAACTGATTTAGATGAAATTTACAATAAATATAGTCCAAGTCTCAATAAAGGACAAAGGATAGTTTTTATCCCACGAGATAAAATATATGTTATCGTGGATTATCCCGCGGCGTCACTAGTAATATATAAAAAAGAAAAGCGATTAATTGACTAACTGACGACGCACAGACCATACTGCTGAACGGATTAAGTTGAAATTTGGAACACGCACGATGCACATAGGTTTGTAGTGGAGAGATAGATTAAGTACCTATATATTGTATGACCTAGATTTAAGTTAGTAATAAATGCATCTTTGAACGGAACACACGTGTTTATTACTCATCCTATCGCACCCGACAATACATGGCGACCCTTGCCATACGTCGGCGGTGCGCTAGAGAGAGCGCGTCGCGTCGGCGGACATTACATAATCGATTTTAAGTGGACATTTTTTTTATGGACGAAGTGGTTGGTGAAATTTTTTTTAACAATGTGCAACTCACGTATTGAAAAAGAAGAGGTGTTCATTAATCAAAATACAGCGGGGGACAACAGCGCCCGCTTAAACCATATCAAACAACAGCTGGACATCACCCACGTAATGACCATCTTCATTTTAACAATCTTGGGGTTATTGGCACTGTACTTCGTATATAGAAAATACAAAGAAATGCACGCTGGCTGGATGGAGCAGCAGTGGCAAAGAAATTTCATGCAGCAGACTATCAACCGGGCGCGGGACTCCTTCCGGGCATACCGTCGCGAGCGTGCTGCCCAGCAGCAGCAGGAGGAGCCGCAGCAACAACGCGAGTAAACGAAATAAACGTCTCCTCTCAATAAATAGATCAGGTGTGAACTATTTGGTGTTGAACATTTTTTTTGCGCAACTCCCCTCTTTTTCATTTTATATGGCGCAATTTCCCAATCCTCCGACCTCTTATTTAATTTTAATGATTGTGCCCTCCCGTCCCCAACAGTGAGTGAATAAAGTGGCGGAATTTAATACGTAATTAACAGTGAAAGACACCTTATTATTGGAAGACCTTATTATTGGATATCAGAGAGTTTTTAAGAATTTCAAATGACTCTTGACATTCTTGTGTCCAATTAAACGGTATATCTTTGCCGACAAATCATTAATTCTCAATAATCTTTGCCGTAAAGATATACCGTTTAATTGGACACAAGAATGTCAAGAGTCATTTGAAATTCTTAAAAACTCTCTGATATCCCCACCCATTCTTCAGTACCCAAATTTTGATAATAAAAATACATTTATTTTGCAAACAGACGCATCAGGCTCCGCTCTCGGCTCTGTTTTGTGTAATGGAGACCGCAGACCAGTCGCTTATGCAAGTAGAACATTAAACAAAGCAGAACGAAACTACCCAATAATCGAAAAAGAGTTATTGGCGATAGTTTGGTCTGTAAAGTACTTCCGTCCATATTTATTTGGCAGAAAATTTATAATTGAAACCGACCATAGGCCGCTAGTTTATCTTTTTAACATGACAAATCCATCTAGTAGACTCATGAAATTCCGATTACAATTAGAAGAGTATGATTTTGAGATAGAATATATAAAAGGTCGAGATAACGTGACTGCAGACGCGTTATCACGTGCACGAATAACAAGTGATGAGTTGAAGGATATGAACAGAAATATAATGGCAGTTATGACGCGAAGACAAAAGAAAATGTTAGATGATGAAAGAAAGGAAGCGGAAGAATCCACCAGAAGTAATAGCATACCTAACGAAACTTGGACTGATCACCCAAGGGTCGTGGATATGATGAAATTACCGGAAGACTACACTGAACTACATATTTATAAACAAGATGAATGGATGAACGAAAAAGATGACGTAATGGATGAAACTAGCAATTTTGCGTTTATTCCCAGTAAAAAGATGATAGGCATGAAACCAGTGTCCGGATCATACAGTACACGAGCTGTCTGTGTGGAGGAACTGAGTTCAATATGTAGTAGAAATAATATAAAGAATGTATACGTATTAAAAGATGAATATAATGCAAAAATGATAAGAGAGTTAACTCAAAATATAAATAAAGTAGATAGGTGGTCCGGACCACGCATACATATTGTAAAAGGAGTAAAACGAATAAATGATAACGATACAAAGAGAGTTATACTTAATGACTATCACATGCTTCCGACAAGCGGACATGTAGGTATAAAAAGAATGGTAAATAACATACGAAGAAAGTACTTCTGGCCAGGTATAGAGCGTGACGTCACTAGTTATGTACAAAAATGCGATAAGTGTCAGAAAGAAAAATATTTTAAGTATATTAAGCAACCTTTAGTTATAACAGATGTAGGACAGAGTGCTTTTGATAAGGTAAGTCTAGACATAGTGGGACCATTGCAGAGAGATAGCGCAGATAACGTTTATATACTAACCCTACAGTGCGACTTAACAAAATACATAGAAGCATATCCCATATCTAACAAAGATACCGTAACTGTTGCACAAGCATTCGTTAACAATTTTATTATGAGATACGGAATACCGCGCATTATATTGACCGATCAAGGAACTGAATTTATGTCATCAGTGTTCCAAGAAATTTGCAAAATTTTAAAAATTAATCACCTAAATTCAACAGCATACCATCACCAAACAATAGGTAGCCTTGAAAACAATCATAAACATTTAGGCAGTTATCTCAGAACACAGACCAATAATGACCCACAATTTTGGAGCTCATGGGTTCCATACTGGTGCTTTGCTTATAATACCACCGTACATACGCAAACCAAATATTCTCCATACGAACTTGTATTTGGCAAACAGTGTAATCTACCAAGTAATTTGATAGAGTCAATAGACCCATTATATAATTATTCCAGTTACCCCTTAGAAATGAAATATAGAATTCAAAAATCACAACAAGACGCAAAAATAAATCTCCAAATATGTAAAGAAATCAGAAAACAACAATGTGACAACTATATAAATCCAATTATGTATAAACCAGGCGATTTAGTACTTATTAAGAACGAGAATGGAACGAAGCTAGATCCATTATACTTAGGACCTTTTACTGTAGTTAGTGATAAGGACCCTAATGTTATTGTTTTATATAAAGGTAAACATAAGCTTATACATAAAAATAGAACCAAGCCTTATCACGTTTAGAATTAAATTTCATAGGATTATAATATATACTATTGTAAACATTTAAAAATATTTTGTACGGAATGTATTAGAAAAAAAAAAATACATGTTTTTTTTTTTTTTTGCTTTTAGGAAGGTCATGTAGTGGAGAGATAGATTAAGTACCTATATATTGTATGACCTAGATTTAAGTTAGTAATAAATGCATCTTTGAACGGAACACACGTGTTTATTACTCATCCTATCGCACCCGACAATACAGGTTTAATAACGAAGACCTCGATAAAGAAAGGATTTTTCCACGCGTGCAAATAGCATCAAGTTATAAGTTGAAAACTCAAACGTTAAGTTAGCTCTAATAAAACAATTTGCTCTTCAATAAGTACATTATACAGCACTAAATTATAATAAGGGCCAAAAAGCAATCAAAACAAAGTTGTGAGATCCGAACTGATTCGGCGTTATAATCCGGAGTCCATCGGTTACAAATTATCGTCCGACAACAGATCTGGTGATCCGTTTTATTGGCTCAACTTCTGAGTTACACAACTTTGATCCTTGTTCTATCTGCCAGTTGTATTATTGGAGTTAATTAAGGCAGTTCAGTTGGCCAATCGGGGAATGCAGAAATTTGATATTTTACTGTGTTTAGGTAAAAGACCAGCGGTTTTCTATGACTATGTGTTTGTTACCAGATAAACATTTATTTATTAAATCGCCTACAAATAAACAATTTACAGGTCAATTAATATAATATTAAAATTAATTAATTAATATTATAATTTAATAGTTTAAAATTAATTGTAATTGGTGGTTCCAATTATTAACTCGTCAAAATCTTTTTAAGCTTAAAATAGCTAAATAGATTATGTAAATAAGATTTTATATGTAACTTATTCGAGATATAGTAATTTCACCTTTTTGGGGCGTATGTGTCCATAACTTTAAAAATGGTGTAATATAACACACACCTACGTACAATGTACATGCCCGAAACCCGACACTTGAAGCCCGAAACGAAGTCGAAATAGTATCTAAGACCTATACATAAACGTTGCCTATACTATACCTACAACATGAAATGTCGTCAAGTACAAAATAAGTGGCAGTTACACATCTCAGAGCCAATTAAAGTAACTTTACTTCCAATTAGTCCATCAGTTCCGAATTATAACAAGACAAGCGTCTTCGCCGGCAAGTTTGACCTAATTTCAGGCTGCTCTGGGGATCTATCGCTGCCAGATATTGGATGCCAATAAACCGATAATTCTGTGCTCGATGGCTGCGAGGTGTTGGAAAGGTGGAGTTGTTCTTAAGGATTTGTGAAACGAAAGATCAAACACAACTTGGGTCAATCTTCAAGGCACGAGTGAATACCTGCTGCTTATAAGTAATTTAATTAAAATATAAATTGTAGGTTAACCTTTTCCTATGTTTGTCAGCCCCCTTTATTTCTATCACATTTTCTCCTGCCTCAGAGGAACTGGTAAAAAATGCTATTGTAGCATTAAGTTAGTCCTAGCTATGTGCTGAATAATAAATAAATAAATTATAATAGGTACCTTTCTAGGCAACTTACATGATCCATCGTCGACCGCATTTTCACTTTCCATCAGGTGGGATGTGGTCAAACGTATACCTATTTATATAAATAAAATATTTGTACTTCTAAATCATTTTTTTATGTCTTTGTTTAAGATAAACCTTCGGAATATTGAACTTTTTAAATTGACTTAAGTATCATTTACTCATTGCTTTTTATCATCAAAATAACTCTTAGTTTCATTACAACAGAATACCCAAAAAAAACGAATCAAAATTCCAGCAAAATGTAAACCCTTCCACAAAAAGGCGAATAAGAAAAAAAATCTTACGAAGTACAATAAATCTTTCCAACTTTTTTACGAAATCGGAAATTAATACGCACCTAATTTAACTTATCATACTGGTATTAGTTATTTTTGTATACAAGATTCTACTCGTAGATGTAGTGACTCTTGCTGTAATCTATAAATATCACTTAACACTAAAAAGACATTGTAATATCATCATAAATTCCTTCCAAGCTCTAAGTCAAAAAGGTTAAACAGACCGATTTCAAAATTCAAAACGCTCATGTATTCCCTAAAGGCCTATTATGCCACATTTGCCAACCCTCCAGTAATTTACCCCATGCCTAAATAAAGTAATTCCACACCCTTTACCCAAATGAAGTAATTTTCAAGCGAGATTTTTAGGAGAAACAATGAAAGCGTATTTACAGGTGCGACGTGTACTCAAGCCTTCGTTGGAAATGAGACCTTATAAGCTTTTCATTCTTATGTGAAAATCCTTGAAGCTCTATGGTTAATAATGTGGAGCAGTTGTCAATGTAGGTAAGGTTCATTTTAGAATGCACGTTCTTAGGGTTGTTACGCATACAGTTCGTGCATTTTAAAATTTTGTTAGTGATAAACGCGTGTTATCTTTAAAAGTCCAAATAAAATATCGAACAGTTAAACGTTTTTAAATTGGCAAAAATCACGCTTAAGAGCTGTCCTGTGTACCTAAAAGTTAAAAAAAACTAGAGGTATATAACTGCTCAATTTTTGAAATTACAAGTTAAACATTTAACTAAATAATAATATTATTAAAAACGTATTCAAGTCTCGAAAAGTGCTCCGTTTTTATTGTAGACTATTTGAACAATAAATGCTTTTTGAATTTAATTTGATTTCTCCAAACACAGTGCTAAATTGTCAGATTAGTTATAGTCTTTACACCGCATACATGAAACTCAAAAGACAAATTCATTTCCTGAATCGTAAAATACTTTCAAACCAATATCATCCTTGTTGACAAAGATAATTTACCACCCATCAACACTTATTTAATAAAATGGGCTATCGAGGAGTTGAAATGGAAATGTAGCCATAAATTGATTTCGATCGCAATAAAATTTAAATGAACAAGCAATTATCGCGGCGTCATCTGTCACCGACGATCGCTCTATATTCCACCAAATTATATGGAAATTGATATTAACTTTCATTTACCTTTGTATTCTTATTGGACGGTAATAACTTGGTGAAAATTTAATATTATTATTTTATTAATTAGCCTTTTGAATTGTTTTTGTCTGAATTCTTTGTCTACTTGAAAAGCTTTATGAAGTCTACAAATAAGGGCTTCATCATCAGCGAGAAAAACGTTTCATAATAAAACACATAGTTCAGTAGTACAAAATATACAGGGTGACTGGTAAATCACTTAGAAGCTTAAAGGATACGAAAAAGGATACGACATAATATAAGAGAATCACATTACCGTTCCAGTGTCACCGGACTGCAGAGTCTGGTCAGGTGTGAGAAGTCAGAGAGTACATTATGAATACCTTACATTTCAATAGAATTTGGTTTTTTTTTTTCAAAATGTAAGTATACTACCTATTTTGATTATTTATTTTGAGCAATGATATTGAATTAAGTACCCAGTTTCAAGGTTGAAGTGATTTTACCAATCACCCTGTATAAAGCAGCGGTTGATATCTCGGGCCCGCAGTGGTAGTGTATGTAACTTGGCAGACTTGCACTCATAACTACAGTGCGGGTAAACGATGTTCAATGTTCATGTACGGCATTTGGGGACTATAGCTTTCACATGTTACGCATCTTTGATATTTACCCAGAGAGGGATTTACACCACCTTCTTGTCTATGGCGGCCCTTTACACCCCTATCACAGAGAAGATTGAGTTCGATCCAACTGTTTGACGGTAATGGAATGTTATGCCTGCAGGTGCTCCATTACCGCCATACACAGCAAGAGGGCACGTTGCTGGGGGTTTTAGTGGGTGCGAGCCCCACACTCCCCCCCTTTTTTCCCCGGATAGAGGGGATAGAGCGGTAGGCGTTTCCCCCAGTATAAAAAATAACAAAGGATTAGTATGCTACCATCTACGGCCGCATCATCACTTATCATCAAGCGAGATCGTGGTCAAAGGCTAACCTATCCTACTAAGATTTAAAACGTGAAAGTTTGTAAGAATTTATAGAGTATGTTTGTTACTCTTTCATGCCTAAACGTGTAGACCGATTGAGCTGAAATTTGGTATATGGATAGCTTAGACCCTGGAATAAGATAAATGTACAGCAGGTAACCCTGCTGGACTCAGCTAATCTTCTATATATTAAGATAGATAGAAGGAAAATGTGACTCATTGATCTATCAAACTATCAACGCACACCTCAAACCACTGGAAGATTCGCTTAAAATTTGGAATATAGATAGATTTAATGATGTAAACCTCCGCTAAGAAAGGATTTTATCACGCGGGCAAAGCCGGGAGCACACTCTTGTAATAAATAAAAGGAAAACCACAATAGACAAAGCCACCAAATTCAAACTAGTTCTCCACATGTCATTCATCATTAGCTCAGACTGTTTCTGATGCGTAGAATTCCGTCTAATTTCTAAGTAACTAAACTATCTATGCTCTAGTAATATCCGTACAATAATTAATGAACGTATGTGTATGCCGAAGACATTTGACGTCTTGATGGATTGAGGCGACAAACAAATTGACTGAGCCATCCTCTGTTGCTTAGATGCGGGATATAATATATGTAGATCTCGAGAGAAATTTCATATTATAGTGTGTGCGATCTTTATATGTTTACCACGTTTTACGCAATAAATATTTCTAATTTCTATTCTATTTCTACTTCACACATCTTGTATGATATGAATGGACTATATGAGGAACGTGTACATGCATTGTGTGTTCCGGTAAGAGGACATTGTAGACAGTGAAATTACTGGGCTCAAGAGTCTAACATCTTATGACTCTTGTGTAAGAAGCGGTGGCGCAGTTCACCTGGAATTTTACAACACTGTGAAAAAAAAGTCTTGTTTTCGTCTACGTGCATCGGCTTATGCTGGCTTACCCTGGGCCGTGCTGTTTTGAAAATAAGGTCTACCCTATATTGGGGATAACCTCTTCGTGTCATTTAACTCTATTCTGATCACTTTGAATTTAGATATTTTCAGCGATCGTTGCAAAACATTTTAAACAGGTTTTTACATTTTTTTTTATAACTAAGCCAAATACGCCACCCCATCCAACCTGATGCCCAGTACAGATGAGACATCAATGAATCACGTAAGACATCTATTTACTCGTTGAATATTTTTAATATACGACATATACATATTTAGACGTTGACTGAATAGTGGCCAAGGATAGGCAAACGGAATGTCGGTCGTCCAGCAGCTAGATGGGTGGACGATATAGATAAGTAGCGGGTCGCACATGGACGAGATTGACACAAGACAGGGTTAAATGGCATGAAGGAGGCCTATGCCCAGCAGTGGGATATAGAAGGCTGTGAATGATGATGATGATGACATAATATTATTTTTGGTCCATAAATAAAATTAAAATGGGTGAGATATAAACCTTTTATATGAGTTTTTGGGGCTAAATTAATTTTTTTCCTCTCATAAAAATTATTCCCATTGTCTAATTGTAAGTTATGAAATATAATGATCAAATGCCTGATGCATCGAAATTTTGTGCTTTTCCAAATCAAATGATTACAAACAGTGGAAAAAATAACAATGCGTGTAACTAAATTTTAGTTCGTATATCCTAATAAACCCTGCGTTTTGCTCCACAATATTCTGAAACTTTTAAAACACTGAACATGTTTCCACATTATAAACTGTCACAACACTGAATCATAGAGTATATAAACATGAGAGATGAAACGACTAACTTTTATGAAACATTTGAATTGTTGGATGCACAATAAACATTTCAGATGTGTGGGTTTGTATTTATTTTTAATCGATTTTTTCGGGAACTACTATGGTATTTAATTTTGACCATTATTTTCGATTAGATCTAGTACTTAGAGTCCTGTGTAAGTTTCATCATAAATAGGTCAGTGCTTTTCTAAATCTAAATATATAAAAGGAAAGTGTGACTGACTGATCTATCAACGCACAGCCCTAACCGCTGGACGGATTAAGCTGAAATTAGGGCATACACGTAGGTTTTAAGGAGGTTAAGGTTTTAATCCGCTAAAAATTCGATCCGAAAAGAAGGATTTTGCCACGTGGGCAAAGCCGCGAGCACAAGCTAGTATAATATAAAAGGAAAGAGTGACTGATTGACTGACCGATCTATCAACGCACAGCCTAAACAACTGAACGGATTGGGTTGAAATTTGGAACACAGATATATTTTATAACGTAAGCCTCCGCTAAGAAAGGATTTGACTACGCGGGCAAAGCCGCGAGCATAAGCTAGTTAAGATATAAATTGGAAATTGAGGTTCGCTCTCGGTTACTGTTACACACCCACCTGATGGAAAGTCACATAAAGTCACATCACCTCCGGCCCAGGACCTCCGGCTTACAAGCCGGACCACGGACGCTTCTTATCTCCGTTTCTTTATATTTTAAATTTTAATTATAAAAGCTGAAATAAATAACATTGGGATAACACTCCGGGCTAAGATCTCTGTACCACCTAACCCATGTGAATTACAAATGCTCTCCTCTCCTTGCACGGTTGTCTGGAAGAGATCGCTATTAGCGATAAGACCGCCAATTGTAACACTTAGTTTTATATTATAGTTTTAAGTTGTTATTGTACATTTTTGTGTTTCAATAAAGGATTATCTATCTATCTACTATCATAATCTCCTTACATAAGTTCTCAACGGCAGTGATCAGACTGGCGCGCCTGACAACCGCGCGAGGCAAGTGATTGATCACTTCCCTGACAGAGGCTTATTCCGCCGTCACGCCGCCTCATCCCGCCGAGTTGAGTGTATTTACATGATATATGTGTTATTTTAAAACAGAACAACGATATTATCATGTACCTTACTATGTTATTGAAGGAAGACCGCTTGGCGACACGGTTTTGTCCAGTGGGTGATAACTAGCCACGGCCGAAGCCTACCACCAGTACAGCGAGTGGAAAAAACCGCACATAACTAATTAAAGTCATTGGTGCGGGCCGGGATTCGAACTCGGTGGTCCAGATTTGCATTCGCCCATATAACCCCCTTGGCCACCAGCGCTTAAATTATTATAGAGATAGATAATATTTTAACATACAATCAGGGAATGGAACAAAAGATGTAATACAATAGACAATGGTGCGCAATACCTCATTATAAGTATACTAGTTTTACTAAATATTTACATATAATAATTGTATGTGTAATTAATTGTAAGAAGTTCCTTTAGACCATATTTTTTCAACTTAGTCATGATAATATAATATTATCTCTAATGTGTTAGATTTTTAAAGACTGCTTAGACATTGGTATGATACATATCAGTATAGAGGTAGATCAAAAATTGTTAAACCACGTACTACATCAAAAAATATTAGAAAACCCAACCAAATCATATTACATTCCTCTAAGTCCAGACATATCATAATTTCACAAAAACGATCCCAGACAAATAAAGTAACGTTCAATTCAGAGCATGTTACCAGATATTATTAAATATACTAGAAATGTTTCATCTCATGAAAACTCATCACGAGAGTAAGTTCGGGCTAAGAAAATTTCATCAAGGCACATTTTGCGGGCTTACGAGAAAATAAACTGGCACATACACATTGCGTATAAGAACCGGCAAAGATCTCCAATCAAGTGGAAACCAGGGGCCGTACTCAGGGATCTTCTTATTTTTATTATTTACCTACACTAGCATATTATTTATGTAACGTTTTCGTGGGAATGATGGGATATACTACACACCTCTACTATATTTTTTTATATACTATAATAGGTCTAGGTATAAGTGTGTAAATCCAAAATGTATGTAATATAATACACAGCACACAGCAAGGGCAGTCAATTTAATTAACTCGTTTCTCATTGAGTTCCAAAATGCCGACATCCATGTCGACCCCATTGGGCTTTTAAGTAAGAATATATTATTTAGTCTACAATTGTAAGCGTCTTGGCTAGGCTGTAAGATTACATTTTGTAATTTTTAAATAAATAAATAGATACTTATTATATTAAATGCATATTAAGTAATAGGTGACAAACAGACGACCCACCTGATGGTAAGTGATAACTTGATGTGGTGGTTTCGCTTTTCCAGTGTATGAGCCTCTATTTATTATTTGGTTTCTTTATTATTGGTAAATTCCTAGGTACCAAATTATAGGACAGTCAGCTTGAATAACCAACAAAAAAACATATCCAAACACCAATATTTTCGCATTTATTATATTAGTAGAATAGGTTAACTTTTGGTCACAATCACAGCTATTCTAGCTATTCGACATGAAAATGGTAGCAGACTTAACCTAGGAAGGATAAATCTCACCTTTCTCTATAATAATATTATCTTAGACGTACAAAATTCGACAGCATCTTTGAAGTTAGTCTAGAATTTGACCCAGAAATGTGAAAGGATTTTGAGCTGTCCTAAAATAACTTTAGACTAATTTTAATTATGTAAATTTGATCTATAAGACTGTCGGAAGTTTTGTTAAACACTTAATTTAATTCCATTCAAATAAATTCGCGAAAAAATTGCAATATAATAACTAATTTCAAAAACTAGACAAAATAACAATTTCATGAGGGTTTTGAAAGACAAGTTTTATATAAATCACATTAAATATTTTCATGATATTTTTGTAGAAGAGATCTGTGTTAACATTGATGGATCCCTAAATTAATTCATTACTTGATTTTTTTATCTTGAAATTATTATGAAACCAAAAAAAAATTAGGTAAGCATTGAGTCACATCAGTTATTGCATAAAAAATATTTCCACGTAAAATTTTTCCAGCGATGTATGAAAGTTCCCCCACCAATTCCCCCTGATTACGTCCACATATACTCTATTCCATTAGACAAATGAACCACGCCGTGCACGGGAAAATAACCGCAGATACCATAAATGTATGGGAGTCGAATTATCATGGGATCCCCATCTGTTACCGATGGGCGTACACATGCATTAGGAAAACTATCCTCATTGTTACACGCGTGTTAAACTTTTCCCTATTTTTGTATTTGTTACAAAAAGGTGAAATTATACTCGGAGTGGGGATATTTCCTATTAAGAGCCGAGCGCTTATGTAAGTTGACGCTCTCTCGCTCGCACTGTGATACATTTTGAAATACAAATCCATAAAAATAACTTTTTGAAAATTTTATTGCACACATTTCAAAAGTTATAAAGTATTCATGTGCTATATTAAAATAAAATTAAATTAAAATATTAGAAATTTCAAGAAGAGATTTTTCGAAAAATATATTTTTTAAATATTGCTCCCGTGTGCGTGCGTGCGTACATACATACATAAAATAAAATGTGTGTCTGCACGTTAACGGCTTAACCGAATACGTTCTTCTAAACTAACACATTTTAAGGAATAAAACCAGTAGTAACCAGTTAAATCTAGATTAGCAAATTCCCACAGACAATAGCCTTAATAATGACGGTCTGGTAGTGAAGATACGGCGGTAATTGATTGATCAATCACTATGACGTATCAAGCTGTGATTGGCTGGTTATCGCATGTATTGTTATGCTGGTATGCAATTTCAGATGGCGATAATGATTTTATGTAATTATTTGGTTATGTAGGATGCTGTCGTGTTTTGGAAGCCACTTAAAACAAAAACGGCAAGTCGGATTTGGTCACAGACTACATAAGTGTTTCGTTTTTCCCTTTAGAAGTACGAAATCCTAAAATTGCAGTCGTTAAGTCATATGCAGGCCTTGTAGTTAATGGCTCATTCTCATTTTAGCTCAAATTTGATGGTCACACGGTTATATTTCCTAAACGGTTAAAGAAAGAGACATGAATTTTAGATAGGTGGATAAAACATATATTAAGCTACAAAATAAATAAAGATTGTCATAATAGACGCAAGAAATAATACTAAAATTTAACATGAAAGGTCAAAAACGGGGCCATTTTCCGTATTCTCATGGTGTCACACTTTCCGTTGCAGAGAAACATTTGGGCACTACTTTAACAAATTTGGGTGTATCTGTATACACCATATACCAACATTTTTGCAATCAAATACACTTTATGGTATACAGTCTCAAAAAAGCCTTTCATTATTATTTTAAATTTAAAATGATATAATGCGGCGGTCACACGATTTTAGGTGTTTTAAATTTGCGTAGTTTAACGGCTGCTGTTAAACACAACATCAACAATCCAATACAGAGTTTGATTCATTTCAATGATGGCCATGTTCTGCAATCGTAGAAGTAGGATCTAGGACTTATCGAGCCGTGGAAAAAATATAATTGCTAAGTTTCAATTTATTCACGGGTGTACCGATCACTTGCATGGACAACATTTTTATGCATTGTATTTCAGTTATTTAAATCAAAGCTAGCTTTTCGAAATGCTAAAATGTGCGAGATAAAGATGTAGTATTTAATTTTATACATTATACCAAAACTTTCCAGAATTTCACTAAAAAGGTACATTTTCGTCACCAGCGTGGCATCACCTTCATAGCGTTTTTTACCATGAAGGTGATTTTTAAGCCACGATAGTGATTTTATTTGTATTGTTTTGTTTAGAAAGGGCCTTTTTACCAACTAAAAAGTACTTTACCTGTTACGTTAGGGTTTTAATACATACATACCAAATTTCTGACTAATAAAAAAGTAAAGTGAAAGGTAAAGTAATATCTCAAATTACGCATATTTTCTTCTGTAGTGATGTTTGTTGTTACGTAGAATGTCGTTTTATTGCTCATTTTTGGTAGATTTAGTCTTTTAAAAGGGGTTTACTTGAAAAAGTTGTGAAAAAATAATGACTGAATCACTTTCGTGGCGTCGAAAATTTCAAAACTGTTTTTCTTCGAAATGAAACGTACGATTTAAATTATTTATATAAAAGTTTACTCGTGTTATCCAGTTCTACACAATATTATACATAAACATTACAAATAAACAATAAATAAGAATTGCCATGAAGGTGACGATGAGAATCGATTCCATGAGAATGAGCCTAATATTGAACTGCCCCATATAAGTTGGCCACGTAGCCTACAATATACTTTTAAGTCCAATGAGCCCAATAATATGAGCTTAGCAGAAATTACTGGGCATGACGAGATTTAATACTAATACCTCAGGATGATTTAACACTAAGATCTCAGGGTGATTTAACACTAATATCTCAGGGTGATTTAACACTAAGATCTCAGGCGCCATGCAGTGCAGCGCGGATTTTTGTAATTCAAAACACCGAGTGGTTTTGTGTTTGATATGGATAATCTTTACTTACCATCCGGCACATAATTTGAAAACATTTTATCAAGGAAGAATGGACACTGCAGTATATGCAGTGGTTTGGCAAAGGAGTAAGTTGGTCCAAGTTTAGATGAATTGGTCACAGTCAGACAGTCCCAGAAACTAATCGCCAGAATTTATTCCCCTAATATTCGGGGAGACGAGTCGTATATCTCGTCTTATATGAAAGGCTGGTTCCTAAGAGCGCTATCACCTATTGGCAGTGGTGCGCTGGTAGAACTTTCTTGGAATGTCGCCAACTGACTACTTTGGTTAAGCTTGACTTGTATTTTGAATACGACAATTATATTAAAGGTTAAATATTTTAATGTGTACTTTTGTACGCACGAATTGCTAAATATTATTGTTCAAAAAATGCTTTTCATTGTTTGTAAATTTGACACGTTGATAAAACTCTTCTGTTATTATGACCTTAACCACGATCTCGACTTAAGCAATGAAGCAGTCGAAGATACTAGACTTAACCTGCAAGGTGTGATAAATTTAAATTATGAAGTTTAAGAGTATTTCAACTAGTAGTAGAGTACTCGTATAGTGAAATGGAACTGGATGCTAAGATGTCGAACCCAGTCCTCCGTCACAAAAAGCATGCGGGAGTTCCGCAGAGATGTTTTAGAACAAAATGCGCGCGGGTCCTCTAGTAAGCACTAGAGGACCCACGCGCACTTTGTTGCGCTTAATAGAAAATGATCAGTTTTATAATATGATATTCATTTATTATCGTACATATACCCATACACCTTACCACCACACCACCATATACCTTTCTCTTGAATCACTGTATCTATTAATGAAAGCCGCATCAAAATTTGTTGCGTAGTTTTAAAGTTATAAGCCTACATAGGTAAGGGACAGACAAATGCGGGGTGCGACTTTGTTTTATACTATGTAGATAGAAAATCCATTATTGAAACACAATGTACAAAAACAACTTAAAACTATAATATAAAACTAAGTGTTACAATTGGCGGTCTTATCGCTAATAGCGTTCTCTTCCAGACAACCGTACAAGGAGAGGAGAGCAATATGTAATGGTAATTATAATGATATCCGCGCAATTATTATTTACGGTGAGCCCCAAAATACCCATAAAGTTATATTTGGCGTTAACAAAAAAAGCGAGTGAACTAATTATAATTATTATTATTCTCTCTAATATCACTCTTTATCACTCTTCAAGAAGTATCGCTTGCTTACTCTGCCTAGCATGTATATTCTGGAAACAGCTAAATTCGTAAAATTCAATCGTAGTTTATTTACAACAGCAAAAGATATTTTCCCTAGAAATACTAGAAATCCAAATAGAATTGTAACGTCATATATAGCTAAAACAAGATTGATGTCAAATAGTTGCCACGCAATGTGTGGGAAAGTTTTCAACGCTATCCCAAAAGAAATCCAAGAGTTGCCTACTAATAGATTTACACATAAACTCAAGTCATGGCTGATAGAGAAATGTTTTTATTCGATCTCAGATCTAGTAAAATAATTTGTTTATAGGTATTATTATAATCTTTATATCAGTTTTGACATTATTATCTCTATATTATTTTCATTCTTAAATTAAATTTTATGACATTATTATTATTGTTTTAAGCTTCATTCATTATTTTAGTTATAATTAGCTGACATTATTAAATTATTGTAAACATTTGCATGCCACAATGTGGCAAAATGTTATGGAACTTTTATAATAACACCTACATCGGTTATGTAACTAACATTTTAAACAAATAAATGAATTATTATTATTATTATTATAAAAATGTTTCCACTGCAAGCGAGTGTATCAAATCTTTGAGTATAACTCAATTTGAAATTAAGGGGCTGCGCAGACGACAGACTATCCATGACGCACTTTTTAGTCTGTGAAAATAGAACCTATGCAATTATATGCAGTAACGCACACGACGCGCAAAAAGTCCGGCACACAAATAATCCGTGTAATTCGGGCAGACCGGATCGCGCCGCGTCGCGCCGCTCCGCGCAAAAAGTGTGTGAAAAAAATAGAACGTTTGCTTCAACGCGCGCTAACGCAGACGGCACACATTTTAGTCTGCAATCTGCATTTGCTAGTGGTGGACGTAACGCTTCTTTCTTCTTCTTTTTCTGTACTTCATGTACAAAATAATACTTCGCGATCTCTGCACGATTTCCATAGCGTCTACGTCCAGCCCTGGATTTACACTAGGGGCATTCGGGGCGAGTGCCCAGGGCGGCAAATTTTCAGGGGGCGGCAAATTTACTGAGGGCGGCAAATTTCGAAACGAGAAAAAAATATTCAATCCATAAACATCCGATGTTGAATTAAAATTTGTATTCTCAATCACGCTGGTTATTATTATAATTTTTTTTTGCGCTCATAATAAGAAGTCTGGAATACTGGCCACACAAACTCAAGATTTTTGCTCCAAACGAGCTATCCGTCCACTTTTCGTAGCAAGACTTTTCTCGGCATTTGCAGCTAGTTGCTCGCCTTCTTTTTTTTATTTTTGGCACTCAAAACGAACTACGCACTCACTTTTTGCAGTCAGATATACACAATTTTCTTGGTGCTCGCAGCTAGCTTCTCGCGCTTTGAATAATATTTTTTTTTTATTTTAACACTCGGAGCAAACTATGCATCCATTGTTTATATAGTCACAAAAACAAAATTTTCTCGGTGCTCACAGCGATTTTGGCACTCAGGGTGAAGTATGCGCCCACTGTTGTGTAGTCAAATATACAAAATTTTCTCGCTCGCAGCAAGCTGCTCGCAGTCTTTTTAGTCAACATAATATTATAATTTTCTTGCCACTCCAAGCGAGTCTTACGCACACCTGTCGTAGACAGATAGATAGGTAGATAAAACACTTTATTGAAACATTGAAAAATAAACTTAAACATAAAAACCCGGTATTATAATCTATGTGTCACAATTCACAATCAGCGGTCTTATTGTAGTTAGCATTATAAAATTTCTCAATTATAATTTCTCTTTTTCAAAGCAAGCTATACACACAGCTTTCGTAGTTAGATGTATATTTTTTTTTATAAATATTCATAATTACGTATAATATGAAAGAACTCGACAACAAATTTCTTAGCAAAATGTCTAGCCGATGAGCGTTTATAAATAATATTTCGGCGGAGGGGGGCGGCATTTTCTCACTGCCCAGGGCGGCATTTTGGCTAAATCCGGGCCTGTCTACGTCCCTACAGCTCTGCCGACAGAATGATCGAAGATGTGCGTCGTGTGCGTTGAGTCTGTGAAAAATCCGCAACAGACTTTTTGCGCGCCATGCAGACTTTTTGTACGCCGCAGACTCGATCGTACAAAAAGTGTGCCGTCTGCGCAGTCCCTAATTGTAGCATAACTTGAAGTCTTCAAAAGGGCGAAATTAAATTTTGACGCGCCGCGAAGGCGGTACCACTTAATTGCAATTTGCTTGACTTATTACATGTTCATGTTTTAAATCAGTTCGGGGAATTTTGAGGCTCAGCGCCTCACGTCCTGTTTCTGTTACAAAATTGGATATAACGTGTTTTCTATTTTTTTTTTTTTTTTATGTTATGAAGTAGAAGACGAGCAAGACGCTCTCCTGATGTTAAGAGATAACGGCTGCCCATAATCAGTACAGTGTTACCTAGGACTTCACAATTATGTGAAACTCTAGGAGCACTGCACCAACGCTTCTTACTCAAGAGTCATAAGATGTTAAGACTCTTTAGCCCAGTAATTTCACTAGCTACAGTGCCCTCCTACCGGAGCACAGTGATGTTTGCACATCACTGCTCAGGCGGTAGAATAACTGGCACTGTTGTTGAATTATAATTTATTATACTTAGTAGAATAGAAGATTAGGAGCGTATATATTATAATATATCGAGTGACGATCTCTCGCTCGCACTATTTGACAAATTTTGATATATAAATTCATATAATTAAAAATTTATTGAAAATTTCTCACGATCTGCCTGTACATTTTTATATTTCTCCCTTTGCCATTTTTAATAGGTATATCAAACTGAAAACACTTTTAAAATCTGTGCAATAATACTATGCAGCGGTGATCTTGAGGATTGTCAATAAATCAATTCTATGAATTTATATTTGAAAATTTGTCAAATTTTGCGAGCGCGAGAGCGTCACACGATATTTACGCTTTTATAAGTGGAGTGTTTTTAGATGTTCATTCATTATTTTCTAACCATTTTGAAATCGTGATATTAAATTTTTTTGGAATCCAAATCCAGTGATCCAGGTTTTGATCTAGTGGTTGTTTATCTGGAGACAAGGTGGAAACTGGTATATTAATTAACATTATTATTCATCATCATCAATTATTACAGTGGATGGTAACTAGCCACGGCTGAAGCCTACCACTAGTAAAGCGAGTGGAAACGCTGCACATAAGCACAAAATAATTCTAGAATAATATCTGCACCACATACATAACCTCTTGGGTATCACCGCTTAAAATTGCTTTGCATCATCATCATCATCACCCTTTGTCCGTCCACTACTGGACATAGGCCTCCCCCATGGCACGCCACTCAACTCGGTCCTCCGTTTTTCTCCTCCGACCGCTCCTATCGATCATCCGGGGGTCCGGAGGAGAGAGAAAGAGGGTTCTTTGCCTTGCGATCAGTCTTAAAATAATTTGTCAAGTTTCTTGTCCGTAATAAACTCAAGTACAGAGTAAGATAGAGGTGTGTAAATCACTGGGATGGCTATAGGGGCTCGTTTGGCTCAGAGCCAGGAGTAGCAGGTTCTGTGCCGGCACGTGCCCGTTTCAAGTGCTAATGACCACCAGGTTTTCTACTTTTGAGATCTGAGCACACAATTATCTGTGTGCTAAGTTACTTCCTTAATGTTACAATTTAGTCTGAAGATGTGAGAGGGAAGATTTAAGTAGTAGTTAGAAAAACATTTATTAATAATATACTCTTCTTAAATGTAGTTTTCTCATAGTGGTTTTGTTCGAATGGGTGGTAGAGTTTTTAAATAAATTATTTTGCAAAAGTGGTTCATAATAACCTACGGGTTTAAAAAAAAATGGATCTTGAGTTTAATTTTTCCAGGCGTTAGTTCATGATAAAAATATCTTAAGTAAAGGAAGTATTTAATTTGGTTGGTCTTTATATCTGTATGAGAATAGGTGGTAAAGTTTACTGGTATTTTTTGGTAGTAAAGTAGCCCGTATGGTTGAACATAGACATCTGCAATAAAACGTAACAACAAAACTGCGATTTATTTTGATGACTTCCACTTTTAATGCCGGCGTAAAAAATGCATTCAGTTGTCTTACTAACTGTCACAGTATGTGACAACCTCTCAAGAAATATGTCTGGTTCAATAAATCGCAAAGGATCGGTCTCGCCAAAAATGTGAACAAAGCAGACGCACCGTCTACCGTCTACCCACTGAGTCTAGACACTGTTATGTGCTTAAATTAAACGCTTTATATGCATATCTCTGCATTTTGCTGTATTTGTTATATATTTACGATTTCAGTATGGAAATTTTTGATAAAAAAAATATAAGTTGGTATATCAAAATGCATCTATTCAAATAGGCTTAAAATGAGCACTTTTGCAATGATCACCAGCTAGGGATTTATACCGCCTTCTAGGTTTAGTCTGCGTCCATCTACAGCCGCATGATCTCTTATCATTACGCGAATTCATGGTCAAAGGCCAAACTATACAGGAAAACAACACAATTACTAAAACCAAAATAAATTTAAAAAATATCTTAAAAACATTACAATTACTTAGTTCAAACGCGTTACGCAACCCTCCTGTCGGGGATACAGAAGAGTTATGTGGGACTCCTAATGCAGGACGATTGCAAAGGTATACCCATTTAAACAACTCGGCCGCACCCCGCATCGTCTTTGTTGCTGTGGACTGGGAATCGACAGAGCCTTAGCATCCAATTATATTAAGGATGCCGATATTATGATATTTTAGTGGAACTGCCCTTACTGTTTCCATGTAGTTGTTTTCCTGAGTCTATTCCACTGGCTTCCTGCCAGTAGTGGAGTGGTCAAGGTAGGGGGTAGTGTAGAGTGTAGGGGTATGTTTAACCCCTACATAAATATTATTATTGTCTGGTTTGTAATAAATACACAAAATAAAAATTGTTTGTGAACAATAGTACTTACTCTCCTTATTTAATTTGTACCTACCTGTTCTTGTAACATCCGTGGCCCAGTGGTCGTATTAAAATACTTGCTTATAATCCAGGGATCTTGAGTTCAAATCCTCGTGTTGTATTTTAGTCATCTAAGACCGTATGGGCTAATTATTATACGGGTCTTATTGGTTTATACGGGCCTATTGGGGAGGTCATTGGCCATGTTTTGAGCTCAATATATGTCCCGCGAAAATTTACGGTTTTCAAATTATATTTTTTTTTTCGATAAAAGTAGGTGAAAATTCTACAAATTAAAAAAAATCCTGTATAGTAACCCTGTAGCAGTGATGTGCAAATATCACTGTGCTCCGGTAGGAGGGCACTGTGGCTAGTGAAATAACTGGGCTAAAGAGTCTTAACATCTCATGACTCTTGAGTGAGAAGCGTTGGTGCAGTGCTCCTAGAATTTCACATAATTGTGAAATCCTAGGTAACACTGTACTGATTATGGGCAGCCGTTATCTCTTAACATCAGGAGAGCGTCTTGCTCGTCTTCTACTTCATCACATAAAAAAAATAAAAATATTTTTTTATTTTTTATTATCTCATTACGTGAATGAACGTATATAGAAGAAAGATAAGAATATTTAATTCTAAGAACTTGTATAAAATTGTGGTGTTAAAGAAAATTTGGAGTCAAAGAAAGTTATAAGGAGTTCTATATAATCTAATAAGGAACGTAACAACAATAACAAGTTCCCTAATATCAGCCTTATTGATTCCTCAGTTGAAAACAGTCGGAACTAAGCAAATATTTTCCCTTTGATTCAACGCTCCCCCTGGAATAGTTCCAATGCGGTAGTGGACCGGGATATTTCATACTATTGCTTCCTTCCTCAAACGAGACTTGTTTAAAATGTGACTCACAGAGCCTTCGCTAGTTCGCAGCTATGGATGTGTATTGCAGTATTTCACCTTGAATTTTTTTGCTGATAATGTTCGAAATAGGTTAGAAAATATTATTGCATCGATGCAAACTTCGTTATTATATTATTATCAATGCTTTTGTTACAAAAAAATTTCATGTATCATTTTGTTTTTTGCAAAGAGAAAAGAAGTAAGAAGACGAGCGAACGCTGCCCATTATAATCAACTAGAGGACCCGCACGCCCTTCGTTACCCGTAACACAAAATTATGACCATCCCCTACATGTATTATTAATATAAACCTTCCTCTTAAATCACTATATCTATTAACTCGTATCGTCCCAACCATAGTAAAACAAGTTCATTTTTTATGAAAATTGGATGAGAGCACCTTTATAGATGTATAATGAGACCTACATATTAAAAAAAAATATATCTCATTTATATATTTAGTTTCGTAACCGTTCCAATAATGGAACAGTAGGATTATACATACATGTAAGATACTGTAAGTGCCTATGGATTTCGTTTGGAAATAAAACTATTTTATTCACTTTTATATTTATTATACATAGAAAAAACTTAAATAAATACAAAATATTGTTTAATTATAACGTAAAAACGTATTATTTAGGTGCGCTGTTCAGTGTGAAAAATAATAGAACATTTGCTATGTAAGGCAACATTACATTTGATACACTTCATAGTTGTATTTTTGTGGCATAGGCCACATCGAGTTTGTTTATTCTGTTTGTCAATTAGATGTCCTTTACCATCCAATCTAATAGAATCAGGCACACGTTTTATTACTGCTAGTGAAGATCTAGGGTTTGACATGGATACAATATTAGGGGTTGAATCTTTCATTAGAAAGTATGTAGAAACAATATCTCTCGTAAAAGATAAAAGATCATGAGGCGTGCCGTTACCTTTCTTTCCAGCTGGAGATATTTTGTACAGCTGGAAAGCGTTATTGACTGCAACATTTAGTGGAAACATGAGTAACTGCCAGTACCATCTCTTCAGACGAATCGCGATTCGATAACAACCCACATTTTGATCAAGTCGATCCACGCCGCCCATAAATTTATTATAGTTTACGAAGCAACGGGGTTGGTCAACATCCTTCTTCTGTCTATCACAATAACGTTTGACTTTGCTTACGGGTTCTGAACCACATTGAGTCGAGGCCACTGTGACAATGTTATTGTCATTATATCTAACAAGAGTGATATTAGATAATATATCAGTACATTGATGATGAGATCCTCTACTAGTTTTCTTCATTTCTTTCGCATCTTTGAGAGGTGCTTTCTCAGTTCGGTTAGCTCGTATAGTCCCTGTTCCATCATGACCCATTTTTTGTAGCTCGTCAAGCAGCGGTAAGGATGTAAAAAAATTATCAAAATAAAAACTATAACTACTATGCGGCAGCTTTGATATTAGATCCAAGACAACTGAGGCACCAACACCTAACTCTGGATGGGTATTTCCGGTACTAGCTCCCTGATAAAGCTCACCATAAATCAAATAGCCAAGTCGCGTACAAATTGACCAACATTTATATCCAAATCTGATTGGCTTTCCATGGATATGCTGCTTAGTACCATGTTTCCCATAATATGGAATCATAGACTCATCAATGCTCAAATTTTTGTCTCCAGGATAATATTTCACCCATCTTGCATTGAGAAGTTTCCATAGAGGGCGCACTTTAGCGAACTTATCATTAGGCTCAAGATTATTATTATCGGCAACATGGAAATAGCGCAACAAATCTTCAAATCGATTTCTTGACATAAGAGCTGCCACCGTTGGAAAACTGCAGTCAACTCGTTGTTCCCAATACATTCGGTATCTCGGTACACTGTTATATCCCGACAGTAATAAAATGGCAATAAAATGTTTCATATCCGTTTTAGTAACCCGAAATGTATGTTTACCCTTCTGAATCGCATTTTTTTCCGTTTCTGAGCGCAGTAATTCCAACACCTCTTCATCGAAAAATAGTTCAAAAAACTGAACAGGGTTTTCCAGGTTTTCCAGGAAATCTTGTTCACTGTACTCCTTCTCAGCCTTTTCTGAGATATCTACAAACCTCCATTTTCTTGTGACTTCAATACGTCTTTTTTTTGGCAGTGGCTTTGTGACCGTCGACGAGGAGTTGGGCTGCAGTGGCTGCGATACTGACGATGTGGAGGGTATTGGGTCCAATTGTGCTTCATCTCCAACGAGCTCATTCACTATCTTAGACTCAGCTGGAGACGATCTGGTGACACGGAGTTCAGCTTCTGCAAGTAACTGATGTCTTGACAAATTATTTATATTTGCAAACTCTTCGTCACCACTGTCTTCGTCGCTATTTTGCCAATTATCAGGAGGTGTGATGAAAATATCAGCCGCGAACACGTCGTCATCTTCTTCCAACTGCGAGATTATCTGATCTACATTCAATCTGCAATGAGATTATATCATAATAACGAGATGATACTGACAGGGTAAAAATCCTAATGTATAGAATATATGTCTGCGTATGTTCCTACTGCTCAAATAATGGAACGGTTCATAAAACTTACGCTTACCCACAAATTTGCATTTTTTTTTCTAAAAACGTATTATGACCTGATACAACATTATTATTACATGTGCATAAAAGCTAAACAGTCAATATTATAATAGAAAACATAATAATTACTTACATTTTTCTGTGCGCCATAATTTTGACTAAAAACTTCCAATTACAATAATGTTTTATAGTTTATAAAAAACGCGCGAAGTGAAATGACATCTATTTAACTGACAGCTAGAACTGTTAGTAATACCAACATAAAAACATTAATTTAAAGATGCGTTCAAAATTTTTAATAAAAAATAAAAAAGTAACCGTTTTAAAAATGGAACACTGGGAGGATATGGGTTAAAAAAATTTTATTCTAAAAAAGGTAGCACTCCGGGAGTGCCGGCAGAAGTGAAAACTTCAATATTAACGTTGTGTTTAATTATAAGTAAAAAATACTATCATTTATGAGGTAGAATACAATGTTTATTTATTGCGCTATCGTACACAAATATGACAATTTATATGTTGTTATTTATAATATTGTATCGTTATTTATATATTACATTAAATTTTATCTCTCAGAAAAATCAACTTCCATCCATAATTTCGACGACTTTTACACCATCGTTATTATCAGAATCATCATCGCAAATTTTTACAACTGATACAATTGGTTTATGATAACTGAAGTAAGAAACAAACAGTTTTGATTCGAACCTATTTAAGTGTCTAATAAAGACCGCATCAATAGTAGTTTTGTATTTCGTTGTGCTAAAATTGCGATCATTTGACATAGTTAAACCAAATTCACAGAGCAGCACACTCAAGCACGGTAGAAAGAGTGGGAGATACTAGTTCCTCTCCCTTCCCCTCGATCTTACGCTTTTTCGATCAGCATCACGTGACCCTGACGCGAGTTTGAAAGTTTTTACCCATACAAAAAAAGTGCTCAGCGCCGCTAAAGAAGTTTTCACTTCAAAAACTGCATCAAAATCTGTTGTGTAGTTTTTAAGATTTTAGCATACATAAGGACAGAGAGACGCGGAGGGCGACTTTGTTTTATACTATAAATAAATAAAAAAAAGTATTATATTTCAGGACGTTTCACACAGCGCCACTTAACCCTAAACTAAGCAACTTAATGTTTGTATTATGGTGGTTAGGATAACGGATATCATACTTATATACTTTTATTTTTTAAATACATATTTATAATAGATATTGAAAACCACCCAGACCAGAAACAAATACTTGTGGATCACACAAACATTTGTCCCATGCGGGAATCGAACCCGCAACCTTCTGCGTTGCAGGCGGGTATAAGCCCACCGCGCCACAGAGGTCGTCATTATGAACTCATACAGTACATAATTTCATTAGAAAAATTCTAATTGCACTGTACGTTTCCTATTCAGAGTTATAAGATGTTAAGACTCTTCAGCCCAGATCAATTTAATGGCTTAGACATCCACTAAGAAATATTTTTTTAGGTATATCTAGCGTCGCGTCATCTTAATTTGGATCACAAATATGTTTCACGATGTAGATTTCCGCTAAGAAAATATTTCTGCATGCGGGCAAAGCTGCGACCATAAGCTAGTCAACAATACAGAGTTATTTTTATCTTATCGTATCCTTTAAAAACAAACCTGATCGCCTGTCTTCACTTACCTTGCCTCCGTTTTGCTTGGGTTTGGCACCACTATACTCATGAATAAAATACACCAGTTTATTTCGGGAATGCTTTTACGGACATTATGGCCCGTTGACACTGCAAATCCATTACTTTTCCCGCCTTTTAATATCGTAGACTGTCAAGCTTATTATATCATGATAATTTTAATGTAAAACGCTGATTTAAAAGGGTTTAATTGACTGGCCTAGTCATTAACTCAGCGCAGTGTTTAAATATAAATGTAAATTAGGCTCTCTGGATTCCAGCTTTGACTTGGTTTTAAGCTACGTACTTTAGTAGAGCAAAATATATTTAACTTTCAACATGTAACTTGTGTTATAACTGTCATATTTTAATAATTTTTATTGCAATTAATATTGTAATTGCGATTTTAAGAGAATACGTGATATGTGTATGTTTGCTACATTTTCATGCTTTATTGGCCGAAGGCATACAGCTAGCTTAGATCCTGTAAATAGATAAGTTCAAGTTTCCCAAAAATTCTAATATGTCGTACCAAGCAGTTCGCAGGTTATTTCTACCTCTAAGTATCTTTGTTACTAAAAACTTTTGATCAGAATATAATAATATCATCAGCATAACAGAATAAAAGCTTTCAAAGCGTACATATCAGTAAAATGGGCACTCAAATAGGTGCCGAATCTACAACTTTATTCTGGGAGACGAATTTTGGGGGACGAGTTGACTCTCTCCCGTAAAGTTCATGGTAATGATGTTAAATAGCAATGTTTTTCTCTTTGTCTCCAGGGTAGACTTCCGCAACGGTCCTCCAGTCCACTGGGCAGTGGCTGGCGAGTTTGGTACACGCAGCCACTTCGTCCTCAACGAGTCGGATCCATCATCAGCTCACCTGGCCGTGGAACAAGTGGCCAGGCAAGACGAAGGGCTGTATAGATGCCGGATCGACTATGTTGACTCTCCCACGAGGAACTATCGAGTCAACCTTACTGTGATTGGTGAGAACATGATTTTTTGGAAATTTTACTTGGATTTTTTTAAACAACAAAGTAAGAAGATGAGCAAGACGCTCTTCTGGTGGTAAGAGATAACGCTGCCCATAATTAGTACAGTTATACCTAGTGCACTGTGCCAACGCTTCTTGCTTGAGAGTCATACGATGTTAATACTCTTCAGCCCAGTAATTTAACTAGCTACAGTGCCCTCCTACCGAAGCACAGTTGCACATCACTGCTCAGGCGGTATAATAACTGGGGGTAATCCAACCCCTAGTCGACCTCCTGCGAAGGAAGTCTACCCCAAGTATTTAGAACTAGCTCCGCTCTAAAATGTTCCATGCAGTTTGAAAAACCCACTGACTGATAGAGTAATCATAACTCTCAAACTTATGATATATAAATTTAAATTAGGCTCTCTGAATTCCAGCTTTGACTTCGTTTTTAAGCTACATTCGTAGTCCGAAATATACTTAACTTTCTACGTGTAACTTGTATTAATGCTGTCATATTTTATTAGTATTTTAATTGCGATAATATAGATGTATGTTTGCTACATTTTTATAGCCTTATCGGCCAAAGCTAAACAGTAGCTTAGATCCTGGAACACATAAGCTTTTGATATATTTTCAAGATATTTGAACTAGATAAGACTCCAATTTAGTTAGAAATACGTGTCAAATAGACATGCAGCAGAAGTCATTGACAACTAACTACTAGCATAATGCTCAGCAATAAGATCTTTAAAAGTGGAAGTAGACAGAATTTAGGCTTATTGAAACATAAATTGCCTATTGTTCATAATAATACAGCTGTAAATAATGTAAAAAGTGAAATTTCTTTTACAGTGCCTCCAGAAACCCCTCGAATATACGATTACGAAGGAAGGGAAATACTTGGTACAATCGCTGGACCTTTTAGAGAAGGTCAAAATGTTCTTCTATCTTGTCAAGCCGCTGGAGGTAAGCAGATGTTTGTTATCCTAGAATATTTTAGTGTTTGAACCAAGAAAACTCAGAACTGAAAAATATTATTATCATAATCAACACTAACTAGAACGAAAACTCAGTTCCAGTTTTATTTTTATAACCCTAGTTATTAGATAAAATCTACTTTTCTCTAGTTATTGATTATTTCATCAGTCATGAGCTGCTAATCGGCAATGACCTTACTGTGAAGTTTTAAATATTGCCACTAATATAATTTAGCAGGTGTAATGGTTATTTGGTGCTGAGAAATTACTCTTAAAATGCTTGGATGAACTGTGTATAAAACGAGAATTAATAATGAAACGACCAATAAAAGAGCAGAATGGAAGTTGAAAACGTTTTATGCCGATCCTTAATAGTGTGAGAGAAGGACACAAAGATGATGAAGAGGTTAAAAGATATGATATATTTCCTTTGTCTCCAGGGAAACCACCTCCAGACGTCTCCTGGTACAGAGGAGACGAGTTGCTGGCCTCAACCAAGGAAGGCTCAGTGTGCCAGCTGCACCTCTCGACCCTGACGAGAGAGATGGCTGGCATGAAGCTACAGTGTCTAGTCGAGCCGCCTTTACTGCAGCCTGTAGTTAGGGATGTCACTGTTAAGTTGTTTTGTAAGTATTTTACTTGAATCCCTGTTTAAAATTAGACGACTTTATTTATTCTGTTCCTTGATACGATTTTTACTATAGTTATTTTAGTTCAGGTTCTTTGATGGTGAAAATAGATACACATTTTTAGGTTTTCATATCTATAAATGAATAGAAAAAACTAAACCTTTATAGGATTACTCGTTTGTGCATGTGTCTTTTTTTGTATATCAAGACCCATTTACTGGGGAACGCGTGGAGTATTTTATAACAATGAGTGACGATGATAAGCATCATAATAAAATTATATCAGACAGTGCCACGCAGGTTTGAAATACAAAATTCTGCGCTGTATTGCATTGCGCCTTGAGATAGGTGTTGAATCTCACCATGCCCAGTTATTTCGCTGGTAACATTGCTCTTCCGGCAACCAGTTTCAGTCCAGTTACTATAAAATGGAAGAATATGAATGTTTTTTATCAATTAGTCTTTTCTAACCCTGAATCTACTTTCTACCAGTAAAACCCCAGTTCGTCCGAGTGTCAGGCAGTGGCTCAACCCACGCAGGCCAGGACAGATCCTACGTGTGTTCCACTCGAGGATCCAAACCAGCTCCCAATATTGACTGGTTCATCAACTCGCAGCTGGTTGATTCTACTAATACACAGGTATGTAAAACTTTTGATTTTTTATATGATTAAGCCCTGCTCAACAGCAATGGTCACAGTACGGTTTTAAACGAAGTTTTTGAAGAGTTCGAGAAAATTCATTGAGTGACTGAACCTTGGCTATATGCACTGCTAAACATTACATATTTTTTGATTAAGGCATATGAATAGAATTTTGGGAAGGTTTGAACCCTCGGAGATACGCCGAGGGTAACAGGCACAGGTTGTACCCGTCACTGTCTTCAAGGTATCTCACAAGCACACTGTTAAACGTCACGGTTCTCAAGTGTACCATCGATCCTGTTTCTAAAATCAAATAAAAGAAGAATAAATGGTTCTCGTTTTTTTTGGACTTATATTTCAATTTCATAAAAATAGTTATTCAAATTCACCTTATGTAGTTCAGTTTTCATGCCGTGGCTGGCATTAAAGTTGCAATAGAAAGGAAACTCTCAAAGGACCAGTATAAGTTAGGCGGAGGATAGCCTGAAAAGACGTATTATTAGCGAGGTACCTGTCACGCTTCTCTACGTGTCCCGACTGATGTGGTCTACGAAAGCCGTGGACGTCATAGACTACGTCCGAAAGAGGACCTCTTTCACTTTGAGGGTCGAACGGCTAGAATCTCGCCACAAAACGAATTTTAATTCCTTCGTGGTGAGGGTTCCGACCAGCCGTTTGCCGACCTTCATGAAGGAGGACTTCTGGCCGCAGGGAGTCGTGTTTCGGAAATTTCGAGGTCGACTTCCTGCTGACTCTGCGCGCAACACGTCGCCGGCGCTACGTGTGACCTAGTTTTTAAGTTTATAAAATTTTTATGTATGTTAGTCTGTAAGGTATATATGATATGGGCCTCTGGTACACTGCGTCTGTGGCAGTGTACTATTGCCTGAAATAAATGATTTATTATTATTATTATTATAGTTGTGAGAATTTTCTACACACTTGAGTAAAAACTGGCCAAGAAAGTTATAAATAAATGTAACAAATCTATAATAATAATCGATGATACTATTAATAATAATTTAGCTTCATAATTTGTAATAAGTAGTTAACTTAATTAACCTTAATTTTGTGAGTTACATAGAATCTAAGGCTCAATTGGCCGCCAGGAAGCTGGGTATTCTGGCAAAGGTGAGGCAATACTTCACACCGGGACAGCTGCTAACGCTGTACCAAGCACAAGTCCGGTCGTGTATGGAGTACTGTTCTCATCTTTGGGATGGTACTGCCAAATACCAGCTTCAGACACTGGAGTCAATTGAGAGACGTGCCAAAAAGCTAATAGGTGACCAAAAGCTTACAGAATCTCGGCTGCAGAGCCTTGAACATCGTAGAATGGTCGCTTCGCTATCGGTCTTCTACAGGATTCATTTTGGAGAGTATGCGCAGGAATTACACGAACTAATAATTCCTCCATGCCATCGCATGCATCGACGGACGTCACGGCAGACGGCAATGCGGCACCCCTACTTAGTGGCGCACCAAGCGTTTTGCTTCGTCGTTTCTAATGAGAACTGGTCGCATTTGGAACACTTTGCCGTCATCTGTGTTTCCCGAGCGGTACAACTTGGGTATCTTCAAGGCACGAGTGAATAGGTACCTTTCTAGGCGTCATACGTGATCCATCGTCGACTGCATTTTCACTTTCCATCAGGTGGGATGTGGTCAAACGTAGGCCTATTTAGTATAAAAAAAAAAAAAAAAAAAACTTGCCTCCGACCTTTGTATATCGCTCAGGTTTGAAGAAGCCTTAAACTATGTAAAAATCGATTAAACTCATGGTCTTTTGCGACATTCAGCATCAGAAGCTCACGTCTCGGGTCGAGTTAGCTTTTATTTATACAACGAAGTAAGAATACGAGCAAGACGCTCTCCTGATGGTAAGAGATAACGCTGCCCTTAATTAGTACAGCGCTACCCGCTATTTAACAAAGGTAAAATTCTGGGTGCACTGCTCCAACGGTTCTTACTTGAGAGTCATTAGATGTTAAGACTCTTCAGCCCAGTAAATTCAGTAAATTAACTTTTACAGAGCTTTACTTTTTCAGAGCTTCGACTTTTATATTATCCGTAAGCTTAGTCGGTATTTTTACATAGATATAAAACTTGTAATAATATCTGATGATGCCCCAGGTGGAAGTTGACGGAGAAGTGACGAAGAGCATACTGACGTGGCACGTCAGGCGAGAGGACAGTGGAAGGCAGCTGGTCTGCCGAGTCTCCAACCCCTGGTTCCCGGCGTACACCCTGGAGGACTCTGTCATGCTGGATGTTATGTGTAAGTATTAGATTAGATCAAATAAGTGTTAATAAAGAGTCGGTACTACAATAATTAGAAGACGTTGTCGAGGCCGGCTTAGAAAAAGGTGGCGAGACATACTAGACTGGTGTGCGTCTAGATTGTCTCGCCACCTTTTTCTGGTGATTGGCCAGAGGTTGCGAAGGATAGAGATGCGCAGAGGCATTCCTCCACGGAGCATTTTCTGCGGTGGGTGGTGGGGAGGTTGTCCAGCAGTGGGACAGAAGAGACTAAGAAGAAAAGTCTTAATACGTAGATCATGCGGACGTGGCACGTCAGAGGAGAGGAATGAGGAAGGCAGCTGCAAGCAAGACTCTGTCATGCTAGACGTTAAGTGAAAGTATTACAATCAGATTCAGGTATAATTGTGGTACGCTTCGGCCGTGGCTTGTTTCCACACATGACAAAACCAAGTCAAGCGGCCATTGTGGCAGTGTACCGGCATGATGTTCAGTGAAGCCAGGGAGGGATTTATCCAGCCTTCTAGGTTTACTCTGCAACCATTAACGACTGTATCGATAACTAACCTTACCTATCAAAATATTTAAAAGGAAAAAGTAACTGATTGGCTGATCTATTAACGCAAAGCACAAACCTCTGAACGGATTCACTTGAAATTTGGAACACAGATAGGTTTTTTGATGTAGACCTCCGCTAAGAAAGGATTTTACCACGCGGGTATAGCCGCGAGCGTAAAGCCGCAAACACAAGCTAGTAACGTATAAAAAAAACAAGTTGTTCATGCCTCTGCATAATATGTCCATACCAGGAACTCAAAAACTCGTTGAATTGTGCGCAAGAAAGACATGTAGGACCTCGCAACCTCTAAGTTAGAATATTATCAGCGAACAAAACAATGTAATCCTTCCATCCCCAAACAATTGCAAACGGCAATGGATTACAAAGTTTTCCACATCTGGATTCTAAAATTTCAACATACAAAAGCTGTGACACGCTCGCGATAACCGAGTCAACTGAAGTTGGAAGATGACACGAGGATCAAAAATTTCAGCAACTGATCTCAGCATCTACTTATCTGTGTGTAGTGTGTAGGATGTGTTAGTTTGTTAGCTCTTAGCTGCGTCTTAAACAACTCTATTTTAAGCTTAACATTTTTTTTATAATGATTTAGGTCACACTAATATTATAAATGCGAGAGTTAGTGAGTGAGTGTGTATGTTTGTTACTTCTTCACGTCTAAACAGGCGGACCGATTGAGCTGAAATTTGATATAGAGATAGCTTAGACCCTGAAATAAACATAGGTACAGTATAGCGATTAACACCGCTGGGCGCAGCTAGTTTCTTAAAATAGTTACTACGCCAGACAACATTATTATTGCAGGCTTTTGTGGTCAGAAACACATAAGTTTCACCCATGTTGGTCTCAGTAAGGAATGGACTAACATTTTTATTTGAAACTAATTTACAGAAAGACGACAAAAACACACACATAAATAAGAAATAAACAAATAATATTGGTTTTATAGCATAAAGCTTTTTCTTAGACAACCTGGTTGGAAGTAATAATAAGACCCTGCAACGACTGTTATTGGCTAGTTCAGAGAAATAAAGGGTAATTTTATTCTATCTTTAAGGTTTTACATCAACGGTCACGATAACCGAGTCAAGTTTAGTTAACAACGCAACGTAATTACTTCAGAGCGTACACAACTTAAAGTTTATCTCGTCAAGTTAAAATATTATCGCTCGCTGTCAAGTTAGGGTGTAAACTTGAGACCACATGTCGACGCGTTGGTAGTGCTGTGGCCAATGATGTTTGGTAGTGTGGACAAATGTTGGCCAGAAGTAAGTCCTACGAACAGTATAACTGCAACAATAATAAACAAAAATAGCTGTACTAATTGGGTAAAAATTTTGTCACAAAATAGGTTAAACTCGGAAATAACTACTTTCAGTAAGTCAAGTTTCAGCAGGAAGTAGGTGGATAGTTATTTTTATATTCGTGCCTTGAAACAAAGCATGTATGTCTATCAAAGATGTCCAAATTTCTACTCAATTGGTCCAGCCGTCTCGTCTCTACGATGATGAGTCAGTCAGTCAGACTACCTCTTTAAATAATAGTATAATAGATAAACTAATAAAAAAATATTAAAACAAGTGACATTTTAAAAAAACTTTTTAAATACACGCTTCTATTAATTATTATTTTTACCATCTAGCACAATAATACTACTAGTCAAGACAAATCATATAAGCCCAAACTCGATGGAGTTGTGTCGTTTAATTACGGAGTTCCTATGGCCTACTTGTATTAATAAACTGTTATCTAATCTTAAGAGTAATTTGCGTCAAAGTTTGTTAAAACGTTGCTTGTAATATCATAATTCAAAACTTCTCCAAATCATTGGCCCAATCATTTGTCACATGCTACGTGCGGCAAAAGCAATAACACTTTACTGATTTAACTTTTTGAACTTGTTACCAAACTTGTATCACAGGGGTGCGACGTGGATGTAAAATAATTTCACAACGTCGCAACTGGGCATGTAACATCCCTAAGGATACCATGTTTATTGCTGGATATGAAATGTGGGACTTCTGGGTGTTAAATTTGAACGTGTTTAGTTTAGGTTGAACCGTTTTGAAATTGCATGTGTCAGTCGAAGAAAATGTTCTTGACGTGTGGGAATGACGTGTAAATAATAAATGATCAAAGTGTATTTAGTGTGCAATTTTATACACATTAATAATATTATGTACGTTTGGTGGTTGGGATTACTGAAGACTATTTATTAAGGTGCCTGGTTGTGTGGCCAGCCTATATGTATATTGCAGTTACAGGTCGCAAACAGTTGCCATCATGCGTACATTCATATTTCGGCTATTTTTTATTCATTATAGGTTAGCCTTTGACTACGATCTTGCTTGATGTTAAGCTACAAAGCGGTCGCAGATGGGAGCAGACTAAACCTAGAAGACGGGATAAATCCTTCTCTGGCTTCACTGTACATTGTGCTGAAGCACGAACATTAATGACCGCTTGCCGACACGGTTTTGTCCAGTAGGTACTTCCTGTAGTTTTTCAAAACGTTCCATCCAATATTTTTCCTGCGTCTATGTATTTAACATTTTGTAATAGAAAAAAACAATCTCTCTACAATTTTCACAAACATGGGTTAATTTCCAAGCGTGGGAGTGAGGATAAGATACAATTCGTCCTAATATGAAGCAGTCTTCTGTGCCATTTGTCTTTGTCCGGGCGTCCGTGCCGAGAATGCTCAATCTTTCTGCGGCGGAGTATTCGACGTTTTATTCAGGACGATGTTTTGAGTTTTTACTTAAGACTAGACTTAAGTATCTGTAGCGTCTGTGGCCCATTGGTCGTACATCTAACTTGTAATCCTGAGAACCTGGTTTTAATCCTTAGGCCAACCATAGACCTTTAGTCCGAGGTATTTGTCTCTGAGTGACACTTTTCTGATCTGGGAGCTACCGTGTTTCAGAAGATATGTTGTAATAGTTAGATTTCAATTGCAACTTACTCGTATAAGATATACATGTAAGGGCTGTCGTTAGGTCAAAATGGAGGCCTTGTAGGAAGCTAGACCTGGAACACCAACATGTAGGTTGGCCACAAAGCCTAAAAATTGTGACAATTATAATAAGTTATGTGCGGTTTGTCCACTCGCTATTCTGGTAGGCTTCGGCCGTGGCTAGTCACCATAAGCTGGAAAAAATCGTGTCGCCAAGCGGTCATTATGGCCGTGTTCCGACATGATGTTCAGTGAAGCTTGGTAGAGATTTACTTTCCCTACTTGATAATATATTGGCAATAACAGAAATCGCGTCAAACTGATATTAATGATCTATAGGCGACACAGCGCCCAACAAACATTTTGGTGCTAACGGCAACCTTTTTTAAAGCTTATAGTTACACAAATGTTATATAAGAGCTCCGGTAAGAGAATTAAGCGTTATTGAGGTGTTAAGGACAAATAATTAAACCTTCGAGAGAAGTAATGGTATTAAAAAAAAATAAAAACCTTAAGGTGATAATATGGAGTTAGTCGAGACCATTATATCACTACTTTTTATAGCTTTAAAAAGTCTAAAACACTAAAAGAAGTTATCAGGTGTCTACTACCACTTACTAACGACTGATGTCATTGAACAGAGTTAGTTTAATGTCTTGTAACACTTTTAGTGGTACTCTTATAACTTAAGGAAGAGTAAAACACTAAATGTTTTTGTCAGGTGTTAACTGACACTTGATTTTCTTAAACAGAGTTAGCCTACGTATCTTGTAACACTGTGAGGGTTAATGTTATAGCTTAAGGAAGAGTATACCACTAAAAGTTTTTGTCAGTTATTCACTAACACTTTTGGTTCTAGAACAGAGTTAGTTAAATGCTGTTTAAAACCTAATAAGTTCAATGGAGCTCTTAGAGGTATCAAGAATGTTATTCGTTTTAGTGAAGTATTTTTATTATAAACTAGCTTATAATTAATGCTGTAAGAGTTTGATTCCACCTTAATAACACTTAAGGTTATATATTGCGGTTAATCGGTCAACAACAGGTCATACAGTGGTTCTTATTTATAGTATATACTGCGGCAAGCACTATTTGCAAACTTTATAACTATTATATATCACTTTAAGTGGAGTTACAGAATTAAAATCCCTTAAATAGGTACATCTAATATCTCAGCCACTCCTCTAAATTTCATAATATTGACGGAAATATTATGTTTATCGATCAGGCACCCATGGAAACATAAAAAAGGACTTTGACTTTATTATAAATACAGACTAAATGCTATATAATATAAATAATTATTATCAAAAGTGGGTTTTCAAACAATAACAGCGGAACCCTAGAAATATTCAGCGAATGGCTCCAAATTAGACTTTTATGCAAACTTAACATATTTTTTCTGCTTTAAAACCCTATTGTAGAACTAAAAGTGGCTGAGGAGTGCTAATTATCATTCTTTAAAAACTTTGACTTGCATAACAGAGTTAACAGAAACCATAAGTGATTGCAAATTGACTCCATTAAAATAAAGATAAACTATAAAAAAAAATTGGATGAAACCTTGTTTTAAACATTATTACTTTACTTTTCAAAACAATTTTTTTTACTTTTCTTTTAAAACCCTATATACACTATTAGAAACTATTATTTTCCATAATTGAAACAAAAGTATCTGAGACTATATATTTATTTTCTACAGAATATCATCAAAAGTAGTTTATTTCAGAGGCGCATTAAAATTGAGATGAAAACTAGTATATGTTTTTACAAAAAACTTATCACCGCAGTGAGATTTAATGATTATAATCAAACAACGAATCAAAAATACATTGACTTATCAATTAATTTTTATTTGTCGTCTTTACACTTAAAAACTCAATTTTGTGCTGGACATGATATATAGTTACTCTGCTCAATATTTAGATGCTGTTGGGGTAACAAAATCACAAAAAGTATGTAAATAAATCAAACAGTTGGCGCCTAATGTTGTATAAACTGCCACTTAATATCTGCGATATATTCCTAAGATATAAATTGTTTCAAATAAGCACTAATACACAAACTAAAAAGTTACAAGAGTAATTCATACCACTTGTGTACCACTCTAGGGTTGCGATTGTAACCTGACAATAACTCATTAAACACTTAAAGTGGTAACAACAGCTCAAATAGCACCACTCTAACTCCTTACTATCACCCAAATATTACTCCTCTAGAACTCTTAAATAACTTTAAGTTCTAAATTCGTGGGCCCAAATCAGGGTTAAAAGGTAGTTATAGCGGCTTATACCACCTATTCTTAGCGCCTTAATAGCGCCTTAGATTTTTAAATTCTCTTACACAGCTTTTGTAGCACTAATTCTTATCACCTAAATGTTAGTTGGGCGCACACGCCGTGGGCGTCACCTCTTACCATCATTCGTATTTTTAAAGAAAATGGTTTTATCTAATCATCAAAAGAATCTACTACATTATTTAACTAAATTAAGCTCTAAAGATACTTAAGTAACGTCCATGAATAACTCCCTCTAGTGTTAGCTTCGTTAAAATGAAGATTGTGATTTGATTTGAACGAGTCAGTTTCTGTTTGAAGTATTCGTAACTTTATTATCGCGGAAACTGGTCGAATTGCTAAAATTCTGATTAAAGACTGTCTTTTAAAGTTTCGGCCCTTCGCAGAATGCCGGAGTTTGCGAGTGTTGATATTGGACTACGACCTTATACACAATAGACGAATATTCAAATAATGTATTCAGATATCACATAAGGAAAATTCAGCTTATACATTAAGAGATGACACCGTGTACGAAGTTGTTGTCTTTGATTTTGTCAATAACCTTGGGTGTTTATTGTATGACATTTATCTTACTCATTAAATGATACTATCACAGTATTTTCTAGAGGTATACTAAACAGTGTGTATTTAATCTGTTATAACGGAATCAAAAGTTTTTTTGAAGACTTAGAAATTAAAAACCTTCAAAAAATACCTAAAGTATGAGCATTTAGTCTTCCGCTCGATTACGCTACAGATGATGCGTTTGAAAATTACCTACGCCTAGAATAACATTTTTTTCAGAAAAAATACTATGCACTCTCAATACGGAAGTTCATAATAATTTAGAATTTCTTCTTTAAGATATAGTAATTTTTCAGAATGGACATTATGATTCTACGGATAAGTCGGAATAGTTATCCAAATATATAAAAGGAAAGAGTGCCTGACCGACTGACTGATCTATCAACGCACAGATCAAACCGTAGAACGGATTCGCTTGAAATTTGGAAAGTAGACAGGTTTTATGGTGTAAACGTCCGCTAAGCAATTATTTTACCATACGGACATAGCCGCGAGCACAAGCTTGTGTAATATAATACTAGGCGTCTACAAGACAATCGTTGATAATATCGAACTTTCTTTAGTTAACAGAAGTGATTGAGGAAGAGTGTAGATTGGATCGTTTCTTGAGAAAATGATTGATAACAATACCTATTTTGTTATCTTTGGAATAATTGAGATTGAAAGTTATTGTTCTAGGAAATTTGTTAATTACGTAAGGCGTTAAAAGTGTTTTGATGATTAGATAAGTAAACCAAACTAGTAATTAATAATTATGAAAATAAATAAATATTTCAGGATATTTCACACAGCGCCACCTCACCCCAAGTTTAATGCTTGTCTTATGGTGGTTAGGATAACGGATATAATACTTATATACTTTCTTGTTGTAAATATACATACTTAAACGTGAAAATCAATCCAGAACAGAAACAAATATCTGTGGATCACACAAACTTTTATTGTCCAATGCGGGAATCGAACCCGCAACCTACTGCGTTGCAAGCGGGTATTATTAGCTCACCGCACCACAGATCAGAGGGCAAATTTTGGCGCTATTTCCAGGTCAAGATTATAATTTTTTCTCGGCTTTTTTAAAAATGTTGATATTACTGAAATATAATATAGCAATTTCAATTGTTTTTATGGTGTCAAAAGAGTTTTCTATTCAATCCTTTTGTTTCAGATCCCCCAGTAGCCCAGCTGTCCCTCATAGAGCCCAAAGACCCTCGACTGCTCAGAGAGGATGAGAACGCGGAGATTCTCTGCTCCGCTGACGCCTCGCCTCCTGCCGTCAACTTCACCTTTTATAAGGGTGCTGGGGTAAGTGAAGCACATGAGAGATTTATCCCACTTTCTAGGTTTGGTCTGCTACTATCTACAGCCGCATTGTTGCGTATTATCACGCAGTCAAAGGCTAAATAAGTTAAATTATCTGTTGACGGTATTTTTTTCTGTAATCGAAATGGCATTGAAAAAAATAAAAAGGTTTAAACTATTTATTAAAGTAAAACATAATACATTTTTTGAAAAGACCTCTATTTTATTCATCATTTTTTTTTGTCTATTTTATTTTATTCACGTGCTACTTAGCCTCTAGAAAACGGCGGGAAAGACCAGGTTCTGAGGTAGTAAATGCCAGATGATCTGAAAAGAAATAATATGAAACATTATGAGGAACGAAATATAAATTGATAGAAAATTTGGGGCAATGATATTGAAAGTTTGTATATCTTTCTTGCTTTTTACATATTACATATTTAATATTAAGTCATTTATTGCAAATTTCTTCTTTTCTTGGACACAGTAAATAGTTTTTGTATTGTACTGTACTTATTAAAAGCATTGCGCTGAACTAACGTAGATATGTGGATTTCTAGAAACCTGAATGAAATTGTAATAGGCCACTTTTAACTCCAATTTTCCCGCAGGATCGCAATTTACCTGGGAGAAACCGTGAGGCCCAGCTAGTGTCATAATATGTTGTTCAAAATATAGTAAATACTGACCCAGTCTTTGGTGTTAACCCGCCCATGTGCAGATTTCCCCACAAGTAACAGCTCCCAGCCATAGCAGTGATGTAGGTGGCACAGCGCTGGCCGGTGAATCCACCTGACAACAGTGACTCGGCAAAGTAGTGGAAGCACCTGGGAAATTATTATGTTAGTTTAAATTAGTTTTAAGTCTGTCTAGAATGTTTGTATGTTAATTTAGGATCTCAATAATCGTGTCCTCGCCCAAGTTTTGACTTTTTTGAGGAAAAGCGTATTCTACATTATTTAAGACGCCATTGATCTATCGCGATTTCAAGTTTAATTATGTTTAATTTTAAGTTTATTTATTATAATTGTGGCCGATCTGTGGTTAATAAAAGTGTTCTTTACTGCTGTAGTAGCTGTAGTATTGTTGGTTTGTTTTTCTCAATAAAGGCATTTGCCACTTAAAACAAAAAAAAAAAAAAAAAAGTTTAAGTAGAGGCTCCCCTCTACTTTTGTTTTAGACAATCGTCCATATATCACCTGCTTACAAAGATTTTTTTATATACTAGTTTGTGATAATTTACTTTGTCATAAATTTAAACAATTACAATAGATATGCATGTAATTTTTTATGGATGACCTTAAGCCGATAATTATTCAGTTGTCAAGTGGAATTAATGAATTATAATTTATGACGTAAATACGCAATCAATGAAAATGATAAAACTGCATTTTCGTAAACAGGTGCTACCTTATCACCAGTGGGGATAATCTTCAAGATTACAATGATCGTGCTAAGCTCATCCGGGAAGATTATAAAAAATCTGAATTAAATTTGTGAATTGTCCACGTACTAAACTACCTAATTGTAGTTTGAATGATTTGATTCAAATCATATTATACATATGCTATAAAGAAATTACTGAAGCAGACCCCCACGTTGGGCGTACCTGCGTATGAGACTGATAATTGAGCAGCGTTAAAAAATAAAATGCATAAAACTAAAGTAAGTCCAAAGGAGACTTCTATATTTTTAAATGAATGAAAAATAATATTCTAGCATTCCAGGGCGCAGTTACCAGGACAAGGTTCTTTTCTGACTTTTGCCTTCCTCATTATTTCTCAGTCTTTATCATCCTCTTTAGGAGTCAAGATCATTGGCATAAAAAGACCTGGTCAGTAAACTTGCTGAGTGATAAGCCAGTGTAAGCAAGTATAACAATGAAGCATTAGAGAGAACTGACCGTGCATGATCACACTCCTGAGAGAGACACCCAGGCATGTCTATACCACCGTTCGGATAGAAGTCCACGTCACCCAAGGTGGCGAGGTATCCTAACAGGCCAGCGTTGGTGTGGATGACTTCAGTGTACACTCCGTCTGTTGAACTGAACTTGTTGCTGTTCGTGAGCCAGCCTGGAGACGCTGGGTCAAGAGCTGGAAGAAAAATCTGGCTTAAGAATTTGGATCCAAGATTTCATTCTCTTTTAACTCTCCTTCAGGGAGTGAAGGGTGTCTGAAGTCTGCAGGGATTGCCATCACTCTTTGCATAGATCTCTCCTCTATTAAGTTACTGAGCTGAAGAGTTTGAACATTTTATTACTCTTGAGTAAAAGGCGTTCACGCAGTGCACCTAGAATTTTACATAATTCTGGTGGGTAGCACTGTATTAATATTATGGGCAGCGTTATCTCTTACCATCAGGAGTGCGTCTTACTGGTATTCTTTTTCATTTTATAAAAAAGTTTGCACACGTACTATGAAAAATATAATATACTAGTAGTTCGCCGCGAACTGGGACCTCGCAGACCCAATTTCCCTCAAAATAGGTATAAATACATGGGTAAAAGTTATAAGAATCTACGAAATATAAATGTATGGAAACTTTAACCTATAATATTCGTAAAAGGAAAGGAAAATGCCAAAATTGAAAGTAATGTTAAAACTCAAAATACGTAACGGATATACATTAAAAAAATCTTTATCTCTGTGATATTTTATTGTTGTGATCAAAATTTCAATAATAATAAAATATGAAAGGTTATGTGTGTATTCACTTGCAGAAAATAATATAGAATAAAATAATAAATATTACTATAATTTTTACAAAAATTCTCACAAAATCATCATAGTTTGTAGCACTTGTTTACGAAGCAAGTTGCCGATGCAGTGGACATTAGAAGAATTGAATTTGGAAAAAAATATCTAGCTTTACTTGTGTTATATATAGCAAATTTACAACAGTTATTATATTGATATTGTAGCTAATTCTATAACATTTTTGTCGTAGCAGCCGATGATGACTTAGACTTGGAGCGAGAACGCAGAGCTATGACAGTCACGCGTAACATCTAGGCTCGCAGGTTTTCAAGATGTATCTACAGCTACTGAGCAAGACAAAGTGTCCTTGTTCAAGGCATTATCAGACTTTTTATACGTGCAGCAGTGCAGCTCGTCGATCACATTTGCACTTTCCATCAGATGGGATGTGATCAAACGTAGGCCTAATTATTAATTATTTTTTTAAACAAAAAACTTGTGAATGAACTTTACAAACAGGGATCTCAAGGCGTTGCGGATCCAGTACAGCAATGCTTTCAGGATGCTTTTGGCGCTGTCTCGATACTACAGAGCGTCAGGGATGTTTGCAGATGTTAGAGTGAATGATGGTTTTAATGGCATAATGATATGTGATAAACACATAAATAACAATCCCAATAAGTTTCTTGCTCGTTCTTCTCATAGATATGCTTTTCGAATGAGCAGTAGAGTCTTAAAATACTTAGATCTAAATAATTGTAAAATTTACTTTCAAAAGTGAAGAACTGTCAGCCTATAGTCCAGTAAAAGAAGAAATGTGGATCGAAAAGTCGAAAGCAGAAAAACTAACTTAGGAACTTTGTTTGGACTATTTAGAACATAAACATACTAAAAGAGGTGAGCCCGAGGGAAGAGGGGGGAGGCCGAAGAAGGTTCCATTTTTAGGTTTTTTGCTTATGCCAATTCGAGTAATGTGCCCAAACTCGACGGGTTTACTAATAGCCATTGAAGAGGTTCAGTAAACACCTCCTGGCTCCATCATCAGATCAGCTCAGTGGTACCAAATTATTAAACTGTCATCATATTTCTAGACATTTGCAAAGTTTCATTATGGTACGACAACCAGAAATTGGTCAAATATTACTTGCAAGATTTTTTTACCGACTTTGTATGGAAAACTAATTTCAGCGTCTTAAAAATAGACCATGTTTGGAAGCTCATAGCTGGACAACGATTGGATATAGATAAAAAGTGTAAAAGCCAAAGTTGTAGGAAATTTTAAAGCTTTTATAATGTACGATTTTGGAAACTACCGTGAGTGTTATCCATATTATAAATACGACACGGCTGTACTCACGTAATTGTCCGAAACCGTGGTTGAGACGTATCTCAACAAATAGACAACGTGAGTACAGCTTTTATAATGTAGTACAACAAAATATCGTACAACGCCCAGTTTTTGACATTTAGGCAAAAAACCTGAAAGCCTAGTTTTAATGGGACCTTCTTCGGCCCCCCCACCCCTCGGGCTCACCTCGGAGGGGTGGGGACTTTTAGTATGTTTATTTCCTGTAATAGTCCAAACAAAGTTCCTAAGTTAGTTTTTCTGCTTTCGATTTTTCGATCCACATGTCTTTTTTGGGCACTCATTGACTGGACTACTATTTGAATAAAAAAATGTGTTTAAGTTTGATTAATAAATTTGAACATAATATCCTGCACCACCCGCACGATCATTTAAATTCATAATATTTTGAGTAAGTCAACATGGCTATTCACTTATCCGTTAGGGAACCGAACCTAGGACCGAATTATCAAAAATGTATGAAATGACGTATTACGTCGTATCGATTTTTGACAATTCGGTCTTTGGTTCGGTTCCCTGGACGGATAACTGAATATCCCTGCAGTTCTCATAATATTACAATCGATAAACATTGTAATTTTGTATTCTCTATAACTCTACAACCCTTGCACCGATTTGGCTCATTTTTGGACATGAGAATTCTTTTAGTTTGTACTACCTGTTTAAAAAGTTTTATCAAGACTGGATCATCGGTTTCATTGTAATAAAGCAATCTCTTTAACTCTTGAACCCTTCAACCGATTTGGCTCATGTTCGAACTTAAAAATTCTATGGATTTATATTACGCGTTTGCAAAGTTTCATGCAGATTGGACCATTGGTTTTCCAGTTATCGCATAACAAACATACATACAAACATACACTTTGGCTAATATATTTGTGTCGCTTATAAAAAATGTGTATATGTTAGAAAAAAAATTATCAGCGCTCCAGTTTTGAAATAATCGTCAGACCTATCGTAAAGACTTTAAGTCACCTATATCTCTGCAACCCTGAAACCTATTTAGCTAATTTTTTCACTAAAATTATCCAATTAACATTCTTAACTTGTGTGTAAAATTTCATTTAATTTGGATTAACCGTTTTCAAGTAAACGTCGACCAAACTTAAGCACCAGAGGTCAAGCGTTAAACTGGTCCAAACGCAGACATTTCGCGGCTTTCGACTCTAAGACCTCGCTTCGCTCGGTCGACTATCTTACGTCAGTATATATACCTGTAATATAGGCCACCTGTCCTCCAAGGTTTCTACCAGCTATACCAGCTTGGTGCCCTCCTAGGCCATGTCCCACAATGTGGAAATGTGCAGGAATTGCTCCTGTTAGCAAATTTAACCAGTCTACGAAACGAGCGACGCTTTCACCTGAGAAAAATAAATCTTTGATTTAGATAGAATAACAATATGAGATGACAAGAGAAAAACACGACTCGGGGAGGTTAGTAGCAGGGTGTCAGCATAAAATAACAAAAAAACAACGAGTAGACTGTCCGAGAGAGTGGATATATAGAAATAAAGTCTATTACAGTCCTTTGCGGACAGGAAATAGCGGGTTGATGGTAAGGCAACCTAGACACTTATTAAAACAGAAGAAGACAGTGAAGAAAGAAAGCTTTAGGAAAATATCGTAGTAAGAAACAGAATAGCAGAGAATAAGTGTGTATGATTACCAGAAGTGACAGTATTGAGTGCAGCAGTAATGTAGTTAGCAGGGTTGGCTCCAATGCTCCAATCCACCACGAATACGTTCACATCTTCTGCTTCCAAAAACGCTAGGAAAGAAAAAATACAATAGTAATAAACTACGAGTATTTAAAAATCAACTGTACGTAATTATTTTGACTCTAAAAGGAAGATTGGGCTGGAATTAAAAACGAATAATCTGTTATTCAATTTTTTTAAACTATGATAAGTTTTTTTTTACTCTTCACGTTATGGAAAAGGTTTGTGTGTGTTCAATTTAATTGTGAAATCAATAAATTACCTGGTACAACAACAGTATTAAAGTCAGCAGAAGCACTTTCTAACCACCCATGCATGAGGAAGATGGTCCTACGATGTGGATTATAGTTGGACTGACTGAGAAGTTCATCGCTGTTTAGGAGCAAGGGTTGACTGACTGATGGGTTTTGTCTGAAATCATAGAATTGCATGTACCTTGAGTAATGATGTCTTAATAGATATTATAATCATCAAAAATACTATGAAAATGTAAGTTTCGTCTGAAATTTAAAAATTAATCAGTTTAAAAAAAATTATACTTCATCTTAAAAAAATAAATAGGCCCTAAAAAGATCAGTGCTAAAAAGTGGTCCAAATGTGAATTTATGTACTTACAAAATGTAACAATCATCTTAAATTTAAAGTTTACCCAGTTGTTTACAAATAAGGTAAAATAAATGAAACAAAATATTATATCGTAATGCTAATAGTAGATTTAATAAAAGTGGTCCCAAAATGATCAGGTTAACCATTTAGCCGTAAATAAGTAACAAGCAGACATTTATATCTAAGGATTTAAACGAACTTACCTGTAAGTGAAGTTCTATCCGAAAATTATACGACGACTTCATCCGAGAGATTAGCATAGATATTATAAACTATCCATTCTTTCTTATTCATACACACATTTCTACTTTTGTATTTAGGATTGTCGATAAGAATGTAGGATAAGGTACCAACTTAAATTTTCATACCTAGTAAACAGATGGTAAACATTTTGCCTGTCAGGGTCGAATCTGGCGACCTCCTTCAGGTCATTTGTGGTAGCCCAGAGGTCTACCAGCTGCAGTTTACCAGCAACTTCTTCGTACTGGTAGCGAGGAGAATCCAACTTTAGAAGTACAGGAGATGGTGGTACAGCTGAAAACATTTTTTTTTACTTTTGGAGAATGGCGAAAAAATATAAATAAATTATGTGTTCTATCCAAATTTAGTCTAGATTATTGCTTGTCAAACAAAAGGGATGAGTTCGAAAAATATTACAATGGTACTCAAAAGGTACATATAAAATAGTTCTAAGGACTTTGTTGGAATTATTAGAAAATATAATTATTACCAATGAATAATGATATTTAAATTATTATACAGAAATCGTTATATTATAAATTACGATTTATAGAAAACTTAACGTTAAATCTATATAACATATGTAGAAGCTTGTTATTGGCTCTTCGTTTCTACTATTAGAATATAATTTTACAGCTAAATTATAAGCCTGCCAAATATGTAAAAATGAATAAAACAGATAAATAAATCTTGGAGCAATTCTTGTACGCTATTGCAGAATGAAGTTATTTATTAGTATTAATATAGAGATGATATTTAAAACTTATCAAAAGGTGATGATGATGATGATGACTCACCCGCAGCTACTCCCAGCAGAGCCACCACTACCACGTATCCGTTCATGATCAACAAGTCAACTACCTCAATACAACAATCGATTTTCTTATATTATAATAACTTATCAATAATTATTCAATACCTACATAATTATCCGCTGTTACTATCTACATATAAATTAAACATGTTTCTACAAGATTAATAAAATAATTAGTCGCTCTTAAACACGGGTCAAACCCCGGGCCTTTATATAGGCGTAGGAGACAAAAAAAGTCCAACGCGCAGAGGCCCTTTTGAGCTTTTAATATAAATATGTAATAGGGGACACTAAATAATAAGTTATTATTAGGAAATGTTTTATAGATCACCATGGCGTCGTAATCTTATTATATAAGTATCAATTTAAAAATCATTTAAATTTATTTTAAATTTTTCACAACACAACAACAACAACTGACAACAAAAACAACTGATAAACAACTCTTTATTAGTCACCATAAATATGTATATAAAAAACTTAAAACTTACAAAAAACAAAAAATATCTAAAATTTAATAAAACATTATATAAAATAATTTTTAAAATTAACGTTAACAACGACCACTTCCATATTTTAATTCACATAATATATATGCCACCAAAAACATAACTTGTAAAAAATACCAAGTCTCGCAACTGCAGTTCTTCTACCGTAAAAAGTTGTGAGATCCATGTACTACCAAGTCGGTAAAATCTTTTGTGTTTTAAATTAATAGATCGACTTGGCCATCGCATGAAAACAACAATGTATCTCTCAAGTAATATACCGACATAATAGTGCGATTGCCAAGTCAATCTATTAATTTAAAACACAAAAGATTTTACCGACTTGGTAGTACATGGATCTCACAACTTTTTACGGTAGAAGAACTGCAGTTGCGAGACTTGGTATTTTTTACAAGTTATGTTTTTGGTGGCATATCACTACTTTTTGTTTTTTTTTAATTCGTTATAGGTTAGCCTTTGCCCACGATATCGCCTGATCTTAAGTGACGACGCCTGTAGATGGGAGCAGACTAAACCTAGAAGGCGGGATAATCCCTCCCTGGCTTTATACATTATTACGGCATATATATTATGGCATTATTATTGGGATTTTATGCAATTTTTACCGTTGACTGCAAATGTAACTTTGTAATCCTATACATTTATACGGGATTACAAAGTTATTTATGCAGTTTATGTATCTCGAAAACTAGACCGAAATTGCATGTTTTTTTAGTTTTCCTATGGTTTATACAATAAACTCTAAGTATCTACCAAGCTTGAACCTTCTATGTTTGCTGGAAGTGCCTTAGACTTTTGATGATCGGTCAGTGAGTGAGTGAGTGAGTGAGTGAGTGAGTGAGTGACAAAATTACAAAACTTTGACTATTTATAATTTTTAAACAACTAGTTCAAATTGAATGAAATTTGGAATAAATCGTGTTTATACAATGCATACTCGATTGTTAAAAATTGAAACTTCTAGTTTTTTCCACAACGAAGTTATAGGGGGTCGAAAATGGTCTGAACTGCTTCCAGAAAAGGATGGTACGGCCGTGCCGCTTTTTTTGCTCGACTTGGCGGGGGCACTGCCGTGCCCCCAGATTCTTTTTGTAAATTTTAATTCAATGATATTACTTCATATCTTTTTAAAAACAAATAAAGACAGAAAATAAAATAGTGCTAAGAAAATGCATTTATTTTATCGTATCTAAAGGAATTGATAAGACAATCAACTGTCTTGATAAAAGCCCCCCACACAAATCATAGTTAATGCATAATCTAGATTGATACATCCGCTTTTTTTACTTATAATAATAATAACGCACGCCTACCAAAGGACCGGGACACTATTGTCCCGAGATACCTTAAGGTTGACATAATAATAATAATAATTGGGGTGGGTAAGTATAATTGGGGTTTGTATTATTTATAATCTATAATGAATTAAAATTGTAAATAGAAATTGCATGCTCTAAGAGTATATGGCAGAAATATGTTGAGCCAATCATATTACAGTTAACATCTAAATATGTACACATATTTCTAGCAATAAATAAATGAATTGAAAAAAAAAAATTGGGATAAGAACAGGTAACACTGTCAGAGTCAAATCACAATTTATAGGTTGTGTACCCTGACGACTGCCTTCTACATAATATTATCTTATAGGAAACAGCCGTGTTTTACGTGCTCTCGGAAACACTGTAGCGTCCAGACAAAAACTTTTTGCCACACCGAGATTTGAACCTAGGGCCTCCGGATCATAAGCCGGACGTACGATAAAAAAAACACGTAAAAGAAATTTACCAAAAACTACCATTGAAATTTCTACCAAAAACTACCATTAAATTTTCTACCATATGGTAGAATTTTTTAAATCAAAAAAAAATTGCAAATCGAATACGTAAAAATGACAATTAATTGTCAAATTTCTGAACTGTCGTTTTTTTTTAAATTTATTGCAATTTTTACAGAAACTGTTTCATTTATCAGGATAAAAAGTAGCCTATGTGTTATTCCAGAGTACCTAATTTCAAGTCAATCGGTTCATCCGTTTAAGCATGAAGAAGTTACAAAAATACACAGACACACACACACACACACACACACTCACACACATACACAGAAACTTTCGCATCTATAATATTAGTAAGGATTAAGTAAGGATAATACACATGCACATTGCATATACATACACAATACACATGGAAAAGCATATATTGCGTTTATTATGCACATTGAAAAAAAAAAAACATGCTTTAGGCAGAGCAAACGTTTATTGTAAAGATCAAATTCACGTGCAACTTAGTCTGTAGAAAACGGCGGGAAAGCCGAGGTTGTAAGGTGGAAAATGCCAGATGATCTGAAAACAAATATGAAACATTATGAGGAACGAAGGCCTTTGGGAACGAAATATAAATTTGTAGAAAATTTCGGGCAAAGATATTGAAAGTTTGTATATCTTTTTTGCTTTTTCACATATTACTTATTAAACGCATTGCGCTGAACCAACGTAGATTATGCTGATTTCTAGAAACCTGAATGAAGTTGTAATAGGCCAATTTTAATCCCAATCTATTTTTACACTAAACGATTCGTGAGTATTTAGATTCATCTCCCTGAAGAAGATCCTCGTACAGGATCGAAACGGTCGGCACGAAGCCGAAGTAAATACAAGTGAGTTTATGCTGTTTATTTACAAAGATGGTTTAATCCCAATCCTCCCTCAGGATCGCTATTTACCCGGGTAAAACTGTAAGGCTCAGCTAGTGTCATATTAAATTGTTCAAAAGATAGTAAATACTGACCCAGGCTTCGGCGTCAACCCGCCCATGCGCAGGTTGCCAACCAAGTAACAGGTCCCAGCCATAGCAGTGATGTAGGAGGCACAGCGCCGGCCGGTGAATCCACCTGACACCAGTGACTCGGCGAAATAGTGGAAACTCCTGGGGAAATACATAGATAGATAACACTCACATTATGCCAATCATGGCCGCAGTGATGCTACAGACCCAATACACAATTATTGGGGTTAATAATTGAGACAACTTCGTTGCAGATACCAACGCCCCCCTCCAGAACGTTAATTTACATTTATGGTAGCTCTCGTGTGCATATATACGTGTGTGTATGTGTGTAGAGTATGTGTGTACAGTATGAGTGTGTGTATATGTGTGTAAGTGAGTGTGTTGTATGTGTGTATATGAGAGTATGTTAGGGTATTCTGCTATTTCAGTAGGGTTTATGATTACTCATAATGAGATGCAATAGCCATGGCACTTTAGTGGCACTTAACAAAAACACAATAATATAATCTGTGTGTTACAATTAGCGGTCTTATCGCTAAACGCGATCCAGACAACCGTGCAGGGAGAGGAGAATATTGCCATATTGTTGTTATTGTTTATAATAGTTTAAAGTCTGTCTAGATGTCTCTGTTAACTTTTGGTCTCAACAATCGTGTCCTCGATCCTCGCGCCATTTTTTCAAGGAAAAGCGTATTCTACATATATTCTTATTAGACGCCATTTTTCGTGATTTCACGTTTAAGTAGAGGCTCCTCTCTACACAATCCATTAACAATCGCCCATAATATATTATCACCTGTTTACGAAGATTTTTATATAGTTTTGTTTGTGATAATTTATTTTATCATAAATTTAAACAATTACAATAATTGTTAAGGTATATAAATGTTTTTGATATGCTGTATAGATGACCTTTGAATACGCAATCAATGAAAATGATAAAACAGTATTTACGTAAACAGGTGCTACCTTATCACCAGTGAGGATAATCTTAAAATAAAATTAAAAAAAAATAACATACCATTTCTTGCCAGGAATGAGCACAATAATCCTAAATCTACTTCTTGCTTAGGAAATAAAGGTACATTCAGCATGTGCTGGATGTAAAATGTTTGCCGAGAATAACAAATAAGTGTTTGCGGGTAATTTTATACTAAACTGTTCTTTATACTAAACTAATAAATAAATAAAATAATGTGCGTGAGCGTGAGTGTGTGTGTGTGTGTGTGTGTGTGTTTGTGAGCGGGTGTGCGCGCGTGCGTGTGTATGTGTGCGTGATAAAGTAAGTATGCTTACTTTATTTGTAAGATCTTCAAGATTACAGTGATCGTGCTAAGCTCATCCGGGATGATTAAATCGGAATTAAATTCGTGAATGGTAAAGGAGGTAAATGATTTTTGATATTTGATTTGAAATAAAATAAATGCTGTAAACATAAAACGCTGAATGACGCTGGATGCAGGTCGCTTCCAACCGGTACATATGGAAGTCCAAAGGGGAGGCCTATGTTCAGCAGTGGACGTCCAATGGCTGAGATGATGATGATGATGATGATGAAACATAAAACTATGATTACTCATACGTTCGTTTGGACTTACGTCCAAACGTAACTCAGGATCTACCCTTCTGACTGCTCCTTTTTCATTTCTCAGTATGTGCTTTCTCATTAGATCTTTGGCATAAATGACCCGGCCAGTAGATTTGGTGAATGATAAGCAGAAGTAAACAAGAATAATGATGAAGCATTAGAGAAAACTAACCGTGCATGATCACACTCCTGAGTGAGACATCCAGGCATGATAATACCACCGTTCGGATAGAAGTCCACATCACCCAAGGTGGCGAGGTATCCTATCAGGCCAGCATTGGTGTGGATGACCTCAGTGTACACTCCGTCTGTTGAACTGAACTTGTTGCTGTTCGTGAGCCAGCCTGGAGACGCTGGGTCAAGAGCTGGAAGAACAAGTAAATCAAGTGAAATTTTAAAAAATCTTTTTAAAAACAAGCTTTTATTATTATTACCATCAAGTATTATAAAGTACTCGTCAAGACGAATCAAATGAGCCCAAACTCGATGGGGTTGTGTCTTTTTATTATGGAGTTCCTATGGCCACCTTCCAGCTCCATCATCAAATCAGCTCGATGTCATAAAAATCATGCATTGTCACCCGATTTATACATGCATACAAAATTTCAGCTAAATCGGACACCGGGAAGTGGGTCAAATTAAACTTGCAAGATTTGATTACAGACAGAAAGATAGACCGACAGACAGACAACAGACAGGTAAAAGTAAATAAAAGCTTGTAATAAAAGCTTGTAATAATAAATTAAAAATTTAAAAACCCCCAACGCAATGCGTAACTCACCATTTTCTGGTTGAGACCATCTTGGATTTTAAATTTTATATAGTGGGTTGTATACACACACACACAAATAGAGGGAGAGAGAGAGACAGACACGTCAAACTTATAACACCCCGTCGTTTTTGCGTCGGGGGTTAAAAATTAGACTTAAATTTTGCTTCCGAAAGTTCATTCTTCTTCTAGAGATTCAGGAAGTGCAGGGCATTTTAAAAAAGCGGTGGTGGCTAAGGGATTAATTATGTGGTCCAGATGTAATTTTGGATCACTTAATTCGAATCCCCGCACCTATGACTATAACTAGTTATGTGCGGTTTTGCCACATACCTGTGATATAGGCCACCTGTCCTCCAAGGTTTCTACCAGCTATACCAGCCTGGTGCCCTCCCAAGCCATGCCCCACAATGTGGAAACGTGAAGAAATTGATCCCGTAAGTAAATTTAACCAGGCTATGAAACGAGCGACGCTTTCACCTGGAGAAAAAATGTTTGATTTTGACACAGTAACGAGTAGCAAGCACAAGACACAGCAAAGTGACAAGAGAAAAACACGTGGAGATACTTGTGGGAAGGTGTACTTCGGAGTACCCACTGTTCCGATATTAGGGCAACCCACAGAAACACCCCCCGGTTTCTTGTGGTTATACCCGCTGCGCCTCCTGGCACAGGGTGACGATGCGTAACATAACAACGACAAGACAAAAAATCTACAGTGTAGTGGAGTAGCATAGACTAACAAAATAAGACGAATAGACTGTCCAAGACAATGGACTTACAGAAATTGAGTCCACAGGGTCTAAACAGATTTGATATTGCTGACAGTAAATGGCGGTTTGATGCTACGGCTAGCTAGTCTGTTGTTAAAATAGAAAAAGACAGTTATTAAAGCAAGAAAGGTTTAGGAAATGTAGTAAGAAACAGAATAGCAGAGAATATAATGAGGTATGCTTACCAGACGTGACAGTATTGAGTACAGCAGTAATGTAGTTAGCAGGGTTGGCCCCACTGCTCCAGTCTACTACGAATATGTTCACATCTTCTGCTTCCAAAAATGCTACGAATGAAAAAGCACGATATTAAACTATTTAAAAAGCAATTATCATAATTATTATTATGTTTCTTGTGTAAAACTATATTTAGTAATATTGCCTGACGATAAAGATTGTCCGTCACGCCACCAAAAGGTTCCAACGGAAGACCAGCGTTGGCTGTTCGCAGCCAGCATTTTTGCTGATTTGGGACCGTTTTGTGCAATGCATTACTCACTCACACATTATACCTACTATAAAAATATATTACCTATGTTATTTCTGTTTGTGTTTCACAAATAAATGTGTTTTCTTTCTTTTCTTTGCTTTCTTTTAATGAAGATATGAAGGATCATATTTTATAGTAGAAAGAAATTAGAAAATGCTGACCCAGTGTAGTGCGGAATAAAGGCAGGAAGATAATAACGGCCAATTATTAAAGATATTGACTTAATTTAATTGTAATATATCTATAAATTACCTGGTACAAGTACAGTATTAAAGTCAGCAGAAGCACTTTCCAACCACCCATGAATGAGGAAGATGGTCCTTCGAAGTGGACTATAGGTGGAGTGACTGAGAAGTTCATTGTTGTTTAGGCGCATGGGTTGACTGACTGTAGGATATCGTCTGAAAAAAAATGTACTAAATAGGTACCTATATTGTGGGATAATGGCGAATATATTATGATACAATTCACTACAAATATGTTTATAACAAATATCTGAAATATTAAACTTAAAACCAGATTTGTAAAGAAGATGATATTAGAAGAAATACTATAATATTGTTATAAAAAGTGGCCAAAATATGATAAAATCTGACACTTTCTTGCTTTTTTGGTATGCTAAATTCCGGCCCTATTATAGGTTCAACGATTATTAACCGTGAAGAAATAGCAATCACATCCATGCTTTTGGAAGCAGGATTATCGATTTTTTTTGTATTTACAAAAGAAAAGTATATAAGTATTATATCCGTTATCCTAACCACCATAATACAAGCATTAAGTTGCTTAGTTTGGGGTTAGGTGGCGCTTTGTGTGAAACGTCATTAAAAAAAAATAAGGAAAAAAAAATAATAAGGAAAAATTAATAGGGCTGATGAATTATCGGATTCTAAGCGTTGGCGCCCGAATTTTTCATAATTTTAAAATCCTGGGTAGCATTATAATACTAATTTTGAGCAGCGTTATCTCTTACTGTTAGGAGAGCGTCATTGCTCGTCTTTTTATTTATTTATTCTTAGTGCTCTCCATACATAAGGGTTAAGTCGGGGCATCGAAAAAAACAGTTTCCATGTACATTTTAAAAATACGGTTTTCACTACACGATATATTCGACCATCAGGAGTATGATGGCATACTTAACTCCAAAAAAACGGCACAACTCACGTCACCGACGCTCACTGCAGGCGTGAACTCCTGATGAAGGACATCGTAATTGTCCGAAACCGTGGTCGAGATATTCTTGGCAATATTAGACGTGAGTTGTGCCGTTTTTTTGTTTTAGTTATCTCCTTTCTGCTTAACTACGTCCATTTCTTTGTATAAAGTTACCAAACACAAAATTCCATACCTAGTAAACAGATGGTAAACATTTTGCCTGTCAGGGTCGAATCTGGCGACCTCCTTCAGGTCATTTGTGGTAGCCCAGAGGTCTACCAGCTGCAGTTCACCAGCAACTTCTTCGTACTGGTAGCGAGGAGAATCCAACTTTAGAAGTACAGGAGATGGTGGTACAGCTGAAAACATTTTTTACACTTTTGGAAAGATAGTTAAATTTATGTTTATTACCCAAATCTTGTCTGTTACAAAATTTCTTGCTTGTCTTACTATATGGGTAGGTGAGCGCGCCTTTGAAAAATAATATGGTACTCAATAATTTTATTTCCATTATTAGAATCTTAGGTCTTAGTCTGGTAGGTAAAGGACTCTATAATTTCATTTAAGCCCTTGGATATATTCTTGTATGCTTTATAGAAGAATGATGTTTTTTATGCGAAGAAGTAAGAAGACGAGCAAGACGCTCTGCTGACGTTAAGAGATAACGCTGCCCATCATAATCAGTACAATGCCATCTAGGATTTTACAATGATGTGCACTACACCAACGCTTCTTACTCAAGAGTCATAAGATGTTAAGACTATTTAGCCCAGTAATTTCATTAGCTACAGTCCCTCCTACTGTAGCACAGTAATGTTTGCACATGACTGCTCAGGCGGTAGAATTACTGGCACTTTTGGGGTACCCACCTAGACGACCTGCTGCAAAGGAAGTCTACCCCCGGTCAAAAATGTTATTTGTTATGGTGATGACATTGAACCTATTATGATGATGATTATAATGATAACTCACCCGCAGCTACCCCCAGCAAAGCCACTACCACGTATACGTTCATGATCAACAAGTCAATAACCTCAATACGACAATCGAATGTCTTATATTATAATAACTTATCAATACTTATTAAATACCTACATCACGGTAAAGATATATACAGTAATGTGACTCCCTAGAAGCGGTCGAACTCAAGGTCACGCAAATTTGCAACGATTTTGGTAGGGTTCTGTAGGCAGCGAGGTGCCGAATAGGCGTTATTATTGTGAATTACTCAAAATATCAAAAAGAATTACGTACTTATTATACGTTAATTATTTTAATTATTGAAGTGAAAACTTCTTTAGCGGCGCTGAGCACTTTTTTGTATGGGTAAAAACTTTCAAACTCGCGTCAGGGTCACGTGATGCTGATCGAAAAAGCATAAGATCGAGGGGAAGGGAGAGGAACTAGTATCTCTCACTCTTTCTACCGTGCTTGAGTGTGCTGCTCTGTGAATTTGGTTTAACTATGTCAAATGATCGCAATTTTAGCACAACGAAATACAAAACTACTATTGATGCGGTCTTTATTAGACACTTAAATAGGTTCGAATCAAAACTGTTTGTTTCTTACTTCAGTTATCATAAACCAATTGTATCAGTTGTAAAAATTTGCGATGATGATTCTGATAATAACGATGGTGTAAAAGTCGTCGAAATTATGGATGGAAGTTGATTTTTCTGAGAGATAAAATTTAATGTAATATATAAATAACGATATAATATTATAAATAACAACATATAAATTGTCATATTTGTGTACGATAGCGCAATAAATAAACATTGTATTCTACCTCATAAATGATAGTATTTTTATACTTATAATTAAAAACAAAGTTTATATTGAAGTTTTCACTTCTGCCGGCACTCCCGGAGTGCTACCTTTTTTTATTAGTATTTAATTATTATACTTTGTGATATTTTTTATTCACAACCATTATTCGGAAGCATACTGCATAAATACGTCTATTCGGCACCTCGCTGTCTACCGAACCCTACCCAAATCGTTGCAAACTCGCGCGGCCTTAAGTTCAACCGCTTGTAGGGAGTCACACTACTGTATATCTTTACCGTGCCTACAAAATTATCCACTGTCCCTATCTACATAAAATCAAACATTTTTCTACAAGATTAATAAAATAATTAGTCATTAGTTATTATTAGAAAATGTTTTATGATAGCGTCGTAATCTTATTATCTTAATATCAATTTATCAAAGTCATTCAAATTTATTTTAAATCTGTCGTTTTTAAACAACACAACATCAACAACAACTGACAACAAAAACAACTGATAAACAACTCTTTGTTAGAGGTAGACACCATAAATATACAACAAACTTGAAAACTAAACCATAAAAAATAAAAAAGTTTAATAAATATATAAAAAAAATTATTTTTGAATTGGCGCCTTTATCGTAAACAGCAACCGCTTCCAGATTTTGATGACGTCGAAATCTACACAATTTTTTTTTGTTAATTTTAATTCAATAATTAATTCTTCATTATTATTATTTAGCCTATTTTGTCCCACTGCAGGGCAAATGCCTCCCTTCTCTCCCTCCACTCATCCCTGTCTATTACGATTCGGGACCAATTCGGTAAATATGAGTGAAGCTCATCTTTCCATCGAATTCTTCATATTTTTTAAAAAACAAATAAAGACAGAAAATAAAATAGTGCTAAGAAAAATAAATGCATTTATTAATCGTATCTAAAGGAATTGATAAGACAATCAACTGCCTTGATATAACGATTTAGGTGTGGGGGCTTCCCCCTTAAAACGAATAATCTAAAAATATAAGTGATTAATTGACTGACTGATTTATCAACGCACAGCCCAAACCACTGAACGGATTCGGTTGAAATTTGGGATACAGAATAGTTTTTATTACGTAGACTTCCGCTAAGAAAGGATTTTGCCACGCGGACAAAGCCGCGAGCATAAGCTAGTAATATATATAAAATGAGCAAAATAAAAACACCTTGAAGAAAATAAACAATTTTAAAGTAACATTTTACCGTCAATTTCATGCTAAACTAGAGGTGGCATGTAAATACCTAAGTCTTAGTTAGCGTGATGCCGAGCTCATTACTCGTTTCTTAGAGACAGTAAGGAAACTTCATACTTTTTCCCACTGGAAAGCTACCTACGAGCTGCCACGTGACCGCTAATTGTTATTTTTTTTTTTATATTATTCAGTATCTTGGGTGTAAAAAGAATTGATAGAGTGCGTAACACCACGCTGCGCTCTAAAACGGGCATAATGGACGTCGGCATCAAGGCTGCCAAACTTAAATGGGATTGGGCGGGTCACGTTGTCCGCATGCATCCCGACCGCTGGGCAAAGGTCGCCACAGAATGGACACCTGAAGATGGACGGCGTCGCCGAGGCCGGCCTCGGAAACGATGGCGTGACGACTTGATCTCGTATCTGGAGGGCTGGCAAGATGCGGCGCTAGATCGAAAGGAATGGAGGAATTTGGGGGAGGCCTTTGCCCAGCAGTGGGACAGTCTAGGCTAAATATAATAATAATAATAAATAATATAATAAAAATTATTAATAATTATTTTAGTACTAAGTTTTTGTAGATAACAGTGGTGTCACAATTAAAGCCCATTACACACGACGCTATACTATATCTTGCTATATGACTCCTGGTACCATATAGCATCGCATAGCAAGGCCTTGCTATACCTCGCTATACCTTGCTATATTATTTTTAGTGATGGCCAGGTTACTGATCGGAACTATATTTTTTAATAGTTCATTCTTTGTGATTGAATCTTGAGTCGATCATTGATATCAAATCAAGTGACTTTATTAACATTACTTTTTCATATTTACAAACGTACTCAAATATTTGGAATAACTTGGCAACAATTTCTATGAGAGCGTTTGAATAGGTATATTAATACAAAAATATAAAAAAACGGACAAGTGCAATTTGGAGTTGCCATATACTTGTGTGGAAAAATGTTATTAACATAATATATTACGAATAAATACGTATTTTAATAGTTTAGGTATCTGTTAAAATATAAAAAAACGGACAAGTGCAATTTGGAGTTGCCATATACTTATGTGGAAAAATGTTATTAACATAATATATTACGAATAAATACGTATTTTAATAGTTTAGGTATCTGTTCTCTTATCCCACACAATAATGATAATTATTAAAGTTTCATTAATGTAAAGTGAAAATTACTCATAAAATAATTATTAAATACTTATTTTCATGTTTTGTAGTTTGTTTTTTTAATATATGTTAGCTATACTTCAACTGTTCTATAACCTTCACGGAGTTCCTGTTGCTTTTTTACGGCTTCATTATCGGATCAATTCAATGTTACCAAAATATAGCATTATCACCAGTCTTACTTACCTAATAAGTGTATGCACAATTTCCACTTTGTGCCTCCTGCGATGAATGACATAAGTTGAAAACCGTTGTTTAAAAGAAATACAAGTGTTAAAATATACAATAATTAACTGCTTTTAATAATCGTCATAAATTAGTGATAAAACTAACAAACTTATTTTAATCTAATCGAAATTAATAAGAGAAATAATCTGAAATATTATTATCGTACTTTTCTGTACATAATTAATAGTAATAGGCACTAATAAGTCGAATATTTTTTATATGTCACGTCGCCGGCGCTACGTGTGACCTAGTTTTTAAGTTTATAAAAATTTTATGTATGTTAGTCTGTAAGGTATATACCTATATGATATGGGCCTCTGGTACACTGCGTCTGTGGCAGTGTACTATTGCCTGAAATAAATGATTTATTATTATTATTATATAAAAACCTATAAAATGATAATGTATGTTATTTATATTACCACCGATTTATTTTACGGTGACTGTGTAAAACTTTATCAAGATTTTGGATTAGCGTGATTGCATGTACATAGGCGCATGTGTGTTTAGGCATGCAAGTGACTCACATATCCTATCTAAGCAGAAAACGAACGCAGTCTAACTGGAAGAAATTCAAAGTGGTTCTTAATGCGAGCAGGTGATCGAGTTTGCGTATCCAAATCATTTCTCCTGTTCGAAATCAAATCACATTCGTACGTTTGCTTCACTAGACGTATTTATTTCATGTGGTTATCTGCTATTTATATCTATTGCATCTGTGCAGGACTTGTACTGTACATCTTTATATCCGAGAAATTGGACTGTATTGTTTATGCTTGCGCTAGCAATTAATAAATATTTTTCGCTTTTTTTCTCTCTTCTCTCTTGATTTTAAGGTGGTTTGGTCTACATGAAGAGTTTTTTTTATAAACAAGCCAATCAAAACTAACCAACCGTCAGGTTTTGAAGATTTTGTTGCTATACAGAAAATCACGACACGGGGGTCTATTTTATTTCTCCTTCCTATGCACTTTCATATATGCACACTCGTTAAAGGTACATACCACTTTTCATCATTTTAAAGCTAGTTCCTTGTTAATATTTTTAGGAAGTAGGTACCAGGAGTACCAGGAGTAGGAACGGAGATTCAATCACTTTGATTGCATAATATAGTTCCAATGATTCCCCAACACTACTTAAACAAAAGAATTTGACAATGTATTCTACATAAAGGATGTTTCTTTTTTTTCCTACATTTTGGTTTCCTTCAAATCTGCTCCTGGTAAACTTAAAAAAAATGACGTTTCAAAATTCGTCAAAAAAATCCAGAAAAATTTATTCTAAATTAACATCGTTTACTAAAAGTATGACTTACGTTAATCAAATAAGATCAATTCATCTTGGATTTGACCGACTTTATCAGAGGATTCTCGACTACATCGGCCAAATAGCATAGGTAGAGAAACTCATTGTCATCCGGAAAATCAAAGGAAAGCGGACTCAGGTCGTAGTCCGATGCGTTGGTCAGATCAGATCCGCACCACCCTTGAAGTTGCTGTTGTCCTGTTGTCTTTTTGCTCCTGGTTATGAAAATCGCATCCAACCAACCCAGATAGCGATCTATCATCAGATATCAAATCCTCCAAAGGAGGGGCCATGACTCCCAGTAATGGGCAATATGACAAGGACAAGAAGAACTCCAAACGTTCAGTTTCCTAGTAAAAATGTCTAGACAAACTATAAAATAATGATTTGTTAAGCTATTGCATAGCTTTTTTTTTTCTCTTTAGAGGTACCTACAAAACCCTTGAAACATGTGTTTGCATTATTAAAGATTTAACTGACAATCACTTTTGTAAAAAAACCATGGCAACCTCCTGGTATGTATTTTTTTAAAAATTGAGAAAAAAATCATGAATTTTTTACACATCCTGTATAAGACTCAAAATTGACATTGTCAACAGACATGTTGCTGTAAAACCATACAATTTGGCAAATCCCATATGAACTAGATTAAAAAAAAATGCGTAGCCATTTTGTAACATGACTTAGCCGGTTAAGCGAAAGTCTACTGCACGGTATTCAAAGGTCTAAGTTATTAGGACAAATAATCATTATGCATAAAAAGAGCTCCTATTACAAGTAAATAGGAGGTGAAATTTAAAATACAAATTATATTACTTTGCTTCATAATGCTAACAAAAAGACCTGCAAACACAAGAAAATATTTAATATATTATATAAAAAACATTTTTTTCTAATTTGTTACACAGCGGTTAAACATTTGCTACTATTTAGTTTAATATATCGCGTAGGTAATAGGAGTTTGTTTTATTTTGTCTCGGTAATACAAATCGGCTTAGTCATTTTATCACCTAGTCAAAATGAAAAATGGCGGATTCTACGCATCAACTGTAAAATATAGCGCGATATAGCGCTATATGTCATTTATAGCTACGTGTGTGATGGATGCCGATTTGTACTGAAGCTATGCCGCGCTATAAGAAGCTTTATAGCGCTATATAACGACGTGTGTAATGGGCTTTAGTGTTTTCTATTCTATTCTATTCTTAGAGTACTTACAAACAATTGAAACACAAACGATACAAACGGTACTTACAAACGATTGAATTGTTTGTACAAGAGAGTGCATTACCGTAGGTATGCTCTCGCCGACGATACCCATTGATACTGCATAACTCAAAACTCGTCAAATGTCAAAGAACCAAAGAGTTTATACTTCGAACGATCTTTAAATCAAGTTGCTGTTTTGAACGAGCCAATCAATACTAGCCAACCGCCCACCACACCCCGTCATTTTTTGTAATTTTATTTTCATAGAGAAAATCATATTATAATCGGGGTTTTGTCTATGCCTACTGCCTACGTGTTATCTTAATAAATAAAATGACATTTGTAACATTTCTTATATTATGTAGTTACATTTCTTGTATTTGTTATCTTGTATTACCTCTATATTAGGAGCAGTTCAGTTTATTTTTTTTAAGACACTCATACTGTTTATATATTTCTGCATTACCCCATAATGAGTATTTAATTATTGCTTCGTGAAAATTCAATTTTGTTTTACGGAAAAATAATAACATTTTAATAACAATCCATTAGATTAATAGTAAAACTAGTTTAGTTACTCAGCTTCCATTAAAAAAAATGAAGCAATCTAGACACAAACAGTAAAGAATAAATTTTCCTACTAATACCGTTAGAGTGAAATCGCAATTACGATATTATCCACCAAGTTTAGAAGATTATTAAAAAAAAACATATAACACATATTTTTTTCTTTGTAAATTTTAACGCACTAGTTGCTTGATAGTGACGTCACAGACTGAACAAGGGCACATTTTCTACCGGAAACCGGGAACCTTAAGCGTTATATATTTCTTCTGATCTGTGGTTATAATAATCTAGTATTTTTTTTATTACCAAACCGAAAAATTCGTATAAAAAATACCTCTATAACCTACATCATATTTAGATAATAATTTTGTATAACATAATCTCTGACTAAATATATTTTAATTCTTTTGCTTTTTTTTTGCTTTGTTTATTATTTTTTTCTTTTTATGTAATTTGTTTTTCTTTTTTTTGACCTTGTCATCCCTATTTATTAGTATTATAACTCTCCTATATTATGTTTGTTATTTGGAATAAGTTAGACGTTTAACATAAAGTAATATTAAGTAAAATTTCCATGAATTCGCCCACAATTTTCTAGTTATTCTTAGATCAGCTTAGGTTTAGACAATAAACGAACTTTCTACAATAATATTATTATTACTCTAGAAGTTTCAAGATCAGTGAGTTTCATATTTGGAGTTTATATCGTAATTCATTCATAACACCAAACTTTAATGTTATCATAGAGCTACTGAATTGATTGAGATATTTATCGTGTAGGTCGTAGGTTCGTCTAGATCGTAAGCTGGATTAGGTACAACAATAATATTGATCAAAACTCGTATGTACGTATGTAGATGAACTGAAATTCCAAGAACGCGTGACAAATTTAGATTTGTCATAAATCTCAATTCTGCCCCTCTAGCGTGCCTACAATGCCTAGACTTGTCTTGCTGTATATTTATAATAATTATAAGTATAAAGTACAGCAAGATATATAAATTAAGCTGTCAAGTCAACTGTCATCCCATACATTCACAAAAGTACAATGTATGACTCTTGACATTTCTGCGGGATCCCATGTGTCATCCTACGGCCACTAAGGCGCTATATAGTTACATAGCTCTCCATTTTTAGGCTTCCGTAGTTTTATGATAATAAGTAAGAAGACCGAGCAAGATGCTCACCTGATGTTAAGAGTTAACGCTGCCCGTAATCAGAACAGTGCCACCCAAGATTTCACACCATTGTGAAATTCTAGATACCTACCTATATTTTTGAAATGAAATTTGAGTTTGATATCTTGTTATAATATAGGAATCTTTAAGAGATTTTTTGTTTCGCTATACGTAATTTTATGGATTAATCAGCTTGCATAAAAAATCCATACAAAATGACACCTTATCCCTATAAAAATAAGATTAACTTTTGCCCGCAGGTCCAACTCATTCGCGATGATCCCGTAGGTGGGATATCAGTAGAAGGAAACAAACTTTCAATAAGAGGCCTGAGGAGGCATCACGCAGCCGTCTACAGATGTAGAGCGAGGAATTCTGAAGGGAGTGCCTTGAGCGAGCCCTTGACTTTAAATGTATTGAGTAAGTTTGAATTTATTGATTTACACTGTCAGAGTCAAATCACAATTCAACAGTGATTTGAGACCAAACTGAAAACCGATTTGTCAAAAATGTATGAAATGACGTGAAATGTCTCGTCAAATTGAGACGACTTAATTCGTCATTTCATACATTTTTGACAATTCGGTTTTCGGTTCGGGATAAGTGAATAACCCTGCAGCCCCTCTAGCACAGACGCTGCGTAGGTCAAGTCAACTGTCATCCCATACATTCACAAAAGTACAATTTATAGGATGACTGTTCTACTGTTGAAGTTTCTGCAGGATCCCATATGCCATGTTACGGCCTCAGGTCATGCTATACTACAATGTCTGCAATATAACCTGACCACTGTTTCTTACGTATCTGATAAGAACTCAATAGTTAAGAGAACACAGTTTTACGTGCTTTTCAAAATACGGTAGCGTCAAGGCGTAAAAATATACATAGTCACAGTTGCTTAGTGATATTCTTATCTAAGCAACATTCAAACTGATAAATCCAAATGATACTAATCATCATCATCATCATCAGCCCGTACTCGTCCACTGCTGGACATAGGCCTCTCCTAATACGCGCCACTGAGCCCGGTCCTCAGCTCTTCTCATCCAGTCTCTGCCAGCCATCTTCTTCAGGTCGTCATTCCACCTGGTCGCAGGGCGTCCTACACTACGTTTACCTAAGCGATGATACTAATAGACAATAACAATTTCCTTGAGCATAGTTTTCCCCCTCCAGCTCGTCCAGAATGTTCAGCCGGATCAGTGGTACAGCAGCTAGCTGGGGCACCAGGAGGTGAAGTAAGAGCTCGATGTTCCGTCACCGCTCCATCGACACATGACGCCGGACCCTTGAGGTTCTACTGGACGTATAACGGGACCAAGGATGTTTTGCCTGTAAGAGGTTTATCTATTCTAAAAAACGATCGTGATTTGCCTGATGCTCGCCTGAGGGTCTATTGGCTATCGCAAAACACTAGAATCCATAGACGATATTGCGTAAATTACGTGCTTAACCCTTAACCACTGACGTGTAATTTTGTTACACTAACACTGACGTACGTATGGCATACGTACGTAACTTTAAAGACCTTCCCATGTGGCAAATAAGTGTTGTTTTGATGATTTGCACAATTTATTTATTAGACACATTCAAATGAAACTGGAATATTACAAAAAAACAGTAATAATAAACACAGATTTTTTAAAATTAATCAATAACCATACAGGGAATCAAAATAACATTGTCATTTTTTAAAAATTAATAACATAAAATTCTGTACCAATAGGAACTTCTTTTATTGGTTTTATTAATTACTAGAGACGGTTTTAAATAAAAAAAAATCACACTTGCCATATATTATCATAACATAAAGCACTTTTTCAAAAACCCTGTATTTACTTATATTCATCCCCCGGTAAATCGTCAGATTTCTTAAGCCAAGATTCTGTAATTTCTTTTTCAGTGGGATTATTCACTTGAACACACTATATTTTAGATGTAAACAGCATAAAATGCGAATTTACCCGCTTACGGTTTATTTTATTAGTCGAAAAATATAATGAAATATATTCAAAAAAGTTACACTAACACTGACGTACGTACCACATACGTCGGGTAGTCAAATTTATTTAAACAGGAAAATGGCAGATGTCCGCTATCCATCTCCTGATACTCGTCACAGGTGACTAGGAAACTACTAAAAAGGACGCTCAGAAATTCCCGCGGAAACAGAAGTTTTGAACAAAAAACCATTTGGGTGACGTACCACGTACGTACGTCAGTGATTAAGGGTTAAACCTCCTTATTAATATGAGTATAATAACAAAAGCAGCAATGTACATTGAAGTTGCCATCAATCGTAGTGGGTGAGAATTAGCCAATAGCCCCTCTGATCTTAAACAAAAACTCCTCCATTATATTGTTAAAAGTGGGTAACTGTTTCTTTAAATGTACTACTTTTAAGATTGTTCAATTTGGTGCTGTACAACGCATGAGCTTTGAGAAGTCGGGTCAACTAAGCTATCTTAGCTACGCTATCTTTGGATAAATCCCTACTATTTCTAGATTTCTTTTGCTTTGCTCGATGTAGGTATATCTAATATTATGCGCTGGACGTTACAGTTTTAACATCAGGTGACTGACCAGCTTGCCTAGTTCAGCCACTTGCGAAAAAAAAAACATTATTCAATTTAGTCCTCTCTAACTAGGTTATAAAGTTCTTAACAATCTCCGCAAATTTGGATCAAATCAACCTTTCCTTTTCAGATTCCAGCATCAAACGTCACAGTAACAGGGTCCAGCAGCACTGTAATCCATGGTCTGCCTACTGATGAGGAGGAGGATCTAGGATGGTTGGCGTGCTGGGCGAGTAACGACGTGGGCAATCAACGAGAACCGTGCCTCTTCAGAATCATGCCTGCTGGTAAGACGTTGGATTTAAATCTTGGTGTCTTTACCCGAAATATAATTACATTGTCACTTAAATGCAAGACATTTATTCTTATAGCGCCCTCAGTTTAAATCTATATACTCGTATCTATTTATGTACATTTATGAGAACCATGTAATAAAGATTTTTTCGATGACTAATATATAATTAAGAGTATAAATTTATTTTGAAAATTCAGCCACTCCCTAACCAAATAACAAGATACTATAATGACACTTAAATCTGGAACTTCTTAAAGAGTCAGTTAAATGAAAGGTCGCTGAACTTGTAGTAAAATGAACACCAACAATTAGTCAAATTATACTAAAGCAAAGGTGTAAGGAATCAAGACATCATCATGGTGTTTCAGCTTAAGTTCATATTAGGTTTAATTTATATTAATTTTAATATATTTTTACCAGCTCTGCCCGAACCGCCAAGCAACTGTGAGATCGACAACGAAGTCCTCAGCTGTGAGCCAGGTCACGATGGAGGTCTCTCCCAGAAGTTCCTTCTCGAAGCCCTGGAGGTACGGAGTCTGGAGACGTCGCAGGACAATGAGATATCCACACTGAATGACCAGGTGAGCGCGGCATGCCGTGCATGAGGGTCTAGTGGTAACAACAATAATCTGCATGATCTGAGGTGGATTTTTGGTGAATACTTTAACAATAACATTTTTTTTGTTTAGTCTGTACTGTCCCACTGCTGGGCAAAGACCTCCCCCAAATCCTTCGACTTATCTCTTTCCTGCGCCACCTCGGCCCACCCGATCTGGTGCGCGTCCAAATCGTCTCGCAACAATAACATATGAACATAATATAAGTAGAATGCCTGCATATTGTTTACCAAATGTATATAAACATCCCTCCCAGATAACTGTGCAAATTCTAGTTCAGAGGTAATTAAGAATAAAACGGTCAAGTACGAGTAGGACTCGAGCACTGAGGGTTCCGTATAAACCTACGGCATTCTACGGAACCCTAAGGAAAAGTGGGTATAATATTATATACTGTAGGTTTTGATTCCCTTGCGAGTACTTGCGAGTTTGAAAATATGCGGCTAAAATTGCTGTTTCTTTTGATTTCGTTGACATAGATGTTTGATTTTTTTACAGCTTAAAGTTATTATTAAGCTGAGTATTTGGTATGAATTTCAATTTAATACCTGTACGCGTTCTTGAGGAAAGGGATAATAAATACAATATTATTAAAAATATTTTTTATATGATGTAACTAAAAATTTACAGTTTTCGCAATTTTTCCTGTGCCTGTGATTTAAGACGTTGCTGCAAACCAAATTTCAAGATTCTGAGTTAACGGCAAGTACCCTATAGGTTTTGATTCCCTTGAGAGTAGTCGCGAGTTAAAAATTTCGGCTAAAATTGCTGTTTCTTTTGAATGCGTTAACCCATTAATTCCCAAGAGTAAAAATAAACGCATATTTATAGGTTTTCTTGTTAATTATGTTTTTAAATACATTCAAAAAGAGAAAAATTTAGTAAAAAAAAATATTAATTAATTAGTATACATTCTTCAACATGTTGCGTCGGCGTAACGTTGGGACTAGTGGTCTTCTATTTTACGAGCAAGTTGAACAACGCTTAAGTATTAGCCTAAGTGAAATATTTTCAAACAATCCGCATAAAAGTGTGTATTTGACCTTTTCTATACATATAAATTGTACTTCTATACTGTTGACATCTCTTTGGTGTTTATTTTCATGCTTTTTTTTATGAAATTACCAATATTATTGAAGCGAATACAAGAAGGTAACGGGTTTTTTGATGGTCTTCCTTGATTTGTATCTGAATTACCAAAAATGTGAATTATCTGCAAGTTAGTTCTTTGGTTTTCCTTAAATTTATAAAGTTGCGTAAGATTTGATACATTTATGTCTTTATCTTTTGACAAGTATAATATAGCACCAGGCAAAGAATGATATCCAAATAAAAGTAGTATATTACCAAATATCTTTGAATTCCAATACCGTGACAGTAGCAACATTTTGGAAAAGATTTAGAAAAAAGACGGTTATGGTTACGAATATATTTTTTAAAGAAAAACCTATAGTTTATTTCCAAATTTCATCACAAAAAAATACTTTAAAATGTGTTTTTCCACCTAAACATTATTTAGTAATTAGTATCATTGCTGTTTCATCACCTGAAGGAAAATGTTTACGAGTTGGATGTTCATTTTCCAGTCCGAAACATAATATTATTTTGGTGACTTCTTCGGCAGTCTTGGCTTTTTCACAATTAGTGTACATTTCAAGCATTTCAGCGCTATCAGTTATTGATTTAATTACATAGCGCGTTATCATCTATGTCTTCCTCGTCTGTAAAATTATCAACAGCCGGTGTAATAGTACATCTTTACCTCTTATAGTGTAGGTCAACTCAGAGTTTCTTGAGAAGACAATGGTCGCCTACCAAGCAATTATGTTACAACTTTTTACTTTGTATTTACTGCGCTCTTTGTACGCTCACTTATTACTATCTATTGTTTTTTTATAAGAATTACAATAGGACCCGGTCAGCTTGACGTTTTAAAATAAAGTGACCCATAAAACAAAAGTGTTTGTTCTTATTGAATACCGAGGACCTATTGTTTACAATAAATTTTTAACATCAATGGCAAGCAGTATAACAATAAAAACTGATCCCTGTTTGTCCCAAAGTGACGCACGTGCAACGCTCTCTGTAAGTCTAAAATAAACAAAACGTGGGAGTATTTTTGTCTTCAAAAAGGGTTTTTATCGTAAAAAATATATTGTTCAACCTTTATACAGTGTAAAAAGTATAGCTTTATTCAAAAAAATATTTTTTATGATTTGTTGAATCTGTCGATGTTGGGATGAATCAAGTAGCAGTGATTGAAAAATAAAAATAAAATGTATTTGGTTTTAAACCACCATTTAAAAAAATAATAATCCATCTCTTAGTTCTTCTTTTTGAGATTGGTTTACATATCATAGATTTATTTACTTATTTTAACACAAAAAAAAAATCAAATCTGAACGGTAACACTCGCGCAACGTTGGGAATAGATGGGTTAAGATAGAGGTTTGATTTTATTACAGTTTAAAGGTATTATAGGCTTTAGTATTTGATACGAATTTCAGTTTAATACCTGCACGCGTTCATGAGAAATAAGGTAGTAAGTATGAAATTATTAAAAATATTTTTTTATATGATGTAACTAAAAATGTACAATTTTCGGAATTTTCCCTTTATTTGTGCTCTAAGGAATTGCTTTTTACCAAATTTCAAGATTCTACGTTCACGGCAAGTACCCTGTAGGTTTTGGTTTTTTGAGAGTAGTTGCGTGTTTAAAATTTCGGCTAAAATTGCTGTTTCTTTTGAATGCGTTAAGATAGAGGTTTGATTTTATTACAGTTTAAAGGTATTATAGACCTTAGTATTTGATATGAATTTCAGTTTAATACCTGCACGCGTTCATGAGAAAAGGGGTAGTAAGTATAAAATTATTCAAAATATTTTTTTCATATGACGAAATTAAAAATTTATGGTTTTCGCAATTTTTCCTTTATTTGTGCTCTAAGGAATTGCTTCGTGCCAAATTTCAATATTCTGAGTTCACGGGAAGTGCCCCCTAAGTTTTGATTTATTTGGTAATGTCGAAAATTTGCTGAAATTTGCGACATATTCGACTATATCTTTTGATTGCGTTGGCCTAGAAGTTTGAATTTTTAACAGCTCTAAGAAGCAATAGACCTTAGTATTTCCTATAAATTTCAGCTTGTTACCTCCACGCGTTCCTGAGAAAAAGGGTCTTGACAGACAGACGGACGGACGGACGGACGGACGGACGGACGGACGGACAACAAAGTGATCCTATAAGGGTTCCGTTTTTTCCTTTTGAGGTACGGAACCCTAAAAAAGGAAAGCTTTAAGAGTTGTATGTAAACTGCTAAATTGGATTAAAAGTTGTACATATTTTTGTTTATTGCTACTTACCGCCGCATGTAACAGCCTGAGCTTGACTATAATTTTTTTGGTTGTAAGATGAACTATATAAATAACAATAATAATAAGATTTTTATTCAAGTAACTAAGACTCATACATACAGCAATAATTACAAAGAGAGATATAAAGAGTTTATCTATTCTTAAAACTTTATAGTTGAGTTTTCAACTCAAGAATACGTCGCATTTATTATTCTGCACACTGCACACTAATCTCTTCGAAATCTTGCCATGATAATCATAACATTATCTCTAATATTATTATCATCGTTACTTCATATCATATATTTCTCAGGGTGTCTCCGGCCGAGGTCTGTCCGAAGCAGTCTACCGAGTCAGAAACGACAAGCCCCAGTTTTCACTCGACGCCCTTTCCCCTGGACGGTATACATTGCTGGTGTATGCTGAGACTCCAAGAGGAAGGTCACCCAGACCGGCAGCATTGCATAGCGTGCCTATACGAACTGCCAATGATGTTGATAGACCTGGTAAGGGAATATGTCTATTATATGATAGTTAATAAGCAAATAAAAGGTACAGCTGAATTAAATACCTATCATAATATTAGATACCTAACATACCCATTCGTTTTGATGCCCTGTTACATTACAAAACGAGATCTCTCTGTAGCCAATGACAGAACTGGAGACTTTCTGGTCAAAACAGTTATAGTTTATTCCATTTTGACTATAAAAGAAGAAGTCGTTCAAACTAATAGGTCTTAGTAGGTATTGGTCATCATAGTATTTGAGTGATCATCACCACTGTAAGACTTTTTGTTCTTAATTAAATGTAATCCTTTTTAGAACGCCACAATTAATATTATAATATAATGCTTGCTCTTTGTTTTATTTTCGTTGTTATTCAAGTTTGATTTTCTCGTTGTTATTTCTTTCTCTGATATTATTTAAGTTTGATTTCCTTGTTCAGATTCCCTTCAAACCATGACTCCATCTCCACCACCCCAGCAAGACAACAGCGTGACCCTGTTGGTCGGAGGAGTTCTCTCCCTGGTGCTCCTCTCAATCCTGGCCACACTCTGCGTGGCGCTCCTCGTCATGTGCAGGAAGAAGCGTAAACCGAAGAGGCGGAATACTGAGAGCAGGTGAGATTGTTATAACAACGTTACGTTGCATCCTTGTGGTTGTTATTGTTGGTGAGTTTATTATTGTTTGTTGCTGTTGTTGTAATTCTTATATTTCACTAAATCCCACCTAATGCAAAGTGACAGTCGACGATGAATCACGTAAGATGCCTATAAAGGTACTTATTTATTCGTGTAGAATACGATGAAGGTAATACCCAAAAAGAGACCAAAAAGTTACGATTTAGCATACGTTAGGCTTTCTATCCGATTTCGAAAAAGGTAAAAACTTCCACAAAAAATCTGTTTTTATGTATAATCACTCTGATTAATGGCCCTGTATGGGGACGGCGGACGTATATGGGTTAATCGAAGACTCATGTATTAACACATTTTGAAGCATATTTTAAGCGTTTACGACTAGTTTAAACAAGGGTCAGTTATGGTTTTTGATTACAAGCCTGTTGCTAAATCGATTATGGAAATTCTTTTCTTTCATGTGTTGGTCAAATTGGTGACCGGTTTAAAAAAAAATAGAAATTGGAAGTTATGGATTAAATTAGTCTTAGTATCAAAAAGAAATGTCCTCACATTCACAAATTATAGCTGGAATTTTAATACCCTTTGTATGTTTTCCAGCACAATAATGCGCAGAAACGTAGGGGTGTCGATGTATGGAGGTTCGATGTCGCCCAACCAAGTGATGCCCACGGTGGTGGTCCGCGGCCACCGAGGGTCGAGGGTCCTCGCCGCGAGGTGGTCTGGCGTGCTGGATGAGGCTCCACTTGCTGTACTGGCTCTGGATACTAGGCCTCATGGTAAGATATACTAACTTTATTTAGTTTATGACATAATTTACTAGGAAGCACTCTGCGGGAAAAACCACTGGTCACCAAAACACAGTTTTGACTAGTTTGGGAACCTATGGTTTCATATATTTGTTTTAAAAGTTGAAGTTAGGCTAGGCCATGGGTTAATTATTATGACCTCCTTCATCAGGAGCTCACGCTTCGAGGTTGGTGCTGACCATTGACTACTAATTGAACTTTCCCGAAACTTCCTAGGCAGACCTGCCTGCTATAATAGGTCTTCATACTTTTTTCTCTGGAGTCAGAAACATAAACAAAAATGAGGAATTAAACAAAAAAATGAGGAATGTAACTAATATTATCTTTTTCACAGGGGATACGGATTCAAGTCGCAGTGAAGATGAGTATCAAGAGACTGAACTAACCAGCCACATGGAGACGCAAACTGATTCTTGAATATTTTTCTAAAATAATATTAAAAATTGCGACAAAACTGAAAATTTTCATGAAAATGAAAAATATTTGTTAAGAATCATAAAATGTTAAATTCCAAACGAAAATAATTGTATTTTCTTAACATTTAATTTAATCTTACCTTAAGTGACCTTATTATACGGTCGGTCGGTCGGTCGGTCGATCTAGATGGGTTTAACCAAAACTTTTAATGGGATTAGATATAAAAATCTAACGTGTAGAGACCACTTTAAGCTGAATAACAATAATTAAAATTAGAGTCCTTCTTGAGTCCATCTTGAGTCCATCTATAGTAAATAGGCTCAAGTCGGCCTCTTTTAATTGACAAGACTATTATAATAATAATATTATTATGAATATATTTAAAATGTTATCTCTGTAAATATATCACATAAAAACGCCCAGAATCTTCTTGATATTATAAAAATAAAAATTGTCTAACTGATCTATCAAAACACGCCTAAATTGCTGAACGATAATGGGTTGAAATTTAAAACATGGATAGATTTTCATACGTAGACTTCCGTTAAGAGAGCAGTCCGCACTCGGGCGAACCCGCGTGCATAAGCTATTATTTAGTATAATAAATGTATGTTAGGTGAAAATGACACATAGGGATAGTACAAGATAAAGATGACTTATGCCCAGCAGTGGGCTAATAAAAGTGATTGATGATTATTATAATTATAATAAATGATGATGAGTTTTATAATGGACATCGAATGCATGTTTCAGTATTATTTAGAATAATAATATTTCATTATAAATAATAATAAATTAGTAATATAATTTCTAGTAGTTTTAGGGTTAATGTAAAATCATCGAATTATATAGGCTAATTTTAAAATATTTAATTTCATTATATCACATTTATTATAACTGTAAAAAAAATACCTAGTTTATTCTTTGTATAACGCCAAAGAGAATTCAAATGTATTTGAAATAATTTATTGCAATACGGGTATACAAACGTAAGTAGTTAGTTTTAACTGTCATTTTGTTACACTAAAATATATTAGAATAGATGCCGTAAAAGTGTCCATTTGTATGAAAATGAACAAAGCATATGTCACATATCAAGTTCTTGGCATTATAAAGATCAACATTGTAATAAATTGTATTATAATGCACTTCTCATTTTTATAATAATATGTACCTGATACCTCCATTGTAAGTCTAGATAGTCATTTCATGTCTATCTAGAACTTAACTAGAAAGAAAGAAATTTATTTATAACAAGACATACATACAGAAACATTGACAATTGATATATAAAACTAATTAATCTATTAGTGATTCATTTTGTACGTTTCGCTAATTACTTTTATACCAAGACTCATAATATCCAGTGATTTTACACGTTATGAACTTAGCTTGGTTTTTCTAGGGCTATCGTACCAAAATTGGCATACCAAATTTCAGCCCAATTTATCCTTTTGTACCTATAAAGTTAAAAAAAATCACATTATATCGTCTCTTATATAACAATACGATAATATATTTTGTACATTTACATTTACTATATCGTTGAAAGTGCTTTTGAGAGCATTGCTCCACTAATTTAAACAGGTATTGTAAGTGAACTTGCGGCATCTATCCGGATATATTTCAGTGAATATTTAGTTGAAATAGTAGTAAATAATGTGATACATCTCACCGATAGATTAGTTTTATTTTCATTTATGTAATATACACTGGCAGTACTTCGCGATTTCACACACTGCTAAAAATCTTATGTTCATGTAAGTCAAATCGGTTCAGTATTTATTATTGGTATCGTTAAAGTGTAATTACGTTCATCATTATGTTTTTTTTAAACAATGCAGTGACTTACAAAAAGACGTTGTTTTTAAAATAGCGTCTACTAGAAATACTAAATTATATACTTGTTAAGAAAAATATTTTTTTTCTTTTCCGAAATACACCCCCAAATGAACGTAGGTACAAGTGTATAATTTTTGTCACGTGGTAAATTATTCTGTAAGAGATCTACAAAATGTAAAAAATATTACCTATAAAATATACCTTTTATTTGTTACAGAAATTATGTAACTTAAAATTTAAACGTGGTATTATGTATTTAATATTTTATTAGACGTAAGAAATAAATACAAAGATTGTAGAAAATATATAGATGCGATATTATTCAGAGCATTTTTATTTTTTAACCTTCATTTGTAAAAAGATAAACAATCTAAACTGAAATTGCTTTTAAGAATGATAGTCCAACTTAGATTTATATCTATTGGAAACTGAATTCAAAGAAAAATATTTCACACAGCCCACGTCTCGATTAGAAATTATTGATATTATGTTTTAAGGGTCTAAAAATAGGATTATTTTAAACTAGAACTGAAATAAAAATATTTTGATTACCATTCTAAACTCAGTTAGTCGTCTTAATGATCATTTTGTTTCCTGAGTCAAAAGTATAGATAAGTCAGAGAAATCTGGGGGCACGGTAGTGCCCCCGCCAAGTCGAGCGCGAAGCAAGCACTGCCGTACCATCCTTTACAGGAACCATTTCGCCGCATTTTCAGGCCCCTATTTGAGAACCGCTGGATAAGACCAGAACACAGAAATTTTCGTCATCCAGTAAGCTATAATTACATACTTAAAATCCAAAATTTCAAGTCTGTAGGTCATTAAGTTCCGAAGTTAAGCGAAAGCAAAGTTTCGCATTTACGACACTCACTCACTCACTCACTCATGATCATCAAAATAGAACTAGTACTTCCCATAAACTCAGAGAGCTGAAATTTGGTACATACTTAGAATTTATTGTATAAACCATAGGAAAACTAAAAAAACATGCAATTTCCGTCTCGTTTTCGAGATTATTAATCTGCATAAATAACTTTGTAATCTCATATAAATGTTTAGGATTACAAAGTTACATTTGCAGTCAATGGTTAAAATTGTGTAATATCCAACTTATTAATTCAAAATATATTTAAGGCATAGTATATGTATATGTGAGTGTGTATAATATGTGTCGTAAATGTGTCGTATGATCAGGCGATATCTAGCGTGGCCAACTAAAATAAGAGCCCAACCAAACTATTAGAAGAGATCGACATACCGCCTTTACTACAAGCTTTTATTTACTTTCACCTGTCGGTCTGTCTGTCTGTAATTACATCTTGCAAGTTTAATTAGGCCCACTTCCCGGTATAATATTATGATGCATTTGACTAAGAGTGAACGCACACGTATCTAGATGGCGCTGACTGTATTTTAAAACGCGCATACGGTTTGTATTTCTGATAACCTTATAATATAGCGTTTCTACAATAAAAATAAGTGAAATCCCATCAAAAACATTCTGTAAAAAACTAGCCAAGTCTCGATGGAGCTGCTTGTTTATCTCTAAAAAACCGGTCAAGTACGAGTAGGACTCGAGCACCGAGGGTTCCGTACAAACCTACGGGTTTCTACGGAACCCTAAGGAAAAGTGGGTATAATATTATATACTGTAGGTTTTGATTCCCTTGCGAGTACTTGCGAGTTTGAAAATATGCGGCTAAAATATTGCTGTTTCTTTTGATTGCGTTGACATAGATGTTTGATTTTTTTACAGCTTAAAGTTATTATAAAGCTGAGTATTTGGTATGAATTTCAATTTAATACCTGTACGCGTTCTTGAGGAAAGGGGTAGTTAATATACAAAATTATTAAAAAAAAAATTTTATATGATGTAACTAAAAATTTACAGTTTTCGCAATTTTTCCTGTGCCTATGATTTAAGACGTTGCTGCGTACCAAATTTCAAGATTCTGAGTTAACGGCAAGTACCCTGTAGGTTTTGATTCCCTTGAGAGTAGTCGCGAGTTAAAATATACGGCTATAATTGCTGTTTCTTTTGAATGCGTTGAGATAGAGATTTGATTTTATTACAGTTTAAAGGTATTATAGACCTTAGTATTTGATATGAATTTCAGTTTAATAGCTGCACGCGTTCATGAGAAATAAGGTAGTAAGTATGAAATTATTAAAAATATTTTTTTATATGATGTAACTAAAAATGTACAGTTTTCGCAATTTTTCCTTTATCTGTGCTCTAAGAAGTTGCTTTGTGCCAATTTTCAAGATTCTAAGTTCACAGGAAGTACCCTGTAGGTTTTGATTTTTTGAGAGTAGTTGCGAGTTTAAAATTACGACTAAAATTGCTGTTTCTTTTGAATGCGTTGACATAGAGGTTTGATTTTATTACAGTTTAAAGGTATTATAGACTTGAGTATTTGATATGAATTTCAATTTAATACGTCTACGCGTTCATGAGAAAAGGGGTAGTAGGTATAAAATTATTCAAAATACTTTTTTCATATGATGCAAATAAAAATTTATGGTTTTCGCAATTTTTCCTTTATCTGTGCTCTAAGGAGCTACTTCATGCCAAATTTCAAGATTCTGAGTTTACGGGAAGTGCCCCGTAGGTTTTGATTTATTTGGTAATGTCGAAAATTTGCTGCAATTTGCGACATATTCGACTATATCTTTTGATTGCGTTGACCTAGTAGTTTGAAATTTTCACAGCTCTAAGAGGCAATAGACCTTAGTATTTCCTATAAATTTCAGCTTGTTACCTCCACTCGTTCCTGAGAAAAAGGGTCTTGACAGACAGACAGACAGACAGACAGACGGACAACAAAGTGATCCTATAAGGGTTCCGTTTTTTCCTTTTGAGGTACGGAACCCTAAAAAGTAATGAAATCTAGACTAAGTCGTGCCAAGTATAAGGTTCCTTACTGCGATTTCTTTATTATTATAGTTAATGTTGTGTGACTTGGCCGTTGAAGGGTACACAAGGGTATTATACCAGGTGCTCCATGACACTATTCCACCAATCTGTCCGCTACCCATTGACGATAGAAAATTTCCACTTGGAAAACGTTGATTGAATAACCAGTCAATTGTAGGCTTGATAAAGCTGCGTATTTCAATAATACTTATGTTTAGGCGATTCAAGTGTCATGGAGCATCTGGTTTTGTACCCTTGTGTACCCTTCAACGGCCAAGTCACACAACATTAACTATAATAATAAAGAAATCGCAGTAAGGAACCTTATACTTGGCACGACTTTGTCTAGATTTCATTACTTTTAGGGTTCCGTACCTCAAAAGGAAAAAACGGAACCCTTATAGGATCACTTTGTTGTCCGTCCGTATGTCTGTCTGTCTGTCTGTCTGTCTGTCTGTCTGTCTGTCTGTCAAGACCCTTTTTCTCAGGAACGCGTGCAGGTAACAAATTGAAATTTATAGTAAATACTAAGGTCCATTGCCTCTTAGAGCTGTGAAAATTTCAAACTTCTAGGCCAACGCAATCAAAAGATATAGTCGAATATGTCACAAATTTCAACAAATTTTCGACATTACCAAATAAATCAAAACCTACGGGGCACTTCCCGTGAACTCAGAATCTTGAAATTTGGCACGAAGTAACTCCTTAGAGCACAGATAAAGGAAAAATTGCGAAAACCATAAATTTTTATTTGCATCATATGAAAAAAATATTTTGAATAATTTTATACTTACTACCCCTTTTCTCATGAACGCGTAGACGTATTAAATTGAAATTCATATCAAATACTTAAGTCTATAATACCTTTAAACTGTAATAAAATCAAACCTCTATGTCAACGCATTCAAAAGAAACAGCAATTTTAGTCGCAATTTTAAACTCGCAACTACTCTCAAAAAATCAAAACCTACAGGGTACTTGCTGTGAACTTAGAATCTTGAAAATTGGCTCGAAGCAACTCCTTAGAGCACAGATAAAGGAAAAATTACGAAATCTGTACATTTTTAGTTACATCATATAAAAAAATATTTTTAATAATTTCATACTTACTACCTTATTTCTCATGAACGCGTAAACGTATTAAATTGAAATTCATATCAAATACTCAAGACTATAATACCTTTAAACTGTAATAAAATCAAACCTCTATCTCAACGCATTCAAAAGAAACAGTAATTATAGCCGTATTTTTTAACTCGCGACTACTCTCAAGGGAATCAAAACCTACAGGGTACTTGCCGTTAACTCAGAATCTTGAAATTTGGTACGCAGCAACGTCTTAAATTATAGGCACAGGAAAAATTGCGAAAACTGTAAATATTTAGTTACATCATTTAAAAAAATATTTTTAATAATTTTGTTTTACTACCCCTTTCCTCAAGAACGCGTACAGGTATTAAATTTAAATTCATACCAAATACTCAGCTTTATAATAACTTTAAGCTGTAAAAAAATCAAACCTCTATTTCAACGCAATCAAAAGAAACAGCAATTTTAGCCGCATATTTTCAAACTCACAAGTACTCGCAAGGGAATCAAAACCTTCAGTACATAATATTATACCCACTTTTCCTTAGGGTTCCGTAGAAACCCGTAGGTTTGTACGGAACCCTCGGTGCTCGAGTCCTACTCGTACTTGACCGGTTTTTTTAGGGATAAACAAGCAGCTCCATCGAGACTTGGCTAGTTTTTTACAGAATGTTTTTGATGGGATATAATTTTATTTTAAAAAATAAGATAATATGTATGAATATGCATGCAGGATTCAAAGGAACCTAAGTGTATTTTTTCTTTTTATACAACGAAGTAAGAAGACGAGTAAGACGCTCTCTTGGTGGTAAGAGATAACGCTGCCCATAATAAGTACAGTGCTGCTACCCAGGATTTTACAAAGGTAAAATTCTGGGTGCACTACGGCAATGCTTCTTACTTGAGAGTCATAAGATGTTATCTCTTCAGCCCAGTAATTTCACTAGCTACAGTGCCCTCTTATCGAAGCACAGTAATGTAGTACATCAGTGCTCAGACGGTAGAATAACTGGCATTGTTGGGGTACCCACCTAGTCGACCTCCTGCAAAGGAAGTCTACCCCCGGTAAGTAGTAGTGTGTAACAGGAGTAAATCTCACTTGGTTCCCAAAGATCGTGTGTGAAAATTGTTTTTAACATATCATTGTAACAAAATTTAACTCCAGTTTAACATTCCACCGCTTCATTTAACAAGACTGTTTTAATTCCCCCGACGGCGTTCTTAGTCATAAAGTTAACGCAACAAAATAACTGAGCGAGTTAAGTGCATCGCCGTAAACCCAGAAACTGTTTGTTTAAACCATTGAGGTTTATGTACTAGAGGTGACATTTTGAATCTGCTCTCTGCGTGATCTTAGGGCTGTTTGTGAATTTGCGAACTCTTATTGTATTAATTGCGAGCAGTTTTGTTCATCATCATCATCTCAGCCGTAGGACGTCCACTGTTGAAAATAGGCGTCCCCTTTGGACTTCCATATGTACCGGATGGAAGCGACCTGCATCTTCGTCGACGACGTCCTACGCTTCGTTTGCTAGTCCGTGGTCTCCACTCCAGCATTTTTCGACCCCATCGGTTATCCGCTCTGCGTGCTATGTGGCCTGCCCATTGCCACTTCGGTTTGCTAATCCGATGGCTATGTCGGTGACTTTAGTTCGTCTACGGATCTCTTTTTTTCTTCGGTTTTGTTCATGAATTAGATTTATTAACCCAAAATATTGAAAAAAAAAAACACATTGTTAATCGAACTACTACGCATTGGTATTAATTATAATTAGTGTGATACAAAACCCACTCCAAGTAAATAAAAGTTTTGTAACAATAGCAGTCTACCAAATGATTTTAATGTAACTTTTTGCATATATCATCTAAGAAAAGTGTGGCCCATACACAACACATTTAGTGCAACAAATAAGCTCCTCTAGTACGTAATATACGAGTACATTTACTTACCTCAGTGGTTAAGTCCCAGAGTTATGCTTTATGAGGTAGAAGTTTACTTACTATGTTAGCATTGCTATTGGGTATGCAAAGTGGGCTGAAACTGGGGGAAAATAAATATCATAGTTGTTAAAAATCTGTTACTCGAACTTATTATCTTCTTTTTAATGACCTCAAAAAAGGAGGATTCAAAATTCGTCAGAATCTTTTTAATGTTTAATATTATGTTCTTTTTGCTCAAAAGCTCAATCTTTACTGCTGTGTCTTTTTCTATAAGAAATATGTAGATCATCAGGGCATGTTGCAGGCAATATATCAATTTGGTATTTTGAAACTGCTTCAAATACATACCTACATATTATGTGTGCCAAATAGGTTGGCCATATCTAATCACAATAATTATCCAATGCCAATATAATATATCAATGTTTAAGCCAATGGTCAATATACTTATTATTGTGATTTGACTCTGAAAGTGTATATATGTATACCTAAGAGTATAAACCCCAATTATAAATTATTGAGAAAAAGGGAGAATATATCAACGAAGAACATTTAATGGACTACAGATAAATCGGTTACTTGTTAGATTTATTATTATATTATCATTTATTTATCTTTCTATTTTTCAGTGTCATAATTTCTATTTTAGAAGAACTTACAAACTTAATAATTTTTCCAACATTGTTAAGCAATAAAGCTATTGAAAAAAATACTATAATCAAGTGCTAAAATTACGTTTTCCAGCTTAAAATTGCATGCTAGATGCAGTAATTTTGAGGTAATTGTCGATACTTCAATTGAACAGCCATTTTGCAACTTTGTTTAAATCTACAATGTTACTACAAGTTAAATGCTTAATTTAAGAGGAAAATAAACTGTTTAATGGTAAAATAGCCAGGTAATAATAAAATTCAAGTTGTTGTGTAACCGTTCAAACACATTCAAACTGATCCCACATTAGGCGTGCGCGAGTTGCGTGATCGTTGCAATTTACGTTCTTTACCAAGTGGTCACCTGTCACCGCATTTTAACAGAGTCTTAATTATCTATATTGTTGAATATGTAGGGCGTAAAGTGGGTTCAACCTTAGTTTTTCTGGTAAGTGCTCTTTGTAAAATAGTGAGATCAATTATATAAGGTTGGGGATAAAGATAAATAGTTAAGTAATGTAAACAATTGAAAATATGTAAGTTGTGATTGTGAAAAATTGTGAAAATAGTGAGATTCTAAAATCTTTTACAATAAAATATTATTTTTACGGTCGCAGTGTCACGTATTTAGTTACTAGAGTTGGTGTGGAGTCCCTTGCAGCACTGCGTTACGCTCCTTATCCAAAAACTTAAGACATTAAGTATTTTAAAATACTAAAATTATGATTTGGAACCTTGATAACTTTAGAGCTAGCCATTATTATATCCTATCAATCAAAAAGTTCCTTTTATAAGCCCTATTTTAAGGGATAATCTCATATTCTAGGTTCCAGTTTATACCTATAATAATAATATACCTACCAAGATGAAAAGAAATAAGCACCTAAATGTCACAAACCCAAAAAATTCTTACGAAAAAATTAACACCTAAAAATCAGCCTAAACAGCAAAATAACAACTCAATTTCGCACGAAATATCTACGCATATGGCAACACCCCCAATATGAAAGGAATATTTAACCAATATTAATCTTTACGGCTGGCTACATTGCAGACATCCCGAAAGCTTACTGCTGCATAAACAATCTTAATATCTAACTTCATACATAAGCTTTGCCATTCTTACCTCGTAAAAAAGGGATATTTTCTTACTAAAGCTTTCCATAAACACAACTTTCACACAGCCTTCTATACCGTTCAGAACTACCTTATATCTTGAAACACAAAGTCCCTTTTCCCTTGATTGAGCCGCAAAGTCGTGTGGTTATTTTGTATACTACGTAATGTCCCCTAATTCTGCTATAAAAGTATGGCACACTTTAGTTTATTGCAATCAAAAGTTAATAACTTTCTGGATGGTTCATGCATGCTACGCCAGCATATTTTTATTTTAATCCGTCCATAACTTTTGGGTTTTGTAAGTAAAATATATGAGCCAATACTTGCTTACATGGGAGGATGTTACACTTTAATATGATTTTTATCTTTGGTTTTCGTTTAGTCAGTGATTTTTTACGGCGTAATCAAGGGTAGAAACTATAAAAAAGGACTAAGATATGGGTGGTGAGACAACGTCAAGACTCGATGTTAAAAAGATTAGGTATAAAAATGTATAACTAAGTTAGGTGGAATTCGAGGACTTCTTAATAATTATACGAGTAATTATAGTTAAAATGTCAAGTACAATAACCATGTTTATTAATTAAATATTAATATTAGGTGTTACTTCCGTTCAAATTAAAATTTGTAAGTCCGTCTAATATTAAGAGGTGGTGAAAAATTCAAGCAAATATAAAAATACAGTATTAATTCCACACTCTCAAGCTACACTAAATAATAAAATTTAATAAATAATAATATTATAAAGAAATCATGATGGATTTCCCAATCTCATTAATAATTGTCTAAACAACAATTAAACGAATCGAAGTTTTAGATGAAATTGTATTTGCATTTATAATAGAGGGTAGTTTGAAAAACTGCTCCACCAACATCTTAAATATACTGAGTTTTGCTGAGAGCGCAGTTAGTGCGTGTGCTTAACGGAGCCGAGCCGGAGGCACGCTGTCTTCTATCTTATTTCTCCGAAGACTTTAACTTTAACTCGTGTGCCTAGTGATTGTGTGCAGTGCATTGCTTACAAAACCAACCATAAAGGGATGTTGACGAGGTCAAACGTTTTAAATATATTATAATAATATTAGTCGGTAATTAAAATACTTATTCGAAATATCAGGCACGTATTTTTGTTCTTAAATAAAATAATAATTTTTTTTTGAGGGGACGAGTGACGTCACTAAATGATACAAAAATGTACCAGATTTCGGGCAGTGTTCAACCAAGCAACGCGTAGTGCGTTGTATCTCACACGATTTTTTATCAAATTTACTATGAAAACAGTACTTTATACAATTTTTTAATACTTACTCGATGCACAAAAAATAGTGAACATCCCTATTATTCTAAAGCACCTCGCCGTACGCGTGTGATATTCTATGAAACCTCTCTTGTCCGTGACAAATATATCTGTGAACCTGTGGAGGTTTATTCTTGGAGTAGAGTGGTTAAACCTGCAGAACTGCCGTACTGGACTGCGTCTGCTGCTGCTTGGGGCAGCATGGATTTAAAGGTTGGTGGCCTTCAATTCTATTCTTCCTGTATTAAGCAAAGACCAGAGGGTCTATTATAACAATTGGCTATTACGCACTTTCTCTATTTAAATTTATTTTATACCTCTAATATAACTAGTGTTTCTCTACTTTATTATGCATCATCATCATCAGCCTATGTTCGTCCACTGCTGGACATAAGCCGCCCCCATGGCACGCCACTCAACTCGGTCCTCCGTCTTTCTCCTCCAACCAGCGGCCCTCCGGATATCGTCACCCCATCTCGCCCAAGGACGTCCTACACTACGTTTGCCGAGACGCGGTCTTCACTCTAGAACACGTCTACCCATCGGTTATCGGTTCTGCAGCAAATGTGACCAGCCCATTGCCACTTCAGCTTGTTAATCCTTTCGGCAAACATACATTAAACTTGCATTAAACATAATATTTAAACCTTCCTCTTGATTCACACTATCTTTTAAAAAACATTGATTAAAAAGCCTTGTAAAAGGAAAAGCAACGTTTATGTACATACATAGGGAGAGACAGACAGCGGATGACATTGTTTTATAATAATAATAAATCTTTATTGGACATATATTTGTTACATTTTTATTGTTGAATCCATAGGCTCCTGAACTAGTTGAAAACTGTGTGGCTTCTCCCATATTATGCTTATTTCTATTTATGTCTACAAGAGAAAGTAACATTATAAAAACTGTCTAAATATTAATTAGAAAAAGAAAACGTTAACAAGCATGCTTTTTTGAGCGCATGTGCGTGCGTGCGTGCGTGTGTGTGTGTGTGTGTGTGTGTGTGTGTGTGTGTGTGTGTGTGTGTGAGAGCGCGTGTGTATGTAAGCGAGCGTACGATTGTTTAAATTCTAAATACGAAGACTTGTAAGCATTTTTTCAATGTCCTCATAATCAAATTGTGCTAACCATGTTAAAATTATCTTTTTAAATTCGTTATTGCTTTTGTTTTTCACAGTTAGGTCCTTATTAATTTTATTATACATCTGTGGAGCGACTACGTTATACTGTTTCTGCGCAAAAATTGACTTTATTTGAGGCACAGGACATCTATCTACTCTATCTACTCTTTTATTAGAAATTGGTAGAGTAGGAACGGTTTTTCTGTGATAGCGACGTAAACTCTCGTATATGAACATTTTTCGGACTGAGAGGACATTTGCTGTTTCATACAGAGCAGTTGTGGGATGCCTGTAAGGTAAATAAAGTAACACCTTTAAGACAGCTCGCTGTGCTCGCTCAGGGATTATGAAATCGGATTTAGATGCATGACCCCAAGCGCAGATACAGTATCGAATCAAGCATTCGCAAAGTGCTTTATAAGTTTGCAGAGCTATATCCTGATCAGCCACTGTTCTGAGAGTTTTAAACGGAAATATTAGTCTTCTAATTCTAGCTGTTAAGGTCGTCAAATGTATTTTCCAATTTAGTTTGTCATCTATTTGAACACCTAAATATTTGATGCAATTTACTCTTGTCAACAAGGTACAGTTACATGGGCTCGGACGCAGATTCGATCGGTTACAAGGATATGAGTGTGTTTTAACACTGAAGTCACTTGGGGGTCCACTTACGCTAGCTTTGTTGAAACATAGATATTTTGTTTTGGAGGTGTTCAGTGTGAGAAGATTATTCTCTAGCCATTTAGTGACAAACGAAAGGCAATTCTCTGCTAATTGATTGACTTGTGTCCATGTCCTTTCATTGATTAAGAGAACAGTATCGTCTGCAAACATTATTAAATCTAGTCCGGGAAAGATAGAACCGCACAGGTCATTAATGTAAATGAGGAAAAGTGTAGGTCCCAGTGTGCTGCCCTGAGGGACACCATAAGAACACATTTTATACTATGTTATGATCTATATTATTATGTTTGTTGATGTCTAATAAAATCAACAATAAATAGAAAGTAAAACAAAAATTTATCAAGTCTAGCAGTATAAAAAATGAGTTTAACAATGTGTCGCGGTACAATTTATGATACACGCTCGAGTTACAATAACTATTGCTTGGGTAAAAACATGCATTTGCCAAGCTGGGGTTAAAACACATTGCAGCTAGAAAGGACACCCATTTAAAACGCATACTCATAGCTTAGTTCAAGTATTTGTCATGAATTGGGATGTTGACTAAAAATTTTTTTTGTCTATAATGTAGATTATTGAAAAATATTGGACACGTATTTTTTATTTGTAAATCTGATAAAAACGTAAGAGATACAACGCACTAAAGTAGCTTGATCGTAACGTCACACCACTCAATCTAGTCTCTCAATCTAGTATCTAATCTTATTTTTGTTTAGTGGTGTGACGTCACGCGTCCCAACACAGAATCTAATATTATGCGTTATATCTCAGCCATTTTATATTTTATTAGCAAGAAAAAAATACGTATCGATTTTTTTTTATTAAAAATACGGACTATTTGCATTTTAAACATTTTGACCTTGTCACTATTCCTATTTTCAATCTGGATCACCGTGTTTGAATCCCGGCCCCGCACCAATGACTATAATTAGTTATGTGCGATCTTTCCACTCGCAATACTGATGGTAGGCTTCGGCCGTGTCTCGTTACCACTTACTGGACAAAACCATGTCGCTTAATGACCGCTTCATTGTGACCGTGTTTTGTGAATCCAGGGAGGGATTTATCCCACCTTCTAGGTTTAATCTGCTATCATCAACGTCCGCATTGTCATTTTGATATGACGTAGATACGCAATTAGGAATTAGCTCTAAGTAAGGCTTATTAGGGAGAATGACATCATCAAAGCCTTATGCCCAGCAGTTGGCAATTTAAGGCTGATGATGATGATGATGATGAAGGCTTCTTAGTATACAATATCTAAGGTTGTGTATGAGGTCGCGGTGGATTTCGACCCTTATGAGGCTACCATTTGGAGCGGCGCCAAATTTAGCCTTATTCGTTCATTTCACTTGATTACTTCGTTGCTCGACCAAAAGAGATATGATTTTAATGACATCATTGATGTTAAGGAAAACACACATTATGAAAACTATTTTTTTCTATGTATTTTAATATTATCTATGGTGTAGTTTGCAAAGCAAACAACAAAAAATACTTGAAAAGAATTATATGAATTTGAATTATATTTTTTATTTAATTTAACTAAAATTATTTTCATTAAGTGGTGTAGCATCTCGTAGAATTTCGTAGACCATGCTACGCTTCGTAGCACGTCTACGCTTAAAATATATGCCTTAATAATTAAGGTTTTTTCTTGTGCCATTCCCCCTTATCCTATGCAAAAATCAGCAAAAATATAGAAGGTCTTATTATTAAGGAGGATGAGAGATGAGACCTACTTATAAGCAATTGCTTCCACCATCTTCCTGGAAACTATTCGTAATATTTTCATCTTTTCAAATACATAATATGTTGTACTGCCGTACCCTCTTAATATTTTCCATAATATAAGGCATAGGTACACATAAAATGTTAATAATTTCGTGTACATAACAAGCGTAAAAAAATCTTTTTAAAAACAAGTTTCTATTATTTTATCATGGAGCACCATAAAGTACTTGCGTCAATACGAATGAAATGAGCCCAAGCTTGATGGGGTTGCGTCATTTTATTACGAAGTTCTTATGGCCACCTTCCAGCTCCATCTCATAATGATATTGCATTGTCATCTGATTTATACATGCATGCCAAATTTCAACTCAATTAGAAATCAGTAAGTGCATCAAATTAAACTTCCAAGATTTGATTACAGACAGATAGACAACGGATAGGTGAAAGCTTGTAGAAACGTCATGTTTGACTCATAATTTAAGTGGAAGGTCTGAATGAGTAGAACAGCGAAGTAACAAATCAAAGTGTATCATTTAGTTCATGTTTCGGTCACCAGACGTCCACCGTCACCACTGGCTTGTGGTTTTTGACGTCACTCTATAAACAGTATGGACAATCTATACCAATACATTATCAAAGATGTATTGTATAAAGTTGTATATTATTTTCATTTATGTTTTACCTATTTTTGTTGGAAAAAAAGGCTAACTTTTTTCCCAATTCCTATATGAGGTTCAAATACGACAGGACTGATTCAGCCGTGTCTTCCGAGCTTCAGAAGCTCACGTTACAATTTTTGATGAGTTCAACGTCTGGTACTGTAGGCGTAAACTCTTGACGAAGGACATAGTGTTGCCCTTACGGTAGTTTGGAGTATGGATAACACTTACGGTAGTTTCCAAAATAATAACTATATCAGGGTAGCATCATGATTGCCCATAGAATTTATTTTAAGTAACGGCTTATAAACCTTGCGGCTGCTATTGAAATAATTATGATCTATGTACATATAGATTTTTATCTGCCGCATGTCGGACGAGCTAAAGGCCAAGCGTACCACTCAGTGGATGCCCAGCACCGTTAAACGACGTCGCGGCAGACCCAGGCGGAGATGGTGGGGCAAACTGGACTCCTTTTGTCCCAATTGGCACACCAAAGCCCTTGCACTTGAGGAATGGAAGGAGGGAAGGGAGGCCTTTGCTCTGCAGTGGGACGATAATGGCTAAAAAAAAAAAGAATCAGAAACGGTATGAAATATCTTACTAATATAAACTAATATATACTAATATTAGAGATAGCTTAAACTCTGAAATAACACACAGACTATAATAATACAGCGGGTAAAACCGCAAGGCGCAGCTAGTTGTACTATATTAAGAACCTCGTTCAAATATCCCTTACTGTAATCACAGAGCGTCATACTGCCCACTGGGCAATGACGCTGCCTTGCGAATTCAGCTCAGATGGAGAAAATGGCTTTATTCAATACCGAACCAGTCTGATTTATTCTGATTGGATCTTTGTTGCGTTCACTTTGTTCGCGTCCAAATTGGTTGATTGATTGCGTTACTGGTCCCGTCCTGCTTTGTACCGTCCTCTCAATCTGTTCGCAAAAACATTTTATTTTGTTTAAATCTGTTTTAGTGATTGTGTTATGCTTCGATGGCTGTGATTGGGTTTACAAAAATTTATTATTTATTTACAAATTAAATTTTAATTCAAGTTTGCTTTATATAAGCACGACCGAGAAGCACATATTGATATCTTCTTCTTCCTTTTTTTTCCATCCAAGTAAAATTCTTTACGCATCGTCACACTGCGCCGGGGGCACAGGGTGGCAGGACTCCCCCGCCGAAGATGGGCGCGGTGGGGACCCACTAAAAACTAGGGGGTTCCTGCGAGACGCCATAATGCCGGGACAGCGGGTACTTTGAAGCACTCGTCCACAGATCTTGTTCCTACCCTTATCCTAGGTGGGGTTGGTACAACACATTATTTACCTCTTTCATGGCACCCTATAATCCGTCATAATTATTATCTTTATTCACTCCCCTAGCATGTCCTCTTTCACATCGTTAATCCAAACTTTTTGAGAATTTTTCCTCCCAGATACGCACGTTCTAAATCTTGACTCAATGATATTAGGTGTACAAATAAGTTTCCGCCGTTTTATTGTAGATGGCACGGCACTGAGTTTCGGTTAGCTTTCGCAGATGATAACCGGCTTAAAAAATAGTTTGGACATTCCAAAATAACATAACCTATTAATATTATTGATTTTATATTGGTAAAATATAATTTTTATAAGTTGAAAATGTCATAATTTGAGCCAAGTAAGCGTCATTTGCGGGAAATTATCAGTTTAATTTTTTAATTTAAAGAAATCTGCTGCTGAGGCGCATCAATTGCTCGTAGAAGCATATGGTGAGGGTGCTTTGAGTGAGAGAACGTGTCGAGAGTGGTTTCAAAAGTTTAAAAACGGTGATTTCGACGTAGAAGACAAAGATCGCAGTGGAAGGCCAAAAATTTACGAGGATGCAGAATTGGAGGAATTATTGGAGGAAGATTCATCACAAACACAAAAAGAACTTGCTAATAATTGAAATAAATTTATATTACCGTTCTTCTATAATAAATATTTAATTTGTGTTAAAAAACGGCGGTACTCCATACAATAATTGATTTTTAGGTTATATTATAATATAAAAGATATGTATTGGGTCTTAAGTGCAAACAAAACGTAATTTCAAAGATATTTTGAACACTGATGATTTTTCATACAAAATTTCGATGGAAATGTTAGAGAGGTGCCACATGTATTAATATGACGGTAACTTCACTGTCTACAATGCTGCATATCTGTTTATGGAAATTAATTGAAATAAATAAAAATCCACCGAAATGACGCCGCGCCCGAAGTTTCACCTTTTATCGAGTTTTTCAGCATAAATTCAATAAAGCAAACTTTCTCTATAATTTAGATTTCTTTTAGTTCAAGATTTTTCCTAAACATCGGCAAATGAATATAATTCAGCAATAATTGGCTAATTGCTATGCAGATTGATAATACCAGCACAAATGGACAGCGTAAACAATGCTAATTCTATTTACATACATAATTGGTTAACGCCTGACTTGATAATCGATGCAATGCAAAGCAGCTGATCTGTTTAGAATTTAGCTTGCTAATTTTTTTGATTAGGCGTTAATTTAAAGCATTAAAGAGCATAATAAAGAGTTTCTTATCTTATTTTAATGTGTTGTTTTTGTAAGGAGACGGTTACGGACTTGCCAACGCAGCCCAGGACGTCCACCCGCAAGGTGAACTGACGATCTTATAAAGGTCACCGGAAGACGCTGGATGCAGGTCGCTTCCAACCGGTAGGGGAGACCGGGGACAAACGTAACGGCGGGTAGAAAGTAACAAACGCCCTGTAGGTATATCCAATCACCAAAACATCACGTCACTGCAGTCACGTGATACTCGGGTACACCCTCCTCCCTTGCAAACAGTTACTGTGCACGCCACGCGCTGTTCATTCGTACGAGAGGACAATATGTGAATTTACAACTCCAAAGTAAGTTTTTTGACATTTACGTAATTTATGTTTACGTATAGTTAAAATAATGATTTCAAAATGAATATTTGCATATAGTTTCTTGATAAAATTGATCGTTGAGTGTTTTAATTCGTTTTTGTCTAGCACGTTTCGTTTTAAGGTTATATTTCATATTTTAACAAAAATGAGGTAGGGTACAAAAGTAACATAGCTATATGGGTACACAAGTAACATGTTACTTTTGTGCCCGTTTGGATTTATTAACTCAAATTATTTTTGAATATCGTTACTTCTACAGAATGCCGCGACAACGCATAAGAACCAACCACCACACGAGGGACTACTGACATGGAAGTGTATCGAAAAGCTGCAAAAGAAATAAAAACAAGAAGAAAGTTTTACCACCTGACAATGGTCACAGGACAAGAAAAAAACGAAAGGAAAGGGAAAACGAAAATAAAAAACAAAGTAGACAGATGAAGAGAAGTAAAATAAGTCATACGACGAGGATTTCTTCCGTCTTGTTTGCTTAGAAAGTTTTGGCAATAGTTGACTAAATGAGCAATGGATAAAAAAGTCACATGCTAAATGCATCAATGACGAGAGAAATTATGTGCGTCATAATAATTATGAGTAATTGTGTATACGAGACTGAAATTGCATAGTCCTATTATCCCGGATCACGGATCATTAAAAGATCAACCAAAGTACAAGTAAAAAGTAAAGTCGTAGTAGTAGAACTAAAGTCACCGTCATAGCCCAGCGGATTAGCAAGTTGAAGTGGAAATGGGCAGGCCACACAGCATGCAGAGCAGATGGCCAATGGGATTGAAAAGTTCTCGAGTGGAGACCACGGACTAGCAAACGAAGCGTAGGACGTCCACCCACAAGGTGGACAGACGACTTTATAAAGATCGCCGGAAGACGCTAGATGCACGTCGCTTCCAACCGGTACATATGGAAGTCCAAAAGGAAGGCCTATGTTCAGCAGTAGACGTCCTATGGCTGAGATGATGATGATTTTTTAATCATCATCAGATCAGATCAGATTAGATCTCATTAGATACATAAAATAAAAATAGTTAGAAAGCGACTTTAATAATGTTGGTTTGTTTTGTTAAACGTAAGTGATGTGCATTTGTAATACAAATGTTAACTTTTTGCTATTAATGTAGTCCCTAATAAATATTTTTTATATATATTATGTTTTTTATTAATTAAATTAGAGGCCCACCATGTCCTGTTACTTTCGACCCACGTCGTGTTACTTCCGACCTGCCAACGTGGGCGAAAGTAACAAGAGACGATTTTTTTTCAAGTCCCTAATTTTCATTTAAAAAATTCAATATTAAGTTAAATTAAGTTGATAATGTAAAGAGCATGAACCAAATTTACATATATTTATATTCATTATGTTATAAGTATAACACCTAGCTAGAAACAATGGTCAATGTACAAAATGTTACGTTTGTCCCCGGTCTCCCCTATATATGAAAGTCCTAAGGGGAGGCCTATGTTCAGCAGTGGACATCCTACTGCTGAGATGATGATGATGTTGAAGAGGATATGCTTATTTTAGTAATATAGGTACATAAACATACGTGTTGGGAATCTGGCATTTTATTCATGTTAGTTTGAGAAACGAGCTCGACGAACGCCTGGTGTTGCCACAACGCGTGTCTGTTGTCCGATTTCTAAAAAGAAGATACCTAAATGAATATTAAGATAAGTGTAAAAAAATCTATAAAATGTTTCATTTTAACAGTGAATAGTTAAATTGATTATATTAATAAGTAAAAACAATACTAAAATAGTGGCAATTAGTAATAACAACGTTATAGTATTTACAGTTACTCTTTGGGAACCCTAAAAATGCTTCCAATATAAAAACAATCAGAACAAATGAAAAACAATTTCAAAAATAGTGAAGACGCGAAAATATTCGTTTAAAATAAAATGCTGGCTGAAAATAAAATGCGAAGGGAAACTGCCGAGGAAGACAAAAATTAAGAAAGACGTTTACCGATACATTCAGTTTGGTGCTGCTGAATAAACAGATAGATGCCGTGAACATCAGTTGTTCGTAAATGAAGTGTAACTTTTCTTTGCTTTTCATGTACTATTAGGAAGAATGCAGTTTAATTTGAGTTGAAAAACTTACGGTTACGAACAGGAGCGCTGTTTCACTCCCTTTAAAAAAAGGTACTGTAATTTTTTGAACAAATAAAATTATTATGTCTAAAGTACTATCACTGAAAAGAAAGTCATCATCATCTTATGCCTTTTAGTATATGACAGACAATTTTAGCTCTGTTTGTTGGATCTCTGTGCGTTGGTACTTCCGTTGATGGCTAACAAAACCAATCCTGGGGCGGCAGAGTCGACTACTAGTCGGAAAAACATGTATCACAAGAAGGGCTGTTAGTTCTGTGGTATATTCAAAAGAAAGTACTAATCAATAATTCCAAACACTAAAAGGCAGTTGAAAATTACGGCATTTATCCCAATATATGATCAGTTATAGGTACAAATAGCTTCGGGTAACAGATCGTGGATATTTCTCCTCCCTTCCGACCGATTCGTCCTTTTCGCGTCGAACAGTGATAATAGTGATTCCGCGAGATTGTATCGATGCTTCTGCAATCTGTAAACAAGGTAACACACGTATGTATGTATGTATCAGAAATGAGAATAATATATTATTATCGTCATAAATGTCAGTAACTTAGCCAAGTTGTCAATTACCTCTATGCTTTTGCAATCTGTAAACAAGGAATACGTATAATAATAATAATTGGGGTTTACTTCAACAGAACAGATTACCCTACTTACACTGTCAAAGTCAAATCACAATTTATAGGTTGTGTGGCCAACCTATATGTTGCAGCTTAAGGTCACCAAGATTACTACAGGGCCTGCAACATGACCTGACGACTGCCTCCTACATATATCTTACAGAAAACAGCCGGGACCCACAGTTTTACGTGCCTTCCGAAAAACGGTAGCGTCCAGGCGAAAATCTTTGCCACACTGAGATTTGAACCCAGGACTTCCGGCTTACAAGCCGGGCCAATGTTCACTGGGCCACGGACGCTACAAACTACTGCTGTTTCAAATACATAATAATGTTATGTATTCTTCTAATACACAATGAAAACTTCTAACAAATTATATAATATCGTTTGCCAAAGAATTGTTATACTTACAAGCAAGTCTTTCTTAAGTAAAACTAAAAGTTTTCAGTTTCTTATTAAAGTTTTATTTAATAAAATAAGTACGAATAACCTTTTGTCTCACGTCTCATACAGAGAAACTTTTTTAACCTGAATTGATTTTTAAAACTTTACGAACTCTAAACATAGGACATTTATCATTTTTAACCCCCGACGCAAAAACGACGGGGTGTTATAAGTTTGACGTGTCTTTCTGTCTGTCTGTCTGTGTGTGTGTCTGTCTGTGGCATCGTAGCTCCCGAACGGATGAACGGATTTTGATTTAGTTTTTTTTGTGTGAAAGTAGAGTTAGTCGAGAGTGTTTTTAGTTATGTTTGGTGGAAATCGGTCCAAGATGGCCGCCGCTACAAAATGGCGGATTACTTTTTTCTTCCACGACCCCCTCAATATGGGTATCAAATGAAAGGTCTTAACGAGTAGAATACAGCCCATTACATAAAATCCAAGATGGCCGCCATCAAAAAATTGTGAATTACGTATTGCGTTGGGGGTTTTATACATTTTTAATTTAATTCACTTGTGTTACTAGTTAATAATGATGTGATTCCCACGATAAAAAAAATCTATATAATATTATTATGTCTATAGTATATTATTATTTTACTATTTAATATGTCGCTCTTTAACACGGGCTAAGCCCGGGCCTTTTTATAGGCGTACACGGAGACAAAAAGTCCAACGCGCAGAGGCCCTTTTGAGCTTTTAATATAAATGTAATGGATGACACTTATTGGAGTCTGTCTGTGAGTCCATCCATAGAAAATGGGCTCAAAGGCAGTCTCCGCCAAGTGACAAGACTATTGCTAATTAATGGAAACTACTTGACCTAGGCTATGGATGTGTATTCTAAATGGATGGTTAATGAGGCTATTGCTAGGACTACGGCACCTGCCACTTCCGTCCCATTAGGAAATATGAAGGCAGGTGATGACTCGCCACTCACTAAACGGGCCCCCATAAAGGCCGGCATTACATAGCCGACGAGAAGGGCAACGTTGGTGCAAGTGGCTGGAGGGGGAGAGGTGTCCCTGGACTTTAAACACGTAGGCCAACTCGCCACTTATGCTTCACATCCTCCCTCCGAGCGAAAAGCTCTCGCGACTCCACTCTGGCCGGCCAATCAAGGCAAGCACAGAGGTGGGGGACTGTTCCTCGTCAGTGTTCACTCCGGCCGCCGGTGAAGGCAAGCCGGAGATGAGGAACAGAATCCTCCCCCGGGAGCACTCGGGTCCGTGGGGTCGCTACTCCCCAACAGCTTGCCATAAGCTGCCCTGCGGTGGCTCGGGTCCGTGGGGTCGCTACTCCCCAACAGCTCGCCATAAGCTGCCCTGCGGTCCTATTTAATATTATTATTATTATTTTTTAATTTTAACTTTTAAAGCCGTATTATTATCTGTTTTATTATTATAATCATTACAAATACGTGGAATGAGTCAATAGTGTATCTTTTGTGCCTATGCATAATTTACTTTTTTCTTGTAACAGACACTTGTAATATTCTACTTCTACTAATATAACTACTAATACTAATTAGTAGATACATAGTTACTAACTTATTGCATGCGACGACGAACATTATAACATTATATTAATCTAATATATAAAATTCTCGTGTCACAGTTTTTGTTGCCATACTCCTCCGAAACGGCTTGACCGATTTTGATGAAATTTTTTGTGCTTATCTGGTATCTATGAGAATCGGCCAACATCTATTTTTCATCCCCCTAAATGTTAGGGGTACTTCACCACTAAATTTTTTATTTTATTTTTTAGACAAAATTTTTAATTTCTATTTTTTTATGATACAACATACAAAAATACATACAATCCTCAATTTTCACCCTTCTACGATCAACCCTTATTTTTTAATAGCCATTTTAGTTATTTAATAATTTTTCCTCTCCGGTCGAAAACTGATCAATCGTCATTTAATTAGTTATCCCCACCAGATGTCTACAGGTGTCACTTCTGACCAAGTAAACAGCACGGAGTAGGGATGAGAACGAAGCCGGTCTCCTTTCTTTCTCACTCCCTACACAGTTGTCGGCCATCATTATTGTTTATGCATCAAGTGTAGTAGTAACGTTGACAATTATTATTTTGCTATCTCAGTGTAACTCTCATATTAACTTTTAATCATTCCTATTTTATCAATAATAATTAAATTATCAATTTTGAGTGTATTTTGCACGATTAGTTAATCAAGTGATTTTATAACCTCAAAAGTACTCAACACGTGACACGAGCTTTCAATAACAACGGATTTTGTGTTGTAAGTATACTTTTTTTTATTTATATCGAAAATGTTGTTGATCTTATAAAAATGTAATTTTAATTTAATTTTATTAAAAAAATGTAATTGAACAATTAAGATTTTCATAGTTTCTAAAAAATCAATCATTATGAATCTTTATTTTGAAATGTCAATGGAAATATTGGTTGTATGAAAAAATTATAAGAGACAATGTTTTCATAAAATTTAATTTTTTACTTTTGTTTGAAAATTTTTTCCATAAAATAATGCTTATTTCACGCATATACCACATTCTTACATACATACAATATACACATTCTAACATACATACATACTTCCAATAAGCAAGCTATTTTTTGTCTACACTAGAAATTACTAGGAAATTATTTATATGGCAAAACAACGTTTGTCGGGTAAGCTAGTACTACATAAAATTATGTTATCACGTAAGTGGCGAATAGCCTTTGTTGATAATAAAGATCTTTAAACCTCCCAACAAACAAATTAGTCATATAACGAGACTTTATAAAGGCTTTTTGTCTTTTAGTAGTCATATTAAGGTTTTTATATCTTACTTTGGTCATATATTGGTGCATTATATGTCTACTTAGTTATATAGGCAGATGGTCGTATAAAGTAGTCATTTAAACGTTTATACTGCGGTTGTATACGGCAATCATATAATGGTATCGAGGAACACTTCTATACAACGGTTATTATAAAACTTTTAGTCGTATAAGCCTTAAAGTTGTATAAAGGTGATAACTATAGCAAAATTGTCATATAATTCTCTTTTATACGACTCTATAACGGAATATGGTTATATTGCAGTCGGCTAAGTTAAAAATGTAGTATTGATAGCGAAAGTATTGTGCATACGACGATTACACGTCTTGACTATATTTAATCACTACAATATGACCAATTGTCCTATTATAATAATATAAATAATCTGAAATGGTCGTATAAAGTAGTCGTTTAAACGTTTATACTGCGGTTGTATACGGCAATCATATAATGGTATCGAGGAACACTTCTATACAACGGTTATTATAAAACTTTTAGTCGTATAAGCCTAAAAGTTGTATAAAGGTGATAACTATAGCAAAATTGTCATATAATTCTCTTTTATACGACTCTACAACGGAGTATGGTTATATTGCAGTCGGCTAAGTTAAAAATGTAGTATTGATAGCGAAAGTATTGTGCATACGACGATTACACGTCTTGACTATATTTAACCACTACAATATGACCAATTTTGCCTAATTGTCCTATTATAATGTGAGCCTTCAAGACAGTCAGCCAAAAAACTTCGAGGGTTCCGTATCAGATTGTAATATGGACAATATACTCAACAATGGTTGCTTGTGTGTTAGTGAGAAAGATGATTCATTAGCTCATGAAAATGAAGAAAATAATTCAGTTACCGGTAATATTCAAGAAATTCCGATTAATTGTAATTCATCTTCCGAAAGTTTAGACATAGAAGTTGAAAATAATGACTTTCGACAGCATTTGAAAAAATGGGCTATAGATTTTAATGTTCCACAAGTAACTTTGAGGGAACTAAGTAAAAAACTTTTGGTTAATTTTATTAGTCGCCAAATATTAATGAAATATATTCAAAAAAGTTACACTAACACTGACGTACGTACCACATACGTCGGGAAGTCAAATTCACTAAAATAGAAAAATGGCAGATGGCCGCTATCCATCCCCAGATACTCATCACAGGTGACTACGAAACTACTAAAAAGGACGCTCAGAAATTCCTGCGGAAACAGAAGTTTATAACAGAAAACGATTTGGGTGAAGTACCACGTACGTACGTCAGTGATTAAGGGTTAATTCACACTTTATAGGAAAGATAAATAATTTAAAATAAAATTTCTGATAATATTGTAAAAGTACTTTGGTTTTATTGAACATCTTTTAAGGAATAGTTTTTTAAGTAAATAAAAAACTATCAAAATTACAATAATACTTTTTTTACCTATTATAATAATACGTACTAGTTCAATGTATATCTAAGAACATTTTATTTTTGAAGCATTATAAAGATGGCCTATAAGGCCTTGCAGTCGATTATCTAAAAGAATCGCCATCGTCTCGCTGTCGACTAAGGTTTTAGTATTTAATATAAACAGAGTGCAAGTGACAAGACTCAAAGACAAAAGATAAAATTTAAATATAAATGTCTAAAATCAAACAAAAATTGCCTTAATTTAGTAACGTGACATACTTATAGCTAATTTTACAGTTATAAATACCAACTAATCACAAAATACCTCAACAATAAAGCTCTTAGAAACTTAGGACAAAAACAATTATAAAAACTAAAAAAGTAACAAAATATACATTCATTGCTAAGTTGAAATTATGTGTTCTTAACTAATATTGCATCAATTGTTATGGATGTAAACAAATTAATAGAATTAAATAAACACTTTAATATTGAATTAAGTGTTTATTTAATCAATATTAAATTGACAATTAAATTATATATTAACAAAGAAAAGTATATAAGTATTACCTATATCCGTTACCCTAACCACCATAATACAAGCATTAAGTTGCTTAGTATGGGGTTAGGTGGCGCTGTATGAAATGTCTTGAAATATTTATTATTAAAAAAAGTTCTAACTTAATATCAAACATTAATAAAAAAATCAAAATGACATTGTTATTCATATCAGAGAGCTGAACATATTTTTTTAAAATTATATATTATTAGAAAAATAAATATGTTATTTAAAAAAAACAATAGTATCTACAGCGCACGCGATGAAAGAATTTTTCAATGTATTTTTATTTTATCGACGTCCATGTAAGCTTCAATCATTACTTACTTGAATAAATATAAATATAAAAAAAAATATTATAAACTTATTGTATTCCAAAAATATCACACCACCCACCACACTAAAACAAAAGTAAATTATCATGTTTTATTTCATAAATAAAATAAGTAAATATTTACCTATATACCTACTATATGCTTTAAACTAAATACTTATAAACCTGCGTAATAAAAAATCATGTTTAATGAATTTGTTGTGGGTTAAATGAAAAGCGTGAATGAAGAAGGCTCCAAAATAATATCTTAGAGAACCCTAAATTCGATACAAATGGCGGCCAATTCTTGTTTGGAAGTTATATAGACGTCGTGTAATTGGAACATTTACAACATTTCGTCGTATAGAGAAAAGCCTTGATATTTTAGTAAATTAAAAATGCAAAAATATAAATAAATTGAAGATTCTAATAGGCGCATTAATAATTACCCATAAATAACCCAATTTCCGTCGATGAACAGAACTTCCCACAAAAATTTGAAGTTGAAATTGCTTTTAACTTGAAAATAAGTATAACGTTTTCAAAGAAGATTTTTGTAAATATGGTGATAAAACTTAACCTTTAAGTCACTGACAAGTATAAATTGAACTGCTGTGTAAAAGACAAGTTGTTCATTGAATATTATTTATTGAATAACTAAAATGCGACTGTAATTCAACTAATACGCCGTATAAAAGTCCCAATGAAGACTGTAACGTCGAATACACGTTTTAACAGATACAACAATGCAACTTGTGGTCAAATCAACGACTTTTATGCGATGATTACTCGACCAAAATGGTTTTTATATGACTGCAACATAACTGCAACACGAATTGGCGGCGTATAAAATGGGCCCTTTTCGCGTTTTATAAACGTTATCATAACGTTTTTACGATTTATCTTATTCAACCTAAAGTTGAGACTAAAACGTAGTCTCGACCAGAAATTGTTTGTTGGGCTATGTCTATAATATTATATAATTACGTAATAAAAAAGTCTATTAAAATTTATTATATTAGGTATTTTTCGCGAGACTTGAACTATCTCTTTATCAAATTTCATCTAAATCAGTTCAATGTTTTAAGCATAAAGAGGTAATTACATACGGACAGATTTTTGTTCATAACATAACACTTTAAACTAATGGAATTTAAACTCATCTTAATTTTATTAGTCAGGACTTTTGGAATTCGAGATTTCGGGAACGCTTGGGAACCAACGCGATTTGTATAATATTATGCACCAAACAAAAATCTCAATTAAAAAACCAACATAAAGTTGCGTGTAAAATTATTTTCCACGAGATAAACACATTTTTAACTTCCACAAAATTTCGCGTTATATTTACAAGACGTTTCTATTTACCCGTAATCAAAATCTTAATTTTTCGCTTGATAGAGCCTCCTGCGATATTATCACGATAAAAATACACTTGGCTTGTGGCGCTAGTGTCTACGCATAAGAAATTTCTTCTGGAGAATATGTTAGGTTAAAGTGTAGTTCGATTTTAGGCCGTGGTTTGAGATTTTGTGGTCCCTGTGACCCTTGTTTACCTATGTTGTTGACATTGGACGGGTCCAAGAATCGGCATCCCTTCTGTGTGTCCTGGCTCAAATATTATTATTTGTTCGCCTTCATTTTGGAAATGGAAAAGTTTGCCGAGTAATCTGCGGGTCAATGACCGATGGAGTACTTTAAAGAGATGATGTTAAAATAAATAAACGGAAAATTAAGAAAATGTTTGTTCTTCCAAAAATCACAGCGAATAAAGTAGTAATTATGTTTTTTTTTATTTGATATATTGGTATTTTTTATACATGACTGTGATAATGTGTACACTTTTATCAACCGAAAAGTAATATCAGAATGTTTTAGTTCCGAAGTACCAAATTTCAGCTTAATTGATTCAGCCATATAAGCGTGAACGAGAGGCAAGACGGTAAGAAATTAATGAAATACGAGCAAAGTGAAAAAATCTAGAATTATGGTACATCATTATGAAATCCTGTGTGGCACTGTATTGATATTAAGAGCAGCGTTATATCCTACCATCAGGAGAGCGTCTTGCTCGTCTTCTTACTTCTTTACATAGAAAAGGTCAAATTATTTTGCAATCAGACCAAGTTGCACGAATCAACTAATAATATTATAAAAACTATACCCAAAAAGGTTATCAGAAAGTAAAATGTTGTTTATTTCGTTTCTATAAAACTTAAAATCATTTTTTACAGAAAACAGAACAAGTCGAAAAAGTTGTTTACGAACTATCATAACCAAACTTAATCCTTTCATCTTGTCTTGAACTCAGATACAAATTGCATGTGCCACTGGACCATAGACTATGGGATTTAGGCAGACACCGCACATATTCGCCTTAAGAGAATTTTGCAAGAAAGAGATAACTGTAAAGATTTGCCCAGGGTAGGAGATGGCACTAAAAATACAAGTGAAATAATATAAAAAAATATTGAACTTCAACCTCGATTTCCACACCACCCACATCTGCTAATCAATATCATCCCGGGTCGAGTAACCGACCGAGCGTACGACGTTTTTTCCGTTTCCGCCAACGCGTTTTTGGTCGACGTAAGATCGTAAAATATATTAAATAAATCTACCCTATTTCCAATGCCACAGTACTTATTATTATTTTGTCCACCCTAATTAGGGTCTATTGGCTAATTCTCACCCACTAAGATTGATGACAACTTCAATCTACATTGCTGCGTTTGTTATTTTTCTCATATTATTGAGGAGTTTTTAAGCAAGTAATGTACGCAAATTTGTCTATGGATTCTAGTGTTTTGCATGGCGTATGGTGATAGCCAATAGGCCCTATGTGCTGAACTGACTAGATCGACCGAACAGGCGCGAGAATACGCTCGACCCTTCCGTCAGATATGAATCGACCCTAAGTACACAGCGTCGGTTTTGAGATAAGTTTGGAGGCATCTGTATTAATTTCTGCAGTACGTGCAGTAAACTTGGTTGGTGGGAAAAAGTTAAATTAGACTTACAAGTTTGCGCTTCGTAACGGTGACAAAGTTACCCGGTGTTAGGTGTTACTTCGGTTATAATATGCAAAGGACGTCTCGAATTTTGAACGGTTTAATTCATTCTGCTTTTAGATTTTTTTGGTTGTTAAAAGTTACCTATTTAGGTCTTAGGTGTATATTAGAATGAGGAAGGAAAAAATAAAAAAAATTGCTCATACTCAACAACATAAAATGTCGTAAAATACAAGTATATAAAGGAAAAATTGTCTGACTGATCTATTAACATACATAAAACCGCTTAATCGAAAGCTTGAAATTTGGAATACTACAGGAATTCCAAATTTCACATAAACTCATAACGTATTCAAGTGTAAAATTTCAAATTGTTACAAAATTACATTAACTTAATGAATAATATTATATCCTGACACATATAGGTAAATTCGCAACATTTAATATTATCTTATTGTGACCGAGCAATCAATTATAATTGGCAAACACAACGCTGTAAAAAACCTTTTGATGAATTCGTTCCGATCGAGCCGAAATTGCCATTCTCTTACTTTATTTAAACTTTGGCTGCTTGTCGAATACCGGGGATTTTTCCCCTAACAAAAACAATATAAAGTTTGTAAAAACAGAAAAAGGATAACACTCAATTCCCATATCGATGGCCGATCCGGACCTTTTTATCCTCGATTAATTCAAAGGTGAGCCCTTTTAGTTAACTCCCAAAGTTTTTCGTTAAAAGCAAACTCATAATGCGTCTGGCCATAGTAGGTTTAGAATAGGGATGGGACCAGTGAGATTCAAACTCTAACTAAACAAAGACATTCAACATTATTTACATTACTAGCATATATTTAGCTCACCGCATTTTCCAAAACTTATCTGAGCGCTTGGTCGAGGCGACATGTGACCAAAATGCTGGGGTATATTTGGCCCAACGTATAAGTATTGCCATTCAACGTGGCAATGCTGCCAGCATTCTGGGCACTCTGCCATCTGACAGTGGTTTGGAGCACTTGGATTTTCTGTAGATTGGCTTGTGGCCGATCTGTGGTTAATAAAAGTGTTCTCAACTGCTGTAGAAGCTGTAGTATTGTTAGTTTGTTTTCTCAATAAAGGCATTTGCTCTTATAAATAAATACGTCGTTGAGGTCATGCAGGAAGTGTACCTAAAAAGCTGTCTACATTACCTCTCTGAATGGCCAAACAAATACGTTGGCCGAAGTAAGAACCAGTTTTTTGGTCATTGGTTGCTACTATTTGGCGCCTGGAAAGCTCCCTAAAGAAAACCAACAGTTTTGTACCGTGAGACTGTACAAAACCTTGTTCAGAAATAAAAAGAGATAAAATATTTATGTGCATTAATTTGCGTGAATTCACTTTTTACAAGCTTTTATTTACTTTCACCTGTCTGTTGTCTGTCTGTCTGTAATCAAATCTTGGAAGTTTAATAACACTTTGGCGTCATCCGTGTTTCCCGAGCGGTACAATTTGGGTAGATACGAGTGAATAGGTACCTTTCTAGACATCTAACGTGATCCATCGTCGACCGCATTTTCACTTTCCATCAGGTGGGATGTGGTCAAACGTAAACCTATTTAACTAACTAACTAAACTAACTAAGACGGCGCAGCGACCCAAACTGAGTCTTGGCCTCCGACACAAGAATAAGCCATTCCTGCCTGTCCTGCGCTGTCGCTTCCCAAGACTCAGCTTGGAGCGCTCTCAGGTCCTTCAGTACTTCGTCCTTCCAGCGGTACTTTGGACGCCCCACCGGCCGCTTGCCAGTAGCTCGTCCCAAGTATGCTCTTTTCACTCCCCGATCCTCCCCCATTCGCTCTACGTGGCCGAGCCAGCGAAGTCTGTGAGATTTTATCTCGCCGATGATGTTAGGCTCGGCCACTAGTTCTTCAATTTCTGCATTTCTTCTGATTCGCCATGAACCATCTACTTCTTTTATGGGTCCCAGAACCTATTTAGTATAAAAAAAAATCCACTTCCCGATTTCTGATTTTGCTGAAATTTGGCATGTTTGACCACATTTTGACCATGCTTTTGTCAGAGTTGTCATTAAAAATATTCTTGTTTGAGCTGTCAGTCGATAAAACACAATCGAACATGTTGATAGAACATAATATTAATTGTGGTAACTATCTAATTATTGTAACAATAGATAACTTTATTTCCAAAAGTATTGCACACCGCCTCTATAGGTATGTACATGTTCTCAATATTCCTTCCAACAAGGTTGTCTGTAAGAGATTGCTCAATACGATAAGACCGCCGATTGTGTACATTTCAGCTCGAGGCCTTGGATTCCATTGAACGTCGTGCCCGTAAAATAATTGGTGATGAGAGGCTGACTGAGACCAAATTACAGGATCTCGCACATCGACGCTCAGTTGCCAGCCTGTGCGTCTTTTACAAGCTCCATCATGGAGAGTGCTCCTCAGAACTCCACGGGTTAGTTCCACCATTACCCTTTTACTACCGAACTTCCAGGCAAACGGCACTGCGCCACCAATATCTGGTGAGTATACCAGCAGCTCGGACTAAGCGATTCGCTTCGTCTTTCATTATGAGAACGGCGAAGTTATGGAACTCGCTACCACTCTCAGTGTTTCCCGAATGCTATAACGTGGGTTTGTTCAAATCAAGAGTGAATAGGTTCTTACTAAACAAGCGTGCTACAACTTCGACTGCATCGTCACTTACCAACAGGTGAGATTGCAGTCAAACGCTTGATTAGTCTTCTATAAAAAAAAAAAAAAAAAAAAAAAATTAGCTTTATGTGTATTGTCTACTTATGAAACAATTTCTTGTAACCAGGTTTGCAATAATGTACCTATTATTGTATTGTATTGTAGATCAGTCATTCAGTCAATCAGTTACGCCTACCTATTATACATTAAGATTTATGACATTAACATTATCTAATACCTTGATGTTTTATCTCAAACATAAATTCAACATAATAGGTTTTTATATTATTCAGAACCTTTATTAAAGTCGTAAAGCTTAATGGAAATAGACGGCCTAGGTTTAAGGCACATTTTTATGCTGTTAACATTTATTTCGAATTCTAAGTACATGATTAAATTTATCACTTGAATTGCCTTTTAAGTGGCGAAAAATACGTTTGACTATATTCGAGTAAGAATAAAATTTTGTGCTCAGCAATTGTAGGTATATATTTTTTATATAACACTTTAAATTTTAGCGATTTAAACTTTTGTATGTTAATTTTATTAGTCGGGGACTTAATGCATAGGTATTTTAAGTATATTTTACAAAAATATTATATAATATATTAAAAACAACCTTCACGTTTAGGCTTAGTCACATGAGCTGTGGTCTCGAGAAGATTCCACCCGATTTATCCCGTCTTCTGGGATTAGTCTGCATCTATAAAAAAAAATGGGGTTTATACTCCAACAGAACAGGTTACCCTACTTACACTGTCAGAGTCAAATCACAATTTATAGGTTGTGTGGCTAACCTATATGTTGCAGTTTCAGGTCGCCGATTCCTACAAGGCCTGCAACATGACCTAACGACTGCCTCCTACATATCTTATAGGAAACAGCCGGGACCTACAGTTTTACGTGCCTTCCGAAACACGGTAGCGTCCAGGCGAAAATCTTTGCCACACTGAGATTTGAACCCAGGACCTCCGGCTTACAAGCCGAACCCACTTCGTTCACACGAACCGAACTTCGTTCGGAACGGATCACTTTATTGTCCGTCCGTCCGTCCGTCTGTCTGTTTGTCAAGACCCTTTTTCTCAGGAATGCGTGGAGGTAACCGGTTTATTTATATATTAGAGACTAGAGCTTTAAAAGCTCTTAATGCTGTCCTTGAACACAGATGTTGACTTGTTCGCAAGTGAGCTTCACGGAACGATACTAGATTTTGTATGGTCAAATGTTAATACTCTAAGAAAATAATTTAGTATTTAGTATTGCATGTTCTGTAATATTTGTAAGAATACTAAGAATAACGATTTGGTGAACACACTGTAATGTTATTTTAGTAAGCGAATAAATAAATAAATATTATCGTTTTCCTATTACCCCATCCCTATAGTCGCAAGTATCCCTAGAGGTACGGTCAAACGCGGGCCATATTAACATAGCTTTGTGCGCAAAGTTTGCCTTTTGCACAACTGTGCAGTTGCAACGGCGCTAATGAAGTCCTGAATATCGGATGTCATGCTCGCGTGCAGTTTAGGACCGGATAAATTACTTTTGAGTTGGAAGTTTTGAGATATATCTCAAAATAGAATGAATGACAAAATGGAGTTGATTTTATACGGTTGGTAGTCCTACTAATATTTCAAACGTGAAAGTTTGTAAGAATGTGTATAGATGTATGGATGTATGTTTGTTATTTTTTCACGACTAAACGGGTGGACTGATTGGGCCGAAATGTAGTATAAAGATAGCTTAGACCCTGGAATAACACAAAGGCTACAGTATAGCGGGTAAAACCGCTTGGCAAAGCTTGTATAATAAAACCTTCAATAGGTAGTTATTATTTGAAAAGTGCGTCTGGTTTTATTAGAGAATTTGTCATTTTGCGTGACGTGGGGTATACCTACTACTGATCCGAATTTGATGAATGTTGCACTGTGCTCTTAATTGCACTAGATTACAGCTGTTAGAAATGGTTCGACCAGTGAGATAGTTTCAGAGATATTTGAGAACAGACATAATATTATCTAAAATATCGTAATTTGTTTTAAAAAATTTTTTTGTCGTATATATGTTTTAAACCCTTAAAGGATAGTCATATGTTTATAAATAATTACTAACTAAAATAATAATTACTTTACTAAAATATAAATATATGAGGTGCACTTTTTATGACGCGTAACGCATTTTTCATGGGTCAAAAAAAAAAAAAGGTGCACTTTTCTTGACCAAATAAATGTCGTTCTAAGGAAAGGCCAGGTCAAGAGTACCAAGCACCAGCGACTGTGCATGCGAAGAATGTGATGAAAGTCGAGGAAGCGAAAGAAGTGTGTCAGGATCATACCCAATGGAGGGCGTCCTATTTTATTTTAAGACGAAACCAACCCCAACCCCAACCCCAACGACCGACTCCAACGGGAACCAGGCGTGATTATATGAATGTATAATACAATACAATACAATACAATACAATACAAATACTCTTTATTGTGACCAGAAATAATTTTACAATAAATGACTTAAAATTAATTAATAAAACTACGAAAACATCTTTACAGAACTATATGTAGGTATTTTTTTTTTGTTGTATAATGTATGTATGTAAAATATATTATAAGAAAGTATAGTTGTGACTAGGTATAAGTATAGAGGCTATCCGATTATGCATAAAGCCTACAATTTCAAGTAATACATAGGCACATAAAAAAATTCAATATTTACAAATCATCGGGCCTCCATTGAATTCAAATCAGCCGGCGGGACAAACAGCCGCCGCCAACTCATATAATATCGGACCGATTTATATTTTATATCCGAAAGCAATAAAATTCACAAGCAACCCCTTTTTTATACATTGAAGATTTCAGTACCTTTGATACAATTTTTTTCAAAAAATCTACGTGTGAAAATTTTTACTGCATATTGTTTATTATAGGTTAGCCTTTAACCACGATCTCGCGAAGCGATGAAGTGGCCTTAGATGGTACTAGATTAAACCTAGAAAGCGGGATAAATCCCTCCCTGGCTTCACTGAGCAGCATGTCGGAACTGGGTCATCATAACCACTTTTTTTTGTTATCGCCGAGAAAGAATACATTACGCATACCCTCCCATCGAGGGAATAACTGCACCACATAACCTCTTGGCCACCACTGCTGATGAACCGGAATGAACCCAGTAGGGATGAGCGTTAAATAAACGGACTAGTTAAATCAACCGTCGACGTGCATTCAACGCTTCGACGGTCTACCGTTCTCTGATCTACTAGTTAAATTCGTAAACGACTAAACGAGAAATCCCCACGTTCTTATCAACGCGCAATGCAACGTCGACTCTTTAACGTGGCCGTTTCTTACGTTACTACACGTTAAAACGTTGAAACAACCAAAAATAAACTCTAACTCTAATGTAATAGAGGTTACTTTATAATTATCTCAAAACGGGTCGACAGTCGACGCGACGTGCCAGTCGAATAGAACAGTTGAAACAATCTAAAGTAAACTCTAAATGTAATGTGATAAGATCTTTATTATTAAAATAAACGCTCTAAGATGATAGGCCTTTTATTCCCGCGTTATACTTAAACTAAAGAGGATGGCAAATATGGTAACGTAGCGGTTGCGAAAGAGAGGGAATGCGTTGGCTCAATGCGGGTGTTGCGTGTTTGGTATGAAGGGAAGATCATTTCCTTTTTACAAGCTTTTATTTACTTTTACTTGTCTATCTGTCTGTCTGTAATCAAATCTTGCCAGTTATATTTGACCCACTTCTCGGTGTCCAATTTAGCTGAAATTTTGCATGCATGCATAAATCGGATGACAATGCAATATTATTATAACATGGAGCTGATCTGATGATGGAGCGGGAAGGTGGCTATAGGAACTCCGTAATTAAACGACGTAACCCCATCGAGTTTGGGCTCATTTGATTCGTCTTGACGAGTACTTTATGGTAATAATAATAACAGCTTGTTTTTAAAAAGTTTTTTTTTAAATTTCACTTGTTTAAAATTTACCTACAATTTTACATAGATTAATAGGCTAAACACTAAACCAACTGCAATGTGTCATCTAGTCTAAGTTAATCGTCAAGTCTAACGTTTAATACAACGATAATAGTCAACGAGACGACACGTAAACTAGTCGACGAATTTAACTAGTTGATCGACCCGTCCATGAACGAAATTTAACGGTCTAGTTTCGTCGACTGTAAAAACGTCGACGACCCATCGCTAGAACCCAGTGTATAGCAATATTCTCCTCTCCCTGCACGATTGTCCGGAAGAGATCGCTTTTGGCGATAATACCGCCAATAATTGTAACACATAGATATTGTGTTTTTATTTGTAAGTAAATTTTTTTCAATAGTGTTATCTATCTATGAGACAACTACATGGGTAGACTTCCTTTGCAGGAGGTCGTCTAGGTACCCACCTACCACAACAGTGCCAGTTATTCTACCACCTGAGCAGTGATGTGCAAACATTACTGTGCTTCGGTAGGAGGGCACTGTAGCTCACTAGCTAATCTTTAGCCCAGTAATTTCACTAAATTACTGGGCTAAAAAGTCTCGTGAATCTTGAGTAAGAAGCGTTGGTGTAGTGCTCTAGAATTGCACATCATTGTGAAATTCTAGGTAGCACTGTACTGATTATGGACAGCGTTATCACTTAACATCAGGAGAGAGTCTTGCTCGTCTTCTTACTTCTTAATTTAAAAAATAAATCACTGTACAATAAATTATGGCCAGCGTTATCTTTTAACATTCCTGGTGTTAAAAGATAACGCTGCTCGTCTTCTTACTTCTTCACATAAAAAGTTAGGTCTCTGTCAGTAAATCTAGAGCATCTAACAGATCGGCGCGATAAATCTAGTCGGCCATCTCGATAACGTACTCGCAGCCACAGCGCGGATAATAATGCACTCAAATGCATTATTGGAATAGAATATAGGACTTCACAGCTTTGTTTTATCATAAACTAGTAAATTCTAGACGCACTTCATACCCCCAATAGAAAATTAGCAGTGTTTCTCTACTATAAGGTATTATGCATGTATTGTACCTGTAAAGCTTCACCATGAATCATTAACCCCCGACGCAAAAACGACGGGGTGTTATAAGTTTGACGTGTCTGTCTGTCTGTCTATCTGTCTGTCTGTCTGTGTGTGTGTGTGTGTCTGTCTGTGGCATCGTAGCTCCCGAACGGATGAATGGATTTTAATTTAGTTTTTTTGTTTGAAAGTAGAGTTAGTCGAGAGTGTTATTAGCTATGTTTGGTGGAAATCGGTCTAAGATGGCCGCCGCTATAAAATGGTGGATTACTTTTTTTCTCCACGACCCTCCTAATATGGGTAATGGGTATTAAATGAAAGGGCTTAACTAGTAGCATACCACCCACTTTATAAAATTTAAAATTCTAGATGGCCGCCGTCAGAATATGGTGAATTACATATTGCGTTGGGGTTTTTTTAAATTTTTAATTTAATTCACTTATTTATTTTACCCATTAAAAAAACCGCATCAAAATCCATTGCGTAGTTTTAAAGATTTAAGCATTGGCTAACATAGCTAAAGACAGACACATAATAATCATTACAAACTTTTGCAAAAATAAATATTTCAGGACCTTACACACAGCGCCACCTAACCCCAAGCTAAGCTACCTAATGCTTGTGTTATGGTGGCTTGGTAACTATCTCTTCTTCTTCTTAGTCGTTTTCTTCACAAAGTAAAGGTCGTGTCTAGTCTGCAGGATTTGCCATCACTCTTCGAATAACACTCTGCCAGGTTGTTCTATCTGTCGCTGATCTCATGGCCTGAGCCACTGGCATGCCGGTAAGGGATTTTATTTGGTCCGTCCATCGCATCGGAGACCGTCCGCGAGGTCTCTTTCCCTCAACCTTACCGACTACCAACAACTTTTCGAGGTTGTCTGGATCTCTCCGAGCAATGTGGCCAAAGTAACTCAGGATACGCTGGGAACAGATACTAGAGAGCCTTGTGGTGATTTTAAGCTGGTTGAGAACAGATACGTTGGTCCTTCGGGCTGTCCATGGTATACGCAACATACGCCGCCAACACCACATCTCAAACGCGTCAATCCTCTTCCTGTCACTGTCCTGTTGGTAACTATACTTATATACTTTTCTTTTGTAAATACATACTTATAATAGATATAGAAAGCCACCCAGACCAGAGACCAGAGAATAGTTTATTTTTGCAGAAATTCACATAAAATTAAAATATTTTGCCAATGTTCAGTCTATAAACCGAATTAAATAGTAAATTTTTAATCAATATTGCACAGTGGTTAATTAAAAAGTATAATAAAACCGCCAAGCACTTTTCATGAAGCTCTTTATGCTGATTTGCATTGTGGTTAAGCATGTCATTAACTTTTGAACTTAACGTAAATTTGTAATAATAAGTATAATGTAGGTATGTAATATTCTGTTTTTTTTTTTTTTTTTTTTAATATTAAGCACTTTCACACAAGCAGACGGCTCGCCTGATGGTGAGCGGTAACCTTCGCCTATAGTCTTTAGGATCAAGACCGTAGATGGTAGCTGACTAAACATAGAAGGCGGGCAAAATCACTCCCTGGCTTCACTGAACATCATGCCGGAACTCGGTCATAATGACTTGGCAACGCGGATTTTCCAGTGGGTGGTAACTAGCCACGGTCGAAGCCTACCACCAGTATGATCTAGGAATCACTGAAAAAACTATGGCAAGTTACTCTATGTGACTTTCATTCCTCTTATAACATAACTCAAAAGCAGGATATTATTTAACGCGTGGAACAAACTTTCTTCAGAAGCGTTGTTTGATGATTCCCGACGATTCTTTAATATTTGTTCGTTCATAGTTGCGGTGAGCGGGTGCTTAAAACATCTTTCTGTGAGGTTAGAGTGCTTTGAGAGAAGTCGTAGGAAATTGTGTTTATTTGAGGGAATATTGAGCGCAAAGATATCCACCATTTATTGAGTTCTACTCTATCTTATTTGGACAAGGTACTTCAGTGTATTCGCATCAACATAATTAATTCGCAAATAACTTTGCTTTACAGATAACCTCGATTAACCTAAAAAATCCTATCAGAAAACACTTTCCCCAAACTTTATCACTCCACAACAAATCACTATGAAAATTCGTACTGTATCTTATTTGGACAAGGTACTACAGTGTATCCATCTTCGCGTGAGATAGAACTTCCTGCGGCAAATGGTCCGAGCGGCCATCCGCAGCCGTCGATAGCTGCCATAACTCACACAAACATCTTACACAACAACATGAGATACTTGCATGTTACTGATACTGCGGGGATGTGGAGGTTTGTGAAGTTAACTAGATTGACAGGTAAGAGATTTACATGATGCTTAACTTTGAAACACACAAGGTGCATATTTATAAGATCAGAGTGACTCAGCGAGCTAAAACTATAGTTGGACGTACACGTCTAACTATAGTTTAGCTCGTTTTCGTACACCAAACGTATAAATTGTTGTCGTATTATATTCAGATTATATCGTATTATAGTCAGATTTTAGTAGAGATGGACAAAACACTTGGCGAGACGGGATAAAAATAAATGGACCAAGGCTGCGACAGTAGGTATGGTACCCTATGCAAGGATCAAGATCTCGAGGTATATACAACCAGCCCGATGATTAGACGATATTGTCAAGTACCTATGTCGGAAGGAACTGGATGAGACTCATACAGGATCAGAAGGTGTGGCGTGACCACGAGAAGCCTGACACCCTGCAGTGGGTGGATACGGGCTGAGTATATTGAATGATTAGGATAGATAGATAGAAATTTCGAGAATTTAAAATCTAAGTTAATTAACTCGTAGAGTTCGGCTGTTTAAGCGTGACGAGGTAAGAGACGCAATATTATCGTCATCGCTACTACAGTTTCGACATTTTTATTCCGATTTAGTCCTCAAGATATGGCACCTTTGGCAAAAACAAAATAGTTATATTTATCACTAATCAATGACAGCTTTCTACGGATTTCGTCACATCAGTCAATTCTTGCTCAGTAAAGCCCATTACACACGGCGCTATACTATATCTTGCTATATGACTCCTGGTACCATATAGTATCGTATCGCAAGGCCTTGCTATACCTCGCTATGCCGTGCTATATTATTTTTAGTGATGGCCGGGTTATTGATCGGAACTATATTTTTTAATAGTTCATTCTTTGTGATTGAATCTTGAGTCGATCTTTGAAATAAAATCAAGTGACATTAACATTCCTTTTTCACAAATCAAGTGATATTAATGACTACTTTTTTCCTCTTTACAAACGCACTCAAATATTTGGAATAACTTGTCAATGAATGCTTTGAGTGCATTTAGAATAGGTTTATTAATACAAAAATAAAGAAAATTTATATTATTTCAAAATAAAAACAAACAAGTGCAAGTTGGACTTGCCACATACTTGTATGAAAAAATGTTATCAACATGTTGCGTATAAAATTACGTATAAAATATTATTATTCCAGAAATCTGCCCTTAAGGGGAAAAATACGGCGTTTAAATTGGAAATCTGTAACCGCTGCTCCTCTCTATCTCTCTTCTCTCTTAATATTAACGTGGTTCAGTCTTCAAAAAGGGCACAACAGTTTTTTTTTCCTATGCGGGGTCTATTTTATGCACTTTCATATATGCACGCACGTTTGTGCTTAACAGACCACTTTTCATCAGTTAAAAGCTAGTTAATATTTTTTAGGAAGTAGGTACCAGGAGTACCAGAAGTAGGAACGGAGATTCAATCACTTGATTGCATATAGTTCCACAATGATTCCCCAACACTACTTAAACAAATGAATTTGACAATTTTTTCTACATAAAGGATGTTTCTTTTTTCCTTGATTTTGGTTTCGTTCCAGTCTGCTCCTGGTATAATTAAAAAAAAATGACGATTCAAACTACGTCAAGAAATCCAGAAAACTTTATTCGAAATTATCATCGTTTACTAAAAGTATGAGAGTTCATCGAATAAGATCGATTTGAGTTAGATTTGACCGACTTTATCAGAGAATTCTCGAGTACTTTGGCCAAATGGCATGGATGGAAATCTAGAGATGGTCATTGTTTCGGGCAAAATCAAAGGAAAGCGGTCCCAAGGCGGTCCGATGTGCTGGTCAGATCAGATCCGCACCACCCTCGAAGTTCCTGTTAAGATAAGATAAAAATATATTTATTATCAGTTCCAAAAAGTATATACATGAAAAATTATACACATAAATATAGTGACATGTTAGTATGAGATACGAACAGAAGATAATAAAACAACATAAACAATAGGTACCTATACTGATAAATGGAATAGGCTCAGCATAATGCTGGGCAGGGAGGTCCTGCATAGCGCTGATTTTCAGCCTGCCCCGTGCTCGACTAAGATGACGCTGTTGCTGTTGTCCTGTTGTCTCGTGGCTCCTGGCCATGAAAATCGCATCCAACCAACCCAGATAGCACTCCATCATCAGAAATCGAATCCTACAAAGGAGGGGTCATGACTCCCAGTAATAGAGAATATGACAAGGATAAGGAGAATAACTCCAAACGATCCATTTCCGAGCATAAATGTCGAAAAAAAACTAAAAATAATGATTTGTTTTTTTTTTCTTTAGAGGTACCTACAAAACCCTTGAAACAATTTGTTTGCATTATTACAGTTTTAGCTGACAATCACTTTTGTAAAAAAAAACCATGGCAAACTCCTGGTACGTACTTTTTAAAAATGTGAAAAAAAAATCATGAATTTTTTCACACGTCCTGTATAAGACTCAAAATTGACATTGTCAACAGCCATGTTGCTGTAAAACCATACAATTTGGCAAATTGCATTTGAACTAGATAAAAAAAAATGCGTAGCCATTTTGTAGCATGACTTAGCCGGTTAAGCGAAAGTCTACTGCAAGGTATTCAAAGCTTTCAGTTATTCGGACAAATAATCATTATGCATAATATGAGCATCTATTACAAGTAAATAGGAGGTGAAATTTAAAATACAAATTAAATTAATTTGTTTCGAAATACTAAAACAAAGAACTGTAAACACAACAAAATATTAAATAAAAATAAAAAACATTTTTTTCTTATTTGTTACACAGCGGTTAAGCATGTGCTACTATTTATTTTAATATATCGCGTAGGTAATATGAGTTTGTTTTCTTTTGTCTCCGTAATACAAAACGGCTTAGTCATTTTATCACCTAGTCAAAATGAAAAATGGCGGATTCTACGCATCGACTGTAAATTATAGCGCGATATAGCGCTATATGTCATTTATAGCTACGTGTGTGACGGATGCCGATTTGTACTGAAGCTATGCCGCGCTATGTGAAGCTATATAGCGCTATATAGCGACGTGTGAAATGGGCTTTAATCACTCATATTTTCACCCTAATCTAGTCATTACATCAAACCCCCAAATGCCCCCTCGTCCCACAACACCCATAGTTCACGAAGCGATCTTTATTGCGTGTATATTTCACCGCTCTGATATTATATATGGGAACCCATGGCAGGATGTCTTAATCGGGGGTGATCTACGGGGCGCTAGCGATAATGGTGGTTAGAGGGGTTGAAATTGTAGGCACTTGGTGTGAAAAAGGCTGATGCACAAATCGTTTATGCTATTGGAAGAAAGCGGAATCTTGTGGTACTTTGACAATTTTTTTTTAATAATGTAGAAATAAATATGCACAGATAACTAATAAAAATTATCTTATTATGATTTTTTAAATGATTCTGTTGCCTATATATTATTATTATAGCCGTCTGCAATAAGTATAGTAATAGGTGTTGTTGACGCGGACATTGTGACTAATTCTAAAAAACAATTGAAATTTCACCACTGTTGTATCCATCCAGCCTATAGGTTTAGAAGTGCTAAAAATAATAATATTATGACGATGAAATTTAAAAACGGCTCATACACATTTTCGTTTAATAAAGCATTAATTTATTAAGTGCATTAATTTTCAATGATGCAATGCATTTATTTTTCTCAAAATTGTAACCTGTAATAATGATTAGGCTAGATTCCAATCTGCATATAACTTCATTGGACGCAGTTCTTAGCTGACATCTGGAGTGAGAGTACTGTACCAAGATACGTGGTCGACGGCCGACGTTCGAACTAACGTACAACCTTATTTCATTGACTACGAATAACTGTTGATGAGCCATTGAAATAAAATAGTTGACCACTACCTGTAATGTGATTTCACTCTGACATACACTAAGTAGGGTAACCTGTTCCGTTGGAGTATAAATCTCAATAATTTTTATTTATTGATGATTAATAATATTATTAACCTGAAATTTTCTTAATTATAAATATGTAGAGAAAAATTAAATACCTAGTTTTAGATGATGTGGAATATCTTATGGCGTTTGCGTTAAACGACAAATTATAATCTATCAGTTATTGCAACATTTACTATTAATTTAATACATAATTTCATGATTAATTTTATAAACATCTAAAAATTCGCGGTTGACGGTTGAACTAACAGCTCTATCAGATATTGCACTTTTTACTATCAGAAAAATGCATAGAACATAAAGTATTCGTACATTGTGTACAATGCATAAGGACGTCCGCAACGAGTACAAACAACACTATCAGATATTGTACTATCTACAAGCAATCATTCAAAATTTATAATAGAAAAATGCATTGAACATCCAAACATTAGTACATTGCGTACAACGCATGCATTAGGGTGTCCGGTTTACGATCCGCTACGAGTACATTGGAAAAACAACTATCAGATATTGCACTTACTATCAGTTTGTATTAGAAAAATGCATAGAACATCCAAGTATTCGAACGTTGCGCACAATACGTTTGGGCATCCGGTATACGATCCGCAACGTGTACTTTGGACAAACAACTATCAGATATCAGTTTATGATATTAGAAAAATGCATAGAACATCCAAGTATTTGTACCTTGCGTACAATGCATTAGAGCGTCCGGTTTACGATCCGCAACGTGTACATTGGACAAATAACTATCAGATATTGCACTTACTATCAGTTTATATTAAAAAAATGCATAGAACATCCAAGTATTCGTACATTGTGCACAATGCATTAGGGCGTCCGGTTTACGACCCGCAACGTGTACGTTGGACAAACAACTATCAGATGTTGCAGCCATTTGCTGCCAGTTCGTACGGTGAACGGTGTCTTCGCCCATCTGATTAGTATTAGCTGGATTATCGCTGCTCTCTGTCTATCTCGGGGCTTGGAATTTGAGAATTGCAACTGATATTGCAAATTTGATATTTTGGACGTACTGGTATTGTGGATGTTGATTCAAAATGAAATGTTGTAGATTGTAGAGGTTTAAACCAAAACTAACCTCAGTTTCGTACGATTTGTTGTAGACAACTGGACCCGCGCGCACATCATAGCGCCTAACATCAAATACTATCAGTGTTGTAGTTAGGTGATACAAGCACCACCCACAGTTAGGGGTAAAATCTTGTTGGTGAGATCTCGTTTGTCCTAAAGATACTCAAATTTACCTTTAACCAAAATTCCTCTGACAAAATTGCGCTTTATCGAAGACCTGATACTCTATTAATAAACAGAACAATGAATTGTTTGAGTAGCCGAAACTCCATTCGATTCAATTCAACAATAACTAAACGGCTGTTTCGGAACTACAATAATTTCGCATATTAATAAATTCTTAGCAAAAACGATGATACAATATTGGACTTCGAAAGATAGTTCGTATTCGGTATGCCTGGCCCGAAATAGTTGCGATTAGGGTTGCTACAAGGTACATAAACGATTTTGGAAACTATCGTGAGTGTTTATTCCGCAGCCCCAAAGTGTTATTGGCTTGATTTGTTGAATAAAAACGATGCTTCTAGAATTAATTTCTTTTATTTGTTCCCAAAGTTTGTGTATCGCAGACATGAAAAATTTTGAAGGCAAGATGGTGGCAAAACATTTTGACAGATGCACCTTTGACTTTGACAGGTGACATTTTTTAATTTGACAAATTAATATTAAGAATATTATGAAATTACAATATTAAGAAACTGAACAGTGAGTGTTATCCATTACAAATACGGCTATACACACGTAATGCAAGGTTACGTAACAGGGTTAATATTTTTAAAATATAATTAGTCTGTAATTTTAATTATAAAAAAATATTCGATACTTTTTTTTTCTTGCAAATAAATTAAAAATGGCTGAGATTTATCGCTTATAAGATTCTGTGTTGGGACGTGTGACGTCACACCACTAAACAAAAATGTGATAGATTGAGTGGTGTGACGTCACGATCAAGGAACTTTAGTGCGTTGTATCTCTTACTTTTTTAACAGAATTACAATAAAAAAATACGTGTCCATATTTTGTAATGATCAATATAATGGACAAAGATTTTTTTAGTCAACAGCCCCATTATTTTTTGGGAATTATCTCAACGGTTTAAGTCAACAGTTTTGGAAAAATGCGAGAAAAACATGTGTGTACCATGGACACACGTTTCTAAGGTTTTTTGTTTGGAAATCTTAATTGTCCCATTCAATATCACATATAGATGCTTACCTCTTGTCTGTCACAAAGAAAATTCATTCAAAAAATTCTAACAAAATGAGACTTGTCATAAAAGCAAATAGATTCCGTTTTTACGATCTTGTCGAGAGAAAACTTAAATGAAAATATCTACAAACACTCCGTGGTTTATGTTTGTCTGACACTAAACAGAATAAGGTGATTGAAAACCGGTGGAAATAGAAAAACAACACTGTATTTTTGCCGACTTCAAAAAAGGAGGTACCTTATCAATTCGATGCGTATTAACGCAAAACGTGAATTTAAAATTTCCAAAATCAGTGAGATTCTGACCATTATTTTTTATCAGCTTACAGTAGCGTTCGTGGCCCAGTGGTCGTTGGTACGGCGTGTAAGCCGGGGGTCCTGGGTTCAAATCTAGTGTGGCAAAGACCATGTTTTGGAAGGCACGTAAAACTGTGGGTCCCCGCTGTTTCCTATAAGAAATGTAGGAGTCGTTAGGTCATGTTGCAAGCCCTGTAATAGTAATCTCGGCGACCTAGAACTGCAACATATAGGTTAGCCACACAACCTATAAATTGTGATTTGACTCTGACAGTGTAAGTAGGGTTACCTGTTCTGTTGGAGTATAAACCCCAAATATTATTATTTATTATAATAACATTTATTCCAACTACAACGTAACCAACGTACGGGCGTGCCCTAGCACGCTCGTACTCTTACTTAGGCAATCGTCAACATCGTCGCTTACCAGCATTTATACTAGCTTGTACTGTACGTTGATCGATCAGTCAGTCAATCAATCAGTCACGCTTTCAATTTAAATGCATTTTTTTAAATGATATGTATTCCAATGTTGTTAAATCAGAATTAAATATTTTTGTATCGACTCATATTGATCTGTTTAATAATGACTTGCAAAATCCGTTACTGCCTCTAATTAAATGCGATTTAATTAATTATTATTAGCTGTGACAACCCTGGGCCCAGAGTATAGTTGGGATACTTCGTCAAGTGACTTATTGTACTTGTTTTAGGCAGAATATAATCCAGTGCCCGTTATGAAGTTTTGAAATTCGATAGTCGAAATGTTCGAACTTCCAAATATGAAAGTTTCAAATTTTGTAGCACGTAATAGATTGCCATGTCGACGGAAGGTATGTATAGATAAATACAACTAGTGGATTGAGCTTCTTAAAATAAACATTCCAACGTCAGTAGGTCAGGTTTGAACATCGACCACAATACGCGATCAAAGCGACTACGCTGCGGCAGCATCCGGCGAAGCACCAGAGATACGACTTTTCCTTATTACAGAGTTCACAATGATTCATAATTTAGGAATTAATTATGCAACTTTTGTATGACGATCACCATACAAAACAATAAAGCCAATTGATAAAATTTGTCTCACCTTTGTATAGCAGTTTTAGCCGAAAATAGATTGGAAAACCACCATTTTAACCAACAACAAGTTCCGTAGATCCGGCTAAACCTAGGTTTAGCCGCACATCGGGCTTTAATTGCAACATAAAAGCCTACAAGTGTTTGGGTTTAGGATTGGCGATTCATTAATATTTTGAATAAACTGCTTCTAGTATTTTCTGTATTTCAGAACAAGACATAGATTATAGGCACATGCGAGCTGAGAAAACTTTGTACAGATATGAATTTCAGATTTTAAATTTGGAATTGAAATCAGTTTTTGTTGAGCGCTGATGAAAATGGAACATTGTAGCGAGTTCGGAACTGGAACGAATGCGGAATTGTTTTAATTTTTATTTTGATTGTTTTAGTTTTATGAGCTTTAATAAATATCAATCACTGAATATTTAACTAAACAAAGCGACTGCGATTTTATAAAATACGAATGTATGGATGGACGATTTGAAACCAATTTGACTTAAAAATCATAATAATATTTTATTATGTAGCATGTAAATCATTTTGGCCCTTTTGACCCTTGACTGGGTCTAAACTTTACCTAAGTGATAGGCTTGGTTGGTAGACTTTGGATGCGGTTAGTTACCACCCACTGGACAAAAAAGGGTCACCAAGTGGTCATTAGGATCGGCATGATATTTAATGACGCCAGGTTTTTTTTATGTGAAGTAAGAAGATGAGCAAGACATAGCCTTCGACATACCCTTCACTAAAACTAATCTTGGTCAAAATTCACCAACCACAAGGCTATGCAAAGAGTATAACCAACTAGTTAGGCAAGCACGAGACATGGACATAGATATGGATATTTTTAACAATACTCTGAACAAATTTAAGAACAATACACTAAAAATCATGCAATCTCACAAATAGATAGTCACTTAACTTTAAACCCAGAATTATATTATATTATTATATTATATATATTTATTTTACAATTTATTTTATTACTCAAATGTTTTTCTTATTTTATCTGAGGGAATTTAATTTTTGTTTGTGTAGAATTTGATTTTTGTTTTTAATATCTATAGAATTTCATTTTTGTTTAAAATTAGATTTAATTAGTTTTAATTAATTTTCCTATAAAACTTTTGGTATTGTTATGTATTTCTAAATTGTCATATGTATCAGATACTATACTCAATGTTAATAATATGCTACTTAACAATTCTATAATGTATGTGATGTTGAAATACTTATTAAATAAATAAAGACGCTCTCCTGATGTCAAGAGATAACGCTGCCCATTTCACAATGATGTGAAATTCTAGTTACACTGAACCAACGCTTCTAACTCAAGAGTCATAAGATGTTAAGACTCCTTTGTCCAGTAATTTTACTAGCTACAGTGCCCTCCTACCAAAGCATAGTAATGTTTGCACATCACTGTTCAGGCGGTAGAACAACCGGCACATTGTGGTACCCACCTAGACGACCTCCTGCGAAGGAAGTCTACCCCCGGTAAAGAGGGATTCTGATGACTGGCTGACCGTCTGCTTGGTTATAGTTTTAGTTACTCATAATATGCCTTCTTTTAACCACAACCCACCTCTTGGATGCAATGCACTTAGAATTTTACATCATCGTGAAATTCTGGTTGACTGGTTATTTAACGCTGCCTATTAAAATTATCTCTTAATATCAGGAGAGCGTCTTGCTCGTATTCTTACTTCTTATCATAAAAAATAGGCCAAGCGCTTGTCAGGCTACGCGTGATGTAGGCGTAGTACTGGCACATAGAATATTAACTGCCTTAACAACAATTACAAACAACAACAACAATTTAGTTTTAAGAGGGGGAGGACGCTCAAAAAAAAGTTTTAAATTTAAATATCTTTAAGACGGAATATTTAATCGAAAAAGTATCTTAGCAACCCGTCTCTCATTTTGAAATACCTATTCAACGATACCCCACATGATGGGAACAGTCGGAAAAAAAATCATCCCCACTTCACGGTATGTAAATTAATTGATTTAAAATTATTTTTTATTACCGTTTTCTTACCCTAATCATTGCCCTCCTCTGTGCAAAATTTCAGCTTTCTAGAACCTATAGCTTCTCCACAAAGCCGCGGACGGACGGTCAAAGCAAAACTATAAGGCTCCCTTTTTTACTACGGTAGCCTAAAAAGTAAAATAAATGTAATTTTATTTCTTCGCGCAAATAGCCGTACTTATTTGGTTATATTCCCAAGGGCTGTTCCCACTCACCTGTATATCACGCGCTATATTTTATCAATAAAGTGTTATATAAACTGGTAGTCACGTACTACATTGGGTCGTTCCCTCAGGTACTCGGAACGACGTTTTCACACTAACTGATTTCAAGTAACTAAATATGTTCTAAGAGTTTTAGTGTTGTATCTAGTTGTTTTTTGGTACAAAATGTAAAAAGACAAGCAAAATCCCTCATCCTGATGGTAAGAGATTACTCTATCTTCATAATCAGTACAGTACTACATATAACGGGTCTTGAGCCTAGTTTGGGGTATAGGTTCTCATTATTAATAGATATAAGTCATTGACGACCTCTGTGGCGCGGTGGGCTAATACCCGCCTGCAACGCAGAAGGTTGCGGGTTCGATTCCCGCATGGGACAAATGTTTGTGTGATCCACAGGTATTTGTTTCTGGTCTGGGTGGTTTTTCAATATCTATTATAAGTATTTATTTACAAAAGAAAAGTATATAAGTATTATATCCGTTATCCTAACCACCATATTACAAGCATTAAGTTGCTTAGTTTGGGGTTAGGTGGCGCTGTGTTAAACGTCCTGAAATAATTAAATTATTTATATGTACCTACTACCCAAAGTTTTTTTCACTGCACTATCGCTTTTTACTCATGAGTCATAAGACACTTTAATGTACTTTTTTTTTTTTTTTTTTTTTTTTTTTTATGTAATAGGTGACAAACAAGCAGACGGCCCACCTGATGGTGAGTGGCTACCGTCGCCTATGGATACCTGCAATACCAGGGGTACCGCTGGTACGTTGCCTACCTTTCAAGACTCTATTCACTTGCCTTTTGAAGAGTCCCATGTTATAGCTCATCGGAAATACCGCGGGCGGAAGCTCATTCCACAATTTGCAGGTGTACGGCAAGAAGGAGCGAGTGAATCGCACAGTGCGAGAATGCCAAGCATCAATAATGTGTGGATGGGCTTTCGAGCGGTGACGGCTCGTGCGGTGATAAAAGCGCGAGGCCGGAATCAGGTCGAATAACTCTTCAGAACACTCCCCATTGTATAAACGGTAGAAGATACAAAGGGATCCTACGTCCCTACGAAAACTGAGCGGCTGAGCTATTGCCTTTTATATTTTAGTCTTATTAATGAGGAGTTTTAACCGCAAGTAATTAAAGGTATGTACATTAATGTGAACATCAGATATATTGGCTATGAATTAGCCCTTAGCCCTACTTTAAAGGAAGTCTACGTCCTCAGAAAATTTAAAATTACCCGAATAAAAATTAAAATTTTAAAATCTCCTAACGTGATTCCTTAAAGTTACATCTTAAAGTTAAGTTGTAACTTAACCACTTAGTTACGTTATGTTAAATTTTTACCGCATTTCTACGGTATTACCGTCACGTACATCACGTTTACGTGGCCACGTAGAATATTACCGAAGTATAATATTACAGGTGTAATTTTGCGTTTTGAATTTATTTTGCATTGTTTCTGGAAATGTGTATTCATAAAATAAATTATGTTGCCAACTACTTTACGACCTATAAAATAATGTAGGCACGAAACATTTAAGCAAATTAATTATTATTTAAATATACATTATCTTCATCAACATCTTAGCCGTAAGACGTCCACCGCGGAACATAGGCCTCCCCTTTGGACTTCCATATGTACCGGTTGGAAGCGACCTGTGTCCAGCGTCTTCCGGCGACCTTTATAAGGTCGTCTGTCTACCTTGTGGGTGGACGTCCTACGCTGCGCTTGCTAGTCCGTATCGACTCGAGCACTTTTCGACCCCATCGGCCATTCGCTATTTTTAAGTTTATCTCTGTATATTTTTCTGTATTCCAATAAAGAGTTATCTATCTATCTATCTATCTATCTACGCGCTATGTGGTCTGCCTATTGCCACTTCAGTTTGCTAATCCGCTGGGCTATGTCGGGGTGTATTATTTAAATAAACGTTTTACATTAAAAAGCTCGTTATAAGACCGCCTATTGTTAGCTAGCGCTTATTTATATTATGAGGTCTACTCTACAACTATTAGTATTTTTTTTTTGTAAATTCTTAGATGTAAAAATATTTCATCCATTATTAGTTAGGCTTTGAGCACGACCTTTCGTGATGTTAGCGTTGATGCGGCCGTAGATAGTACCTGACTAAACCTTAATCCTGCCTTCAATTTTCAATAACTGCTTAAAGTAAAGAGCGTATATATCGAGTGACGCTCTCTCGCTATTTGACAAATTTTGAAATATAAATTCATAGAATTAATTTATTGAAAATTCCTTAATACCAGCCCTGCATAATATTATTGCACACATTTAAAAAGTGTTTTCAATTTGATATATTAAAAAATGGCAAGGGGAGCAGTATTTAATATTTTTTTCAAAAATTCTTTTAATGCCGTTTTTAATACGGATTTATTTTGGAATTATGGATTTTTTATATTTATATTATGGAGGGCTGGTCTTAAGGAATTTAAAAAAAAATTCTATGACTTCATATTTCAAAATTTGTCAAATAGTGCGAGCAAGAGAGCGTCCTCGATACGCTCTTAACCTGTTAAGGGGTCTACCCTCTTTAGACGGGCAAAGATAAGGCTATTTTCACGAATTTTTTTGACCGGTATACGTCATAAATATGGACATAAAAAGTGTTAGGCCTAAAAGATACACTATTTGATTACACAAGAAAAATTTTTTTATATTTATTTTAATCAGTTTTTATACATAAAAATGAGGGAGAAGACTGGTCCAAAAAAAAAAGATGAGTGTGCGCTGTTGATGAAATATCTGGAATGGATGATCTGAAAAAATTATAAAAAATAGTTTTAGATTCAGTAAGTAAATGGCTATAGCGCATATCATACGATTTTTGAAATTTTGAGTTTAACTATTTATTTTTGGCAAAGAACGACGGAAAAAAGACGTGATTTTTCGTACTTTTTCGAAAAATGGCTGCCATTTTGTCATTTTTGAAAAAAAAATAAATCGTATGATATGCGCTATAGCCATGTACTTACTGAATCTAAAACTATATATATTTTTTTTTTCAGATCATCCATTCCAGATATTTCATCAACAGCGCACACTCATCTTTTTTTTTGGACCAGTCTTCTCCCTCATTTTTATGTATAAAAACTGATTAAAATAAATATAAAAAATTTTTTCTTGTGTAATCAAATAGTGTATCTTTTAGGCCTAACACTTTTTATGTCCATATTTATGACGTATACCGGTCAAAAAAATTCGTGAAAATAGCCTTATCTTTGCCCGTCTAAAGAGGGTAGACCCCTTAACTTGTTCTGTTGTAATATAATAAATCCTCAAAATAAATACATTTTCATCTAGTCACTATTTCTAGCATAAACTTGTGACTAGTGACCAAAACGCTAAACAATGAATGCTAATGGACTTCGTCTGACGCAGTTGAGTCATTGCTAACTAAGTTTTGTCAGGCGCTGAGTTTGTCCCAGGCCTAAACATGCTTGAAACTAGACTATTTGCGAATATGATGCTGTGTGCACTAAAGTTAGTGTTCTAGGTATGAATTAAACTCTAGCATAAGACTAGGATTATGATTTTTGGCAACAATAGGATATAATAATTATTATGATTCAAGTATTCTTACTAATATTTTAAACGTGAAAGTGTGTAAGAATGTCTGGATGTATGTTTATTACTCTTAACGCCTAAACGGGTAGACCGATTGAAATTTGGTTTAGAGATAGCTTAGACCCTGAAATAACCCATAGGCTATTTTATATAGTACAGTGGGTAAAACTGCTAGGCGCATCAGGTAATTTTACGAAATACCTTTAATAACTTTTGAAAAACAACTTCTTGTTTCCGATAAATTCTTTTCTTGATTTCTAACATAAATTATTATTCACACTTCCTATTATTAGGAACTATGATTGTGTTTTGACTCTGACATAGTAGATTAACCTGTTCTGTTGTCAATATCGTAAATACATACTAGGGGGTAGACTTCCTTTGCAGGAGGTCGACTAGATGGGTACCCCAACAGTGCCAGTTATTCTACCGCCTGCGCAGTGATGTGCAAAAATTACTGTGCTTCGGTAGGAGGGCACTGTATCTAGTGAAATAACTGGGCTGGAGATGGGCTGGAGAGTCTTAACATCTTATGACTCTCAAGTTAGAAGCGTTGGCGCAGTGTACTGTACTAATTATTATGGGCAGCGTTATCTCTTACCAGGAGAGCGTCTTGCACGTCCTCTTACTTCATTGTATAAAAAAATAACATACGTAAGTTTAACTACACGTTTATGCTACACTCTGTAGGTACCTATATCTTAAATTAATATCTCAAGCACATCACCGTACTATTTTTCAGCCCCAAAACAACATTCCAGCAAAACAGTCATAAAAGTTTGCGCACAATCTTATATATAAAATTCTAGCGCGTCTACATCGTGTAAAAATTACTTTTTCATAAGAAAACATCATTTTCTGTGCAACGGAGATGAACATACATCCTTAACGCCACTTCTATAAATATATCTTGGATAAGGATTAAGTTAATAAATTAGGATAGATGCCGCGATGTTCTTTTATTTGCGTGTCTAATGTGTTAGGTGTCTGTAACATAGCTCACGACTATAACAGGCGCCATCGTTCCTTAACTTTGTTTTGTTGTACTCTTTTTCCAAAATAAACAATTTATATTTGAAGCAGTGAAATAACTGGGCCGAAGAGTAATTAACATCTTATGACTCTTAAAGAAGCGTTAGCGCAGTGTTCCCACAATTTTAAATCATTGTAAAACCCTGGGTAGCACTGTACTAATTATGGGGTCGTTTTCTTACTTCTGTGTATAAACAAGTAAAATTTCAGCTCAATCGGGACACCGGGAAGTGGGTCAAATTTAAGTTGCAAGATTTGATTACAGACAGACAGACAGACAACAGATAAGTGAAAGTAAATAAAAGCTTGTAAAAAGGTGGAGCAAAGCTCTCTAACAATCTCGGTTGTTATTGCAGATGTCAAACAAAAAAATTTTGTTATAAATAGGTAATCGTTAGACTACTATCTTGAACGATGATGCAGCCTAAGATGGTAACAGACTAAATCTAAAATTTCGGATAAAACATTTGCATCCCCGAATCACGATTCATCGTTTGTTTTGATACCATCAGTAGATGCCATAGTTCTCACGGCATGTCTCGTACTATATTATCATTTTCTGGATGAGGCATAGCTGGATGGAGGCATAAAACCAGAATATTTTATGGGTTCTAGATTCGCCGACAGATATTCCGAAGGCTTGCTAAACTTATGATTATACAGAATGTTAAATTTCGGCTGGCTAGTATTTTTATACATATTATGTATGTTTATTATATCTTTACTCAAAATTTTAAGCTTTAAAAACAGATAATATTTTTTGGTCAGGAAATAAAAAAAACTCTTTTGTGCCAAAATTATTTACTGGTATCTTTTGTGTTGCAATAAAAAGATTGAAAGTTTTTCAAAATAAAGATTATTAATTTCTTTGCTCGTATTAGCCTTACCGAAATATCATATTATAATCCAAACGTATAAACATTACTGCTAGACAACATTAAAATTGGCGATTTAAAATATTTCAACATATTCGAATATCCACACAAAGATAATGAGTAATAATAGGCTATCCTTCACAATTTGGGACGTTACTTCCCCTCATATCTATTTCAATCTTACCTCCCAGATTTAAGATCGATTACCATCATACCCTCTTGAGACTTGAGCTAACTACAAACACGATCTCTTGTTATTTGCATGGATCTAGTTAGCTCCCTACGATTAATTACTCCAAGAGTAGAAGTTCCTTTAATTAATTTGGCAAACTTATCTTAAAGTTCGAGCTTAGAAACTTGGCCTCTTGACTCGCTGATGGATATGTATTCATTAGCCAGTTTTAATTTAGAATTTAGGATGGATTTTAGGAAGCTATTTTGATGATGAACATCATTTTTCAAAAGGTTATTAAATCACACTAATTTGTTATCGTTTATCATCTTTTAATTAACATTTTGAAGCTATCACAACCATTCATTAAAATATACCTGTGAAAATGATTGATATCGCGTATTTTTTGTATACTTTTTGAAAGTTTTTGAACTACTACATGACCACGCACTGTAGGTTGTTTAGTGATTTTCATTTCTCATCAGAATTATTTTTAGCTTTATATAATATTATCACATATCGTCATTAATAGAAGATGTTAACATATCGTATTCCATTGCAGAACATAATGGCGTATCCACTTGAACAGTTTCTGATAATTTAGAGAAATCAACATTGTAAAAAGATGGTTCATCATCAGACACTATTGGAACAAATCTATGACCCCAAAGTATGTCTTTACTTGTGTAACTCGTCCGCGCTTGCATCGGTTGTCCAGTGGATTCTATCAATCCTTCAAATACTGCTAAGATTTCCATTCTATCAAAAAGTAAATCTGCAGCTGATATATTGTAAAGAGGACTTTTTTCATCAATCACATGTATAACTGATACAGGCCAAAGAAAAAAAGTCGACTCGCACCCATCAAACTCCACTTTCAGCTCGTCTTGTTCAATATCTTCTTCAAAATCACCAGGAATATTTGAACAATTCACAACAAACATTGATGCCTTAATATTAAGTATCCGTGGAGCCCTAACATCTCCAACTCTGAAAATTAGACACAATTTGTCATTCCTCAAAGTTACAGCTAATTGCTTGCTGAAGAGAATAGTTTGTGTTCTTGACTTGGGTCGAGTCAATTTGGCGAAAAGGATTCCTACCATGAACGCTTGGAATATGGAGCTGACAATACATTGTAGGCACATTGTTATGATAGTTTGAGGGCATTCTAAGGTGATGGCTCGTCGGCCGTAAGCTACTGTCGTGTGGACTTCAACACTGAAGAGAAAAGTAGAGGTAAATCCATAGATATTTTTAACGCAAGGAGTCCATTGAGTCGTATTTTGGTTGTGAGGTAGATGTTCTTCAGTCAGGTCGCCATGAGCTATGGCGATGGCCCAATGGATGAATCCAAATAGTAACCAATCAGCAGTGAAAGCCGCGAAGAAGTGAAGTAAGGTCCACCTCCATCGAGCTTCTACCAGGGTCATAAACCAGGAGGAAAATTTTCCAAAGTGGCTGTTTGGTTTCCACCTTTCAATATTGAAGTCGCCATTTTTGCTGATGATTCTTCTTGGCTTCGGTCTCTGAGATTTCTGTCGATGCAGTCCTGGAAATTTAAAATGGCTTTTGTGTTACAAGCATCTATGTATATATATTTGCATTATGTTATAAATAAATAATGTAGAGATAAGACATTGAGTATTAATTAGGCATTTACATAGTACGTCACTGTGACGTGTTATGTAACTGTATATTTACAAAACTACAGGTATAAAGTATTTATCTTTCTATTATTACAGGTATTATATTACTAGCGAATATAATAAACATAATAAGTGGTACAAAATTTAAAGGCCTTTTTATGATAAACGCACAGCTTTAGTATCAAGAACTAATTCTTAACAAATAAGGCTAAAATAGGCTTCATGATAGTGATATCGCCTATACGTACAGAATGGACTTACTGTTTCGTGGGTAATAGATTCCAGGTTTGACGGGTGTTAGGCTTTGAACCAAATTTTCTTCATCTTGTTTAGATTGAATTTCATCAAACGCAGTCCTGTTTTCTTGATTCTGCAAATTGATATTTAAAAACAAATTAACTTTTTTTTATTTTCTCGTTTCATTATTCAGTTTATTTTTGACACCTACCTATATAATTTTAAGTTTTTTATTCCTCTTTAATTTCATAGATTATAATAATGTTTTTATAAGATCACACAGGGTTTAGATTCGCTTAAATGAGTTACTTAAAATAGGTTTATAGCGTTTGTTAAAGAATTTAGAGAACGGCAAACTGCCTGCCAGAGAAAAAGGTAATTAAAATTACTTTATATTAATTAATAAGAGAAGGGTCCCGTATTTCGCAAAAAGAGATGGATGACATAAGATAGACAATATCTAAATAAAGAGCAGAGCAACTCAAAACTAAACTCAACGACAGTAAGAACTACGAGTATAATAGGTAATCTAGAAAACACATGGCAAGAAGAGTTTTCCTCGTCACATTACTCGGTTAAAAAACCAAGCGAAAATTTGATGAGAGCAATGAAATTATCCAAAATTGACTTACCATTTTCCTCGAGAGGGAATTTTTTTGCGTATTTTCATTCGACGGCCGAATAATTCATGTATGAAAACAACGTGTGTAGCATCTTTGTGGACGGAACCGCGACTGAAATTGTGATCCGTGGAGATTACTTCAGTAGCTTCATGTTTGAGCATATTATAATGTTATTTGATGAAGATAATAATAATATATTTGCGAGGCACTGGTAAATTTAAATTACTATTTTGTCATCTTTTAGGTTCTGAATATTTTTTAAAATTATATCTGAATAATTTGGCAGATCGCACAGAAATTTATTGAGCACAATGTGTGTTTTAAATTATGCTTGACAATAATATAAAAGGTTAAGTTTATTTGTGAACTTAATTTAAAATAATTTTTACTACACATAATATTATATTAATTATTACATAATATTTTCATACGGCAAAAAACAAAATCTGTTTTTCTTCCATGTTTTTTTGGAAATAATACACCATAGACTTAATGTCATAATGTGAAAAATACACATTTTATCTTATTCTTACATATAATATTTTAATTGTATTTTGACTTTTTACTTATTAAATAAACTGTTTAATCTTTGTTTAAAATGTATAGAAATCAATTAAACGGTTTTTAAGTTATGAATTAAAACGTGAGTCTAATACTAATGACTATTTGACTTTGGAAATCAGATTATCATTAATATTATAGTACCTTTGTTTTATAACATTTTAACAATAATGTTAACTCTTGAATACATTTTCAAAAAACATATTGTATAATGTAATTTTTGTACGAAACCCCGAATTGACCGTCACTGTAACATTTTTCCAAAAGTAATATCATAAATCAAACACTGTTACTTTACAAGACATTTGATAACACAACTATCGCTTATGATAACTAGTATTTATTCAGCAAACACCTATTTTTGTTCAAAAATATTTTTATAGAATTTAAATTTTCAGCGAGTGTTAGTAATGGTAATAAATGCTACTTTTCATTAGCATGCAAATTTTCAAGTCTTATCATGCTACGTGCTTTTGCTAAAAATATTTTTAATTTGATTATGAATAGCTGTGAATTGTGATTTGTTAAATTTCTTTGGTGTGTAGAGTATTGCTTAAATTATTTCGCATCGAATGAAATTGGCATTAGCACGACAGTCAATTAGAACCAGCACGGTCGCGTTTTTGTCGCATGATAGCAGCAGGACGCAAACGCAGATGATTGCTATTAAATTAGCATTAATTTATTTTAGCAACTACGATTAACCTAATTATTGGCCTTTAGCAATTAAATTCATATTATTATAATGCTAATTATTCCAACACTAGCTAGTTTAAATCTCAAAGTGGATATTTTCTCTATGATCTAAAATTATATAAGCATTTTATTATGGGGGTATAATCTGGTCAATATCCGAAATGTCTAAGAACAAAGTGTATTTTTAACAAATATTTTGGTAACACTTAAAATTAACTAACATTAACCGGCTGTCACACTTAGCCGGCTAAACTTTGGTATAGCCATAATTCGGGCTTGAACCGCAACATATGCACAAATTTTCGCCTTAATATTACTAGTGAGAAACGACATGACAACAACAAAAGTGGCCCTAAGCAAGTCCCCTGGAGAACTCCCCTTTGTTTACTCAAGAGTATCAATATCATTGATGGAACTACTGCTCAAATGTATTGTATTGTAATTAATATCTTTATTTACATTTGCTAACGTCAGGCACTGTTTGAAGAAGATTTACTATTCAGAAATGGGGAAGCTTTTCTACTAAATGCTTTGCTGAAATCTGATGATGTGATGACACATTTTTATTGCAATGCATATTTTACTTATTAATCAAATATTTTCAGCAACCTGCATAATTAAAAGATTCGTTTTTTGTAACACATGTATTGAAGATTTTAGGTATACTTATTATGATGACATCCATAATAATAATCTTATTATAAAGTAACTTAAGAGAAAACATCCTGTGCTTTTAAAAGATCTTTAAATAAACCTCTTTTAGCATGATGTGGTTATTTAATCCAAAACCCACGCGTGTAAGGATTACTGGAAGTGAATGATCAAGTGAGAAGCCTACGAAAACATCGTTACTGGTCAATGAACAACATTTTTCTTCTTACGTATCACGCCTACGAACAGAATATGCTTCATAATAATAATGTTGGACAGTATCAAAGGTTTGATTTTTTTTAAAATTAATATAATTAAAGAATTTAGAAATTGGGATAAATATTTTAGTGTCTATTTCTTATCTACATTTCTTTTGTTATTTATTTTTTATTTGGCATAGGTACGTAAGAGCACATAAAACACAGTAAAGTAACTGTTTATTATTTTATTTAAAAAAAACACCTATCTCTAATAATAATTGTACTAAATAGGTACCTAACGCTAAGCATAAGCTTTGTAATAATAATATTTAACTGAAGTTCGGTGTAGACGTGTAAAACCGTGGTGCAACTATGTACATATATTATAATGTCGTGTTATAACTCTTATAGTAAACGTCTCCCGCTTTTAACAAAAGTAGTGAAATTTAAATTATAATATTTATAATAATATGTTCATTGATTTAACTTTAATTGTGATTTTGAGACATATACCTAAGATCAATTTTATGTACGAAAAAAATTATAATGTTTTCTGAGAAAGTATCTTCTACATTTAATATTCATAATTCCTTTTGAAATCCAAAGTATGTTCTGTATTTTATTTTGTTATTTTTATTCTTTATACTTTATTTACCAACAGTAAAGTACAGTAACAAAACACAGTACACAACACAACAGAACACACACAGAAAAATAAAGTTTTTTTTATGTTATGTTGGTATTCTATGGAAAGTTCTTATACTGTTTTCCATTGCAACCTCAGGGAACGCTGAAAAGGGACTCTGACAGATGACAGGCAATCCCCTGCGTTTGTATATGTTTGTCATTCTATTAGCAAGGAAAACATCTTCGCGGCAACATGAGCTACCAGGCTACCAGCATATTAGAAAGTGTAAGGATAATGTTCACTCAATTACTGCGCTGTCTTATATCAATTTAGCTTTTGCCCGCGGCTTTGTACGTTTTAAACCAGTCCATAAGATGAAAATGTATGATGTACTTGCATATCTATTTCTAGTGTATTATGCTGCCAGCATTTTGTACACTGCCATATATCAGTGGTTTGGAGCATTTGGATTTTCTATAGATTGGCATGTGACTGATTTGTGGATAGTATAACGTTTTAGCTATACTATCATATTATAATTTATAAGTAGGTATGGTATTGTCCCTTACTCACTATCGGAATTTGTCGCAAAAAATATACGGTGTTCTTTTATAATTTTATCTTATTTTATGCTACGTTACATTAATGTTGTCAAGAAACCTCAATAAACCAATTAATTCAATAATAAAATAATTTAATAGGTTTTCGTCCTATTATAATATTTATGGGTGCTTTTAAAAAAGGTCCTCGAAATTTTTCCCATTGCTTATTCAATAGCAGCTTAAGTTGGAGTATTACTTATCTTTAAATTGCAAACCGCTCCATAAATTATTGGGCTCTCTCCCAGATTTTCGTGTTGGAATCCGCCAATATTTAAAAGCCGGTAATTTATTTAAAACCCTATATCCTCACGGTGCCGCGACTTTCTGAATTATAAACGCCCCTGCGTTTAATGGCTCTAATTTCAAACTTTTTGAAAAATCTTCTCCTGGAAAGTTTGGTTGGTGCGGTGTGTTGTGGACTGGAAACAGTACCATGGTTCCATAGATAACGGCGGCTGCAGTGCTGTCTGAACAATGGCACACCTCCTCATAATGCCCTAGCTTCCCTAGAACTTGCACAAATTTGATGACCTTTTAGAGGCAAACAATAAAAAAGGTGGAACTGGCGATACTAGATAAAACAGCTTTACATAATGATGACATAATATTATTTTATAAAAAAATAAAAATAAAAGGAATATAGCCATTTTGACTCGAAGAGAACAAGTTTTTCGGTTCATCAACAGTTTTTCCGTCATTGCTACATTCTAGCCTCACAAGCTTTAACGTCCAAGTACCTTATTGGTCGAAAGATAAAGGAGAGAATTACTTGAGATCATTCTAAACTGGGTCTTGACATATTATGATAGTGTAGGACAGCCGCATTGGCATCTTCTTGTGTCGGTGTCCAAGACTCAGTTTGGGTGCGCCATGCTTGTAATAATTTAGATTTTTTTTTGCCTGAAGCTTACGTATTGCGCAGCACGATCTCATAAAGTGTAGATGAAATCTTCAGGCACTTCACGTGATTTCACTAAAAATGAATATTTAATTCGTTTTCTTTGTCTACAACGGTTATGGCAGAATTCAGTGCCATAATGTTACACCATTATAACACTTATTCAATGTTTTAACTACATTTACTTTTATTACTGTTTGAACTTTGCTTGTTTCGATTTTGTTCAAATTGTTGTCTAGAGGTTGACGAAAATGACTCAAATTTACATTTTTAGGGCTTCTACAAAGAAAATTTAGATACCGTGATTTTATAAGGGTAACTAGTATTGTCTTAATTTTGCTTTGAAGTATTATCGTTTGAATGTTGTAACTATATATTTAAATGAACGTAGACTATTTTATAGATCTGCCAAAAACATTTCTATATAATTCATATTATACATTCATACACACTGTCATGATTTAAAAGAAGAAATACCTACGTATCTAATTTAAAAGAAATTTATTGCAATTTCAGCAGTTTTGTCCGTTAAATAGAAACCTTTATGTTACTCCACTATATCGAAGCGTCTATACTTAATTCAAGCTCAATATGATCTAATATTGTCCATATTTTATTATGAAAAGCGGATTTATAGATAGATAACACTTTTTTGACACTTTACAGACACTGACACTTTTTAACATTTTTATAATATTCCGAGGTAGAAAATATCGCTTAAAAACTTTTTGCCCAACTTTCGTCTTTTCACATTCAACATTGCACTTCTGTCGCATAATATTTTAAGCTCCGAATATATGAAAACTACTCAACGGCAGATGAAACTTAACAGACGGGTTGTTCAAAGGAAATTCAATTAGAACCTTGTTCAGGTGCGACTCGCACCGGTTTAAGCCCGACTAGAACCGGCTAGAACTGGAAATAACCGGATATATCTGGATTTTCAACTTGCCGGGTTAATTTCATTTCGTGCGGAATATGACTTGACACATATTTTGCTGGCGTTAGTTTTAAAGGAAATAGAAAATTAAAATGTTCGGTTAGCCACACAGAAATGTGACGGGAGGATTAAAATACAGGTATGTGAATAAAGTTGTTAGGAAAGGTTTTTTGTTTTACAGTTAATTAAGAAGTGCCCGGGCTATGTACTATTATTTTATGTTGTTCCTTTACTAATATGATGTCTGTCTGTCTGTTGACTTTTCACGCCTAAATCACTGAAGCGATTTAGATGAAATTGAGAATTAATATAGTTTGAGTCTCGGTAATGGACGTGTGATGCTTTTATCCCATTTTTATCCTACTATTATAAAATAATCTTAAAAAAAATTTGAGCCTGACCTAAATTTTTGCTTGTTTTCACTCATAGTTACAAAGAATTAAAAAAAAATAAGATATTGTAAAATAAAAAGTTGAAGAGAAATCTAGTAGAGAGAGGAAGGCCTTTGCCCTTCAGTGGGACACAACGGGCCCGCTGAATTGATTGGATTGAAATTTGGAACATAGATAGATTTTATAACGTAGACGTCCGCTAAGAAAGGATTACGCGGGCAAAGCTGCGAGCGTAAGCTAGTGATATATATATATATATATATATATAGTTTATGAATGTAATTTTTAATAATTAATGTAATTTTTAATCAATAATTTTTAATCAGGCAAATGCCTTTATTGAGAAAAACAAACTAACAATACTACAGCAGTTGAGAACACTTTTATTAACCACAGATCGGCCACAAGCCAATCTACGGAATATCCAAGTGCTCCAAACCACTATCAGATGGCAGAGTGCCCAGAATGCTGACAGCATTGCCACGTTGATTGGCAATACATTTATACGTTGGGCCAAATATATGAATGTAAACAAATAAAGTTAATAAATAACTAACAGTCGCTAAACTGTCCCAACTAGTCCATTACGAACTCACATAAACATGCATGGTTGTATAATTTAAAGTTATACATTATACATGGCAGGCAAATATGGTGAATCTAATGACAGTTAGATTGTTCGACCTCACGGATTAGTTTGGTAGTTGGCGACATGTTGCGCACTTCTGATGCTTGTATGATTTCAGCTGGATTTTTAATGTTTGAGGAAATTTGGAAGGGATTTTGGAAGGGATTTTGTTTTGTTTGTTGTAAAAAATGCATTACGCATACCCTCCCATACGGGGGTATGGGAAGGTTATGTGGGACTCCCCGTGCAGAGCGACTGCACGGGTATACCCACTAAAACAACTCGGCGGCACTCCCGCATCGTCTTAGTGACATGGGACTGGGAATCGGCAGAGCCTTACATATAGTTCCATTTTGCATTTTTGGATATTGGGATGGATAGACAGGTAAAACTTTAAGGGCTCCTTGTTGACCACAAAACCCTCAAAATTTTTAAATTATAATATTTATATTGGCAATAAAAATATTTTCTGACCTCCTGACGACCCGAGAACTTACTCGTACATTGTACATACGACCAAAAATTGAGTTAATTGATTAAATAAATACATTAAGTCCAATAAGATAATGCACACAAAATTAACTTCCGATTAAACTCAGGACCTAAGATTAATGAAAAAACATTTTTTTTTTAGATAAATCTTTCCAGTATTTTTTATTGATTTTCATTGTGAAAGTGAACTTTAATGTCTGGTTGCTAGGAGGTGCACCCAGCACACAAATTTATACATTACAAAAGTTATTATCGCTTTAATGCCAATGAGCTAACCGTGGGACCGGAAATCAGTGAAACAAAAAAACATAACAAAAATAATTAAAAAACAGCCACACCTAACTTCAAGCACAATTTCCAAACTAAACCTAACCTCAAAACGGTAATAGCCACAAAATGGCTATATCCACAAACGTGTGATGATTTGTGAAATTTTATTTGTTTCCCATAATAGAACGTAATGAGGCAAAACCAAATAAATTATCCGAATCCGACCTCGATGGAGATTATTAGCTTTTGGCAAACAGTTATGTGAAATTTCGGTCATTTTATGTCGGTACCTAAATTTACCGTTTGAATTTGTTCTATTTCAATTTAGGCGGACTTAATCTCCTAGATAATTATTTCTTTTTCATTTTTTTTATGTGATGAAGTAGAAGACGAGCAAGACGCTCTCCTGATGTTAAGAGATAACGCTGCCCATAATCAGTACAGTGCTACTTAGGATTTCATAATGATGTGAAATTCTAGGAGCACTGCACCAACGCTTCTTACTCAAGAGTCATAAGATGTAAAGACTCTTTAGCCCAGTAATTTCACTAGCTAGTGCCATAAAGCTAGTTTTTCGAACTGCTTGACCGATTGTTATGCGATTATTAGACGACGTGAACTTTTACTGTATATTTGGTAGGTCTAAGAATAGGTCATAAAGAAATTTAAGCAAAAATGCAGATGAATATGATTTGATTTTTACAGAGAAAAATAGGAGTATTTGTGTTCTTGACGGTTTGCAATAACAGTCCAGGGAATCTCACATAATTATCATAATTTCAGCTCAATTGGAAACCGGTCAAATGTGGAAAAGTGGATCAAATTTAACTTGCAAGATTGATTACAGACAGATAGACAGACAATGGACAGGTAAAAGTAAATAAAAGCTGTAATTAACACTAATCACCAATTGGTGGTCTTATCGCTAGTAGCGATCTCTTTCAGACAACCGTACTGGGGAATTTATACCTAGCTCCCATATAAAATAGCAAAAGTAGTTTATATTATTACTTTTTAGCTGTCCCATATTATTTATAACATCCAAGGAATACCGGGGGTAGACTTCCTTTGCAGGAGGTCGTCTAGGTGGGTACCCCAACAGTGCCAGTTATTCTACCGCCTGAGCAGTAATGTGCAAACATAACTGTGCCGGCAGAAGGGCACTGTAGCTAGTGAAATTACTGGGATAACTCTTTCTTTATCAAAAGTCTTAATGACTCTTGAGTAAGAAGCGTTGGTGCAGTGCACCTAGAATTGCACATCATTGTGAAATTCTGGGTAGCACTGTACTGATTATGGGCAGCGTTATCTCTTAACATCAGGAGAGCGTCTTGCTCGTATTCTTACTCCTCCACATAAAAAAAATCTACACCTCGTTCCCATTCAAACAACAAAAGCAGGTCATATTAGAGGAGATCGTCTCAAATCGAGTTCAAACCAAACACTGGAACTCGAACGTTACACATTTCTTTTATTTTACTTCAAATCTACCCGCATTTCATTTCGGAAACTTCCGTAACCGTTTCCGCTTGTCGAACCTTAAGGCTGGTGTTCCAAGGGTTTATTATGTTTTATAATATATGTATTTTATTAAAACTGTAAGAAAGTATTTTTTTAAATATTGGAAGCATTTTTTACTTGTAGTTTTCGGCCGTGGCTTACCATCCTCAGAAGGCCTATTGGCTATCGCCAAACGACATGTAAAACACTAGAATCCATAGATAATTTTGCATACATTACTTGCTTAAACCTCCTCATTAATATGAGTATAATAACAAACGCAGCAATGTACATCGAAGTTGTCATCAATCGTCGTGGGTGAGAATTAGCCAATAGGCCCTCTGGACAAAACTGTCAATCCAAGTCGCCAAGCAGTCATTATGAAGCAAAGGAGATTCACGCTCTCTAGATTTAGTCTGCTACCACCTTCAAAGCCTGCATCGTTGCTTAATAAGCGAGTTCATGGTCGAAGGCTAACCTATGAATAATAATAAACATGTCTGGAAGAGATCGCTACTAGCGATAAGACCGCCAATTGTAACACTTTTTTCTGTGTAATCTTAGTTCTAAGTTTATATTATTATATTTGTATGCGCAATAAAGAGTTTTCTATTCTATTCTATTCCCGATTTGTATTAGGCCTGATTGGGCCTAGTTAGGAGTGCTAGTTCTTGCCTAATTGTCAAGTTAAACTGTCCCATACATCCTAAAAAAAATGTAATGGATGACAGTTGCACTCTTGACGTTACTGCGGGGTTCTGCTAAATCACACACATCATTCTACAAGGGATTTTTTTTATACTACGAAGTAAGAAGACGAGCAAGACGCTCTTCTAATGGTAAGAAATAATATTGTCCATTATTAGCACAGTTCTACTCAGTGCACTGCGCCCACGCTTCTTAAGACTCTTCAGCCCAGTAATTTCACTAGCTACAGTGCCGAACCGAAGCACAGTAATGTTTGCATATCACTGGTGCAGGTCGTAGAATAACTGGCACTGTTGGGGTACCCACCTAGTCGACCTCCTGCAAAGGAAGTCTACCCACGGTGAAAGCTGATATTGCAATTTTACAGGCCAAACATTATTCTTAAACTTTTATTTAGTGGCTAAAAACGCTGGGCACAAGCTCTTTCACTTTTTCCATCTATCTACTTTTTCATAATATTTCTATCTCTTTTTCTTATCCTTCTGTCATCTTTAAGATATTATTATTTTCACTTGTTCATGTAGTCCCGTCCTAACCCGACAATGCTCTCAAAGTTTTTAAGAGCGACTGTTGTCGATAATTGCTGCAATCCAGATAATGACGCAGAATGTTTTGTGCAGTGAGTGTTGTCGATTTTGTGTATTTATTGCTGTTTCAACTTCCCGTTGAAAAGTTGGAAGTTGCCGCCACATTGTGGCTGGAACAATTCGGAAGTTATTGAGCAAGTTCGCTGACGAATGAACACTGGCGATGAATGATTGAAGACATTGGGATCTTGCAAATGTTATAAATGCAAACGTAAGTGTGTTTGTTACCGCTTTATTCTTAAACTGCTGTTCCGTTGATATTTATTAGCATTGTAAAAGGTCCCTGGAATAACACACACGACATTATCATAATATTTTTTGAGCTACCTTATTCGCAGTTTTTGAGCTAGTATTAATAACAAAGCGAAACTATAAGGCTTCCTTGTTGACTACGGAAGCCTAAAAATGACTATTCTATTTGGTAGACTCTAGTAATATTGTTTTGAGCATTTATATGCTCGCAAGAAATAATAGAGAAATACAATTATTACGAGAGGATAAAAAACATTGGTGGCAATAGAAATAGACTCAGCTGGTAACCACGACTTTAAAACGTTAACACGGTTGCCGAATTTCAACCTGCCCCACGCTCGAAATTTTAAAGATTTTTTCCGTCCAAAAACATTTTTTCATCACACTTTCCGTCCCATAAAGTCCCCCCTAAATTCCTCATCACACAAACCGTATGTTAATCTAGATCCATTCTCGGAAGACTACAAAGTATCCACTAGACCGTCCCACGGCTCCAAATACTGGCCACTTAGTACATGTTTGTTTAGATAAACGAGTGTGTGACGTATCGCGTCTACAGATCGACTCCGACCTTGCTACCCTGGCTCAAAGAATATGGACCGCAGATGGCACGCTTTAATTAGGTAACTTATTCTGCCATTAAATCCGTATAAACTGTTTTAAGTATAATTCAATTCGTATAAATTGTTTTATGTTGCCGCTGAGAAAAAATACACTATGTCCAGTCAGGGGTACGTTACAGTACTTAAGCTACTTGAGCGATATTTGAGCTTACGATCAAGCTCAACTCAAACTCAAAATTCATTTATTAAAATAAGCTACATAAAGTTTATGAGAGTATCCAGTGAAGGACGAATATACCCACTAATACAACTTATCGATGCTCTCTAATCGCCTTTAAAACATAGCCCCATCGACAACCGCATTCCTATAGTGGCAGCTCTACACGCCCCCCCTTCTGGTAGGGCCTGGAAATGGCCGCAAGTACTCATTCATTCCGACGTCATTTGCACCGAAACTCTGGTGCATCCTGAAAACCCTAGTTATTAATGTAGATTAAGAAATAAATAAACCATTGTGTTTATTTATACTTGCAATGACACAAGATTAACAACAACAAAATATAGGCAGTTTAAAAACAAGTAAAATAATATATTTTTGTTATTCAAATCGTCTTTAAAGTGTACCCTTCTGTAAAAATCTCATCTAATTATATTCTATGATCTCCGTCGATCCTTGCCTAAGTAAATATTAGGATCCTATGTTTGGAGTCCTGGTGAGTGAAGAGGCACTTGCGATTGCTTGGCTTTCGGATGAGCATGATTGTTGGCTGATGAATTCTACATTCCGGTCCTATATTAGGTAGGAATTTAATTATCTGATAGGTGAAACTGAAAAAACATTAAAATTAGATTACATTGTTACGAGTAGATAAGATAACTATTTATAGAAACAACACAATTATTATATTATACAAGAACTTAGAAAAACAAGTGCTACTAAAAAGTGTAACGAATTGGTTAGAGCTATATGTTGATAGACATATCCACACTTTGGCAATTATAAAATAGATAACAACAGAGTATAAACAAGGGGTAAACACGCTTTTATCGCACACAGTCAATTACAGACGATTTGGTCTACAATGACCTAAAAAAATGTACTGATCCGATTTATTTGAATTTTGAATATTTGGCTTAATTTAAAAAAAATTTTTAGCAGATAAATTTTTATTTGGTTTCGTTAATATTAAAATGGGTTATAAAAATATTAGTTACCTACTTGTAAAAATGTAGTATCTAGTTGAACTTAATTCTAGTTGAAACGGCCAAATTTCTAGATGAATTCACTCCAATTTCAACGCTCTAAGACATCAATGGCACAGCAAAACGTAAAGGCGTTTGTATTCGCAGAGCCTTTGAGCGATGAATATTTTAATTTCCGGATCGAGATCGTACTCGCAGCCAGATTAAGATGATCCGTGGGATCTTTATTAACAATATTTGCTTAAACTGAGACTATTGTGGAATTAATCAAAAACTGGCGCAGTCGGCAGGATTTGTAATTTGTGGGCAGATGATATTACTGTCATTTCGCTGTTTTGAAAACTAGCTTCGAAAAAAAAATTGTAGCGTTTCTGATCTTGAGCTTGATCTGACCATGTAGGTAGTCCACAAACCCCTGGGGTTTTTGCGTGGGTGCTCAGTACCATGTTTCGGAAGATACGTAAAACTGAGGGTCCTAACGGTTTGCTATAAGATACATATGTAGGAAGAAATCATTACATTTGTTGTAGGTCGCTTAGTAATCTTGGCGATCTGAAACTGCAACAAATAGATTAGCCATACAATGAGTACGATATAATTGTGACTTAACTTTGACAGCGTGAGTAGAAATCTATTACATGCGACCATTACCCCGTGGTTGCTATTACCCCATGCGTAAATAGTAGTCTAAATTTGATTCATAATATAATTTAGGAGTACGTTTTAGGTCTTATCTAAGGTTAATATAAGGGCTGCAAGTTCAAATCATTTGAATTTAGCAATTATTTATTTCAATAAAACATTAAATATAGCGCAATATTAAATCTTGACAAACATAATTATACACAAACAAATTTTAATTTACCAGCTGTAATTAAATGTAATTAAAATATTGCTAAACAAGATTTTGTTTTCATTATTTAGATATTAGTTTCGGTATTTACTTTGTAATTATGTTTCAGTATTTGTGTTCAAAAAGCTTTTATTAACTTTATAAAAACAATATTATCTGAAGCGAATTTTCATTAACATAAATAAAGTAAATAGATGTTTTTAGCTGAACAGTGGAAGTTTTGCTTCATACAATATCTATCTAAATATCATAGAATATACAACTAAAAATTCATAGGTATGAATTTTTTGTCGTAATAATTGGGATTTATTTTTGGGGGTTTATACTCCAACAGAACAGGTTACCCTACTTACACTGTCAGAGTCAAATCACAGTTTATAGGTTGTGTGGCTAACCTATATGTTTCAGGTCGCCGATATTACTATAGGGCCTTCAAAATGACCTAACGACTGAGTCCTACATATCTTATAGGAAACAGCCGGGACCCACCGTTTTACGTGCCTTCCGAAACACAGTAGCGTCCAGGCGAAAATCTTTGCCACACTGAGATTTGAACCCAGGACCTCCTGCTTACAAGCCGGACGTATGACCACTGGGACACGGACGCTACAAAATCGTATCCTTGTCTTGACTCTACTCTACTTGAACTTTTTTTAAAGATAAGATCCAAAAAGACGACGATGAGGTCCTATCGACCATTTATTTTTTAATTTAAATCACCTATATCTTCGAAAAGGTTGAGTAGATCAATGTTGACAAAAACATGGGTCGTCAGATTTAGTCTATGATTTTATTATGAACATACTCCAAAGAAGACTGTCTAACCCGGATTATTTTTCTACATTTATGACCTTACCTAACATTTTGTAACTCTTAGATCTATTTTTGTAACTACGTTAAACCTCAATAACAGGTGTACAATAAAAATATTTGGAGGTTTCCTTCTAAACATTCTTTCAGGGCCATTTCTTCCCGGGGTTTCATTTTCGCGTATAAAAGACGAAGGTCGTACTTTATTGTCCACAAAAATATTATTTTCTTCAAAGGTTCTGCTATTGTGTTGAAAACTGTTATAATAATTAGCTCGTCCGTCGTAAAACTTTAACGTTGGAGCCATTTTTGTTATCTGAGTGCTATCTTTTAACCTCCGGCACTAAAATGAGGTTTAAGTTTATCAGTGGCCTTCGCATCGTGAATGGGTAGGGTATTGTAAACTTTATAATGTAATATTTGTAGTTTGAAAATTAATTATCTGACTTAGATACACTTTAATAAGGATTAGTTAATAAAGTAGTTCTGGAAGTGATGGTAACAAAGGGTAAGGTGTTATTATGTATCTTCTGTTGTCAATAAATTTTATTCATTTCATTTCATTTCATTTTTCATTTTTTATTGCGATTCCTAACGAATAATAATGTGCATTTTTATGCATGATGTTTAGTGAATCCAAGAGGGAGGAATTATCCCCTGAGAGTTATGTATATCATTTGTGTTATTCGTGGATTTACGCTTCTTTTATTATAATAGGTACTTACTCAATCTTTTCCAAAAAATTGACAGAATATTGAGGGTGCGGGAGTCGAAAGGCTAGTTTTGATTGGCTCATTCAAAGTAGAAACTCTTTGGTTCAACAACGTCTGTGTTATGCAGCGTCAATGCGTATCGTCGGCGAGAGCATACCACCGGTAGTGCGCACTCTATGATTGAGTTCTCTTACATAGAGTACTCAAAATAGTTCTCGCTTTAAAATTTCCACAGTATCAAAAGAAACAGAATCTAATACGTCTTCATTACATGGAAGTTTCAGCAAAAGAAACCCAGGCTTCTCGTTTGACTAGCAATTAGCCCCTCAGTTCATTTCCAAGTTTTTTCCGTTCACCATTCCTACTTCACTGAGTTTCCAACAAAGACTTGCCTTCTATTTTAAAGGCAAATAAACTTTCAACTTATAGAAATCCCATTGTTACTCGTTATGCTATCTCTCTCCGATCTATGTCGTTTGAGAGAGACAGTCGCAGGAGTAGCCAATTTTAATCAAAGTAAAGAATGAATTTTAAAATGCAAGTATGCATCGCATGTTATAGTAATAAGGGCAGAGACCGCGATCCTAAATCAAATCGACGTCGAGGAATACGGTTACCTAATCTGTTCAAAAACTTTCATTGTTATGCCAGTTTTACGTTTGATGTGGTCATATGGACGTTTCTAGCATTATACGAGCCTTAATACTATAACACTTTAGCAACGATATTGGTTTTACTCTGTGACTCTGTGAACCTTAGTCTTATCCAAAGGTTGCAAGCTACCTAAATAATAAATTTCTGCTCGATTAGTTCAGCCATTAAAGTGTAACACAGACACATATAAACCAACACATACCAACAGATTATCAGATCACAGAAAATTCCATTCCATTTACAGAAATACTAACTGACTCGAACAAATTTGCCTGCGTCTGCTTAAAATTTATGCTCAGACTCATATATCATACAATTTGGTCAAGCTGTTTCGACATGATTTTTTTATAGATACCTACGTAATTTTTTTATAGATATTATTGATTTCATTTGGTTTAACAGTGTGCGGTATCTGCCTTATTATAAAGTCAGCGGTATGCATATTAAGCTCGGAGTGTTCTTGATTTGATGAAGTTTTGGGCTCTTTGTGTCAGCAGTTCGTGTTGACTATCATTTTAGGTTCACTTTTATAGATAACGTTGAAATTATGACTAAATTAGATTTAAAATATTCTTATTATAATATTTGCTTAGGTATTAAATTTTTGTAATTATCATAGACTGACGTGATAGTGCAAAAGCCAACGAAAAAATAATTTGTGTTCATCTATTTTTTGCGTGCAATGCATTTTTTTGGTGATAAGATAAGCAAATCAGATGCGTGATGGTAGGTAGCATCATGATTGCTATATCGAACCCAGTGTCAGGCAATGTTTTAAAATTCAAAATTCTGCGCTGCATTGCACACTACGCCCTGAGATATTATTTTATTTGTTGAAGCTCGTCATGCCCAGTAATATCACTGGTAGAATTGCCTTTCAATCCAAATCACAGCAATGTCTGTGTAAAATAATAATCTAAGTGTATTGGCAGTCTTATCACTAATAGCGATCTCTTCCAGACAACCATGTGCGGAGAGTAAAACATACTTAGCGAGATAATAACTAAGTAAAGCTGCGGCAATTCCTCACGTTGTCTTAGCAAACAATATACATCATTTAATTATACATTTGCAATTGAATAGTGTTACAATTGGTGGTCTTATCGATAATAGCGATCTCTTCCAGACAATCAAAATAAATATTAGGCCAACCACTTAAATGGTTAAAAGTCAATAAAGAGCATAATTTTAGCGTACTCATTTAACCTCCAGCTCCTGTCCTATGACAGATTTGTCAATAATTGACAACGTTATAAAACATGTCCGATGTTTATCAAAATAGCAATCAACAACCAAACGTTAGGTATTTAATCAAAACGTACCAATTTGCTAAACGCATTGGATTTTGTTTGTGCGAGACAAATTGAGTTACTCCGATTGTATTGAATTATGTGTGGTGAGAACTTGTGTGGATAGGTTTCACATTTAAAGGGTCTTTAAAATAAATAAAAATAAAATAAATAAATAATTTACACTTAAAATACAAGTTGATCTTAAACTCTTAATCTCACAATAATTTCAATAGATACTTTACCGTTATTGTTTGCGTACTTATTTCTTAGATTTATATATACAGTAATATATTGTCTTTTTGTAATAACATAAAACTGTTTATTTAGTATGCTCATATTAAAATATTGTATTGCATGATATTTGTAATATATTTAATCTGTTATAATCTATATATATACATAATATACTAATTTAGATATTTTGTTTATATATATATAGGTATAATCTCAGTGTGGCAAAGATTTTCGCCTGGACGCTACCGTGTTTCGGAAGGCACGTAAAACTGTGGGTCCCGGCTGTTTCCTATAAGATATGTAGGAGGCAGTCGTTAGGTCATGTTGCAGGCCCTGTAGTAATCTCGGCGACCTGAAACTGCAACATATAGGTTAGCCACACAACCTATAAATTGTGATTTGACTCTGACAGTGTAATTAGGGAAACCTGTTCTGTTGGAGTATAAACCCCAATTATTATTATAATATATATACTATTTAGTATCTATTTTATAACATAATAATATATATTATTACATATACTTTGGATACTGTTTGTTTATTTTATACTTCACCACCTACCAGTTTCTGCCATATTATGTTACTCCCTCCCTGCACGGTTGTCTGGAAGAGATCGCTTTTAGCGATAAGACCGCCGGTTGCAACATCTTTGTTTTGTTTGTTAACTACTGTTATAAATTGTTAATTTTCATGTGGTGTTACAATAAAGTATTAATAAATAAATAAACACTATGAACGTTGGCAACTGCGATAGTTTGTTAAAACTGTGTTGCGGTTGCCGACGCCCTCCTTCTTATTCATTTAAACAACTTTTAAACAACTCACTAGGTGTGTTCTGTGTGTCTTTGTTTCATTATAGTATGTTATGTATATATTATAGGGAAAATGATGATACCGGGGGTAGACTTCCTTTGCAGTAGGTCGTCTAGGTGGATACCCCAACAGTACCAGTCATTCTACCGCCTGAGTAGTGATGTGTAAACATTACTGTGCTCCGGTAGGAAGGCACTGTAGCTAGTGAAATTACTGGGCTAAAGAGTCTTAACAACTTATGACTCTTGAGTAAGAAGCGTTGGTGCAATGTTCCTTGAGTTTCACATCATTGTGAAATCCTAAGTAGCACTGTACTGATTATGGGCAGCGTTATCTCTTAACATCAGGAGAGCGTCTTGCTCTTCTTCTACTTCATCACATAAAAAAATAGTTTCTCAAAACACAGACATAGATGGTAGTAGACTAAATCTAGAAGGCGGGATAATCCGTCCTTAACTTCACTGAACACACGGTATTGTTTTTTTACTCATTATAGGTAAGTCTTTACCACGATCGAAGATGACATAAATCGCTCCATGACTCCACTGAACATCATGCCGGAACACGGTTACAATGACTGCTTGGCGACACGGTTTTGTCCAGTAGGTGAAGAAAAACTTATATTACATAATGCTTGTAATCTTATTAATATTAAAAACGTGAAAGTTTGTAAGAATGTGTGGATGTCAGGATGTTTGGATGTATGTTTGTTACTCTTTCACGCCTAAACGGGTAGACCGATTTAGCTGAAATTTGGTAAAGAGATAGCTTAGACCCCGGAATAACACATAGGCTACAAAACACAGTAGCGTCCGTGGTCCAGTGGTCATACCTTCGACTTGTAAGCCGGAGGTCCTGGGTTCAAATCTCAGTATGGCAAAGTTTTCGCCTGGACGCTACCGTGTTTCGGGAGGCACGTAAAACTGTGGGTCCCGGCTGTTTCCTATAAAATATGTAGGAGGCAGTCGTTAGGTCATGTTGAACTGCAACATATAGGTTGGCCACACAACCTGTAAATTGTGATTTGACTGTAACAGTGTAAGTAGGGTAACCTGTTCTATTGGAGTATAAACCCCAATTAATTATTAAAACAGCGGCTAAAACCGATGGGCGCAGCTAGTCTCTTATAGGTAAGTGTTATCAATATTCCTTCCAACCAGGTTGTCTGTAAGAGATTGCTCTATGCGATAAGACCGCCGATTGTATACCTTCAGCTTTATGTGTATTGTCTACTTATGAAACAATTTCTTGTAACCAGGTTTGCAATAAAGTTTTATTGTTTTGTATTAAAAATTACAATAGTATTTTATTGTAATCAAGGTACATTTTAACATGAAAATTATAAAGGTTTAACATACAACCTACACGTTAGCCCATAATTATTTGTCCGTAAGCTAGACTCAGCGAAACGTCTGTTTGTATTTAATTAGAATGTTTAAGTACACCTACTTCAGAGAACGTGGTTTCGCTTGGAACTGCTTTATTACATGTTTATTTCTGTGTAAATTAGTGAAAGACATGTGTCAGAGGATACATGCCGTGAGCGAGCTATTTTATGTTAAAATATACTCTGGACTGGATGTAGCGTCCGTGGCCCAGTGGTCATTGGTCCGACTTGTAAGCCGGAGGTCCTGGGTTCAAATTTTCGCCCGAACGCTACCGTGTTTCGGAAACCGTGTACCGTGGTTCGGAGGCAGTCGTTAGGTCATGTTTCAGGTCCTGTAGTCTGTAGTAATCTCGACGACCTGAAACTGTAACATATAGGTTTGCCACACAACCTATAAATTGTGCTTTGACTCTGACAGTGTAAGTAGGGTAACCTGTTCTGTTGGAGTATAAACCCCATTTATTATTTGTTAAGAGAAGTGGATGTTAAGGCTCTGACGATTCATATATGCTCGTCATAAAGACGATGCGGGAGTGTCGAGTGGTATTTAGTGGGTATACCAGGCATTTCACAGGGAGCCTAACGTTTTTAAAAAAACCCTGTTCTCGCCTGATAATAATCATTGAAAACGTCAGCACATCACAGCCGCAAAGCAACCTATTAATGTATTAGAATAGAATACAAAGACTTACAAATTTTTCTGGCCTCTTTCAACCGGAAAGAATTATAGCAGATTTTTGCCGTTGTAACCAGAAGAGATTTCAAATTGATGCTTACCATCCTCCTGCTTTGGCCCATCTTGTGGTCATAAAAGAACTCGCGGTATCTATTCTAACATATTATTTTTGTAATGAAAGATATACATTAAGCTTGCCTTTAAAGATGAGTCTGTTGGCAGACTAGCCTGTTGACTCAGTAGGCGAGTAAGCTAGCTTTCAGATCTTGGTTGAGTTAAACCTTTGCGCATATGTCTGTTTGATTTGACCCTTACTTGGCTAACTTTTAAAATGATGAGATTTACAATTCGTCAGAATAGTCTTTTACGTTGACCAATAATATTTTTGTCCGTCAAGTAAATTATATTATTAAAAATATTGGACACGTGTTTTTTTTTGTTCATATTTATTTGATAAAAACGTGTAAAATAACACACTAAAGTCGCATGAACGTGACGTCACTCCACGAACACTGCTGCATTTATGTAATGCCGGCTCTGTGCTCGCGCATGACGTCACAGATTTATAATATTTTAATTTTTACGACCTTGTAAAAACTTTGCCTGGCCGATGGGGTCGATAAGTGTTCGAGTGGAGACCACGGACTAGCAAACGAAGCGTAGGACGTCCACCCACAAGGTGAACAGGCGACCTTACAAAGGTCGCTTCCAACCGGTACATATGGAAGTCTAAAGGGAGGCCTATGATCAGCAGTGGACGTCCTACGGCTGAGATGATGATGATGATGACGACCTTGGCAATAACATCCCTATTCAAAGATCATCATCTTCCTGCCCTTATCCCACTCTAGGTAGGGTCGGCACAACACGTTTTTCTCCTCCATTCTACTCTATCATCCGTCATATTATCTTCATCCACTCCCCTTGCACGTATATCCTCTTTCACACAGTTCATCCAAACCTTTTTTGGGCGTCCCCTTCCTGAATTACCACCAATGACTCATAGACTTATAGTACGAATGATAACATCCCTATTCAGTGATCTGAGGTGAAATTGTGTTTTAAATTAAGAGGTAGTAATAATACATTAAATGTTTCAGGTATGTAAAGGTATTCCACCCCAGGAACAACCACATTCCTTATCTAAGGAGTGAGTAAACAAAGTTATGTCCTTTTAATATCCAGGAAATGGTACCGGAGTGTTTTAATTGAAATTATCATTAAAAGTTTTTATTGTTCCGAGATGAAGATTCATTTCACGGATGGGGGGCTGTTTTAATTGTTTCCATGTTTATTTTGGGAGTTATTTTGTCATTTGTGTTCGTCTTAAGTTTTTATTGTACTTTTACTTTACCTTGTCAAGTTATGAAATGGCTGCGTGTGAGACACTGGTGGGGATGTTATTAAGTCACATATTTAATATCTAGATCTAAAGGTTCAATCCACTCAAAATTCGACTAATTTGAGTTATGGTCACTATCAAATTTCCGCACCAAAGGCAACAATAATAAAATATTATGTTAATCTGAAATAATTTTTATGTGACAACCTCTAAAACGACTAAGGACTTTTCTCAAGGTCGTTATATTCGCTTGTTAAAATATCTTTCTGAATTTATTTTGCGTCTGTACTATTGGACTTTTATTTATTGACATATTTATTGACACAGACAGACGCACAGAACCATTTAGTCTAGTGGTCAAGTTCTTTGATAGACAGTACCAATAGTAAAAAACCACAATTGGCTGCACCCATTGATTAATCTTTTAATCTACTAGTATACAGCCATCTGCCTTTCCAGGAGCTCATAAAAACCACATTAATTTCAATCGCGATAGTATAAAAATCTCAATCCACTCGAAAACCAATAATCCGTCGTTCAATCCCATAGAATTCCATCAAAGTGTTCAATTAAACGAGTCAACCGAATGTCGAATATCGTTCTGTCGATCGACTACGTGGACGACGTTGATCGATCGAGCCGGCCGTTCTGTTGGCGACGATAATATTCGCGCTTGGGACAAGTTATGGGACTTATTACTGGCAACTTTGAAGTCGAGCGTTGAATTATGTCTTAGGAACGTTTGTAGCATGAGTAATACTTGGTATCAACTATATACAGCGTCACCAAACCCCAAGCTAAGCAACTTAATGCTTGTGTTATGGTGGTTAGGATAACGGACATAATACTTATATACTTTTCTGTTGTAAATACGTACTTAGAATACGAGTAGATATTGAAAACCACCCAGACCAGAAACAAATATCTGTGGATCATACAAACATTTATTGTCCCATACGGGAATCGAACCCGCAACCTTCTGCGTTGCAAGCGGGTATTATCCCACCGCACCACAGAGGTCGTCTCAATCACACAGTCACAGTCACAGAGATCGAAAGCGGTGGTGGCCAAGGGATTATGTGCAGATTTAATTTTCCATCACTGAAGTCGGATAGAAATACTATTTATTGTGACCAATATAACAAAAAGTACTTAAAATTACTATGACAAATGACAATATTATTTAACACATTGGCCCACAATGCTCAAAGCGATCTCTTCCAGGTTCCACTGAGTTCGAATCCCGGCTCCGCACCATTGAATATAATTAGATATGTGGGGTAATTCCACTCACTTTACTGGTGATGGGTTCTGGTCGTGGCTAGTTACCACCCACTGGACAAAACCGTATAGCCATGGGGTTATTACTATTGTGGCCTATCATGAGATTCAATGAAGCCAGGGTGGGATTTATTCCACCCTCTAGGTTTAGTCTGCTATCATCTACGACCGCATCGTTGCTTAACATGTCAATTTTTTTAACCCAGGAAAAATGCTTTACCCTTCGTTACCTATGCTGAGGGGCACAAGACAGTATGGAGCTCCCCCGAAAATGGGCTATGAGGATTCGAGGATACCCAATACCCATTAAAATACTATTTTATATTAGAATACCTACCTGTACTTATTGGTACCTGTAGGTAATGCTGTAAAACGTAAAATTAAAAACTGACAAGAAAGGAGAATACAAATAAATGTTTTACTTTGGGTAGCTTTTTTAATGTGATGAAGTAGAAGACGAGCAAGACGCTCTCCTGATGTTAAGAGATAAGGCCGCCCATAATCAGTACAGTACTGCTTAGGATTTCACAATGATGTGAAATTCTATGAGCACTGCACTAACGCTTGTTACTCGAGAGTCATAAGAAGTTAAGACTCTTTAGCCCAGTAATTTCACTAGCTACAGTTCCCTCCTACCGAAGCACAGTAATGTTTGCACATCACTGCTCAGGCGGTAGAATAATTGGCACTGTTGGGGTACCCACCTTTACGACCTCCTGCAAAGGAAGTCTACCCCCGGTAACCATGAAATAACTTTAAAGGTACAGCCAGTTTAATATAGTTGTAAAATAACAAACCATCTCATAACTTTCGCTCTTGAGCCACATGCTCACTTTAGTTTGTCGAGTAGATATAACAGACTTTCCTATTACAGTATTTGCGATAGATATTTGGATCCATTCTCGTCTTCTTTAAACATTTCCTATTTCTTGTAAGTCAACAGTTTTTAAAGTACAATTTTATGGAAAGAATAGAATAGAAAACTCTCTTTTAATAGGCCTAAAAATTACATATTAGAAGACAAATATACTATTGAAGATGATAATAAATTATCTAAATATTATGTAGTTATATAAAAAGAAAGATAGACAGACTGACTAATCTATAAACGCACAGCTCAAACCACTGAACGGGTCTGCTCAAAAATTTTAATTTAGATAGGTTTTATGATATAGACCTCCACTAAAAAAGCATTTTGGAATGCGGGCAAAGGCACGAGCACAAGCTAGTATGTAATAAATTAGCGATGAGATATCCACGGATCGTAGGCAGATTTATACTCTAAATTAGTTTATATCATAAAAAAACATAGGTACTCATCTAATCTTCTAAATATATAAAAGGAAAGAGTGACTAATTGACTGATCTATCAATGCAATAAACAGCTGGACGGATTAGGTTGCAGTTTGGAACAAAGTTAGGTTTTATGACGCAGACCTCCGCTAAGATAGGATTTTTTTTTGTCAAGACGCTCTCCTGATGTTAAGAGATAACGGCTGCCCATAATCAGTACAGTGTTACCTAGGATTTCACAATGATGTGAAATTCTAGGAGCACTGCACCAACGCTTCTCACTCAAGAGTCATAAGATGTTAAGACTCTTTAGCCCAGTAATTTCACTAGCTACAGTGCCCTCCTACCGGAGCACAGTAATGTTTGCACATCACTGCTCAGGCGGTAGAATAACTGGCACTGTTGGGGTACCCACCTAGACGACCTCCTGCAAAGGAAATCTACCCCAAGTAAAATTTTGATATGCGGGCAAAGCCGCGAGCATAAGCTAGTTAGTTTATATCATAAAAAAACATACACACACACTGTTGTGTTTCAATAAATGTTATTATAGATATATCTTTGTGTTATGTATGATAGTGACACTAAGTCATTGTTTTCTCTAATTACACATTTAAATTAGAAAACACGCAGTTCAAAACTTCACCAAATTATGCGTAACGAATATTAATAAATTAAATCATGAAAGTCAAAAAGCTTAGAAAATAAACCAAACGGGAAACGGCACCAGAGCTAAAACGCTAATTACTATGCGAAAAAATATGTCCATTTCTGCGGGGGAGAGGGAACGTACACCAATTATTATAATACCACAAAAATATACTATATCGATAACGCCACTACGCACGCACCCGACAAAATTGTCAAACACTGACAAAAAATATTCGCACACGAATACATTCACACACAGGGATAACATAATATTATGTATTGTGACAACTAGTTTTATTCATGTCCAGCAATTTCTTTTTTTAGGATCAGCCTAACAGTGACGTATCTATTTGGATTTATGACCTAAGCCAATAAGCTATCAGTTTCAAACTAATTTAAAATTAAGATGACTGTTTTGTTTCGAAATCAAATCAAATCAGTAAGAACATAATGGCGGACGTAATCTGGTTAAAACATCTGGTTATTTGATATTACCATTGAGTTTGTAGTTTAAGATCCCATGGCGAATAGAGCTTACTTATTTTGTTACTAGCTGTGCGCGGTGGTTTTATCATTGGTAAGAAGTAAACGTGTTATTCTTGGATCTATGCTATCTTATAGCACATTTTTTATCTGCTATAGCACATTTTAGCTCAATTGGATCAACTGCTTATATCTAAAGTGGTAATAAGAACACACACTAATAAACACAACACACATCCACAATTTTGCGTATTTATTACTAGCTGCGCCCAGCGGTTTCACCCGGTGTACACTGCTGTATATCTTATGTGTTTTTCCAGGGTCTAAACTATCTGTATACCAAATTAAAGCTCAATCGATCCACCCGTTTAAGGGTGAAAGAGTAATAAACATACATCCAGAAATCCATAAATCCATACATTCATACATTCATACATTCTTAGAAACTTTCACGTTTATAATATTAGTAAGATATAATTTACTTTATTATCTGCTAGCACTTATTCAACACCAAATAGGTTCGTAGCTCATAATAAACGATGTCTCATGGTAACGTGATCTTAGACTATAAAATTGATTTGTTAGCAATAAACCAAATATTCGTCAGTATTTAAATATTATAATTGAGAAATATTTCGAAATTCAACATCTCAACTTGTCAGCAATATTAAGAAAAAGGTGTCACTAAAAATTATGGAATTATTTTTATTCGACTAATAATTTTATTATTTTTTTATACAGTATTCAGTATTCTTTATTCATTGTAACAATTTACGTTGGATTGAAATAATACATGTAATATAAAGAAAAAACTAACTAGACAAAAATAACAAAATTAAGAAGATTATTCCGCAAATTACATTACTGTGCTTCGGTAGGAGGGCACTGTAGCTAGTGAAATCACTGGGCTAAGGAGTCTAGTTAACATCTTATATGACTCTTGAGTAAGAGGCGTTGGTGCAGTGCTTCTAGAACTTCAGATCATTGTGAAATCCTAAGTAGCACTGTACTGATTAATAAATTCATTAATGGAGTAGAAACAAGCAAAATTTTCTTTATTTTCGTTGAAAATATTAAGTTACGTAGAGTATATTGTAGAAAAAAAATTGTAGAAAAATATGTTAGAGTAAAATTACTTATTAGCCTAAATAGGCTAGATTGTAATATGATAACACATCCTATGTATTATCGGGATATGTTATTTAAAAAAAAAATATTCGCATCTCAACACATACACATAGGTACACACCCACATTCACTCACGCTCACTCTCATTCACTCACAAACACACACACTCACACCCACTCACACACACACACCCACACTCGCTCGCTCGCCACAGGAATTTTAATTTATCTTGTATTTTATGTTAATTTAACTAACAATTTCAATTCTCTAATTATTTACCTACTTACTTTAAACTGATTTTCGTTTTTGTAATGTAGTTTATATGGCGTATATCAACCTTTAATCTTCGTAAAAGTTCGTTATATTTGCCAATTTCATTCTTGTTAGATTTGTGTACTGTTTAACTACTTGTAAGAAAACTATGTAGTACTCATAAGTCACTTATCCAAACGGGAGGCCTTGGTGGTTGTAATACAGTTTTATTACTAGTACGACCACCATAGTTCCCCCAGTAATTACGTAGCAATACTGCTGTATGTACATTGAAATAAATAAATAATAAATAAATATGAAATATGATTGTAAGTTGTCAATGTCTTTCAACTTACGATATTATGTAAGTTGAAAAACATTAACAACTTACAATTTATAGGTTAGCCATTGACCACGATCTCAAGTGATGCTAAGCGACGATGCGTCCGTAAATGATAGCAGACTTAACCTAGAAGGCGGGATAAATCCCTCCCTGGCTTCACTGAAAATCATACCGGAACACGGTCATAATAACCGCTTGGCGACAATAATAGCAGTTTTTAGGACTGGTTGAACTTTTACCAGATTATCTTAATAATTATGTGACACTAACAACTTCTTAACATCTTATGGGTGGTCTACCTGATTATCACATATAAAAAAGTTTATAAAATTATTATAATGATCTTATTATATAATATTATAAATACATAATAATAATGTAATATTTATTATAATCCGTTTAGGCTTAACTCTTCCGGTGGTCTATACTTATTAAAGGGCACGCTACATTATGATCAACTTTTTTGTCAAGATGTTATCATACATTATAATCAATTTATGTACAAATTTCCTTGACAGAGTTATTTAGGGACGAGAAAAGAGATCATTTTAAGCAAACCATAGAGATTTTAATTTTTTGATTGATTTATTTTCAGCCTAGCGATTATATACACTGAAAAGTTTACCGAACATGTGAAATAATAATAATTATAAGGCTATACTTATAAATATGTATCTATTATTTTCTAATATTAAACTATTCTATCATAATGTATTCGTATCCTAATACCATTTCGACACTCACGCATTTCGTGTATAAAGGAATAAATAAATGAAAAAAAAAAATTGCACAAAAAACCATTATAATATTATTATGTACGTATGTATGTATATCATTTAATTTTACATTATTGCGTATGTGGGATTTTTAGTATTAGATCGAAAAGTACAGTCAATTTATTGAGCGTGTAGACAGCGCTTTTTCCTACAAGGATCCTAATCCTATAAAAGGCGTATTTACTAATTTTATAATTTTGACAAGCGCCTATTTAGCTTCCATCGAACATCTAAACTTACCTCGTATTATCTCCTTCTAATCTATTTTTATTTCTGACTAAGAAGCTATCTATGAAGATAATAAAACATGTATACTAAAAATATTATACCTACCTCTAAATACTATAAATAAAAGTACTGTAGGTCTGCTTGAAAGCCGCTGAATAATAGTAGTAGTAACTGCTAATATTAGTTGAAAGGTTTTTTAATTAATTATAATTAATATAGCTTAGCCTTTGACCCCAGTCTTGCTTGATGTTAGGCGACGATGCGGTCGTAGATGATAGCGGACTGAACCTAGAAGGCGGGATAAATCTTTCCTTGGCTTCACTGAATGCAGGTTGTTTCAATCCTGGTGTTACATAAGTGGCTTTTCAGCGGGTACAACCACGACAAAAAACTAGTTTTAAATATACCATCACCTAATAGCCCAGTAAAAGAAGGATTGTGGATCGAAAAGTCGAAAGCGGAAAAACTAACTTAGGTACTTTGTTTGGACTAGTTAGGAGATAAACATACTAAAAGTCCCCACCCCTCCGAGGTGAGCCCGAGGGGGGGGAGGCCGAAGAAGGTCCCATTTTTAGGTTTTTTGCTAATATGTCAAAAACTGTGCGTTGTGCGATATTTTATTGTACTACATTATGAAACCTCATAAAATTTTCTACAACTTTGGCCTTTACACTTTCTATCTATCTTCAATCGTTGTCCAGCTATGAGCTTCGAAACATGGTCTATTTTTAAGACGCTTATTTTAGTTTTCTATACAAAGTTGGTAAAAAAATCTTGAAAATAAAATTTTACCAACTTCTGGTTGTCGTACCATAATGAAACTTTGCAAATGTCTAGAAATATAATGACAGTTCAATAATCTGGTACCACTGAGCTGATCTGATGATGGAGCCAGGAGGTGTCTACTGAAACTCTTCAATGGTTATTAGTAAACCCGTCGAGTTTGGGTACATTACATTCGAATTGATGAGACGTGGGCACCTCCTGGTCCATTATCAGACCCTCGTCAGCAAGTGTTATAAAAAGGTCTCATCAATTCGAATGTAATGTGCCCAAACTCGACGGGTTTACTAATAACCATTGAAGAGTTTCAGTAGACACCTCCTGGCTCCATCTTCAGATCAGCTCGGTGGTACCAGATTATTGAACTGTCATCATATTTCTAGACATTTACAAAGTTTCATTATGGTACGCCAACCAGAAGTTGGTCAAATTTTATTTTCAAGATTTTTTTACCAACTTTGTATGGAAAACTAAAATAAGCGTCTTAAAAATAGACCATGTTTCGAAGCTCATAGCTCGACAACGATTGAAGATAGATAGAAAGTGTAAAGGCCAAAGTTGTAGAAAATTTTATTAGGTTTCATAATGTAGTACTATAAAATATCGTACAACGCACAGTTTTTGACATATAAGCAAAAAACCTAAAAATGGGACCTTCTTCGGCCTCCCTCCCCTCGAGCTCACCTTGGAGGGGTGGGGACTTTTAGTATGTTTATCTCCTAACTAGTCCAAACAAAGTCCCTAAGTTAGTTTTTCTGCTTTCGACTTTTCGATCCACATACCCTTTTTGGACACTCATTGACTGGACTATAAATATAATTCCCCATAACAATCTGTTTACTCTAGTAATACAATTTTTATGGCGGCAATAAAAGGGAACAATTTACAATGCACCTTACGTCCCACGTCGAGGAGTTTAAATAATATTGTTAAGGAGACACTTTTAGCGTGGACTTGTAAATGTGTCAGTTTAGTTGTAACCGAAGTTTAATATTTACTGTCACACGACAAAAAACCGTAATGTCGTTCAATGGTGTAAGTTTTTAACAAGGCAAAGATGCAGTGTAATGGCAGACGGATACTAGTGAGCAAAATATACAAATATAGCTCTACATTAAATCACCACATTACAATTAACTTTGAAGCTTTTTGACGAGTCAAAAAATCACAATATTACTAATATTATCTATTAAATCTGGATGTTTGTTACTCTTTCACGCCTAAACGGGTGGACCGATTGAGCTGAAATTTGATGTAGAGATAGCTTAAATCCTGGAATAACACATAAGCTATAATACAGCGGGTAAGGGCTAGGCGCAACTAATAATTTTATATACCACACCACTTTAGTGCTGTTTTAGCTGTGTGTCAGCGGTCACCGTCAACGGGTTACGAATTCGGCGTACTAGGGGTGCATCTTTATTTTTAGGAGATTTCATCCAGTATATTATGTTCGTACAACTTTTAAATGTATAAAAACTTTTAAGAGGTGAAATATTTATGTTTGTTACCTTATCACAAGGGCTCCAGACCCTAAAAAAATAGAAGTTCGATAGGCAGACCCACGAGATTTTACCACTAAGTCTAGAAACTTTTTGACTCGCTCAGCGGGTACAACACATGAATTATTGCTTCGCAAATACTTTTTCTGTTATGTAATTTTTGGGCCTATTTTTAGCCAATCTGGCATAAAGCTACATTTGGCTTGGCATACATTTTATTGAATAAAGTTTACTTATTAAAATGTCTACGATGCAATCTAAGAGCAAACATATCGATCTTTAAACACTTGAAAAATCATCGGTTCAACGTCCAAGTGATGTAATCAATGACATAACTCAGATTCTTGCCCAAAGTTGTCCAAGTTTCACATTAAAGGCAAGGTTCAAACATTTTTCCGATGGCCATCATTGAGGTCAAGTGCCGGTAGCTACGGTTTTGTTCGTTCGAGTAAACTGACATGGCTTTTGTTACAGTACATGATAAACATGCAGTAGATCAATTTCTGCAGCCTCGTGTGAGATTTTTAGGAAGAAATTGTATGAAAATATTATTATGATGTGATTTTGTTTCTCATGTTTCTGTGTAAATTTTTAAATGGAAAAAAGTAAAATTTTTAAGAGTAAATTTATATCTTGAAACATTATCAAAAACACTGCAAAGTTAATTATATTATAGCAGATAATGTACTCGTAGACTCAACCCTGACATTTTCTGTCCCTGTCCTGGGTCGACTTCGATCGATTTGGGGCATGATATGATTTATGATTCAACAACTTTCTTTAGCACAGAACTGATAGTTGAAACACTGGGTGCTTACCACTGCATTAAGGTACTGATAGTTGAAACACTGGGTGCTTACCACTGCATTAAGGTACTGATAGTTGAAACACTGGGTGCTTACCACTGCATTAAGGTACTGATTTTTTGTCTCATTGTCACATCTTACTAATATTATAAACGTGAAAGTTGTAAGAATGGATGTATGTGTTTTACTCTTTCACGCCTAAACGGGTGAACCGATTGAGCTGAAATTTCGTATAGAGATAGCTCAGACCCTGCAATAACACATAGGCTGCTGCAGTACAGTGAGAAAACCGCTGGGCGCAGCTAGTATTATCATAACAAATCTTCGTCAATGTGTCACCCGTGACTTAGGGCTTGTTCACGTAAACGCGCGGGCGCGGGCGCGAAATATCAAACATATGACGTGCTATGAAGGTGTTCACGTACAACGCACGTGCGGTGTGAGCAAAGTCTGTCGCGCTCGCGCCCGCGCCCGCGCCCGCGTGTTATAGCGTGAACAAGCACTTAAACTTTATCAAATTATCTATACTACGTTTTAAAAACAAAGATAATTTTTACAGGGTTCGAAGGCTCGATATCTTAATCGCTCAAAAATTGTCAACAACAATCTTTTTCTCTGTCTACCTTCATATAAGTTTCATTAAAGTAACTATAATGCCTCTTTAAATTTTCTAAATTTGAACACAATGACTTGTAAAATTTGTAAGTTTTTTGTTATAAGTTTATATATTATTAGATATAATTAGCACTATTAGCCCTCAAATTTTTACATATTTAAAAAATATATTTTCTGATGTAAGTGAATAGTGTATTCTTTATGAGAAATAAAGAGGTCTTTAACCCGAATTAATTCGATAAATATCTTATTTTAATATATAACAATATATGTATACATCGGTTTTTTTTTTTTTTTTTTTTTTTAATAAACTATATCATACTGCCGCTCTGGCTTATGCGGCACCATTATATCCTCACATTAAAATAATCTCCATAATATTACTTACAATTTTCAACTTAACTATGTACATGCTTAAATTAATTATTACTAATGTACCTGATATCTATTATATTGTAACGTAAGTTTTTTTTTTTTTTTTACATACACATACACACACATCGGTTGTATACATCGGTTATAATGTTTTTTGTGAATATATCAATGATATTTTCATTGATATATAACCTTCGAATCCTGCAAAAAATATCTTTGTGTTTGAAACAACGAAGTATAGTTTATTTACTGCATCTAATTATACTGCGTCTAACACTTGCCAGCACGCCATCATCGCCTAAACAAATATTATTCTATTCAGAAAACAGGTCCACGTTAGAATAATGTTTACCGCCTGTGTTGACATTCTATGTAATGATGCTGAGGAACAGAAGACATCTCACCGATCTTATTGACAGGGGATGCTGCAGAATAAATCATAGTTGCCTACTCAAGGTGCTATCATAGTTTGTTAACCACTTCATTAGGTAAAAGCTTTTTGGATTTATACCTGACTAGCGACCTTTTTTTTTGACCCAGGAAAAATGTGTTACGCATCATCACCCCACGCCGGGGGGCGCGGTGCGGTATGTGGGACTCCCCCGCCGAAGATGGGCGCGGGGATATCCACTAAAAAACCTGGGGGTGTTCCTGCGGGACGCCATAATGCCGGGGCAGCGGGTACGCCGAAGCACTCATCCGCGGCAACCTGACTAGCGACCAGTCCCAACTTCGTGTATGATACTATTTATTTATTTGGTTACAATTAGTACGACAATACACTGCCACTTACACTAATTAACACATATCAAAATTAAAATAAATTATTGTTAGATTATTATAATTGAGTACATACAAAAAATTATAAAATTTACATATTTATAAAACCTTTTTAATTCAAAGTCACGGTCCGGAATACATCGTTTTCAGCGATAAGATCACCAATTGCAACATCTACATATTACCTCGATGATACTTTTTTGTTTTTTTCCTTTTTTTGTAAATGTGTATTTTACTACCTATATATATTTTGCTACTTACTAGGCTGGTACAAGAACCCAACGTAAGGTTTGGCCTCCGACAATAAGAGCCTCCAACTGGTTTCGTGCACTGCAACTGCACAACTTCCTGCCACTTTTAAACCTATTTTTGCTGCTTAAAATAAATTAAAAATTATTAAATTTGATTTAAGGAATAAATATCATAGTTACTCCAAGAAACCTCGCCGCCTTGCTATAACAATACTAGTATAATTTCACCCAAATACCTCTCACGGTGCATAGATTACATGACAAGTTAATCTCTTGTTAAATACTAAGTACTGGGTTAAGTGGTAATTTACGACCGTGTTCTACGCATGTTACCAGATTATAACACTTGTGTTACCGTAGTATTATTATTGTACAGTGGTGAACCCGTGCACTCCACGCCGTGCAGTGCATGAGGGGACATTTCGTGGCCCTCTGCTCTGCTATATTATAGACATGTTTTATGTACGGCCATATAGCTCGAAAAGGAGATGAAAATCTGGAGCTCATAGTCACTTGTAAAATCGAAGAAAGGAGGTCCCCAGGTCGCAGTCCGATACGTTGGTCAGATCAGATCCGCACCACTCTTGAAGCTCCCGTTCACGAGACCCTGAAGGTTGCATCCAGCCGGCCAAGATGGCGTCCTATCATAAGAAATCGCATCCTACAAGCGTCACGACTCCCAGTAATGGGGAACTCGACTCAAGGAGGAGCATGTACAGTAAACCTTAAGATTAGATAAGAAACTCTATACAGAGTTCCAAAGAAGTACCTACATAGAATAGAATAAAAAACTCTTTATTGAAACACTACGAACATACAGAAAACTTAAAACTATAACACAGAATCACGACATAAGTGCAAAAATTGGCGATCCTATCACTAAAAGCGATCTCTCAATTATAAATATAATTAATTACCTTGATATTTTTTAATGCTTTTGCTTTCAAAATGCTAAAATGAAAAGTTTTTAATTTTAAATATAGCACATTTTTTTAATACAATAATTATTGGTTTTTGCGTATGTAGTTTTTAATAATTTATCATAATATTATTAAATAATAAAATTGTTAGATACACTTAAGTCTATTAAAATACTTCAATGCTAATTCACTATAATATAAGTTAAGGGATAATGCTCAATTAAAATACTTTAAAATATTTCCCAATGTTAAAAGAAAATACATTTCATAATGCTAATATAAGTCCATATCAACGCAATATTTCACAAAACCGCGCTCCATTACTGTCGAACTCCATTCAAAAGCAGAAGTGCCGTAAAAAATGACACTTTTCCTCGTCACGACATAAATTACGGTAGCTGCTGCAATGTGTCGAATGTTAATGATAAGGGAGACGAAAAAAAAACAATAAAAAGATAAAAAAACACGGCACGTGGGCCCCGGGCTTTAAAGCGCAAGTTCTAAGCTGTGTGTGTGCGTGAGGATTGCATCTGTGTGCGTGACTCTGCAGGTATTGAGACGAAGCCTCCTCAGTTCCCATCGGGCTGTCGAGACGGACGCACGTCGCATGTTTTTTCGTCGCTTTGCGTCTTTCGATTCTCGTAAATCCTGCTCGGTTTTTCACGTTCCAATTTTGAAAATTTTTAAGTGTAAGTGACATTGACAGGTAATTAGATTTGACAGTTGTAAAGTGAAGGATTAGTGAAGTGGAACCAAGTTGAAAGGTGTGATTTAACAGTGAGCTAAGTGAAGCAGTGAATTACCAAATTGTCGTGAATTTTGTGCATTTCAGGAAGGCACCTTTTTGTACTAGGTAAGTCTTAACGTTTTATCATTACTATCTAATAGTTTGATACTGTAACACCATTATTACCAGAGTAAGCTTAAAATTACACGTATAAAAAAAAGTGATACAATTGGCGGTCTAATCGATAGTAAAGATCTCTTCCAAAAACCAGATAAAGGAAAGAGCGAAATAAGAGCGACCGTGATTACAAAGATATGCTAGTTCATAGAAATATTTTATATACATAGATTATACCTAGAATAGAAGAGACCTTTATCTTTGATAATAAAAACAATTAAATAAATAGAAAATTTAAAACCACAACAAAATTTAATGACTTAAGTGTATTATAAGTGCCGGTTTTATCGTTAAGCGCCATCTCTTCCAGATAACCTTGCAGGACAGGAATATTGATATTTACATGGGTTTAATGGTGAGATAGAAGTATACAAAACATTAGTGAATTTACTGGGTTAGGAATCTTAACGTTTTATGACTCTTGAGCAAGAATCGTTGGTGCAGTGCATTGAGAATTTCACAACTTTGTGAAATCCTTGGTCGCATTGTACTGATTATTTAGCGTTGTCTCTTAACTTCAGGAGAGCGTCTTGCTCGTCTTATTACTTCTTCGCATAAAAAAAAATATCTTATATAGGTAGGTATACTTACTTATATGTGAAGTAATTATGTACATTGATATTGATAAGACATTTTACCGGGGGTAGACTTCCTTTGCAGGAGGTCGTCTAGGTGGGTACCCCAACAGTGCCAGTTATTCTACCGCCTGAGCAGTGATGTGCAAATATCACTGTGCTCCGGTAGGAGGGCACTGTAGCTAGTGAAATTACTGGGCTAAAGAGTCTTAACATCTCATGACTCTTGAGTAAGAAGCGTTGGTGCAGTGCTCCTAGAATTTCACATAATTGTGAAATCCTAGGTAACACTGTACTGATTATGGGCAGCCGTTATCTCTTAACATCAGGAGAGCGTCTTGCTCGTCTTCTACTTCATCACATAAAAAAAAAAAAAAAAAAAACACTTTTACTAATCAAACTAAGTATATTATAATTTTCTGTGTCATTTATGTGTTTTATTGTTAAATTATACATGTAAATTATATACACGTATTTTCCCCGAAAAACTCAAATTATAATAATATTGTAGTTAATATTTTAATACCATTTTGATTAGGTTGTATTATATTTATTTACGCTTTTACATTATGGTACATTAAAAGGATTAAATAATTATTTATATATACTTAAAAGTTATTATATTGGAAAAATATTAAAATTGAATTCTTATATTCTACCAACATTAATAATGCGAAAGTTTACGTATATAATGTTTGTTAATCTTTTACGTCTAAACGGATGAACCGATTTAGCTGAAATTTGGAACCGTACTGTCTGCCAATCGAGGGCTTGATTTGTTATGTAATTTAAACCAAGAAAATATATAAAAACTAGATTTAGTAATCTACTAAAGATTTCATATTTGGGGATAGTTCTTACCCCTATTGGGGTCATGTAAATATTGCCCTGCAAAGTTGTCTGGAAGAGATCGCTTTTAGCGATAAGACTGCCAATTTTTACACTTTTGTCGTGATTTTGTGTTTTAGTTTTTTTTTTTGTATATTTATAATAAAGAGTTTTCTATTCTATTCTAGATTAGATAACACTTTATTGATACAAAATTACAAGAACTTAGAACTAAATACAATAATGCAAACACTGTAACAGTTGGCGATCTTATCGCTAATAGCGATCTCTTCCAGACAACCAAACAGGGATAGGAAAATAAATCTAATAGTTTTATTCTATTCTAAACATTGACTTTAAGTTTCTAAATACTTTATGCCAAGAAAATCATAAATAACTGAGCTCTCGCCATGTTTAATTCGCAATATTTACACTATTCATAACATTTTATTAGCAAAATGTCAAGATCATTAAACTGGTCTTAATATTATGATTATGGGATGAAATTGTTAATAAATTATGAAATATTATTAATAACACTCAAAACGGTTATTTATAATATAATAATTTAAATAATTTAGAACTTTAAATTATAAAAATCTATACGATTTTGGAAACTACCGTGAGTGTTATCCATTATACATAAGACTCGGCTGTCCTTACGTTAATTATTTGTTGAGATATGTCTCAACCACAGTTTCTGCAGGCGTGAACTCCTGATGAAGGACATCGTATTGTCCGAAACCGTGGTTGAGACATATCTCAAATAATTAATGTGATTACAGCCGTGTCGTATTATATAAAAATCTAGCTGGGTCTGGTGGTTTTACGCACTAAAAGTAGTTAAAATATAATTTTCGGATCTTAGCTTATATAATATCAAATTTCAGCAAGATCGGTTCAGCTGTTCTCGTTAAAAAAATATTGGTACACAATAAACAAAACTCCGTCTCCTTAAAAGGATAAATTAAATATCTAGATAAGAATATAAAAAAATCAACCAGTGTTATAAGGCTAGAGAAATATTGCATTTTGTAGCAAGAGAATTTCTTGCTACAAAATGCAATAGATAGATAGATAGATAGATAGATAACTCTTTATTGGAACACAGAAAATATACAGAAATAAACTTAAAAATAAAACACAATATTATAATCTATGTGTTACAATTGGCGGTCTTATCGCTAAAAGCGATCTCTTCCAGACAACCGTGCAGGGAGAGGAGAATATTGCTATTCACATGGGTTTGTGGTGAGATAAAATAATAATTATACAGTATATTACAAAGACTGTTTAAATACTTATCATATATTATAAACATAATAATATAATATACAATAATAATATACATACTTATAATAATAATATAATATACATACACATAATACCTTATATACATAATATTATATGAGCTTAATAGTCATGTAGATATTAATAACAGAAAAACAAGGTAGATTGGAGTACAGAAATGAAATTATTATGAGATAGATGAATACTTAAATGAAGAAAACAGCTGAAGTTATAACGATAGATAATAAGCTAGAACACGGGACTTGAATATATTTAAAGTAGGAGCGCTTCTAATTTCTACAGGTAAGGCATTCCATAGCCGGATGGCCTTAACTGTAAAAGACTTATTATAGAAAGAAGTCTTGTGTTCCGGAAAAGTTAGCACCCGGTTCAATGACGACCTCAGAGAAAGGGAGTGAGATGCTTGAAGAAAATGAAAACGCTCTTGAAGATAGCGTGGAGAAACAGGGTTGAACAGAATATTATACAGAAAATATAGATAATGAGCATCCCGGCGACGACGTATAGGAAGCCACTTGAGTTTGGAACGAAATTCGGAAACATGGTCATATTTGCGAAGGCCAAATATGAACCTTATGCATACGTTTTGGAGTCTCTCAAGTTTATTTAGCTGGTCCTCAGTAATATCAGGGTAGCTGGCGTCAGCATAATCAAGAATAGGAAGCATAAGAGATTGCACGAGCGCAATTTTAGTAGCAGTGGGCAAGAAGTTGCGTAATCTACGCAATGAGCCTGCAGTGGCAAACATTTTGCGGCTAGTAGCAGTGAGTTGCGGTTTCCACGACAATGTACGATCAATGGTGATACCTAGGTTTTTGACACTGTCACTGAACGGTATAGCAATCCCATCAAGTGTTATTTGTGGAAGTGAGTCAGAGTCAACTTTGCACACCTTGCGAGAACTTCCAATGATAATTGCTTGGGTTTTGTGCGGGTTCAGTTTAAGACCGTGAGCCTCGCTCCAATCAGAAATTCGTTGCAAATCATCATTCATACGATTAATCGCGGTACTCAATTGTTCTAAGGAAGATTGACAGTACAACTGAAGGTCGTCTGCATATAGGTGATAGGAAGAAGAGAGATTATTGGAAATAGAGTTGATAAATATAGCAAAGAGGAGAGGAGAAAGAACGCCACCTTGAGGTACACCAGCAGTCGTATTACACCAAGAAGACAAAACATCCTCGAGGCGAATCCGCTGCTGACGACCATAAAGGTAGCTGTGAAACCAGTCAACTACCGCTGGCGATATGTTAAGAGAGCGAAGAGTAGCAAGAAGGATATCGAAGTCGACAGTATTGAAAGCATTGCTAAAGTCCAGGAGCACTAGCACTGTTAGCTGACCACCATCCATACCCTGTCGGATATCATCAGTTACTTTGACGAGCGCAGTAACAGTGCTGTGTCCAGGACGAAAACCAGATTGATAGGGATTAAGAAGATTATTTTCAATAAGAAAGCCATTGATTTGGTTATGAACTAACCGCTCAAGCACTTTGGATAAAAAAGGGAGAATTGAGATTGGGCGATATTCCGAGAAAAGTTTAGGATTAGCCTTCTTAGGCAAAGGAAGAATTTGCGCTTCCTTCCACGCGGAAGGGAACACAGAACAAGAAATGGAGAAGTTTAGTATAAAGCAAAGAATAGGGAGAAGGTAGTCTAAAATAGGAAGTAGCATGTTTCGACTAATACCGTCGATACCAACAGCGTTAGAAGTGATAGATAGAATGCTCTTCTTTACTTCACCAGCAGTAAATTGACGGAAAACCATAGGAGGATAGTCAGAGGAGATGTTGTCAGAAAGAGTAGATAAAGTTCTAGCTTTTATAGAAGCATCAATAGTAGGAGATGAAGAAAAGTGAATATTGAGAGAGTTAAGGTCAAGGTTTTGAGGAATAGAATCCTGCCGAGATTTGCCGATACCAAGAGTCCGTAGAAATTTCCAGACTTTTGCTGGATCTTGATTCTGCACAGATTCATAAATGTGACGCCTTTGGGCATCCCGGCATGCTACATTACAGCGATTTCGCACTTTTGTGTACTTAGCCTTGTTAAGATCGTTTGGCCGCAGTTTATATTTTGTTTTTGATGCTGCCTTTTTGTTCTTAAGCACCTTTAGGTCCTCAGAGAGCCAGGGCGCAGGTACGTGTTTTATTTTAATGGACCTTAATGGAGCATGAACGTCATATAGCTGTGTTAATATTGTATTGAAAACCGCTATTTGGTTATCAATATCAACAGCATTTATGACTGGCGTCCAGTCTATGTTCTTAGCGTCATCTAAGAATGAGTCTTCATTCATGCCACTAAAATTGCGCTGAAGAATAATTGTAGGTTTTGGCTTTGGAGGACGAATTTTATAAGATAGAAAAATCAGATCATGATATGAAAAGCTATCAGCGGAGCACTGGCCATGTTTACTGACATGGTTTATAGATGACACCATCATTAAGTCGAGCAGAGAAGGAGTAGCGTTAGGGAAATGATGTGTCGCACCAAGAGGAAGAAGGTACATGTTGCATGAAGTAACCATGTCCTGCAGAAGTAATGCTCGCCGATCTTGTTTAAGAAGGCAAGTGTTAAAATCACCCATGATGATGGTGTGACAGTAAGCTGGAGTGAAATCTTCTAAAAATTTTTCGAAGGAGGAGAAATAGTTATTTTTTGAAGAATTGCTATAAAAGACTCCGAGAAGAATTTTAGCATGAGAGAGAAGGACTTCAACAAACAGGTGTTCACCGCCATTTGGAGGTGGTGGTTGAGCGGAGGTGCTAACTACAGAGTAAGGAAAATGAGATCGTAGGTAGATAGCTACTCCTCCACCAGCACCCCTAGCCCTGTCATTACGGATAAGGTTGAAGCCAGGAATTAAGTAAGATACAGAGGGAAGAGATGGTTTGAGCCAAGATTCGGAGACTAATATAGCATGAATGTTTTTATTGTCAAATGACGCCAGCATGTCAGAGAAGTGAGCCGGAATACTTTGGGCATTAATGTGAACTATATTGAGGTTCTTCGGTACGTCAGAGAAGTGAATATCCAGAGTTTCTGAAAGACAAGGAACACTTAAAAAGCTGTCTTCACTACTATTACACTCTGAGGAGGAACTAATAGCTGAAGAGAAACTGTCGCTATCATCATTGTATAAATTATTAAGCATAATATTATAATAAACTTACAGACAATATATATAAATAATAAAATAAACTTACAAACAATAAATATAAATAATATAAAAATACATAAACTTATTATAAGATAAAATACTTAAAATAAGTATTATTATGTAGTGCGAGTGAACACTTTATTCACTTCACCTGCCGGCTTTCGTTGACAAAGAAAATAATTAAAACGTACATATTAAAAAGACTTAGAAATTAGTTGCTGTTAGAAATTACAAATACAGATAAAATAAAATAAAAAGCTATTCAGAACTTACACAATCACATCTAAATACCACGGCACGTGAAATGAAACGTAATAACAATGACAGACAAAACAAAACGTCAATTTGACATTTATAATGAAGTGACAAGCGAAATTTTTTCAAATAACCTACAATAAATGTGCCGGGCGGTATAATAATAAATTTAAAGAAAAAAAAAAGATTAATAGTAAGCTACCTGCATTACAAACATTCAAGTTAAACTAGAAGAAAAAGTGATTTGCCAAAAAGAACTTAATAAACATAAAATAATATAAAATTAAATAATGAATAACAGCAACTAACACAAGAAGGAAGCCTATTTTTTGCTAGCTGCATCGAGGACATATCCAATAGAGGGGCAATAGACAAAGTTTTCCTTGAAATAAATTTTTTCACAATTTGACGACTCCGCCCACTTTTCCTATTGGCTACGCTGGTTTTAGTGATGGGCAACGAAAAATTTTCAATTTAAAACTCGATTATGCCAAGTAATCGATTACAAAGCGATAATATAGGTATAATATTTTTGACTAAGAGGCAAAACATACGCACGGTTGCAAATCTGATCTTTTGTTTTAAATGGTGTTAATGTCGGAAATCATAACAGGAAGACTTTTGCTTTCCAAAGACATTGTTAGTTCCGATTTCATCTTATAGCAAAAATAGCGTTTTAGTTTTAAACAAGTCAAATATAAAATACTAGCTTATGCTCGCGGCTTTGCCCGCATGGCAAAATCCTTTCTTAGTGGAGGTCTACGTCATTAACCCTATTAATATTCCAAATTTCAACCCAATCCGTCCATCGGTTTAGGCTGTGGGTTGATAGATCAGTCAGTCAATAAGTCAGTCACTCTTTCCATATATAAATTTAGATTCTTAAAGACATCCGATTTATACTCATGCATGCAAAGTTTAAGCTAAATTGAAAACTGGGAAGTAGATTAAATTTTACTTGCAAGATTTGATTATAGACAACGGGACAGGCGAATGTAAAAAAAAGCTTGTGAATTAAATAAAAAAAAAATTGCCCCCTACGCAACGCTTTCCAAATTACCTATTTTGTGGATGGTGGCCATCTTTGATTTTAAATTTATCATAATAATATTATATACTACATACTACTACTAGTCAAGCCCTTTCAACTTTAATTTGATGCCCACATTGACGGGATTATAGAGAAAATAATTAATCAGCTATTTTTTAGCGGCGGCCATCTTGGATTTTAAATGTATTAAATGTAATGCATATATATTACTAGTCAAGTCCTTTCATTTCATACCCTTACATTTGACGAGGTTGTGAAGAAAAAAAATAATCCGCCAAATTGTAGCGGGGGCCATCTTAGATCGATTTCCACCAAACACGGCTAAGAAAACTCTCGACTACCTTTCGACTCTACTTTCAAACAAAAAAACAAGATCAAAATCCGTTCATCTGTACGGGACCCAGAAGTAAGACAAAGTACATGAGCAACGATGCCACAGACAGACAGACAGACACGTCAAACTTATAACACCCCGTCGTTTTTGCTTCGGGGTTAAAAAGAGGTCAGGTTTTTATGTTTTTGGTGAATAACTTTTAAAAAGAGTTTTCATTTCTTGTTCGGAACTTATTTTAGTCTATAACAAAAAATGACGTTTTCATGATGTGGATGGTATATTCTCATCCGCTCATAAAAAAGAAAATATTAAATTTGTAGGTATCTCGATTGAAAAAAAAAAACAGGGGAATGGCATCGGAGCATTTTTATATTTTAGCAAATTTTATATTTGTATATCAATACTGTAGGTTTTCACTAACCTACTCGCAGCGCCGCGTGATGCGACTAAACAAGAGGTTCATATAAATTACACAAAGGTACATAAAGTTCGAATTAATCAGGAAAGTGCGACTAAAATAACCGCAATACGAGATTTTCATAATATATTATCAGATGGGATGATTTTCTTATGTGTTGTTTATCTTCTAAATAGTACATAGTTCCTTATAATTTCTGATCTCCTAGTTCTTCGCAAAATATTTGAATTAATAACACCAATCATCATTTAGTCGTGCCCAATAAATTATATTTTTGCATGAGTTACAGCGCCCTGATGGGGCGCGTGAAGTGTATTTTTTTTAATATTATCACCCTCCACACTAAAACGCAATCAGTGGGGCGCGTGAGAAGCAAAAAATATTTGACAGTTCCACCTGCCCCACTAGTGGGACGAATAGTGGGGTACACGGGAACTACCCAATGTTTACAACACAAGTGAATTAAATTAAAAATTCCCCCAACGCATTCAAAATATGTAATTTTGTGGTTGCTACCATCTTTTAGTTTTTCAGATGTTAGTTTATTAAAATCTGTTTTTTATAGTTTGTAGTTTTCTACTAATCAAACCTTTTCGTTTAATTCCCATGTTGAGGGAGTCGTGGAAAAAAATGTAATCACCATTTCATGGCGGCTAAGAACACTAGACTATTTCTACCTAAAAAAAACAATCTCAAAAAATCAACAAAAATCCGTAATACAGAGACAGACAGACATGTCATACTTATAACACCCCGTATTTTTGCGTGGGGGGTTAACACGTTCACTGTCCACTGAGCCACATATGGTTCAGGAAACGTGCACTTGAAAAGCACTAATACGTTCCTGAGCCATATGTGCGTCAGGAGACATATACAACTTCTAAAGCGAATAATTCCACTGGACGTGCTGGAACTTTACTGTTTCTGCATTGGACGTACTGGTACGATCATAAAGTAAAGAAAAACGCCGGGACGTACGAAAAAATATTTTTATTTTTCTAAGAAAATACAAATTATTTCTGAACTATGCCTTATTATGTTTGTTTTGGAAACAGCATAAACAAAACGATTTTTTGCATTGCAATATCTCATACGATATTATAACCTTCAAACAATTTTTGCATTTGAAACGATTTCATGAACAGAATTCAAAAATATGTCAGTGACGTAAAATAATTGACACTGACGGGTCTATGGATGTAGATTATCTATGGAATATTATGTTCAAAGTTCGTAAATGTCGTGAAAATACATAAATAATAATAATAAAGTATTTACACATACAAATACTTTTGAAAATCTAAAAAAAGTTCCCTGAACCACATGTGTTTCATGAACGTGCAGAAGCAAAAATGTCTCCCTACGCTCATGAACCGTATGTGTTTCAGGTAAGTAAAGCCTACATCAGTTTAAAAAAAAAATATATATATCACTAGGACCTACCCTATGACTATAAAAAAACAAATAATTAAGAAAATCCTATTGGACTTGTCGGTCAATTTTGCATTTTGGTACTGGGACAGGGAACGTGTTAAAAAATAAATTGTGACGTTACTGCCATGATAAAATTTTATGAGAATAACCCTCTATAAAAAAATCATCTGCTCTAGTTGTCAACTTATAAATGACATGGACTTCAAGGTGACTGTCCATTATACCGTATCATACAAAAATAATAATTGTCTTAGGAACATGCCAAACCGAAAAATAGCATCGGGCCCTTTTTACACTAAACGATTCGTGAATATTTAAATTCACCTTTGTAAATAAACGGCATAAACTCACTATTTTTTTTATGCATAAACTCATTATTTACTTTGGCTTCGTGCCGACTGCAGCTACTCCTTAAAGAAGATCCTCGTACAGGATCGAACCGGTCGGCACAAAGCCGAAATAAATACAACTGAGTTTATGCCGTTTATTTACAAATATGAACATCTGGCCCATGCCATTATTGCTCATAGCTCAAAATTAGGTTTACGTAGATAACCGCATTATATATACCACGGCAGTATTGTATGCATTGAAAAGTAAGAGAACATCGTTGCGAGCCTTGCACGGAGCGTTAACAATAAATATCGCTGAGAATATGTTGCTGATACTGACAGGTCTATGCATGGCATGCAATGTTGTCAAACAACTGCGTGTAGGGACCAGAATGCAGTGAGTGTACGGGTTTATAACCACGAATGATGACCGATAAAAAGATAATAATATAAACTTGTTTCCGTTATTAATAAAGAAAACTCATCAAAGTTCATCTATTGCCAGTTCAACGAAAAAGGTTAACACGTAAAGATGCTTGAACATGTAAGCAACATATTATATTGATAGGCATGCAAAAATGAAAATGGTACTGCATTCTCGTGATTAGATTCTGTTTTGAACACGGGCAAAATACGAGAGAAAGAAGAAATGCAAACGGGCATATGGTACGGTATAGTGGGCAAACCCCTTAAAACTCATTTCTTGCAATGTTATTTTGGAATATTTTCTAATAAACATACACATTACACATTAGCTATTTTTAACATACATATTTACAGCTGAACTAATCAAATTTGGTATAACAGGTAGCTTAGGCTCTATAAGCCTCTCTAGGCTCTTGACAATAGGTAACAGTAGGTACTTTTCAATGGGTAAAACTGGATAGGAATAAATGAAGCTAGGACATGGGCCTACAGAACATATTATGCGCTAGTTGTACCTAAAGATAGCATGCAATTAGACCTGGTCGAAGATGTGGTATGCATTTGTCCTCTAATCGATTATCATGCATCGATTCAATCGTCAAAATATTCACAACACTGGCTAAATACGAGTCAGTAGACAAGGATAGCTATTTGGAGAATACGCTTTATTAGAAAGAGAGGCAATTTGCCTGACCAGTATAACTTGATCCCTCGCTAGAACAAAAAATAATCATAATTTTGAGGATTATTTTACATTTCGGGGGATATTAAAATCGATTTAATAAATTTAGATATTTTATATGTATACTTTATTATATAATAATACAGTAAACAGTTTTATAAAAAAATAAGAAGTCGTGATTTTTTTGTTAAAGAGAATATTCCGTGAGGCCCGCGTAGTTCCTTCAACTGGCCGCTACTAAACGGCGCGTCACGTGGCGCTACGAGTGGGGTAGCAAATACAACCAGTGTTGATATACAAAAAATCCGCCGATGCCCTCCCCCTGGCTAGCTGTGACCACACGCTTTGACCTAGTCAACGCTGGCTCTTTCACAAGCACTGTCGGAGCCTTGGAGACCACAGCATCAGAGGCAGCTGGCCCTCTAAGTTTATCGAGCTCTCCTATCGTGCTCACTCGGTGCCTATCGCCGCCTGCATCCAAAACGTAGACGAAACCATCTCGTGTCCAGCATTTGTTGACGCCAAAGCGTTGACGCGCCGCCATGAAAGCATTGTGTCTTGTCCTCGTCAGAAACTCTGAGATGGTTATGCCAGTTCCCTTTAGGTTCGTCTTTGAGGACCAAATTTTAGCACGAACCTGGACATCACGCAGCTTTATAAGAATAGGTCTTGGCCGGCCAGATGTAGTCAGTCTGCCCATTCTTTGGCAGCGACTGATATCAGCTGACTGGAAATTACACAATTTTAGCCGCTCAACCACAGTCTTAACAGCCACCGCAGCCGTATCTTCCTCCTTACCATCTGGGACTCCATGTAGTAGGAGGATCTTTCGGCGACTGTGCATCTCCAGATTGTCTGTTTCACGCCTAAGCAATTCCACTTGAGATTGGAGAGCCCGTAGAGCACTCAAAGTAAAAGCTTTAAAAGAAGCAAAGTCGGCCTCCAAAGTTGATGCTCCTGAAGATGATGGGGACAACAGTTTTTGCTGCCTGTCTTCAAACTCTGCCAACTTCTGCGTGAACATTTGGCTCATTTGAGCCACAGAATCTGTGATGGCGTCCATTTTGTGTAGTGAGTGGTTGACAAAAACTGTGTTGTGAAAAAACAGGACACTGGTGTATGTAATGGAAAGGAGAACACTCCCCGGCAGGTATTTACACTAGAACTTTAATTGCACATGTATTTTATTTATGTACACTTGGATAATATATTTTATTTTATTAATAATGTTAGACTTATTTATTTTAGTTGTTACTTTTACACCTACCCACCCAAGAAAAAAAGCAATATCACTTGATGTAAAAAAAATGAGGAAGCGTTTGAAATTACTCATGAACATCATCAAAATCGGTCAAGGTTATAAAAAACGAGTTACCAAAGACATCATTAGAGAACAAATTATACCGAACGTAACCAATCATTAAATGTACACAAAAATAAACACTTGTAATGGTCTTTACTCACGGTTGTGACAATTAACATAGTTTGAGGTAAATATGACATAAACTGATATACCTACAGAGAATTTTTTGGTGAAACTTATCTCTCCAATATTATAATCGTGAAAGTTTGTAAGAATGTCTGGATGTATTTTGTTACCCTTTCACGCCTAAATGAGATTTACATTAATTTAGATCAACATTAAAAAAAAAATTAATAGACAAAAGCTACTACACTGTTGAGGACTTTTTGAGTGAAAATAATAATTTTAAAATTTAATAATCATTCGGACATTTTAATTTATATTAATCGGACATTTTCATTATTCATCTTTATTTAACTTTTTATCCTAGCAACACCACATACGTCATGACGACATTGTTTATTAGCTTTTTTCTTTTACTTTGACATTTCTTTTTATTTATATTTCATTTTAATTTCATAATTTAATCACAATTTATAATCTGATATTATTAATTAATTAGGTTTTTATAATGAGTTTGTGTGTGTATGTCTTATGTTATTAATAACAATTAGTATTTGTAAATCATGTAGGTTTGTTCATGATTTAATTTAATTTTTATATATTTTAAAAAATAGTTGTACACCGGTAACTCGGTAGAATATTTGATACAAATGATTGTTTTATCATCTTCACAACAATATTCTTACAAATAAACAAATTCCATTTCATTTCATTCAGTCAGACACGCTTTTCTTTTTATATATTTGAACATCTAACAAACATCCAGATATTTACATATCAATACTTTCGCATTTATAACTTTAGGAAGGAGTTATAAAAGTAAAACGGTAGATTCACACCGAAGTCGATTTCGTTGATTAATTCTTTTGGCTCTCTCGCGCATAACACGTTTCGAAATGGAAGCAAAATGAATTCCGGCGTTTGATCAATCGTAGATGTTGTGTTCTTTGATTTGATGTATTGTTTTTGCGATAATTGTGATTGAAAATTTATCATTTTTGACTAAGTTTAATGTCTACTCGTGCTTTACGGAGAAAGCTGCAAATTTAATTTTGTAAAAAAAGTTTTAAATTTAGTTTTTATTATTTACTTGCTGTGCCCAGCGGATATACCCGCCTATGTGTTATTCCAGGGAATAAGCTATCTTAATACCAAATTTCAGCTCAATCGGTCTACCCGTTTAGGCGTGCACACACACACACTCGCACACTCAAAAACTTTTGCCTTTGGCCACGATCTTGATGTTAATCGACGATACGACCGTAGATGGTAGCAGACTTAACCTAGAAGGCGGAATAAATCCGTCCCTGTCTTCACTGAACATTATGCTGGAACACCTCCATAATGACCGCTGGCCGACGCTTGTACCCAATTCTAAGTACTTCTTGTGTTAAAAATAAAATAATTAATGTTGTGTTAATAGAGCATTATCTTGTAATTAATCATATAAACATGTAATAATTCTTATAATATTATTTTTAACCCCCGACGCAAAAACGACGAGGTGTTATAAGTTTGACGTGTCTGTCTCTGTGTGTGTGTCTGTCTGTGGCATCTTAGCTCCCGAACGGATTATAAACGTATTTTAATTTAGTTTTTTTTTTTGTTTGAAAGTAGAGTTAGTCGGGAGTGTTCTTAGCTATGTTTGGTGGAAATTACTCCAAGATGGCCGCCGTTACAAAATGGCGGATTATTTTTTTTCTCCCCGTCCCCGTCAATATGGGTATCAAATGTTAACTAGTAAAATACTACGCACTATAGTAAATTTATATTGCGTTGCGGTTTTTTTTAATTTTGAATTTAATTCACTTGTTATGTGAGAAGATGAACAAAACTAGTATATTTGTCGCAGTAAGATAGTAATAGCTGTTTCATAATTTACTTACCTACCTTACTTAGTAAACCAACAGTGACTGACTAGTGACTTCGAGCCTTAGCCGTGAAAACTATGTTCCTAGTATGATAGTAATGAATTGATTCCTTATAACTAAGTTCCGGTTCATAATCATATCCCTAGTAACATAATTATTAAACGGACGAGGTAATGTACGAAATAACAAGTATTTTTCTTAAACTAAAGATTGTAAAAAGGGATACCTTCTCCAATCACTTGAAACACTTAATCATTATCTCTGAAAACACTCCGGTATAATGAATTGTTCAACACGAAAATATTCCGATTTCCCTTCTCCGCCCATTACTGAAGCTAGGGTTGCCACTGACCAGGTATTTTTGATCTGATGATGGACTAGCTGACTGATGACTGATCTGATGATTTTAAGTGATGGTGGCCAAGGGGTTATGTTTTTTTTTTTTTTTTTTATATGATTAAGTAGAAGACGAGCAAGACGCTCTCCTGATGTTAAGAGATAACGGCTGCCCATAATCAGTACAGTGTTACCTAGGATTTCACAATGATGTGAAATTTTAGGAGCACTGCACCAACGCTTCTTACTCAAGAGTCATAAGATGTTAAGACTCTTTAGCCCAGTAATTTTACTAGCTACAGTGCCCTCCTACCGGAGCACAGTAATGTTTGCACATCACTGCTCAGGCGGTAGAATAACTGGCACTGTTGGGGTACCCACCTAGACGACCTCCTGCAAAGGAAGTCTACCCCCGGTAAAATGATGTAGAATGTGGTGTAGATGTTATTCTGGATCACTGAGTTCGAATCCTGGCCCTGCACCAATAACTATTTTATTGATTATTATGTGCGGTTTTTCCACTCGCTATACTGGTGGTAGGCTTCGGCCGTGGCTAGTTCTCACCTAAAGGACAAAACCGTGTGGCCAAGCGGTCATCACAACTGTGTTCAGTGAAGCCAGGGAAGCATTTATCCCGCCTTCTCGGTTTAGTCTGCTACAAAAAGTCTATCCATTAAAAAAAACTTTGTTTTTTAACCCCCGACGCCAAAACGACGGGGTGTTATAAGTTTGACGTGTCTGTCTGTCCGTCTGTCTGTCTGTCTGTCTGTGTGTGTGTCTGTCTGTGGCATCGTAGCTCCCAAACGGATGAACGGATTTTGATTAAGTTTTTTTTGTTTTAAAAGTAGAGTTAGTCGAGAGTGTTTTTAGCCATTTTTGGTGGAAATCGGTCTAAGATGGCCGCCGCTACAAAATGGCGGATTACTTTTTTTCTCCACGACCCCCTCAATATGGGTATCAAATAAAAGGGCTTGACTAGTAGAATACAACGCACTATAATAAATTTAAAATCCAAGATGGCCGCCACCAAAAAATGGTGAATTAGGTACATACTGCGTCGGGGGTTTTTTAAATTTTTATTTTAATTCACTTGTTATTTGTAATACGTTAGCCTTTGACCACGATCTCACTTGATCTTAAGTGACGATGCGGCCGTAGATGGTAGCTGACTATACCTAGAAGGCGGGATAAATCCCCTCTGGCTTCATTGAACACGGTCACAATGACCGCTTGGCGACACGGTTTTGTCCAGTGGATGGTAAGTGGTAACTAAACTCAAACTATTCTCTTCTTCAAAATTATACGCAGGTATTTTCGGAGTCTTTAATTTCATTCTTCCTTACGTAATTAAAGTTTTTATTTGCTACATAAAAATAGCACCAACACTTTTAGCAGTTGTAAAAACCTAGTGTTTGAGAACTAGTTTTTAGTTAATAAGACTTATTTTTATTATACCTGCGTGTAGGTATTCTTCGCGGAACTACACAATTAAAAATATTGGCACAAAAAATAATAAAATTTGTATGTACCTATTTGATTTTTGTTTTATTTATTGATCTTATAGGTTGCGATATAATATGCGATTTATCATTATTTTTATAAATTATAAAGGTAATTATAAAAAGAAAAAAGTTTCTGTTTGACTGATTGTGTGTGAAATTTGTCACACAGATAGATTTGATGAAGACATCTGTTAAGAAACAATTTTTGAATAGTATTAAACGAAAACTTTACTTATTATCTTATCTCTCAATGTGCTATGCACAGCTCTAATCTCTTAACAGATTGGATTAAAATTCTAACACAGATTTTATGACGTACACCTCCACTAAGAATAGAACATTTTAAACTTTTTTTAAAATTCAGTTAAAAATACCTTATTTTACCATTATCCCCATTCACTTTGGCAACATCTCAAGTCAAAATTGCAATTTAACGGTAGGCTCAAACTGCCAACCCTACTGTGACGTAAATTTAAACGATAAATCTCCTGGGCACCGGTAAAGAGTTTTCTTTAATTACTTTTTTATTCCGATAAAGATTTTTTAAACTTTGAAGCAAAATACTAGGGGTTAGGGGCAGCAATTATTTTGCGCCGCTGAGTAGGTACTAGAAGTTACTGTGAAGTTGTTTCGAGTTTTAATTTATACTGTTGTTCATTTAAAAATATTTTGTTTTTTTTAAACGCGCGTTTTTAACAAAATTTAATGTAGGTACCAGGTACATTTATAACCAAAGTAATTCTAAATATATAAAAGGAAAGAGTGACTGATTGACTGACTGATCTATCAACGCACAACTTAAACCGCTGCGCTGGACGGATTGTGTTGAAATTTGTAAAATAGATAGATTTTATGACGTAGACCGCCGCTGAGAAAGGATTTTGTCATGCGGTCAAAGCCGCGAGCATTAGCTAGTATTTTAATAAATTTCAAAACCACTTTAAAAAATATTCTCAACTCTTCCGTAGTTTTAAGAGTTTAGTAAAAAATAACTCGGAATTATTTTGTGTAAATTTCAATAACAATAAATATTGGGGTTTATACTCCATTATAACACGTTACCCTACTTACAATGCCATAGTCAAATCACTATAATAATTATTATTAGTTCTGTGTCTAACCAACATGTTACAGTTTCAAAATTCTCACTATGCCTGCAACATTACCTAATGACTGCCTTCTAAATATCTCATTAGAAAACAGCTTGGAGATTTGTCACACTAAGATTTGAATATTATGTATTAATGTAAGATTTTCAATTCAATTCAATTTTATTTATTGCATAAACTGTACACAGGAAGGTGTTATATAATATTAAATTTGAACCCACATCCCCCTGATTTATTTGAAAAAATGGACCACTGAGCCATATACGCTACCAGAAAAAAAAACAGTCACTAAGAAAACAAAATCCAGTTCTAAAAACCTAATCAAAAATTCTCGTAAACCCCAGTAAAACACATGTAATACTTGAAAACGAAGTCGAGTTCAAGATTCATAATCTCAAGTTACGAGCAATTTTACTTCAAGAATCCGTCTGAACCAATTATGGTGAAACTCGCAAACTCGCGTGACGTCGTCATGGTAACCGCTGAGCAATTTCCTATTATTGCCGGAAAAATCCCGGCGTTTCTATGCATGTAGGCTCTCAAACTCTTTGAGGAAAACGTATTGTTATTGGTATAAGGTATACCTACGTAGATCTTACTCGTTCTATTTATTATTTAATGATGATAGTGAAATAAGACGTATTTTATAAGATTAAAGTTGTTTGTTATGTTTGCATTTTCTGCGCATTGAATTAGTTTTTAATGTTTTTGAATTTTGAAGCTAATATTTTTGAGTAAAAGAGTGAAATAAAAAAACTGAAAGCGTTTAAGAAGCGCGTTTGTGTCTAAGGTTGAAATAAAAACAAACTTTATGATTAAAAAAAATAAACAAAATTAATATTTTAAAAATAGCTTTTCGATTGCAAATTGACGATCAGTTGATCCATTTCGCATAATTAAAACAATAAAAAAAGCTAATAACTATTTATTACAGCAGATATCGTTAATTTTTATATTTTATTAAGGCGCTAACAAATCCTAGAAACTAATTAAGCTTGATTAATATTTATTCGATTCATTTTTGCAAAACAAAATTAATTTTTAATGTCATAGGTCACGTAGTCAATATGTATCGATGTATTGAAAATATTGGAAGAAATATAGATACATAATACATCAATATACCTAACTAGCTTACGCTCGCGGCTTTGCCCGCACATCAAAAACCTTTCTTAGCGGAGGTCTACGTCACAAAACCTGTCTGTGTTCCAAATTTCAACTCAATCCGTCCGGCGGTTTAGGCTGTGCGTTAATTTATAATAGATCGGTCAGTCAGTCACTCTTTCCTTTAATATATATATTTAGAAGAATTATGAATTTATATTTCAAAATTTTGTCAAATAGTACGAGCGAGAGAGCGTCACTCGATATGTTATACGCTCTTAAACCTATTTTCTGCTCTACCCATCTTATTATTATTCGTAGACCTATACTATACCAAAAATGACAATATTAATGTTTAGTCACAAAATTTAGTTATACCTACTAAATTTTGTGTGTAAACAAGTGGAATATTTATAACAACACAAATTCTAATTCTGCGTTTTATTTGCTGCTGGTCATTATCTCAGCACAATACTGTGCAGATTTTTTGTATATTTATGTACACAGTTTAGACGCTGAAATAACGCACAGAAACATTTTTGTATGTAAAACCACCAGACGTAGCTAGTAGGTATTAGGTACAGTCAACTACAAAGAGATGTATCCATGTTCGTCTTACAAAATGAAGGAACTTTTAGTATGCAAAAATTATTTACCCTTACTTCGTGACATTTTCAGTATCCACCAAATTTTATACTATATTCGATTCATTTTAAATGCTATTATTATGTATCACCTAAGGAAAAGTAGTGGGATACATCATTGTTGCATATTAAACGAGTCGATGATAATATAAAGTTTGATTGCTACTAGAAATGTCACGAACCAAGGGTAGTTCATTGTGGCAAATGAAAATTTACTTCATTTTGTAAGCCTTACATGGATACGTCTCTTTGTAGTTGTCTACATAATAATATATAAACGAACCTTCAAAAGTAATAATAATTGGGGTTATACTGTGTTAAGTTTTTGTAAGTCTGTGTCTCACGTTGCTCATTATAATTAATTACACATACTTACGTGATTCGTATGCGTTCGAATGATTTTTTGTGTATATTTTTGTTAATCTGAGAATAAGTTTCAGGTTAAGAATATTTCAACTGTTGTAGACAAAGATGCTCATAGTATAAAACAAAGTCGCTTTCCTCGTCTCTCTGTCTGTCTCTTTTTACAAGCTTGTATATTTACATTCACCTGACCGTTGTCTGTCTGGCTGCCTATCTGTAATCAAATCTTGCAAGTTTAATTTGATCCACTTCCCGGTTTCAAATGAGCTGAAATTTTGCATGCATGTAATAAATCGGATGGCAATGCAATATTATTACGACATCGAGATGAAGCTGGAAGGTGGCCATAGAAACTCCGAAAAGTAATTAAACGACGCAACCCCATCGAATTTGGGCTCATTTGATACATCTTGACGAGTACTTTGATGCTAGATGGTAATTATAATAAAAGCTTGTTTTTAAAATATCACTTGCTATATGGGTAAAATGATTCAAAAGGAAGGTACGAAGGTAGCGTATGTGTAATGCATGCATGCATGCGGGTTCGATTCCCGGATGGGACAAATCTTTGTGTGATCCAGAGATATTTGTTTCTGGTCTGGGTAGCTTTCTGTATCTATTATAAGTATATATTTACAAAAGAAAAGTATATAAGTATTATATCCGTTATCTTAACCACCTTAACACAAGCATTAAATTGCTTAGCTTGGGGTTAGGTGGCGCTGTGTGAAGTGTCCTGAAATATTTATTTTATTTATACCTAATATAAAGCATAGAAACTGATATATAATTTTCAGATAGGCACTACGAAGTGCGCGTACATCCACTAGTTTAATTTATAGTAATATTATTAATGCATAGATTCATAGAAACATTCCATTCAGCATATTGATCGAAATCAGTCCATATTGTATTGCAATCTACATACGAGTACCTTTGACCAGATGGAGAATAATCCGTTTAATCGTCAAAGGCGTCTAATATCTGATAAAATTAAGCGTAGATACGATCTGACAGACATTAATAGTGATTGGTATAATGCAGAGTGTTGAAATACAACGCAGATATCGTGCTCGGAAAACCAAACTGAAGTCAAGTTATTTTTAATAATATTAAACCAGTCGTTGGTCGTCTCAAATCAAGCCAAATAAGACCAAATGACGTGAACAAAAAAAAACTTCTTTACAATTTTTACGCTGTTGGGCTATAGCTAAAAGGTTATTTTTAAAATAATTGTAGAGAAAACTGTTTGCGTAAGTTAAATATATAAAAGGAAAGAGTGACCGATTGACTGACTGGCTAATCTATCAACGCACCAAACCACTGAACGGTTCGGTTTGAAATTTGGAACACACATAGGTCTTATGACATAAACCTCCGTTAAGAATGCATTAAGGCAAAGCCGCGAGCATAAGCTTGTTTAAGACAGGATAATTAACTCGATTTTTATATCACACGCAAAACAAAACCTAATAATTATATGAATCAACACTAATGAACACACTTGTCTTTTTTCGTTTTGTTCCACTAAACCGGCCTTTATTCTAGTTAAACTCTAGCTACAGACCAAAGTTTGACTGATTCGACTTAGCGTTGAGCTAAGTTTATTATGATGTGGTAACAAAAATTTTCATACACATTCATCATCATCATCATCATTTTCAGCCCACAGCGTCTCACTGCTGGGCAAAGCAATTCTTTCCTGCCATGCAACTCTGTTCTGTACAGTTCGCATCCACATTAAAACACATTTATTTATAAATGGTATTAGTGGAAGTTACTGTATGAGTCAACAGTAGTAGCAGTGTATTTTAGAATGCGGAGTCTGTTTTCATTACAAGTCTGTGAGCGCATCTGGTTCTACAAGATTGACATGTTCATAAACATGTTAGCAATATTAATTTTATTGGGTACACGAATTAGTCAAGAAAATAATAATAATTTTCTGGCGTTTATGGACTTATGAAAGCCTTAATGGTCCGCCACGCCTTCGTTTTGGATAACTAATAGTGATAAATTTTAACTTCAAGTTTCACTCATAATTAGTAGCTTTAATAGGAAAGATAAGACATAAAATTATAATAGAAAGAAGTTATCAATTCATTCGTGTATATTAAGCTGGCTTAGTGTCATTTGGGACACAACATTTTCGAACACTGTCCTAAACCGTTTTACCTGGGGTAGATTTCCTTAGCAGGAGGTCGACTAGGTGGGTACCCCAACAGTCAACAGTGCCAGTTATTCTACCGCCTGAGCAGTGATGTGCAAAGATTACTGTGCTTCGGTAGGAGGGCACTGTTGCTAGTGAAATTACTGGGCTGAAGAGTCTTAACATCTTATGACTCTCAAGTAAGAAGCGTTGGCGCAGTGCACTGGGTAGCACTGTGCTAATTATGGGCAGCGTTATCTCTTACCATCAGGAGAGCGTCTTGCTCGTCTCCTTACTTTGTAGTGTATAAAAAAATCAATTCGTTCGTGTATGTTAAACTGGCTTAGTGTCTTTTAGGACACAACATTTTCGTCCCAAACGACTATATTTTGATTTTTTGTGACATTTGGGACACCATTGAAAAATGCTGTTTTATAATAGGTATATAGTCCGATAAAAAACTCATAACTATACAAAAGACCAATATTTTTTTACATTATATCCCATCAAAAACATTCTGTAAAAAACTAGCCAAGTCTCGATGGAGCTGCTTGTTTATCTCTAAAAAGTAATGAAATCTAGACAAAGTCTTGCCAAGTATAAGGTTCCTTACTGCGATTTCTTTATTATTATAGTTAATGTTGTGTGACTTGGCCGTTGAAGGGTACACAAGGGTACAAAACCAGATGCTCCATGACATTTGAATCGCCTAAACATAAGTATTATTGAAATACGCAGCTTTATCAAGCCTACAATTGATTGGTTATTCAATCAACGTTTTCCAAGTGGAAATTTTCTATCGTCAATGGGTAGCGGACAGATTGGTGCAATAGTGTCATGGAGCACCTGGTATAATACCCTTGTGTACCCTTCAACGGCCAAGTCACACAACATTAACTATAATAATAAAGAAATCGCAGTAAGGAACCTTATACTTGGCACGACTTTGTCTAGATTTCATTACTTTTTAGAGATAAACAAGCAGCTCCATCGAGACTTGGCTAGTTTTTTACAGAATGTTTTTGATGGGATTTCACTTATTTTTGTAGAAACGCTATATTATAAGGTTATCAGAAATACAAACCGTAAGCGCGTTTTAAAATACAGTCAGCGCCATCTAGATACGTGTGCGTTCACTCTTAGTCCAATGCATCATAATATTATACCGGGAAGTGGGCCTAATTAAACTTGCAAGATTTAATTACAGACAGACAGACCGACAGGTGAAAGTAAATAAAAGCTTGTAGTAAAGGCGGTATGTCGATCTCTTCTAATAGTTTGGTTGGGCTCTTATTTTAGTTGGCCACGCTAGATATCGCCTGATCATAACTGACGATTTACGACACATATACACACTCACATATACATATACTATGCCTTAAATATATTTTGAATTAATAAGTTGGATATTACACAATTTTAACCATTGACTGCAAATGTAACTTTGTAATCCTAAACATTTATATGAGATTACAAAGTTATTTATGCAGATTAATTATCTCGAAAACGAGACCGAAATTGTATGTTTTTTTAGTTTTCCTATGGTTTATACAATAAATTCTAAGTATGTACCAAATTTCAGCTCTCTGAGTTTATGGGAAGTACTAGTTCTATTTTGATGATCATGAGTGAGTGAGTGAGTGAGTGTCGTAAATGCGAAACTTTGCTTTCGCTTAACTTCGGAACTTAATGACCTACAGACTTGAAATTTTGGATTTTAAGTATGTAATTATAGCTTACTGGATGACAAAAATTTCTGTGTTCTGGTCTTATCCAGAGGTTCTCAAATAGGGGCCTGAAAATGCGGCGAAATGGTTCCTGTAAAGGATGGTACGGCAGTGCTTGCTTCGCGCTCGACTTGGCGGGGGCACTACCGTGCCCCCAGATAGGAGGAAACCAATATGGTTGGGAAGCTTCTTAGAATTATTATCCTCTGTGAATATTTCGCAGTTCCAGCAATATTACATACTTTACTATACTACTTTTTTGAAGTCGTATTCGTAATTATTTAAAAAAAGGGTTTTGAAATGAGCTAGCGTCATACAATATTTTCAAAATTTCGTAACTGATTTTACCTATTTCAATAACGGCAACAGCACTATAACAATTATTACGACTGTCCCCAACATTCCTGACAATTGTCTCCATTCTAAACTTGTCTAACTTTACGCATTATATTTAGTGTTGCCAGAATTGAATAGTTCCTTAATCTGTCGAGTGGAAATTGTGAGGGAAGTTCGTAAACTATAGAAGATAATATCTTGTTGAATAATATTTGCTTAATTCGGGATAATAGAATAGACTAGAATAATACTTTATTGCATACTAAATAATTATAAAGAAACTTACAGAGTTAGATATCTACATGCTAGGTAAACAATCGGCGGTCTTGATAATATTATATAGGGTAGGTATATGGTAGGTCTTGATAATATTATTATTAAATTGAATAATGTTGCATTAAGTATATAAATTTATTCTTAATATTTTGTAAAAGGAAAGAGTCATTGATTGACTGACTGACTGATCTTTCAACGTACATCGCCGAAAATACTGTAAAAATGACCAGACTTCCCCTAAGAAAGGTTTTGCGCACGCAGGTAAAGACGCGAGCATAAGCTAGCAATCGTTATAATATATAGAGGTAATGCTAGCTTATACTCGCGGCTTTGCCCGTGAAAAAAAATTGTTTATTAGCGGTATGGTCTACGTCAGAAAATCTATCCATGTCCCGAATTTCTACTCGTTCCGTTCAGCTGTTTAAGCTGTGCGTTAGATATAGATCAGTTAATGCACAGTTTTTTTTTATTTATTATATTTTTATTTATTTTTAGCCTGTGTCGTCATACTGCAGGGCAAAGGCCTCCCTTCTCTCTTTCCACACCTTCCTTTGCGGTCTGGGGCCAATTCTTAAGGTAGGAGTCGAGCTCGTCTCTCCACCGTTTTTTTTATTAGATATTATTTATTTTTCTTTACTTTTTTATCCATTGCCTAACTATAAAAGTATTCTTCTTAACAAAGACTTTAGGGAATCAACCATTAAGGTTACGTCAGACTGAGCCGGGACGGAACGGTAAAGCGGTCGCGATCTTCATTTTGTTCCTGCCCGCGTTCGCTTTATGTGTGACAGGTCGCGTACAAGCTAGAACATTACAAAAATTCCGTCCCTGATCGCGTTCGCTTTACCGGCTCAGTGTGACGTAAGCTTTAATAATTTTCCCATGATGATTTTGAAATATTAAATAGATTGATATGCTATTTCAACGCTTTTAATTTTATTGTCTTCAAAACAAAGGAAATTCTAAACTACAGACTTTTAAATTGTAGCTGTTAGGTAAAATACTAAGAAAACAACTAGTGTTTGAATCATGCTTACTGAACTATAAGCAATTATAGGCTATCGATTGTTCTAAGCAGTAATTACAGCCTACTAAACTAGCATACGATGACTAGGCATTTCCTAAATAAAATTGTGTGTAGGTAATAATTTAGACTTTTTCTATAAATTGGTTTTCGGATGATAAAAAATGTTTTAAATTGAATAGAGTTTCTTTTAATACCATCATTGATTTTTTTTTCTAAGTAACCTACCTACATACTAGATTTTAGCTTAATCGGTTTAGTAGTTCAAAAGTGAAGAGGTAATAAAAACTAAATACAAATAATCACACTCTCACATAATATTTTCATTACACGTCAATTGTCCATAGGTACTTTCGCATTTTTATATAATAGTAAAAGGTTTAACGTATCACTAAACAGCATTCAATGCTCATCTAAATTGACTTCTTTTTACATTTATCATACCAACAATACATTTATCAAATCAGATATATATAACAACATAAAAAAAAAAACAACAAAAAAAACAACAAACAACATATAAAACTAATGAGGTTTGTGTAAAATCTAAATATAAAAGGAAAGAGTGACTGATCGACTGATCTATCAACGCACAGCCTAAACCGCTGGACAGATTGGGTTGAAATTTGGAACACAGATAGGTTTTATGACGTAGACCCAAGAAAGGATTTTGCAATGCGGGCACAGCCACGAGCATAAGTTGTTGTTTATAATAAATCTAGGATGTCAACTTACTGTTCTACTGCTGGGCAAAGACCTGAGACCTCCCCAAAATCCTTCCAGGTATCTCTTTCCGCACATCTAGATTAACTTATTACCAAATAAAATCTGTCTGAATAGCAACCAACAAGCTCCTTTACTCATCTCTATCTTTCCTTATAAAAAGTTCCAACGAGGCACAAGAATCGCTTCGCAGAACCGAATCAATAGTGAATTTATTGCGTTCCACTTAGTTAACACTTTCAAGGACTACAGAGTACTAATGGCTTTCAAAGTAGAAACAATATCGGTGTTGTACATTGGTATAGGCAGACACTGCGCATTAACAAGTGAATTAAAAAAAAAGAAAACAAAAACATCTTAAGGAATAAGCCTTTATTGAAATTCTCCAATGAAAATAATATGAACCTATAATTATAAATTACTGATTCAACTTTAATCTAAAAGATATCCATTTTCACCTCCTGGCCAGTCAATCTGGTGCGCGTCTAGATTAACTAGCCACCTTTTTCTAGGCCAGCCTCGACGATGGCTTCTGTCTCGTGGTGCCCACTCAATAGAGATCCTTGCCCAGCGGTTGGGGTTCATATGACTGACATGACCCGCCCGTTCACATTTTAATTTGGCTGATTTAAATCCAACGTCAGTAACTTCCGTCTTAGATCTTATAACAGTGTTAGGCACCTTATACTTATACTACACCAATTAGTTTTCTCAGGGCGGTATCTGGTATCTACCGTTATTCCAACAGTTCGTACAAAGTAGAAACAATATCAGCACTTGAATAGTTACTGTTCCGGCCCTAACAACCGTAATGATCGGAACTTGCTACAATTTAGTTATCCGCTCAAATTCTGCCTCATTTTTGGAGTAGTTTGGGAGCTCGGTGCGGAATTTCTACACTAAATTTCTTTAGTTATTATTCAACTATGTTGAGTTGGTGAATTTTCACATGCTCTAAAAGTTGTTAGTATGTGTTGTTTTCTAGTTATATTTTAATTCTTAGGTAATTTGTGTTTAAATAAATAAAAGGACTCGTGTATGGAGTACTGTTCTCATCTTTGGGATGGTACTGCCAAATACCAGCTTCAGACACTGGAGTCGATTGAGAGACGTGCCAAAAAGCTCGTAGGTGACCAAAAGCTCACGGAATCTTGGCTGCAGAGCCTTGAACACCGTAGAATGGTCTCCTCGTTATCGGTCTTCTATAGGATTCATTTTGGAGAGTGTGCGCAGGAATTACACGAACTAATTCCTCCAAGCCCATTCTACAAACGGACGTCGCGGCAGACGGCAAAGCGGCATCCTTACTTAGTGGCGTTACCTACTGCCCGCACTAAGCGTTTTGCTTCGTCGTTCTTAATGAGAACTGGTCGCGTTTGGAACACTTTGCCGTCATCCGTGTTTCCCGAGCGGTACAACTTGGGTATCTTCAAGTCACGAGTGAAAAGGTACCTTTCTAGGCATCTTACGTGATCCATCGTCGACCGCATTTTCACTTTCCATCAGGTGGGATGTGGTCAAACGTAGGCCTATCTCGAATAAAAAAAAAAAAATAGGACTTTACTTGCGGTTTTGCCAGCGAGGACATATCTTTTCTTAGCGAAGTCTATGTCATAAAAACTATTCATGTTCCTAATTTCAATTCAATCTGTTGTAAATGCACAGCTCAAATTAGAATAGAAAGAAATTAAAATTTCATAAACAGTTGTTTTAAATTATATTTCTAATAAGAAAGGATTTTTCCACTCAGGTAAAGGTGCGGGCATGAGCTAGTGAATAATATTTCGTATCTTAACACATCATGACTGTTTGTAAGAAACATTGGCGCAGTACACCTAAAATTTTATATCATTGTAAAATCCTGGTTACTAATTATGTGCAGCGTTATCCCTTTCCATCAGAAGAGCGTTATGCTCGTCTTATCACTTTAAACGAAAAAGTATAAAATTACAACGCACCACACCACGGTATGGTGGCTCTAGCCTAACTCTTCAAAATCAAAATAGGTCAGGACATCATCACGTAAAGGTTTCCGTCACGTTAAGGCCTTCCAAAACTCTTTGTTTCTCCCAAATGAAGTGTGCTCTAAACCCAATCCAAGTGACATTTTCTCCTCAAAATCCATTACCTTTTCATTATCCTATTAAACACGGACTATTGTAAAATTGTGGACACCGCACTTTTTATAATACACTGTAGTATAGTAAAGAATACGTTTTATTGACCAAGTTAACGCAAACCATACTGTAAATAAAACATTTCATAATAATGCCAATTTATAAAAACTATGTTCGTTACTATTATTGTTGTATAAATACCTTATTAAAAGAAAAGTAAAACAAAAGTCGTTTCAATAGTGTGCTTTTCCAGAAAAAGAATGTAGAGAAAAAAAATAACAGTATTTAAACTGCATTCGGATTTCATCGCTATAATAGCGACTAAACAATGATTGTCGCATTGTCACAAGGAGAGGATATGAAGAGTTGTGGTCGTAAACCTCTATTCTCTTCTCCTGCGTTCAGCTTCAAAATTAAGCTGTGCATACGGTATCTGCATTTTTATTCCCTGCCCTTTTGACTATCCCATCAAAGTGCGTAGATCTAAATAATCCACTAGATAAGTTTAGTGTGCCATAACTACCTCCCTTGACGAAATAGCACACCTTGATGTGAATTTAATGGTGTAATAACAATAACAAAGTTAATAACCCTGTGTTTTAGCTTATACGTTGTTTAGGTGTAGTGTAATAGCCCGGATTTATGTGGGAGCAGAGGGCGACTAATTGGCTTTGTTGGGGGGATTTTGGGAAAAAAGAATGTATAGTCACACAACTCAATTCGTCGGAATTGGATTATTTTTGGATTTTTTTATCCTACCGACTGCGCCATGTAAAGGAGTGGGAAGACGGGAGACGAAAAAGGCAAAAACCGATTTATTCACTACTACCCTACAATAACATAATAATAGATACTTTAAAGTCACAATCTACCTACAATTATTACAAGCTTTTATTTACTTTCACCTGTGTCTGTAATCAAATCTTGCAAGTTAAATTTGATCCACTTTTCGGTTTTCGATTCAGCTGGAATTTTGCGTGCATATTATATAAATCGGATGACAATGTAATATTATTATGACATAAAGCTGATCTGATGATGAAGCTGGAGGAAGGTGGCCACAGGAACTCCGTTATCAATGCCGCAACCCCATTGAGTTTGGGATTTATAGTACAGTTACTTTGATGCTAGATAGTAATATTAATAAAAGCTTGTTTAAAAAGTATTTTATAGGTCAAGCCTTTGACCGCGATTTCGCGTGATGTTAAGTGAGGTTGCGGACGTAGGTGGTTGGAGATCAAACCTAGAAGGACAGATGGCATGCATGACAGGGACGCTTTCGTTACCCTCCGCGGTGGGGTGAAGAAAAGTTTTTGAAACCAAATAAGGGGCGAGTTTCATGGCTTTTGTTATGTTGTGGCGAGTAACCCCAAGTATCTTTTCTTTTCAAGTAAAAATTCGTTTGTGGCGCAGGGCTAGTGACACTTCTACGCCGAAAGTGGTTGCAACGAGGATATAAAAAACCTGGGGTGGGGATTTCTCCGGAACGCAATATTACTTATCGGAGCTAGGGGTACGCGGCCTTATGATAGACTCTAGAATAACAACTAAAATAAGGCCGGGCTGGGCTGGGCAATAAGACTGGCTGGGCTAGGCTGGGCTGGGCTAGAACAAGGCTACTATTCTGTAGATATTCAGTCACTCAGCCTAGCAAGAAAATTAAAAAACCAAACATAACATCTACAAGTTATTGTTTACCTACAATACAAAATTACAAGCCAAATTCTGACGTAGAACCCTTCCCCACATTTCTATCCTTCCAAATAAAACCTCAATAAATAAACAGAAGGTTAATCCCCAACATAGAGATCGAGCTATTTACCAATATTTACATAGAGTAGATTATACCTACAGCTTTGCTTTTTATTCTCGGGGAAAAGGAATTTTCCAGTACGTGAATTCTTAGACTATGGTTTAGATGTATTACTGAAATATAGCAGATACCACATACTGAAAACAAAACAGTAACATTTTATTTAAACTATTACATATTATGTTCCAATGTTTTTATAAGTGTTATCTTAATCAATTCATCAGAATAGTACATAGCTTACCAGGTGGTTGTCATATCGCTAGAAATCTAGAAAAACATAATATCTTAATTTATATAATATTTTTTTTAGGTTAATTTTAATTCGATTTTTCCACGGGTTCTAGACTTACGTAGTAGACTTATGTACGTAAAACAGCGGGCGCAGCCAGTAGCTTTTATATAAAAACTATTTTTGCCACACATTTTTTTATCTTTAAGTGTAAAAGGCAAAACGTTTAAGTGTGACTGATTGACAGTACCCAGTCACAGCGTAGCAGAAACTGTTGAACAAATTGAGTTGACACGACCATATATTTTGTAGCAAAGAAAGGTTAGCACCGGTCGAAAAAACGTATTCTTTAGTATCTCTTTATTGAAAACAAAACAATACAATAATTGGACTAATAACTAGTATATAAACCTAACCAACCTTTGTACGGAGTAACAATTGTCTGGAAGAGAAACAGTGGAGTTTGGTGGACTGGTATTTGGTTGAATTTTAGTTTCATACGGAGATTTTATCGAGCGCGGTATCTCCGTTAGTTACAATAGTGTATAGTTTAGAGTACGTATTTAGTTAAGGGTTTGGATTCCTAGGAATTTATTTGCAAGAAGCTTTACCCTTGTAAGGTCCCTGAATTTGAGATAATGAAAAGGGTTGTTTGCCTGACATGGTTACGTTTAAACATACGGACTTTAATTGACTAACATACGAGTATAAACTTGTAGTATAATTTCATTTTGCTTTGAGATCACTGAACTTTGGTTTTGAACATTTATATTTGACAAGCTTATACTCGCGGCTTTGCTCGCGTGGCAAATTCCTTTCTTAGCAGAGATCTACGTCATAAAACCTATCTCATCATTGGCCTTGAAACATCTATGCTAGATGGTGTAAGTAGCGTCAGGTTAATGTGCGGCACTTTTTTTGATGGCTGAACAAGCCTATTCGAGACTTGCAGCAACGACCGCAAAGGTCACACATGTAGGGAGTTGCAGAATCCGGGTGAGATGGTAGTGGTGGTTCATGCCTACGAGCCCGTTTCTGGGCCAAGGCTTCAAACCACGTATTATCGTGCGTAAAACCTATCTATATTCCAAATTTCAACCGAATCCGTTCAGTGGCTTGGGCTATGCGTTGATAGATCAGTCAGTCAGTAAATCAGTCACTCTTTCCTTTTATATATATTTAGACTAACTGCGCCCAGTGGTTTTACCCGCTGTACTTGAAACTTATTAAAATAAGAAATGGTCATATTTTAAACACATTATTGACGTCATTTATTGTGTTTCCCGAGTGACAACTTGGGAATCTTCAAGGTATGAGTAAATAAGTTTCCAGGCATCCATTTCACAACCTTACAAACATGAAAAATATTTATTACCTAGGGAGGATTTCAAGGGAGAAAAAATGTTTCTAAGAATCAGGAAATAACTACTGTAAAGTTTGTTATATTATGTTAATTTCTATCTCTAACAGAATATAATCTACACAATTTCCAAGAAAAATTATAAGAAAATGTTAATTTAATTACAGGTTCTAGACTCGAAGAGAATTTTCTCAAGAAATTGTTCCATCTAATTTAAAGTTTGTACCCTGTATATGACACCGCCTACAGGCTGATCAAATCCAGTAATTAAGCTCAAACTATTGTAGTATACACATCACGATTTGAGGACAAAATCGAAGCCGTTATTATAAAGAATACGTTTACCCTGATATTTTAGCGAAGCATAATGAGGCCTTGTCCGTTGCAGATAGTCAAAATTAAAATAGTGACTTTTAAGGGCTATTTTAAAATGCAAGTCGCACCGCATCGCATCGCATCGCTTATCTTCCAATATATTCGCCAGCGTACGTTTAATATAATATTAAATGTACTATAACGAGGCGGATAACGCATCTGTAGTGTGCGCTAATTCACATATACAATACAATACAATACAAATACTCTTTATTGTGACCATATTAAATACATATAACATTTTAGACTTCTGCGATTTAAACTCATATTAATTATATAACTTACTACAGTACCCTCACTCTCACCCCACTCTCACTCTTATACAGTAACTGTATGTATTTTACAAATGAATTAAATTAAAAAGTTAAAAAACCCCATATAAAACCCCCTACGCAATATGTAATTCGCTATTTTGTGGTGGCGGCCATCTTGGATTTTTTTTTTATAGTGCGTTGTATTCTACTGAATTCTACTAGTCAAGCCGTTTAATTTGATACCCATATTGAGGGGGGTGTGGAAAAAAAAAGTAATCCGCCATTTTATTGCGGCGGGCATCTTGTACCGATTTCCACCAAACATAGGTAAAAATACTCTCGACTAACTCTACTTTCAAACAAAAAAAAACTCATCTTTGTAAATAAACGGCAATAACTCACTTGTATTTACTGCGTTTTTTTTTTTTTTTGTTTTTTTTTTTGTTTAGTGCAAAAAAAAACAAGAATAAAATCCGTTCATTCGTTCGGAGGCTACGATGCCACAGACAGACACACACACACACACACACACACACACACACACAGACAGACACGTCAAAATTATAACACCCCATCGTTTTTGCGTCGGGGGTTAAAAAGTGACGCAGGCGGATATTAGTTATTGACATACGATGCGTTGCGATGCCGCGCGCCATAGTTTGTGCCAGCTTTTAAGCGCCAAAAGAGGCGCTCTACATGTCGTGTGTTTATACAAATTCAATCATATCCGTAGCGTTTTGCTTCGTCGTTTTTAATGAGAACTGGTCGCATTTGGAACACTTTGCCGTCATTCGTGTTTCCCGAGCGGTACAACTTGGGTATCCTCAAGGCACGAGTGAATAGGTACCTTTCTAGGCAACATACGTGATCCATCGTCGACCGCATTTTCACTTTCCATCAGGTGGGATGTGGTCAATCGTAGGCCTATTTAGTAAAAAAAAAATCCAAAAAATCTGTCCCGTATCGCTTTATAGTGTATCCCAGCGTCTATGTGACATCAACTTTACACTCCACTTTTGTTTCCATTGCCCTTATTACTATTCTGTCTAATTAAGTTGATAACATGATGCTTGATTATACACTAATTAAGCACTAATTGAATCTTTCGAGATTGAATTGGCACGATTAATTTGTTTTATGTCAGAGTGATTGATGTTTGGCCTCTTTAATTAAGGCAATTTGAAGTAAAGCGGTGCGTAAGTGCCACCCAGGGGAATGACATGTCGGTGACAAGTCTTTGTTTTGATATTTTTGGTTGAAACTTGACCAAATAATAATAAAATTATCATTGGGGGTTTATACACCGACAAAAAAATGAAATTATGACATGTGAATTTAAACTTGAAGTTGTAACAATCATATCTTATTATGTAGAACCGTTATAATATACTTTTTTCATGTGGCAAATGCCTTTATTGAGAAAAATAAACTAACAATACTACAGCCACTACAGCAATAAAGAACACTTTTATTAACCACAGATTGGCCACAAGCCCATCTACAGAAAATCCAAGTGTTACAAACCACTGTCATATAGCAGAGTGATATATACTTGTATATCTAAATATATACAAAATGAAGGAGTGACTGATTGACTGATCTATCAATACACAGCAGCGAACCATAAGACGAATTGAGTTGAAATTTGGCACAAACATAGATTATAACGTAGATTTCCGTAAGCGAGAAAGAAAGAAATAAGCTAGTTGGTGATAAAAGTATTTCCATTGAGATGCAAACTAACTCATAAAAGGTCTTCATATAAAAATTCCAAAGCAACAAGTACTATCAAAAACTGCCTACCACGATGACTTAACATTACCCTTTATGGGCAAGCAAATTAAGAGTCATGGCGGGGAATAACCCTTATGTTTGACAGATCTTATTATAGTCGGGAATTGGATCACGTCATAATATGGTTGAGATCTTGGAAGGGGTGATGTGAGGGATTAATAATCTCTTGAGGCAATAAGAACCTTATAGTATTTACCTATAAATGATAGTATTAGGTGTGCCTATATAAATTCTAGCTCTGTAAGTTTTTTTTTGTAAATTTGTGGGTTGCAATTATTCTTTTCATTTATATGAGTGTCAGTGACTATGAGGCCTTATACAGCAAAAACAAAAAATTAAACTTGTCTTGTGTTTTAGTATTTGCTCAACTTAGAATAGATGTTCACATTTAATAATAGTAGATATATTTGACGTGTCCATTGATGAGAATATATCATTGGTTATTATAAGAATAATGTAATGTATAATAATAATACCATTTTGACAATAAAGAGTATTATATTTTATTTATTGTCCGTGTACATACCTGTAATGTCTAATAAATATATTATTATGATTATTAAGAGCTTCTTCTATGCGTGCGACTTTCGCTCTCATGATAAGACAAATTTTGAAAATTTTCTCGGCAAAACTCAAAATAGTATATTTTTAAATATTTTTTAAAGAATATTCCCTAGTTTATATAAGTATTTCCAATTGCCAGTTAGATCCAACTTCGACTGCATCGTCACTTACCAACGAGATTGCGGTCAAACGCTTGTTTAGTCTGCTATAAAAAAAATAGATAACTTTTTTTTAGTGGCTTTAGCATGCCACACGGGATCCCGCTGAAATGTCAAGAGTAGAACTGTCATCCCATACATTGTACTTTTGTGAATGTATGGGATGACAGTTCTACTCTTGAAGTTTTGTCGGGATTCCATGTGGCATGCTAAACCCGCATATCATAATAACAAAACTTCGACGTTTCGAATATTTTTCTTTTGTCTTTTTTATAGCAGACTAAACAAACGTTTGATTTCATCTGTTGGCTATTCATTGTAGCCTCCGTGATTGTAGCCAACCTATAATTTTCCCTACATTTTTTTTTAAATTTATTTATTTGGGAAAACAAACAGTTTGCTTATGTACTATTTAATATCTATATCTTATTACTACATTATTTTAATAAGCAGACCCATAACGTATTCCACATATTACTTAAAGAATTATGGTGTGTCTAAACAGTGTTATAGCAAAATACTGGAAAACATTTAACCACAATATCACAATATCAGCTACAGATCAGTGATATTAAGCTACATTGCGGCCTATATGAAAGATAGATAGATAAACACTTTATTGCACACAAAAAAATTACAAACAATATACAACATAAAATACATTTGAAAAAGAACAGTGTTACAATTGGCGGTCTTATCGCTAATAGCGATCTCTTCCAGACAAAAAAGCAGGAAAGGAAAAATATATGTTTTAGAATGACGGTGGCCTATATGATAGCAGACAAAACTATAAAGGCGGGATAAATCCCTCCCTGGTTAACTATTGCTATTATAAATTATTATATAGTTTAATAAAAACTTATCTAATTTAAAAACTACCACTATGCAAATTCTCTTATTCTAAAACTTCGTTTGATACAACCAAAACAATCGGATTACACTGTATGCTCCCAAACCTAGTTAACTGGCTTTAAAGTTTCAACTCTCTACATTATAACCGAACGGAAATTATTTTAAATGAGCACCAAATATTTTGGACCCTAAATTAACATAATCCGGATGGGGAGTTTCAGAAGTGGAATGTTTTTGGCTGAGGGGATGTTTCTAATTAACCGACCTCAATGAGGGAAGTTATCAAATTATATGTTAGTGTGTATTATAAGAACTTAGAATCTAAATATATAAAAGGAAAGAGTGGCTGTACGACTGACTGATCTATCAACGCAAAACTTAAACCGCTGAACGGATTCACTAGAAATATAGATAGGTTTTGTGATGTAAGCTTCCGCCACGTACGTAGTAATAGTATCTATTCTTTGCTTCCGGTAAGAAAGAATTTTGTGATGCGGGCTAAGCCGCGAGTACAAGCTAGTTATACACTAATCGGTTTAGAGTTAGGTAGAAAAAACTTGCATAAATTCTGTTGTTTACGAGTATGTGTGTATAAAAAAAATTACTTATGTGCGATACTCGTATGTTCTAATTTTTTTTAAAGATTAGCTCAACCATGCTCTCGGAAAATTAGGCTCAAAGTCAAAACACTTTATCAAAATTGTTTTAGCAGTTTCCAAGATATGTAGTTATACGTAAATCTACTAAAACCATTAAAGGTTTTTTTTAGAAATACCATTAAAGGGTATTTAAATTTGTTTTCTATTATTTTTTATTTCACTTATTCGCAGTGTAATGTTAGGCAGACGGATTAAGGTTCGAGCTCTCTAGTTTTCCTACGAGTACGTATATTTTTGCTTTTAACGGCATGTGTTTCTTTTAGGTTTTATAAAGGTTACAAAAATGGTAAGCTTCGTGAGGTGTTAAAAAAAAGGTAGAAAGGAGGTGTTACTTAGAGGGTTTATCTACGAATTTAAGGGCTTAGTTTATATCCGGGTTCCGGCATGATGCATCATGCAACAAATGCCCCCTGGCTTCACTGAACATGTTCAGTGAAGCCAGGGGGCATTTGTTCCGCCTTTTAGGTATAGTCTGGTGCCATCTATGGTCGCATCGTCGTTTAACATCTCGCATGATCGTAGTCAAAGGCTTACTTAGTGAAATATATCCTCTTTCACACAGTTCATCGAAACATTTTCAGACACCCTATTCTACCAAACAAACAAAGAGAACGGACAAATTGCCACCTAATGCAACAAAGTAAGAAGACGAGCAAGACGCTTTCCTGATGGTAAGAGATAACGTTGCCCAATATTACTACCCAGTACTTTAGAAAGGTAAAATATTCTAGGTGCACGGCGCGAACGCTTCTTACTTGAGAGTCATAAGATGTTAAGACTCTTCAGCCCAGTAATTTCACTAGCTACAGTGCCCTCCTACCGAAGCACTGTAACCTATCACCATAATCACCATATTTTATTATCACTGGTTATTCAATAATAAATTAAATAATGGATAGACCACACCGAAAGTTCATAACATTTCTACACAATTATAGAAGTCAAATTTATGAATATTTAATGATGCAGAAGCGATTTAATTAATCGACGAACATTTTAAATAATTATAACTAATTAACAATGCAAATACATGCACTAATTAAAACAAATAGATAATAAAATGTTATATTGATTTTTCTATTTTCTACACAAAAATATTTTATAGTTGTAGGTAGGTTTTTTATTTTTTTAAATGTTTATCTGAGTAACATTATAAATATACCAACTGTGCCCAGCGGTTTTACCCGCTGTCCTATAGCCTATGTCAACACAAACAACAATAACAATTCCAGAGTCTAAGCTATCTCTATACCAAATTTCAGCTCAATCAGTCCACCCGTTTAGGCGTGCAAGAGTAACAAACACACATCCAGAATCGAGACATCCTGACATTCAGACATCCATTCTTACAAACTTTCACGTTTATAATATTAGTAAGACTAAATCTGTTTTATGATGTTTTTGATGTTTGTTTTTGCAAACTCATATATAATATTTTGTAGCATTATATTTAAAAAAACCATGTGTCAAGAGTTGTATGAAAACTGGTGCACAAAGTCCGGTCCGAGTCCGAACTGAATCCGAATCTAGTGTTCCAAGTGCCTTATGAAGGATTCAAATACCTGTTAGTACTAAAAGTAATAATATTTTAATTCGGACAGTCATCCTAATGACGGATTTTAGATCCTAGGTCTAGGTCCTAAGTTTACGTAGCCTAAAAAACTTTTAAATACAATAATTATTGACATTAGAAACCGTAGAATAATATTAGAAGCTTAGCTGTCAGGAAGAGATTGCTATTAGAGATAAGACCGCCAATTTCAACACTAATAAAATCAAGAAATGTAGTTAATGTTGAATGTTTGTTTTGTACTAATGATATTCAATAAAATGTAATCTTATCTATATTGCAAACAGTAGCAAAAATAAGGATTCTTCCTCTTAAACGACGACAAAGATAAGCTTTTCCCAGTTTTAATAAAATCGACGCCATATTTGAATTCATTCCCTTTTCTTTTTCCTGTTTCTGTTGTAACGCAGCGTGGCGCCACTACATTTGTAATTTACATATCCGTGAGGGACAATAAAAATCAGTATTTTATGTACAAAAGGACACACTTTCTTTGTACTATCCCGAGACCTATCATTATGTAATGATAGCATTATTAGACACGGGATAGATAAGGAAATGGAACAGCTATGCACCAGAACCACCGTCTTTCCAGTATTTTATATTGCCGTTCCCTGGTTTCCCTTTTCCACGGTTGTCTTGAAGAGATTGCTCTGAGCGATAAGATACTATTACTATAACTATTACTACTAAGACACTATTACAAGTATCTTTAAATTTTGTTATTGTAAAATTTTGATATTTTATTATGTTGTATCAAAAAGAGTATTTATGTTATCTTATCTTATCTAGGGAAGTAAGTACCACATCTTTGTTTAAGATATTTTTATTCGTCTAGCAGTAGGTACATTAGTTTAGTATTTAAGAATTTCTGTTTATCTTATTTACCAGCTTCACGACCAACCCATGAATGTGATTATAATTATTTCTCTCCATGCAAGGTTGTCTGGAAGAATAGAATAGAATACTCTTTATTGTTGGAAGAGATCGCTTTTAGCGATAAGACCGCCAATTTTTACACTTAAGTTACGAAATTGTGTTTTAGTTTTAAGTTTCTTTGTATATTTGTGGTGTTACAATAAAAAGTATTCTATCTATTTATATTGTGCAAACATTTGAACTGGCTAAAGTAAAATGAACTGGACTAGCTGCACCCAGCGGTTTTACCCGCTGTATTTTAGCCTATGTGTTATTTCAGGGTCTAAGCTATCTCTATACCAAATTTAAGCTCAATCAATTCAGTTTAGGCGTGAAAGAGTAACAAACATACATCCAGACATCCACACATTCTTACAAACTTTCACGTTTATAATATTAATAAGATTTTATAAAACCTATCTGTGTGCACAAACCCAACGCAATTTAGCGGTTTGACCTCGTGCATTAATTAATAAGTCAGATTTTTTTGTGTATCCGCATTTTAAGAAGGTCGATCCAATTTCATTAAGTATTCTCCGTTAATAGACAGCCCCGTCACGTAGGCCGTATTGCCCCAAAGTATCAATTTACTTTACATTGTAATATGTAATGACCGCCTACATAATAATTTTGACCCTTTGCCAACGTCAATTTTGAGGTCGCCTTGTCAAAATATTAACACTACATCACTTTGATTTTAAACTCTATTGTTCCTTACATAAAGTTCAACTTCCTTTGACACAAACATTGAATGTCTTGAATTTCTGAATACTTATTTTAGTTCTTATAGCTACTGCAATAAGGTTGATAATAGTTTAACGGTCTATAATGAGATTGTTGGCATTTGACGTGTGGATGACATGTATTGACAAGCAATTCAATTTAATTGAAGTTTTTGTTGCGCTCTGTTGATAGTATTTTCGTTGGTGTGACAGGGGCTTTATGGCAAAAAGTAAACATTACGAATATTCACCCTTTTTGCGTTAAATGTTGAGAGACGTTATTATCCATACATATAATAAGAATGGAAATTTCTCCCCATTCATTGTGATCCTTTACTAAGGTGAACTGTGAAAATACGCATATGAACAAAACGACGCGAAAAAGTCGCTTGCGCGATCTAGATCGTAAAACATTTTGTCAATTTTTCCTAGGGAAACGTAAAATAAAATAATAAAATAAATAATAATCATTTATATCGGACACATCGCCCCTAATTTACATCAAAATTTCGAAGTAAAAGTAATAGAATATAAAGTAAATTCAATTCAAAAAAATCAAAAAGCAAAAAGTGCGACAAACTAAAAATACGCCATCTATCGATGTGGCCATAAACGAAAATTTACCAGAGTAGTTTTATTAGGCTTAATTTGTAAAAAGGTTATTACTTATGTGTGATAAAACGGCACAACCGAATTGTATGCAGTTTTCGCTAAAACGTTGCAAATTTCTCTAATTTGTAAATAGTATTGGTTTTATTTAAATCGGTTTTTAAATAAAAGAGTTATATCTATCTAAAGATTTACTTATCTATTATATGGACGTAGTTTTGCAAACGAGAACCAACCCACATTTTGGCCGAAATTGAGTTATATATGCAATTTGTTTTCTAAGCGTACGCTTCATCTCCTCAGAAAACAATATGTGTATGATATCAAGCCAAGCCAGAGAAAAGGACAGTCGACTAGGGTACCAACCCAAAATAGCGACACATTTCAAAAGCAAAACAGACCTATGTCACACGGTACCCATGTATCTCCTTAATTTTCATTACGCAAAATAGAACTAAGCCACATGGTTCCCACAATATTTTTTTTTTACCAAAATTAGTTTGTATTTTTCTGTTAAAGGGAACCATAATAGCTTGGTTCTATTTTGTAAATCAAATAAAATAGCATATAAAATAACCAAGAAGTTTAGTTCCATTGAGTTAATTACATTTTGTAAAATCTGTAGTGAAACGGTCACCTATGAAGCATGGATTCATTTTGTATTTTGGATAGTAAAATATTTTGTTACGTATACAAAAGGTACTAACCAACCTAGATCACTAATATAATATTTTGCATATTTAAATAACACTTTAGATCATACATTTTTTATAACTGTTTACAATACCTAATATTGTTGGTCGATTCCATTATAATCTACCAAAAACTACCTGTTTGTGAATTTGTATGAAATCTCCTGGACATGCTTCACCTGATAAAACCATTGCTGAGAATAAGAGCGCTGGACATTCATTGTCATCTCCGCAAACTCCAAGGCCTCAACAACATACCCTTCTTGATCCGCCCTCTTCTCCTTTGCGTCCAATGACGCCAGAGACAACAAAGCTATTTAACATTTTAACACAAGACTTTGAAAATGACCTCGTTAGTCCCAGAAATACATCCAGCATGGATATTAATCGTCCAGCAGTTCCATCAGAATCTTCCGATAGAACCGAAATATTGTTTAATAGTGACGACTCAGTACAGGATCCGGATTTTGTTTGTAATGATGATATAGGTGGAAGTAATAATAGTTCAGATCAAGTAAATACTTTTGAAACGACTAGAACATTGCAAGGTAGACCGAAGAAAGGCAGAAAACGAGCATATGGAGAATACAATCGAGAAGAAAGAAAGAAGAGGAAATACCTAAATTTGCCGTACGTTAACACGCAGAACGTTCCATTGAACCAAAACAATTTTTAGATTATAACTGTCACTGTCCAAAAAAATATTTCGAGTGAGAATAGATTAGTCGAATTCCAGAAATTTTATGCTTTGGGGTCTTATGAAGCTCAGAATATGTTCATTGCAGCTTGCGTGAAGGAAATACCAGTAAAACGTTCATACGTTTCTGCTAGTACAGGTAATAATTCAAAGAAGAAGACATTCACTCGAGAATATCATCTACAGGATGTACTGGTTTGCAAGACTATGTTTTTAAACACTCTTCAGACTACTTCCAAAAGGATAAATACATCTCTATGCAAAAAACGCAACAATTGCATAAAAGATAAGCGTGGTCAACAAGGGGGAAAAAATAGAGCAAGTTCTGAGAGTGAAGCCTTAATAATAGACGTAATAAAAAAACTGCCTACATATGTTTCCCACTACCGGCGAGCAAATTGTCACGATTCAAAATTTTTGAGATCTGACATGACTTTTACAAAAATTTACGAGTTATATAAGGACGAAGCAAAATTATCTGGACAAAGAGTTCTCTCTTTCGCAAAAGTGAAACATGTCTTTCTGACTAAGTTCAATCTTCGTACAAAGCCTTTAAAAAAAGATACATGCAATAAATGCGACTACTATTGTAGCAAAAAACAACAAGGCACAGAAGAAGAAAAGGCTCTGATGGAAGATACTCATAGAAAACATTTACAAAAAGCAGAAACATTGCAGAAGCAACTCAAAAGTGACATGCAATTAGCTCGTGAAGATCCGTCCACTGAAACGCTCACATTTGACTTGCAAAAAACTCTACCTCTTCCGCGTATACCCACCAATGTAGTATTCTATAAAAGGCAACTGTGGGTGTACAACTTAGGAGTTCACTCCGGAAGCGACGACCAAGCCCATTGCAATGTTTGGGTTGAAGGAGAAGCGGGTAGGGGAGCTTAAGAAGTAGGATCCTGTATTCTTAAACATGTAAATGAGAGTTTGCGACGGCGTTAAACACCTTATTCTTTGGATTGACTCTTGTGGCGGTCAAAACCGCAATATAAAGCTGACTTTGATGCTGAAATCTTTATTTTACGATCATCCATCACTCCAAACAATTAGGCATCGTTTTCTGGAATCTGGCCATAGTTTCCTACCTAACAACAATGATTTTGGCAGGATTGAATGCGCACTGAAACTACAGCAACGACTTTATACGCCTGAGGATTATATGCGAATAATGGAAACTTGCAAAAAATATAAACCAATGCAAGTACACAGAATGAAAAAAGAAGATTTCTTGTCATGCACTAACTTGGAAAAGAGAATAACCAACAGAAAAAAAGCCACAGATGGCACCAAGGTATCTTGGCTTAATACTAAAGAAATCATGATGAAACAAGTGAAATTTAAAAAATACTTTTTAAAAACAAGCTTTAATTATTGTTATCATCTTGCATCATAAAGTACTCGTCAAGACGAATCAAATGAGCCCAAACTCGATGGGGTTGCGTTGTTTTATGACAGAGTTCCTTTGGCCACCTTCCAGCTCCATCATCAGATCAGCTCGATGTCATAAAAATATTGCATTGTCATCCGATTTACACACGCATGCAAATTTTCAGCTCAATTGGAAACCGGGAAATGGGTCAAATTAAACTTGCAAGATTTGATTACAGACAGACAGACAGACAGACAGACAGACAGACAGACAGACAGACAGACAGACAACAGACAGGTGAAAGTAATATAAAGCTTGTAAAAAGAAGACGACTTCTCAATTTTTATGAGATGTAACTTGGATGATGACTACATAGAAGTAAATTTAAAGAAAAATTTAAGAGGGAATACAGGCCCATTAACCAAAGAACTAATGGATCTCATCATCATCATCTCAGCGTAAGACGTCCACTGCTGAACATAGGCCTCCCCTTTGGACTTCCATATGTACCGGTTGAAAGCGACCTGCATCCAGCGTCTTCCGGCGACCTTTATAAGGTCGTCTGTCCACCTTGTGGGTGGACGTCCTACGCTGCGTTTGCTAGTCCGTTGTCTCCACTCGAGCACTCTTCGACCCCATCGGCCATCCGCTCTCCGCGCTATGTGGCCTGCCCATTGCCACTTCAGCTTGCTAATCCGCTGGGCTATGTCGGTGACTTTAGTTCGCCTACGGATCTCTTCATTCCTGATTCGATCACGTAGAGAAACCCCGAGCATAGCCCTTTCCATAGCTCGCTGTTCGACTTTGAGCTTCGAGATGAGGCCAATAGTGAAGGACCACGTTTCGGTGCCGTAAGTCATCACCGGTAACACACATTGATTAAAGACTTTCGTCTTGAGGCACTGAGGTATGTCGGACGAAAAGACGTTGCGTAGTTTCCCGAACGCTGCCCAACTGAGTTGGATTCGGCGGTTAACCTCTTTCTCGAAGTTGGACCTACCTAATTGGACTACTTGTCCTAGATAGATATATGAGATGGACTAATGGATCTGCTTAGGCCTAATGGAAAGCCCATCCCTCAAGCGAAGTTAAATGACTTAAAAAGCTTGATGCATCTCATCCCCCAAGATGTACAAGACTTTTACAAAAAATTAACCGGAAATGGAACTGTTGAAGATGACATTGATGGGTTTTCTGGAGAAGCTGATTTTGAAGTAGAAGTGGGCGATAGTGATTAGCAGATGATGGAGGAGGGTAAATGAAAAATCTTTTGCTCGTTGTGAGTAGTTGGGTTTTTATTGTAAAACTGGTACCTACGTATGTTTGTCATATTTTTATTAAAATATAATTTTAAATAAATGAAAATACATTATTTTGATTAAATCCATCCTAAATCCTTTTTATTGTGAAAACTCGACATATTGCTATAAAGAACCAACCTACAGTACAGTATTTTTTCAATAAGGAACCATCAGGTTTTTAAATCAAAATAAATACTTATTCAAAGAAAAAATCTAATAATCATGTTTCAATAACCGTCATATATGCTTCACTAAGCACTGTAAAGTTTTTATTCTAAAATAACTTGATTATCTATTTCTACACACTTTAGAAACAAAAATCGAAATTTCTCGAAAGTGACTTTTTGTGGGTTGGTTCTAGTTTGCAAAACTACGTCCATATAAAATCGTTCGTACACTTTTGTTCTATCAACGCACAGCCCAAACGGCTGGACGGATTGAGCTGAAATTTGGACAGCGTATTCGTAAGAAGATTTCATCGTGCAATAAGAAGCGATTTTTTAAAATTCCCTCAGGAACAGGAATTATTCCCGAAAAACGAATGTATGCAAATCCGTAACCGCTGAACCGATTAAGCCGAAATTTTGTAAAACGATAGTTGGGATTGTGATTAGAAACATCAAATAGTTTTTTTGTCAGAAATTTACTTTTAAGGGGGGTAAAGGGGGGTCGAAGTTTGTATGGCAAATTTAGAACCGCTGACCCTATTGAGCTGAAATTTGGTACAGAGATAGATTGAGTCCTAAAAAATTGAATGGTATACTTTTTATTCCAAAAATCAACCTCTAAGGCGGGATAAAGGAGGTCAAAGTTAGAATAGGAAATCGGTAACCGCTTCTTTGTTTAAGCTGAAATTTAAACCAGCGTGTTCTTTAGGTAACGAAGGCGACGTATAAAAAGGGATTTTTGCAAAATTCTTCCGGGAACGGGAATTATTCCCGAAAAACGTTTGTATGCAAATCCGTAACCGCTGAACCGATTAAGCTGAAATTTTGTAAAACGATTGTTTAGATTGTGTTTAGGAACATTAATTTTTTTTTTGACGAAAATTAACATTTAAGGGGGGGTAAAGGGGGGTCGAAATTTGTATGGAAAATTTAAAACCGCTGACCCTATTGAGCTGAAATTTGGTACAGAGGTAGATTGAGTCCTAAAAAATTGTATGGTATACTTTTTATTCCAAAAATCAACCTCTAAGGCGGGATAAAGGAGGTCAAAGTTAGAATAGGAAATCGGTAACCGCTTCTTTGTTTAAGCTGAAATTTAAACCATTTTGGTAGAAGTTTGAGTAGAAAATCAGTAACCGGCCATCTTTTAAAGCTCAAATTTGAACAGCGTATTTTTTATGTAACGTAGATGACCGATAAAAAGGGATTTTGCAAAATTTCCACGGGAACGGGAATTAATTCTAAAAAACGTTTGTATCCAAATCTGTAACCGCTGAACTGATTGAGCTGATATTTTGTAAAACGATTGTCTGAAGTGTGTTTAGGAACATTGAATAGTTTTTATGTCAGAAATTAACTTTTAAGGGGGGTAAAGGGGGGTCAAAGTTTGTATGGGAAATTTAGAACCGCTGACCCTATTGAGCTTAAATTTGGTACAGCGGTATATCTAATCCTAAAAAATGATATGCAATACTTTTTTCCCAGAAATCAACTTTTAAGGGAAAAAAGGGGGGTGCAAGTTTGTGTAAAAAATCGTTAGCCGCTTCTTTGTTTTTGCTGAAATTTGGACAGCGTGTTCTTAGTTACATAAACTAAGACGACCGATAAAAAGGGATTTTGTGAACAGGAACGGGAATTATTCCCAAAAAACTTTTGTGTGCAAATCCGTAACCGCTAAACCAATTAAGCTGAAATTTTGTAAAATGATGGTTTGAGTTTTGTTAAGGAAATTTTTAATAGTTTTTATATCAGAAATTAACTTATAAGGGGGGGTCAAAGTTTGTATGGGAAATTTAGAACCGCTGCGCTGACCCTATTCAGCTTAAATTAATTTAGTGCAGAGGTTGATTGAGTCCTAAAAAATGGGATACTTTTTATCCCAGAAATCTACATTAAAGAGGAGGAAAGGGGGGGGGGGGGGGGGGGGAGCAAGTTTGCGTAAGAAATCGTTAACCGCTTCTTTATTTGAGCTGAAATTTGGATAGCGTGTTTTTAGGTGGTTTTGGCGACTCACGAGAAGGGCTTTTGCTAAATTCCCACTGGAACGGGATTTATTTACAAAAAACAATTGTATGCAAATCCGTAACAACTAAACCGATTGAATCGAAATTTTGTAAAATCATGGTTTGAGTTGTGTTTAGGAACATTAAATATTTATTTTGACAGAAATTAATGGGAAATTTAGAACCGCTGACCCTATTGCGCTTAAATTTGATACAAAGGTAGATTAAGTCTTAAAAAAAGATATTATGGGATACTTTTTATCCCAGAAATCAACCTTTGAGGGGAGGAAAGAGGGATCCAGTTTGTGTAGGAAAGGTAACCGCTTCTTCGTTTTAGCTAAAATTTGGACAACGTATTCTTTATGTAACGTAGGCGACCGATAAGAAGGGATTTTGTGAAATTCTTACCAGAACAGGAATTTTTTCACAAAAACGTTTGCATGGAAATTAGTAACCGCTGAACCGAAAATGAGCTGATATTTTGTTAAGTTCTGTTAATGAATAGTTTTTTTATGTCAGAAATTAACTTTAAGGAGACTAAGTATTAAAGGAGGGGGAAGGAGGATCAGAGATTTAATGGGAATTCAGGAACCATGGAATTGATTTGAGTCGCGGGAAGGATGGTGTGAGAAATTAGTAACGAATAATAATTTAGCTGAGGTACATTACAGTAGAGATAAGTTAAAGAGTTACCGGGAAAGGACCACAAATAGTTTTAATTCCTGAAAAGAGGCGTGAAAATTTATAAAGGCGATAAACTACCGCTCAACTGAGATAATTTGACCTCTGGGAAAGGACATAGGATTGGTTTCTACGGTAGCGAACAAAACTGCATAGAAATACCCAACCCGATATTCTTCGCTACCCACAGCGGGAGCAAATAATATATAGCCATGCCTTATTTTACGCTTACAAAGTCACGGGGATGGAAATACTATCATAGTGAACATAGCAGCACCAAATTCGCTTTATTAATTGACTCTCACGCGCAACGAAGTGCGCGCGGGTCAGCTAGTGTAAGCTAAGTATATTAGAACGATCATTTTTAATTTACGGACGACCCCTACTTGGCTCTGTCCCGTAGAAATTTCATCCTGGGACCAAACTTTGAAGTCGTCCGTAGAAAGTATTTTAAATGTGGATTTATCTGAAGCGCAATGGTCGCAGGCGACCCTTCCAATACGCTTTGGGGGGCTGGGGATACGATGCGCGCGTGACGTGTGTTTGCCGGCATTTTTGGCTTCGGGTCATGGAGTTGCAGACCTTGTCAACGTTATTTTTAATGGTCAAGGTGATAAGGTGAGTATACCTTACCTTGTCGAAGCGGAATCTGCGTGGTCTGCACTTAACCCGAATGCATCGTGTCCTTCAGCGCCTCAAAGTCAGCGGGCTTGGGATGAGGTGGGCTCCAAACGGATTCATTACAGTATCATTGAGGGGGCCACAGGCTCTGATTTAGCTAGGGTCAGGGCTGTGTCGCGGTCAGAATCCGGGGCATGGTTGCACGCGCTTCCTTCACCTCATGTGGGTACTTTGCTTGATGACAACTCATTGCGTGTGGCGGTTGCCCTTCGCCTGGGCTGCAAGGTGTGCGAACCACATAATTGCACCTGCGGCTCAATGGTGGAGGCTGACGGCCATCACGCTCTTAGTTGTCGTCGTTGCACAGGAAGATTTCCGCGACATCATGCCCTCAACGACATAGTCCGGCGAGCTTTCACCTCAGCTGATATCCCCTGCATTTTGGAGCCCCCTGGTCTGGTGAGGTCAGACGGCAAAAGACCAGACGGATTGACCTTGGTGCCATGGAAAAACGGCAAGTGTTTAGTATGGGACGCAACTTGCGTTTGCACCGTTGCCCCTAGTCACCTGGGTCGATCCGTCTTGGCGGCAGCGTCTGCTGCGGAGGATGCGGCTTCCAAAAAACGTTTAAAATACGCATCTATAGAGGGGCCATATTATTTTGTACCAATTGCCGTTGAGACCATGGGCAGCTGGTGCACAGAGGCCAAAAAACTTATTGACGAGCTAGGGCACAGGATCCAAATTAAAAGTGGAGATAGTCGCTCAGGGTCGTTCCTGGTGCAAAGAATGTCCATCGCCATACAACGTGGAAACGCTGCAAGTGTAATGGGCACCTTTCCATCAGGAACGGCTCGGAGCGGTCTTTTTGACAATTAATAATTTTAAATTTTCGATTAGTAGTTTTGGATAGATATTGTTTCCTTATTTATAAGTAGCATTTAATTTATAATTAGTTATTATAATAAATCATTTTAGTATTAATCTATATAGATGTTAGCGCATTTGTTAAAAATGACTATTTTGAATGACGTATTTCCGTTACTATTTTAATTGAATTGAATTATTGCTTATAAGAAGCAATAATTCAAGGAATAACAATTATCAGTTAATTAATTGATGAAAATGATAATAAAAATAGTCTTGAGAATTTAGAAATATTGTAACCATTTTATGGTGTTAATAAGATTGTAATTGATTACGAGTCCAACTCGTACTCTGCGAGTCTTTCTCAAGTTTGCAACCTAAAAGTTGTTAACACTCAAGTTAAGTTCGAGCCGAGGTTTATCGGCGAGAAACACTATTGAATGTGATTGTAAAATAGTATTAAGAATTTAGAAATAATGAAGTGGTTTTATTATTGAAATAAGATTGTGTAAAATACTAAATTGACAATGGATTGACTGTAGTCTTCCTCAAGGTCGCAATGTGAAAGTTGTTTACAATAACCGAGTCAATGTAAAGGGGGTAAGCCCTCACAATTGTTACTTTTTCTGGTGGCATCGGTAGCGTGAAGAGCTCTAATAAAAGTGTTACTGCATCTCAACTGGTATTATCATTTTACAAGAACCTCCATGGCGGACAGAAGTCTCAGACACCACATCAAATTAACCAACAACAGAGAACCAACCTCCAACACCAGAACCGGCATCTAACATCAGAAGACGGGGATACAATACCCGCAATAACGCCCAACACAAGAATTTTACCGGCCGTACCTACAATGAAGTGCAGAAATTAAGATATTCGACAAGTGAAAGAAACGCTTCTGCAATAAGATTAGCGTTTACCCTCAAATAGAAATCGAAGATTCACTGATTTTCTCCGCTGAATTTGATCCTGACCATCGCAAGATGACGATAAAAGAATGCAATGATGCAATTTGTACAGCTAACCAGAAGTCAACAATGAGCAACGACTGTTGTGTACCAGAGTTCAGAATACGTGCACGTGACTCGTGAGAGATTTTCCGGTGCATCACGTGTCCAAAATCCTTCGAGTATCGAGTAACTGAGAGAAAATTAAGGTATGCAAAAAGAATATTATATTTTCCGTGTTCATAATCTTAACTCAAAAAGCAATAATTATCTTCAAGATTTGTAGTGCTTGCTCTGATACCTTTAAATTTACGTGTTCAACGTTAATATCAGTTAATATGTGCAACTATAGTTTAATACCATTAATGGCAAAGTGATTTCCTTGATGGTTTTGATTGGTTTTTAAAATGAAAGCTTACACATTACCCTTATTTGAAAGATTATGCAGCGAAGAGAATGTTTACTTTTGTAGTCGTCGGTGCTATGAGATTTTCAGACAAAAACAATCTTCATGCTAAAGAGCTTCAAATGTTATTGGCTGAGAACATATTTTGATAATCGCTTCATTACTACTGGCTATTATTGACAACTTCGTACGATGTCTAGTAAGATGCTTATTATGCTAATGCTATTTGTTAAGTTTCAATGCAACTTTCATATTCGAACTAATGTTCGAAAATAATTAATGCACATTGTGTTTTAAGCTAGTGATCAGATTATGAGTATTGCCCTCTAGTTATTTAGCAACACGCTAGTATTATAATAGAATACGATAGGTACTGAATAACGGAACACCGAGTAATAATACACTTTTTTTTCTTTATATTTTTATTGATCACATTAGTCACCTGTAAAAAAAAAAAAAAAAACATGCCCTGACGTGTAGAAATGCAAATACGCCTTTTCTGTCCGCTCCTAAACTGCTTTCAGAGAATCCTGATAACGAACGTTCGCCCTGGACGAGTTTAATCTGATGTGCCTGCCACGAGCCAGCACACCCCGTGGATGCAGTGTGGTCAACGCGCCTGCCATTCGACTTGACCCAGATCTAATGTATTAAGAGATCCCTATGTGTTTTCCATGTGTCGATATCAAATATTTGTTGAAATATTTAAATGATTATTGGCAGAATGACCGAGCGAACTTTTGAACTGAATTTTTTGAACTGCTGATAATTACAGTAATTGATCAGATAACATTGAATACTCTAAAAGATGACCGTGTTAGCTATTGAATTCTTTTAATAAAAAGTACAATATCGTTGACGGTATTGACAAAAGAACACAGCAAAGTGTCACAAAAGAACACAACAAAGTGTCAACTTAGAAGAACTCGATAGTATCAAAGAGTCACAAAAGAACACAGCAAAGTGTCAACATAAAATAACTTAATATTTTAAAATTTTAAAGTAATCAAACATTTAAAGTACACTTCAAAGTGCCAACATTTAAGAACCAAATTATGGTCACAAGTTTTCAAAGTTCATAAAATGTCAAAAGATCACAAAAGTGTGGCACAATATTTGGCAAATTTACTGTTTTAGTAATTTTCTTACTGTATTATGTCAACATTAAAGAACCAAATTATGGTCACAAGTTTCCGAAGTTCATAAGATGTCAAAAGATCACAAAAGTGTGGCACAATATTTGTCAAATTTACTGTTTTAGTAATTTTCTTAGTGTATTATGAGTTCAATTGTGAGCTGAGTCTTCGAGAAAGATAACGCGCCCAGAGCACGTGCGCTTTTGCAGAATGGCCGTGTTAGCGCATTTGTTAAAAATGACTATTTTGAATGACGTATTTCCGTTACTATTTTAATTGAATTGAATTATTGCTTATAAGAAGCAATAATTCAAGGAATAACAATTATCAGTTAATTAATTGATGAAAATGATAATAAAAATAGTCTTGAGAATTTAGAAATATTGTAACCATTTTATGGTGTTAATAAGATTGTAATTGATTACGAGTCCAACTCGTACTCTGCGAGTCTTTCTCAAGTTTGCAACCTAAAAGTTGTTAACACTCAAGTTAAGTTCGAGCCGAGGTTTATCGGCGAGAAACACTATTGAATGTGATTGTAAAATAGTATTAAGAATTTAGAAATAATGAAGTGGTTTTATTATTGAAATAAGATTGTGTAAAATACTAAATTGACAATGGATTGACTGTAGTCTTCCTCAAGGTCGCAATGTGAAAGTTGTTTACAATAACCGAGTCAATGTAAAGGGGGTAAGCCCTCACAATTGTTACTTTTTCTGGTGGCATCGGTAGCGTGAAGAGCTCTAATAAAAGTGTTACTGCATCTCAACTGGTATTATCATTTTACAAGAACCTCCATGGCGGACAGAAGTCTCAGACACCACATCAAATTAACCAACAACAGAGAACCAACCTCCAACACCAGAACCGGCATCTAACATAGATGTATATATAGGTAGTTTTTTAGATTATCTGTGGCATTTCTTGTCAAACTCTACTGGAAGCATTCATTCATTCTTTTATACAGACAATAAAATTTGCATTAAGAAATTAATAAATATATGAGAAATTTACACCTAAAAATGTTACTACAATAAAAGAACTTGAAAACGATAATATTATTAAGTTAAAGTATATAATTAGTTCAATCATTCTTAATTTGCATCTAAAAATGTTACTCTACAATGAAAAAAATGATAATATTATTCAAACTCCCCCGCGACGTTTTGGTTTTTTTTTTTGTAAATTTTAGGTTCCAGGTCAGGCTGCAATGTATTTTCTCAAGCTTTTATTTACTGTCCTGTCCGTTGTCTGTCTGTCTGTATCTTGCAAGATCCTATAAGGGTTCCGTTTTTTCCTTTTGAGGTACGGAACCCTAAAAATTATTTTTAGTTAGGTGGGGTCTCGACTTTGGCAGTTAAAACGTGCATATACATTTTTATGTAAGCTTTTCTAGTTATACCATAAAATCGAGGACTTCATTAAATCTCAAATCCTTAAAGCACATAATTTATGATAGCAGTGCATCAATAGACTACTTAGTGGTTCTTACTACACGATGGGCTTAAGCAAGCTTAACTGGCACTACCCACGGCTTATGCGATGTTCGGTGGAGGTACACACTACTGTAATATAGGGAGACACCGCTATAAGGCAAAACATTTAAAAAAGCGTAGCGTTTTTGTTGTAGTAGGTAAGTCCAGCTTGTAGAACGGAACACCTGGGCTCAATAATATATTATGTACTATATGGGGAAATATTGCTTGGACGCTACCATATTTTTAAAAGCACGTAAATTGTGGGTAGCAGCTGTTTCCAACATTGAATTTTAACATATAAAAAAATGAGTGACTGATTGACTGACTAACTGATCTATCAACGCACAGCCTAAACCGCTGGACGGATAAAACTAATTATTTTTTCTTAATAAACACGTACCATCATCTATCTATGTTCTATCAGTTAAAATACTACTACTACTGGTCGCATTTGGAACACTTGCCGTCATCCGTGTTTCCTGAGCGCTACAACTTGGGTATCTTCAAGGCACGAGTGAATAGGTACCTTTCTAGGCGTCATACGTGATCCATCGTCGACCGCATTTTCACTTTCCATCAGGTGGAATGTGGTCAAACGTAGGCCTATTTCGTATAAAAAAAATACTAATCTAAATTTTAAAATATTGTTATTAAACTTCTCTTTTGTGTTTAGTGCACGATATCTGCAGTTATTATTTACTACAGCCTGTGAGTAAAGCCTGGTAAGGTACGTTGGGTTTTATTTTAGTGCATTAAAGGGTTGAGGGTATTAAAAGTTGGGTGAAATAGTATGTTGTGTCGGATTTTCGAGAAGATTTTCGCAAATTGAAAAGTAAAATTGCGATGTAATGTTTTGTAAGAAAACTATGATGTAATCTTTTAAACATTTAAAACAAATATATTATATATCTCGTTCTTTCTGAGGTTGTACAGTTGGACTTACAAGTAATATTTTGCACTTTACTGATACTTATTACTAATAATAATTAAATACAAAAGTATAGATATATATTATGTGTGAATATGTGTGTGTGTCTCTTTGCGCCTAAAAAGCTAAAGAGATAAAACTAAAATATAGTACTGGCTAAGACCATTTAATAACACATACGCTACTTTCCATCACTTAAAATTTAATTACAAATAGGTTATCTAATTAACCAACGGAAAGAGTAACCGACTGTCTGTTTGAGCGATTTATCAACGCACAGGCTAAACCGCTGAACGAAATGGGTTGAAATTTTAAATGTAAATAGTTTTTATGATGTATACTAATTGTATTTCAGTGCTAATATTAAGTAAAACTGTAATTTTCTTTGGTTGCAATAAAGAGTGTTCTATTCTATTCTATTCTATACCTACGCGAAAAAAGATTTTGACAAACGGGTAAAACTTAAAACATAAGTAATCATATAAATACATTTTATCGAGGTCCAACGATATCTTACGGATCAGAAACCAACATAGATTAGCAAGATATGATGCATCGTAAATTCCGCTTACCTTCGTTTATGCGTGGTCCCAGTTTTATGACCGCATTACCTTTTAATTTCACCCCAGTTAATTAATTAGGGTCAACGGTACATCCCAACCGCGACGATAATTTAAGGGAAACCGGATTAGTTCAACAATAATTTTAATAGCACCCTCGACTAGTTTTATTAAAAGGGTAGGAAATTATTGGCCCTAGATTTTATGTTTCAGACGTTTTATTGCTCTATTTCTGGTGAATTTCATTTGTGGATTCGTAAAAAGGGTTTGATAAATATCTTACATTAATTATTGTAAAACGAAATTTTACTTTAGTTGTAATTCTTGCGTTTTCTAGTTCATTTCGCTTTTTTTTTTTTTTTTTTATACAAGATAGGCCTACGTTTGACCACATCCCACCTGATGGAAAGTGAAAATGCGGTCGACGATGGATCACGTAAGATGCCTAGAAAGGTACCTATTCATTCGTGCCTTGAAGATACCCAAGTTGTACCGCTCGGGAAACACGGATGACGGCAAAGTGTTCCAAACGCGACCAGTTCTCATTAAGAACGACGAAGCAAAACGCTCATTTCGCTTGGACGCAACCGTGTTTCGAAAAGCACGTAAAACTGTGGGTCCCAGCTATTTCCTATAAGATATGTACGAGGCAGTCGTAAGGTTATGTTGCAGGCCCTGTAGTAATCTCGGCGACCTGAAACTGCAACACATTATAATATTATGTAGGTTGGCCACACAACCTATAAATTGTGTTTTGACTCTGACAGTGTAAGTAGGGTAACCTGTTCTGTTGGAGTATAAACCTAAATTATTATTATTTTATTCGTTTAACTCTTGGTCTCAAAAAAAATGTATTGTATAGCTATGGTAGTGAGTTGATGATAGAAGGAACAAGATGATAAATGGTGGCCCAGAATGGGCAAATAGAATGTGACCAGTTGAGATTTATATTATTGCAATTAATTTGTAAAATTTAAATTTGTTTGTTACTTTTAGACGAGTAAAAACTATGTCAGTACCTATATTCTACTCATTTCTACATTTTTAATTACACCTGTAAGTGTCAAGTAGTTTTCAGTGCGTTTTCCTGAGATTTCTAAAAGCGATTGTCAAGTTTCTCACCTCGCCTCTCGTTTCTAGTGGTCGTTAGCGGGAGTGCGTACCTAGGTAGTAGGTGTGTTTGAAAAACCTAAGGGTTCTGCTGCTGTTTTTGCCTCAAAACAAATAAAAATGGAACGCTAAAGGTATGAGGAAAAATAAAACGAAATTATTTTAAATTTGGGGCATGTGGGTTATAAGACACTCTTGAAAACAACGTAGTTTCAAGACAAATAAAAACGAATTCCAAACTAAAATTAATGGTTTTAATTGCTGGTCTTTCACTGATGGCGTTCTCTTCAAGACATCTGTGCATGGAGTTGCGTTGAACGTGGATTGTGGTAGGGTATCAATTAAAATAATATGTGCAAGATTCATTCACCATCATTTGCAGGTGGCTAAGGCTTCCCTTTAATTATGCCTTTCTTCCCTGTCCCTTACTGCTCTCTTCCAACTACTTGCCTGCCACTCTGTTGTGGAAGTTTAGACGCAAAAGAAAATAGTTTATATTCTTACACACATCATAATAATTATTATCACGCCTGGTTCCCGTTGGGGTAGGCAGATACTTATTTCCTTCCACTTAGTTCGATCCTGACACACCTCTTTCGCTACCTCAACTTTCAACACTTGCTCACCGGTTCTTGGTACTTTTGGTCTTAACTTCTCATATTATGTACAAATAAAACGCGCAAGTTTAGATATGTATTATTTATAAAAAAATATTTTATAACCTAGTATTTCAATATTATTTCCGTTCTCCTCCTTATTACTTTTCTAGTTAGTAAAAGGAACCTGTGTTTCAAATTTCATCCCTTTAGGTCCAGTGGTTTAGTCTTCACAATGATGAGTCAGTCACATTACCTCTTTATATATAATAATATAGAATATAGATGTAGAGCTACGATTTACGATGGACCAAGGCCAATGTCTGACATTTAAATTTAATGGAATAATATTTTATAACAATTGTTTTGTCTCACTAAATATGCAAGGACAAATTGAATTATCTTGAACATTTTGTCTGCGACGAATATGACCGAGTATGCCACGTATATTTTAATGTATTCTATTCTATTAGAGGTATTATTATAATAACAATAGTATTGTGCGCCTATTTATCTCAGATTTTTTTTTACTATAAATATTATGGTGAATGATGTATTTTGTTGCTGCTAAGTAGTTTGCTGAAAAGTAGTATATTTTTTCATTTTAGGTCAATGCTACACATAAATATATATGTCAAATTTCAGCTCAATCGGTATAGCCGGTAAGGCGTAAAGTATAAAGAGGTAACCAATACAATATCCACACAGACATACAAACATCTATATTTTCGTATGCTACTATAATAATGACATTATAATGGTGAAAGTTTCATGTATAACGTGAGTATAAAGCCGCGTCTCCAGCGAGTGTTTTGGTTTGAACATTCAACAAACACATCACAACATTTCTCACAAAACATTGTCATACTACTCTTTTTATTTGCTCCAACATTTTTTTTTTGGTTTCCATACCCGATGAAAAGCACGTAGAACAATAAAACATAATATCAATATTCATCAAAATCGCCGAGAATTTTGATGAATGTTGTCATGTTTTTGTGGAATGTTTGAACCAAAACGGGCGCTGGAGATGCGGCTTAAATACTTGAAAAACACATAGATCGCATTTGCACTTTCCATTAGGAAGGATGTCGTCAAACGTAGGCCTATTTACAATGATTACTACTATTTATCCCGATTTTTCTGATATTGGATAACATCGAGAGGCAAATTTAGTGTATAATTTTAGTACAACAGACAGTTCACTCTCAAAACCCTATTCTATTTTCATCCCTTCTATCGGAAATTCTGTGAGCCATCCCACTTTAATCCGGCGATGTAACAGCGTGTAACGAATATCAATACCTCGATTTAATTAAGCTGAAACGTGGACTTTATTCGAATTTTAATCGGGTTTCATTAAAAATTCCTTTGACTCTCCCCACTGGCGAGAAATTGCTGTCTGTGCGAGCCTTAAGTTTTATTGGAGGTAATTAAATTAGATCAACTAATAAAGTTTTCTAGAATTTTTGTGGTAAGTACCTACTCGTTTGTTTTTTCTGATTTGATAGTCTTTTTACTAATACTGTCCCACTAGCATGGACAATGCCTAGACTTGTCTTACTTGCTGTAAAGTCAACTGTCATCCCATACATTCACAAAAGTACAATGTATGGGATGACAGTTCTACTCTTGAAGTTTCTGCGGGATCCCATGTGTCATGCTACGGCTACTGTAGCCGTAGCATGCCACATGGGATCCCGCTGAAATTATGTCAAGAGTAGGACTGTCATCCCATACATTGTACTTTTGTGAATGTATGGGATGACAGTTCTACTCTAGAAGTTTTGTCGGGATTCCGTGTGGCATGCTACGGCCACAGGTGCCCCTTTTGGTTTAAGTTTCAGTCAAAAATACTTTTGATGGTTTGTTTTGTATGAAAAGTACTCGTAATTTATGATCCTGGTTTTACCCACGTGGCCTAATCTTTTCTTAGTAGAACTCTACGTCATTATACCTATCTGTGTCCCAAATTTATAATCTTCTAAAAATATAAAAGGAAAGAGTGACTGACCGACAGATCTATCAACGCACAGCCCAAACTGCTGGACGGATTAAGTTGAAAGGCATACAGATAGGTTTTATGACGTAGATCTCCGCTAAGAAAGGATTTGGCCACGCGGGCGAGCATATATTAGTTATAATATAAAATTGTAATAAAATTGTAATTGACATAATATATGGAAAGTATAATACAGTTTGAAAAAAAGAAAGGATTTTCCAAATCGATTCAGGCATTTTTTCAATCATTGGTGCACATCAAGTGCACATATACATAAAAAACTGATTCCAACATATTATATTGCAGTATTTTCTTTAGAATTGAGTCTCTTTAAAATAAATAAATAAATAATAAAGCTCTTTCAACGCCTCAAGCAGCAGCAAAATTGCAATAATTTCCTTTGAAAAAATATCACAAATTGCACCTTCAGTCTAAAATCTCTTAGAAAAGTTTCTCAGAAAGCAGGAGATGAGCTGAAATAGCGCTCGCTTGAAAATTATATCGTGACATATTTGAAGCCTTGTGCTCCAGTGTTCTAAGAAAACTTCATAGATATTATACGAGAATGCATGCCGTTAAAAAACCAAGCTTGTAACTTTTTTAATTTTTAGACACACAACACAAGCATTAAGCAAATGTGTCGTCTATATTCTCCAGTGTTTGCTGACACGGTTTTCATTAATGACAAGAAAACACATCAACTGGACGCAGTAACCTGTATCGACTTGGCGGGGGCACTGCCGTGCCCCTAGATGTACTTTTTTACTATAAGATATTTATTTATTATCAGTTGGTAAGGTTGAAAAGTGCCGATTTGGGACTAAAAATGGATCTTATAATTATTTATAGTATAGAAAATGTGTGAAGTCAAATGAGGATTAAAAGTTAATTTGGTTTTTGACTGTTTTACTATTTCTAATTGTCTACTTTAAAGTAGACAGCAATGGTATTACAATAAAAATATGATGCATGTAAAAAGACTATAAAATAATTATATACGCATCATTTTCTACATGCATTGTCGTACCTACCACTGCAGAGACAGTAAATGTTGTTAGTGACTTTGGAGAATTTCTCAGTTTACCAGACACGCGAAATTATTGTTAAATTTGCGGCATGTATCCTAGTATACTGTCTATGGGTATTTTAATATTGGTTCTATAGAGGGCACCTTTATGACAGCGTTTGTAATATGAAATTTAATGTCCATAATTTGAGCGCCTTTGTCGGATAAAATTGCGATTTTTCTGCGGAGATTGGGAAGGAATGGTCCACGTAATTTGGTTGAACCGATTTCGTTTAGTTTATGAGATAGCGATAGAAAAACCTTTTATAATAAGGAAAAAATGAAGTTTGGGTACTTGAGCCTTATCTTCATTGGCAGGGGTAACTGTGACACTGGTTGGCTTGCTTTTAAAAAGTCGATTTATTCACAAAATATGTATCAAATGGAAATTATTAAAGTTTAAAAAAATTTGTCCTAAGTGAACTGATTTAAAAAATTCTGGATTTAATATATAAAGTGGCTCAAAATGGCAAATTCGTCAAGAAACAACTAAGTTAAACGTATATTGTTGCTTTGTGGAAGAAGCGTGCGTTTTGTTTAAGAATTTGATTACGCGCGAACAAGCGTAGCGCCGGCTTTACAGTGGATTGTCTGTAATTAAGCTGATGCAAAGTGTAATTTTTTCATATCATTATAGAAATACTAGCTTGTGTTCGCGGCTTTGCCCGCGTGGCAAAATCCTTTCTTAGCAGAGGTCTAATCATAAAACCTATCTATGTTCAAAATTTCCGATTAGTGGTTTGGTTCAAGTAAATCCGTTCAGTGGTTTGAGCTATGCGTTGATAGATCAGCCAGTCAGTCAATCAGTCACTCTTTCCTTTTCTATATTTAGATTGTGAGAGAATTTTAATACTTCGCGCGTACAATGTTGCAAAGTGGTGCTAGCCTTTAGCTTTGTGATCCTGTTTGTGTAAAGGTACATAAATGTTCCATTTGATGAAATAAGTCTGTTTTCTACATTTTTTATTTCGCTTCAACACCCAAACAAGATTAAAAAAATACAGAAACCTCTCAAAACTTTTCCCAATCGAAAAGAAAACAACTAAGAACTGTACCTGTAAAAATCAACTCCAAAACTTCGGAGAGTACTTACAGCTTTGAATTACGCTTGGAAGTTTCTTTCAAAGGGGCTAATAAAATACTGTTATCTAGCTCGCCTTAGGTGATTTGATTCTTCAGAGCCTAAGTTCACTCGTGACTACAAACTTGGAAACTGATCTGTGGAATAATGACTCGTGTACAGTCAACTACAAAAAGATGTATCCATGTTAGGCTTACAAAATGAAGTAAATTTTCATTTGCCACAATAAACTACCCTTGGTTCGTGACATTTCTAGTAGCAATTAAACTTTATATTAATCATCGACTCGTTTAATATGCAACAATGATGTATCCCACTACTTTTCCTTAGGTGATACATAATAATATCATTTAAAATGAATCGAATATAGTATAAGATTTGGTGGATACTGAAAATGTCACGAAGTAAGGGTAAATAATTTTTGCATAATTTTGTAAGACTAACATGGATACATCTCTTTGTAGTTGACTGTACCTGCTTTTTTGTTTAATTCATTATGACCGTCACTCCACCACCGTCATTCTTAACTTGTATTTTTCCTTTCCTGCTTGGTTGTCTGGAAGAGATCGATATTAGCAATAAGACCGCCATTGGTAACACTTTTAAATCAAATGTATTTAATGTTAATTGTTTTTGTTTGTAATTATTGTGTGTAATAATAAGAGTTGTCTATCTATAGGTTAGCCTTTGACGAACTCGCGGGATGTTAAGCGACGATACAGATTGAACCTAGAAGGTGGGATAAATCTCGCCCTAGTTTCACTGAACATTGCACCGAGGAATGATCATGATGACCCCTTAGCAATACGGGAGGTAATAAGCCACGGCCGAAACTTACCATCAGTATAGCGAGTGGAAAATACCGCACATAGGTAACTAAATTATGGTTAGTATTGCTAGACCAGGATTCGAACTCAGTGATCCAGAATTATGTACATCTGTACGACATAACCCCTTGGCTACCACTACTTCCATAACTTTCTAGAGTTTTCTCAATTTTTAGGGTTCCGTACCTCAAAGGGAAAAAACGGAACCCTTATAGGATCACTTTGTTGTCCGTCCGTCCGTCCGTCTGTCTGTCAAGACCCTTTATCTCAGGAACGCGTAGAGGTAACAAGCTGAAATTTATAGGAAATACTAAAGTCCATTGCTTCTTAGAGCTGTGAAAAGTTCAAACTTCTAGGCCAACGCAATCAAAAGATATAGACGAATATGTCGCAAATTTCAGCAAATTTTCGATATTCCCAAATAAATAAAAACCTATGGGGTACTTCTCGTGAACTCAGAATCTTGAAATTTGGCACGAAGCAACACCTTAAAGCACAAATAAAGGAAAAATTTCCAAAACTATAAATTTTTATTTGCGTCATATGAAAAAAATATTTTTAATAATTTTATACCTACTAGCCCTTTTCTCATGAACGCGTAAACGTATTAAATTGAAATTCATATCAAATACTCAAGTCTATAATACCTTTAAACTGTAATAAAATCAAACCTCTATATTAACGCATTCAAAAGAAACAGCAATTTTAGCCACAATTTTAAACTCGCAACTACTCTCAAAAAACCAAAACCTACAGGGTACTTGTCGTGAACGTAGAATCTTGAAATTTGGTAAAAAGCAATTCCTTAGAGTACAGATAAAGGAAAAATTGCGAAAACTCTAAATTTTTTGTTACATCATATAAAAAAATATTTTTAATAATTTCATACTTACTACCTCATTTCTCATGAACGCGTGCAGGTATTAAACTGAAAGTCATATCAAATACTAAGGTTTATAATACCTTTAAACTGTAATAAAATCAAACCTCTATGTCAACGCATTCAAAAGAAACAGCAATTTTACCCGCATTTTTAAACTCGCGACTACTCTCAAGGGAATCAAAACCTACAGGGTACTTGCCGTTAACTCAGAATCTTGAAATTTGGTACGCAGCAACGTCTTAGATCATAGGCACAGGAAAAATTGCGAAAACTGTAAATTTTAAGTAACATCATATAAAAAAATATTTTTAATAATTTTGTATTTACTACCCCTTTCATCAAGAACGCTTGCAGGTATTAAATTGAAATTCATATGAAATACTCAGCTTTATAATAACTTTAAGCTGTAAAAAAATCAATCATCTATGTCAACGCAATCAAAAGAAACAGCAATTTTAGCCGCATATTTTCAAACTCGCAAGTACTCGCAAGGGAATCAAAACCTACAGTATATATAATATTATACCCACTTTTCCTTGGTGCCGGTTCCGTACAAACCCGTAGGTTTGTACGGAACCCTCGGTGCTGGAGTCCTACTCGTACTTGACCGGTTTTTTTGTACTATAATATTATTAATAATCATTGAATTTGTGTTAACTAGCATTACACAAACAAAAACAACAAATCCCGCACTATTTTCTCAAACTCCAACAAAATCCATCGCAGCAAAACAGTGCAAATTATTCAACATGCAAAATAATTGGGAACATCAACAAACATTCGGGCAACACTAAATCCTTGTTTGCAATAAATCCACCATTTTTGAATTCGGTGATCCAGTATTACATCTGCAACATAACTATTATATATCGTGTATATTGATAGTTAGTTACTTTATTATTATAACCATTAAAATCATGTAAACTAGCATGACACAAACAAGAACAACAAATCCCGCACTATTTCCACAAAGTTAAATATTCCCTCAACAAAAACCATCACAATAGGACAAATTGTTCAATATGCAAAATAATTGGGAACATCAACAAACATTCGGGCAACACTAAATCCTTGTTTGCAATAAATCCGCCCTTTTCAATCGTTAATACTGCTTCCGACAATTAGGGAAGGATGGTTCGCAAATGGGACCCGAACGGTCGCCCACGGTTCGACAGCGGTTAGGATTATTGGACGTTGCAAAAGTATCTTTATGATGGAGACAGAGGATTGATTTTTCATTGCAGCTTGTATAGGGTTATGGAAATCATAACTATGTGAAAGATTGGCTTATCGTGAAACGATTTCCTGTACGTGTTATGTAGAAGTGTACTTTTATCTATATTTATAATAATAATTGGGGCTTATGCTCCAACAGAACAGGTTACACCCTACTTACACTGTCAGAGTCAAATCACAATTATAAGTTCTGTGTACAAAACATGAACTGACGACTCTATAATAATTATTGGAGCTTGGACAGAACTAGTTACTCATACACTGTCAGAGTCAAATTATCATAATCACCATTATAGAACAGCCCCAAAGAATGAAAGAAGATGAATGGTAGGAACTCTATACATAAAATGTTGCAATTACAGATCGCCAAGATTCTTGCATCGCTGAAAACCTTACATCGTATGAGAAACAGCTGGGACCCACAGATTTACCTGCCTTTCGAAACGCGGTAATGAAATTTTGCCACACACTCTTGAAACTAAGGCAGATAAAATATCATTTTTATCTTTTATGGGTTACATGATCATCATCATCCACAGCCTTCTACATCCCACTGCTGGGCATAGGTCTCCTTCATGTTATGCCATTTAACCCTGTCTTGTGTCAATCTCGTCCATGTGCGACCCGCTACTTTGACTATATCGTCCACCCATCTAGCTGCTGGACGACCGACATCCAATCCCGATCCGATTTATGGGTTTATTTCACCAAAATATTATTTAAATACAAAGTTTTCGATTACGAACATCATGAAATGCTTTTGAAAATACACTAATTTCAAAATCTAATGAAAACTATCTTATTAGTTTATCTTTCTTCTTTGTATTATTTCAAAGCTAAAGAAAATGTAGTTACAAAGAAAACTAAAAAAGTTTATTTAGTATCTCAATGTTTCATTAGTGTTTCGGTTTATTTTTATACTCTAGACAAACTCCATAATGGAACTTGTTCAAAGTTGAAATTAGTTATTCTGAATCTTACAACTCTTTTCAATTACAAAGTTCTGTCTGAATTTCTGAAACAATTGATTTTGCTATAATCACGAAAGTAAATCTTGAAATTGGTTCTTCAAATCAATACTAGAAACTGGTGAATTTTTAGTGCAAATAGATGGAGACAAGCTTATATTATATCTTTTTTAATTTACTTGATATTACTGATGGGACAGGACAGACTTAGTTGGAAACCTTATTACCGGACACCAAAATCCTCTTTGGGTTTTTGCGCCAACCCAGTGTAAGCGATATACTGGCCGAATACAATAGTAAAAGTGCTATTTTATTTAGCTAATGTATTACTGAACGTTATTATCTTACGCAGCAATAATCTCGTTCAAACTCAAAAGGAAAATGCAAGGAATTTTTACAGTTTGTACTGTACTTATTTCTATTTTAATAATTTCCATACGGAAACCACCATATTCACCAACATATTATAGAGATCAAGGACGGTCATAAGCTCAGCAATTCTTCCACCAGCGGATTAACTGGGCATGTCAAAATTCAACATCTAGGTGTAAACTTCTGCGTGGCACTGCACTGCGTATGAGTGTAGTGCCACGCAGAATTTTGTATAATATCAAAACATTGGCAGTCATAAATTTGCTTGACTAGTCACATAATGTCTCTAAAAATCACCAGGCTACCTTTCCCTACCAAGCTTCAATACATGGCGCGGTCGTAACTATCCCGGATGGAGTCTAAAGTTGGTTCCATATTATTGGGATTCCATTTGCACGTCCTTTTATGCGTGTGGTCAACTAGCACGTTTTATAACCACTCTTTGCCTTATGGGTTGTGATTCCTGACCACGTATCATCTAAATATATAAAAGGAAAGAGTGACTGATTGACTGATCTTTCAATGAACAGCTCAAACCACTAAACGGATTCGGTTGAAATTTGGAATACAGATAGGTTTTATGACGTAGACCTTCGTTACTACCTACGTCGATATTGCCACGCGGGCAAAGCCGCGAGCATAAGTTAGTAGTATTTTATTATGTCTATTATAAGTAGGTAAATTAGAGATTAGATTAGAGTTGTGTATTGTGTATTGTATTGTAAATTAAAAAAAATCTTTTTCGTTTGTTTATTACTACTCGTCGTGTCGTATATTTATGTTTTTTATTCATTATAAGTTAGCCTTTAGTCACGATCTCGCGTAATGCCAAGTGACGATGGGGCCGTATACCATAACCTAGAAGGCGGGATAAATCCCCTCCTGGCTTCACTGACTATCATATTTTAGCAGTCGGTGTCAAACATAAAAATATGTAAAAATATTAACTTAATTATTTCCCAAACCTTAAATAGTTAGAACCTTAAACCTTAACCGGGGGTAGACTTCCTTTTCAGGAGGTCGTCTAGGTGGGTACCCCAACAGTGTCAGTTATTCTACCGCCTGAGCAGTGATGTGCAAACATTACTGTGCTTCGGTAGGAGGGCACTGTTGCTATAGAATTTACTGGGCTGATAAGTCTTAACATCTTATGACTCTTGAGTAAGAAGCGTTGGTGCCTAGATTTTCACATCATTGTGAAATCCTAAGTACCACTGTACTGATTATGGGCAGCGTTATCTCTTAACATCAGGAGAGCGTCTTGCTCGTCCTCTACTTCATCACATAAAAAAAATAGTCTCCCAAAACACAGACAAATTCATAATAGTCAGGAAATAGCGAATCCACACAGTACGTAATCGAGTTTGAAAAGGCGTCGTAATGACGAGGGTGCTTCCAATCTACAGCTTGCATGTGTGTGCTTGTATGCAAATAGCTCTTATAGCCTGAGGGTCCCATAATGGGACATGGGGATCTGAAGCACTAGCACGAAATATTGCTTTGGATGCTTTTGGAAGTTGCAAATCGTTTTATTTCAGACGCTAGCGTTTATTGGTTAACAAGTGAATTAAAAAGATAGTTGTAGGATAATGGACATACATAATGTACTCGTGGATTCATAGTTTATAGGTGCCTTAAAAAAAAAAAGGTACCTTCACGGATATAGTTCATATGATAAAAATATTAAAGTAACTTGTTGCTGGAGGACGTTAACATGTCTATGGAAACACCTAACAAGTATTCCTTTTAAAACATACTATAAATATTTTCTTTAAAAATAACGTCTCTGAATTGATAATCCTACTCCTAATTATGAACGCGAAAATTTGTAAGAATGTATGTATGTATATTATGTTTGTTACTCTTTCACGCCCAAACGGGTTGAGCTGAATAAATTACGTATAGAGATAGCTTAGATCCTGGAATATCATATTAAAACATATCTATTATTTAATGTATAATATGATCGGTTATTCTAACTCCTCTACAAAATTACACCCTACTCTCAAACACGGGGGGGGACAATAGGTTCGAACACTCCATGCAAAGCTGGCTGCCTAAGAGATCGCTCTAAACGATAAGGCCGCCTATTGTAGACCTTTATATAGTTTAGTTTTAAGTCTTTTTTGTAATCTTTTAACTGCAATAAAGAGTATTGTATTGTATTATTATAAGTCTCTGTACATCCGGTAAAACCGATGGGCAAAGTTAAAGTTTTAACATAACATTAAAGATACACAATTACCGATAAATTATTTGTTATAATTACGTTATAATTACGTTTAATATATCACTTAAAATTACATATCACTCTTATGGGATCAACCCAGATTAACTCATTATTAATATTAAAATTAATTAATGCAGCGTTTTCACGAATCAAGTATTTATTATAGTAATAATTATAATTAAATTATGTGTTAACGAAATGTAAAACTATAGGTAATATATTAATGGTTTGTGGATAAAAGAATTTTTACATTATAATCTTAATCAAAATATATAAATAAATAAATATAAATAAAAACACAAAAACGAAAGAGTGACTGACTGATCTATCAATGCATTGTTCAAATCACTGAACGGATTGGGTTCAAATTTGTAATACAGATAGGTTTTATGACGTAAACCTCCGATAAGAAAGGATTTCGTCACGCGGGCAAAGCCGCGAGCATAAGCTAGTAATAATAAAGTAAGTACCTATTAGTAAAATATAACCAAATTGAGAACCTCCTTCTTCAACATCGGTTAAAAAGGAAATTCTGTTGGAAATAAAACACAGCAGAAGCATTAACAAATCAATTAATTACTAAGACAAATGATCTGCTGCGGTGTAAAATGAGAAAAGGAAACACAACTGTGGAGGTTACCATGAGTATTAGAAACAAGTTAAATGAAAAAAACTCTTTAAAAACAAGCTTTTATTATTAACCATGTAGCACCAAAGAATACTCGTCAAGGCGTATCAAATGAGCCCAAACTCGGTGGGGTAGCGTCGTTTAATTACGGAATTTCTATGGCCATCTTCCAGCTCCTTCATCAGATCAGCTCGATGTCATAATAATATTGCATTGTAATCCGGTTTATACATGAGTGGAAAATTTCAGCTCAATCGAAAACTGTGAAGTGGATCAAATTAAACTAGCAAGATTTGATTACATACAGACAGACAACGGATAGGTGAAAGTAATTAAAGCTTGTAAAACACATGAAATAGATTATAATTTCTTCACTGATACAGTGAAATAGTACAGTTTTTTGGCGTCCGTGGTGGATGTCCGGTTTGTAATCCAGAGGATTTGGGTTCAAATCTCAGTGTGGCCAAGATTTTCGCCTGTGTCTCGGCTGTTTATTTAAGATTTTTTTATACTAAATAGGCCTACATTTGACCACATCCCACCTGATGGAAAGTGAAAATGCGGTCGACTATGGATCACGTATGTTATTGTCTAGAAAGATACCCAAGTTGTACCACTCGGGAAACACGGATGACGGCAAAGGAAAAAGGTACTTATAATGTAGGAGACCGCCGTCAAGTCAGGTAGTAGGCAAGTAATCTCAGTGACCTGAAACTGCGAATATATGTTATTATAAGGTTGCGATATCTTCCAAACAACCAAACAAGGAAATATAAATAAATTACGAATGACGTATTAAGTACAAATAAGGTGGACACTGTTGCTAAAACAATAGTAACCTTCCAGAACAAAACTTCCACTTTGCTACTGTTTATATAAAATTCAGCAATTCTCGGACTCTAGGATACGGCCGGTAAATCATCCCGAAGGAAGACCATTTTTTTCCGGAGCAAAATGTCTGTTCCAATAACGAAACTCAGTGTTTTCCGTCTTAACTTCTTTGGAACAATTTCGGTAATTGTTAAGTCTGTACAATGTTTTGCTTCTACTCTACATATCGAGGGTATACTGCGAAAATCAACTTAGTGACAATTTGACGACAAAAATCTAATTTTCTTTGTAGGTGTATAAAGAATTCTGGCTCATATTTCCAGAAACTCTATCAAATTTTGTCATAATAGATGTCGTATTGTCATTTTACAGGTTATTATTTACTTTCACATGTCTGTTGTATGTCTGTCTGTCTATAATCAAATCTTGCCAGTTTAATTTGACCCACTTGCAGGTATCCGATTGAGCCGAAATTTAATAAAAAATAAAAATTCATAAAGCTTCATCATCAGATCAGTTTGATGTCATTATAATATTTCATTTTCACCCGATTTATACAATCATGCAAAATTTCGGCTCTCTGGAAGGCAGCCATAGGAACTCCGTAATTAAAAGACGGAACCCCATCGTGTTTGCGCTCATTTGTTTTCTCTTGAAGAGTGCTTTGGTGCTGTATGGTAATAATAATAAAAGCTTGTTTTTAAAAAGTTTTTATTTAATTAAAAATTTTATATTCCACAATACCGAAATTATGCCGAAATTGTTGTTGTTTTTTTTTGTATTAGCAAGTGACATAGATACAAACATTAGATACCTAATATCCCAGAAGTCAATTAATTGGTGTCGCAGTAAACTCTCGATATGTTTAGTATTGAAAGCGGCCAAGGCCATATTATAATAGGCTTTTAGTGGAAGGATAATTGTTAAAACGTTTGCTATAATAAGGGTATGGAGGTAGGTAGAGATAAATATTTTTATAACAATCAGCAGAAGAAAATGTCCCTGAAATCAATGAAAACGACATAATATTTCGGAGTAACCGAACCGTACTTTGAGCATATTCGATAAAAAAAGCTTTTAGTCCTAATGATTCGATGAATAAATAAGATTTTTTTTTATAGTAAATAGGCCTACGTTATTATAAACGTACGTACGTGGTACGTGTTACGTTGTTATAATAAAATAATAGGATTTTCACGATTCTGCCACGGAGTAAATGTATTAATTTGTATGTTGAATATATAGTAAGTGCATTTTGAAAATAAGGCTTAAAGTTTAAAACAATACGTTAACATTTTCTAAAAATATATTATTACGTTTACGATAAGCGCGGAAGATTTGTAATACTCGTATGAATAATGCCTTAGGGTTACTTCTTTTATCTTGGAGCTAAGACTATTTATTATTCCCTTTGTTCCAATATTCTCCTTTATATCAAATCATATTTCATAGTTCAGTTCATTCAACTTATGGTACTTGTCTTGGGAAGAGCTTACTATAAAAATGATCCTATGAAGTAAAGTCTTCAACTTATGGTACTTGATCGCAATATAACTACTAAACAAGAAAACGTTCTCACAAATTAAATTTGAAAGGCGCGCGCTGACCCGAAAATATTCAGGAATATCTCACAATAGGGCATTTCAATAAAAATCCCTTATGTAAGTGAGTCCCTTTGCCTTTCTCGAGCACGTTTGCGCATGTTTTGGCAAAAACTGAAATATCCCCGCTGATATTATCGTCTTTTATCACGTAAAGTGACACGGACCTGTATGAGGGGGCAACTTTGCGTGAGTCGCAAAACGTGAGCGATTTCATACGAGTGGGCCAGTAGGCTTGTCATTTACATAATGTCTTATATAAATATAGATATATTTACTTATTGATGGGGGTGACGGAGTTGGTTAATTGAACGGTAGTTTGATCTTTGGATAAGTTGGTGACTTGGTTTTATTGCAGTATGTTTAATGTTTACTTAGATTGCATAGTCACCAACAGGTGAGAGTGTGGTCAAATGCTTGTTTAGTCTGCTTTAAAAAGGCAAGACCGGCAAATGCGCTAGAGGTCGTAGCCCCAAGGGATGGTCTGATCAGGTGTTCGAACAACTTGACACCAAAATGACCGAAGCTATGCACTGTGCTGCGGATCGTCACAAATGGCGGCTATTATCAAGCTAAAGGGCGACGAGATCAACACGACGCTCAGAATTGAGCAAAAGATTAAAGGAGGAGGAGGAAAAAAGCGATAGAAAGTACTATATTTATTTATTTATCACAACAATGTAGGTATTCTATCTAAGTCTTAGTCTAACTTATTGTACGTCTACATACCTTGTGAGGGCGCTTGTTGAAATTGCGAACATGCATATATAAATATAAAAAAATTTAAGATTAAAAATATTGATTACACTGGTTAAACAAATAAAAAATAAAAAAGAATCGCTATCCGCTCATACCATCCACCATGTCACTAATATGTCTCTTTGAGTGAAAATTTTGCGGAAAATGATAAATAAGGGTACTGACGAGCCCCGAATTTTGATGGGGTCTCCTTTTGTATCCTGTTTCAAAGTGGGCTTATCCCTCCATTGGATAATAGTGACGACATATCGGCTGTTATCTACCAGATATAATAATGGGGATACAATGAAGGACTCCTAAAGTATTAAGACTTGTGTACATTTGGAGGTTTAACCAAATCTTTAGTCAAGAAGACAGATAGATAACATTTTGAAACAGAAAAATATACAAAAATAATAATATAATGTTTTACAATTGGCGGTCGATAAAAGCAAAGAATAGACTTTAGAATTCAATTAGACTTTAGAATTCAATTTAAGTTTGCTATTGTTTTGTTTTATTTAAATTAATTTTCCTTATAAAACTTTGTCAATGTTATGTGTTTCGCAATTGGACGTAGTTAAACGAAAATGTTCCAATCCACAGGGGGGTCAATTTGAGAAAAACGCACTTTTGTGTTTTAGCCGTACACTTTTTTTTTTAAATATTGACATATTCCTACAATAAAACTCACAGTTTTTAATTATACTGTTTAATAAAAAAGTGTACGGCTAAAACACAAAAGTGCGTTTTTCTCAAATTGACCCCCCTGTGGATTGGAACATTTTCGTTTAACTACGTCCAATTGTCAAATGAATCAGACCAACGACCCACCATGTTATATTCATATCACCTAATTATAATTCATTTGATGTAGAAATACTTATGCAATAAATAAAATAAATAAGAAAAAGCAAGCATTAAAGCGAAGCATTAAATTATAAATATTTTTTAAAAGCGTTTTTTTTTTAAACATTCATGTTGATCTGGCCGTCATATTGTTCAGAATGATGTCTTCTAAACGACCGTGCAGAAAAAGGAAATAGGTATACAACACCGTTCACACTACTAAGCCTGTACTCGTATTATTAGGATTTAACACCATTTGTCATATTAATATTCCCGAATTTCAAACGTGTGCAAGCGTCTTAAATGGATTTGATGTCTACCATACCCTGAAGGGTTAAAGTACCAAAACATAAGAGGTACACTACACCCTATTAGTTTCCTTGTTCTAAGGACGTATCTCTTGAGGGCCTGTAAAATAAGATAGGGTGAATCAATAATTAATTTTAGTTGAAAGCAAGACGCCCCTGATCTTAGAGATTATTAAGACTATGTCTTAATTATAAACCTCCCTTAAGTGGGTATTAAGATAAGGTTATCTACCTACATTTTAGATGAACTGGATGTTATCTTAAGTTTTTAGGCTAACGAGGTAGGTAATTATAATGTTAAATTAAATTCCTTGGAAACTTTTACAAGTCGTGAAATTTTAACTATGGATTGGGGTCTTGTCCCGTATTCGTAGACTTGTTTTTATGGTCCCGGACCCAATGGATAACAACAAGACCCTATTCTACTTCTCTATTCGTCTGTCCGTCCGTCTGTTTATCCGTTCGTCCGACTGTCTGTCACCAGACTATCTCACGAGCCGTGATAGACAGTTGACATTTTTACAGAAAATTCCATCTTTTTTGGTGTCCCAAATACTTTATTTAGTTTAAGTTTTTTTTATCAAAAAATATAATGTTTATATCACACCACACTTAAAGACAGTTAAATCCAAAACATAAAAGATTTGTATGTCAGTGAACAAAATTGCTAATCTAAAAATAAATTAGCAAAACAAAAAAGCACCGATCGCACAAATCAGTCAATAAAAACTTCACAGAGAAAGTAAAATAGGTTACAGGAAAACGGGATAAAAGGCGTTTTTGGGATAAAACTTTAATTCCGTTCAGTCAACCGTAAAATGATGTGGCCACTTCAAGATAGTTCAAAGAATGTCCCCTAATTCAGTTCAAAGGGTCCCCTATTACACTTTTTTTGGTTACAATGTGGCATAAAAATGAAATGTGTGGGAGCTTTTGATGGTTGAACATTGAACAAGCTTTTCTTAAACCCATTTATTTTCTTTAAGGATTAGGGCTTCCGGGAAATGTTTACGTGATTTATGCTATTCAAATTAGTAGAAATCGATACAATATATCAACAAATTACATAATTTTCTTCGCAACTGTAAATATTTTTGTGCTCTTAAAGTTTGCTATTTAGGGTGAAATGTTTTGATAATCGGTTTACTAGATCAAGATCAAAATGTAATTAAATTTTTTTTATAATTGCATAGATTTATTTAAAAGAATATTTGTAATTTTTTGTCAGAGAACGCACTAACTTCGTTGTGGTTTATTTTTTATAGAAAAAAGTATTACCCAACATAAACGATACCCTATATTTTTTAAATAACTATAGGTTAGTCTTTGATCAGGGTAACTCTTAAGCGACGTTGGCAGAAGATAGTTGCACATTTAACGACGACCTCTGTGGCGCGGTGGGCTAATACCCGCCTGCAACGCAGAAGGTTGCGGGTTCGATTCCCGCATGGGACAAATGTTTGTGTGATCAGACAGACATTTGTTTCTGGTCTGGGTGGTTTCAATATCTATTATTAGTATGTATTTACGAAAAAAAAGTATATAAGTATTACTCGTATATCCGTTACCCTAACCACCATAATACAAGCATTAAGTTGCTTAGTATGGTGTTAGGTGGCGCTGTGTGAAATGTCCTGAAATATTTATTTATTATTTATTTAACCTGTGAAGTGGATAAACCCCCATCTATAATATCCACATCTAAATCACATTGAGCTAAGACCTGCCTAGAGCTAGGCCGCATTACGCCCATCATAGGCTATTGGCTTTACTGTTGTCTATCAAGCTTTGTGTTTAGCCTGACTGGATAGCTTAGTTTGAGCTAATATACCAATATTGGTCCTGCTTTTAGGGCTAACGGAGACTGTGCGTTCAGCAACTTAGTTATATGCAATCCTACTATTTAATATTTTATATGCGGAAGTATGGATGCGTGTTTTTTAATGAAGAAATACGAAGACGCTCTCCTGATGTTAAGAGATAACGCTGCTCATAATCAGTACAGTGCTACCTAAGATTTCACAATGATGTGAAATTCTAGGTGCACTGCACCAACGCTACGCTGCGCGTGTGTATGTCTTTAATACCTCTTCACACCTAAACGGCTAAGCCGATTTAGATGAAATTGGGTGTATAAAGGTCATTATAATATACCTCAAACACACTAAAATAACACATACTTTATTGCGGATAAAACTACTGGATTTATGTAAGTATTAAATAGGTAGTAATATTATAAAAGCGAAAGTTGAATGTGAGTGTTCGTTACTCGTTCACGCCTAAACAGCTAGCACTGATTGAGCTAAAATTTGGCATATAAGCACATAGCCTAAGGCTCTGTACATAGGCTATAGTTTGTAAAACCACTGGTACCAGGTAAATGATATATTATTATTTATTACATACCATTTTCATAAACTTTCCCAAAATCCAGCATTTTTACACTAAACGATTTGTGAGTATTTAGATTCATATTTGTAAATAAACGGCATAAACTCACTGCACGAAGCCACGAAGCCGATAAATACAAGTGAGTTTAAGCCGTTTATTTACAAATATGAATGCCAGAATTTTCCAAAACAAAATATCTCTGTCATTAAAGTATAATATTTTCTTATATCACGTGACCTCCAGTCCTCCCAGAAGACGGGTGTTTCTCCGAGAAAAGGTCGATACCGATATTTTTACACTCGATATTTTAATTACGTTTCCGTGTCGGGGGAGGTGTATTGAATTACCCGGGATTGGTTTCGTATCGAGTTTTTAAAATATTTTTTCTTAGAAATGCTCTTGGTTGAAATGAAATCACTTAGAGACCTAACTTCTTTGTAAGATTTTAAAAATAAATTTAATTTAGATTAATTGAGTTTTATCAATAAAATTGGGTTTCGAGGTTAATAATAAACCGTATTTTAGAATTCCATAGTTAATAAGGAATCTCTATAGTTTCACTTTGTCCGTCCGTCTCTCTATCTGTCCAGATGAGGCTTTATGGAGGTTATAATAATACGTCCAGGGTACCTTCTATATAAACGTAAGATGGGGACGCTTTTTTTTTTCTGGTTGTGTAATGATTTTTTTTGTAATGGGTCCACAGGCGCGCGCTTTTAATTTCATAAATAAATGCAAAAACGCAAAGCCATTACGTGGATATTAAGTTATAAAAATAATGTAATAACACCGATTTTATGATCAGAAATGCTAGTTATTTTATGCCTTTATTAGTTTCCGTTTCCATTAAAATGGTGGAATGTTATTTATTGCGATGATTAGGTATTTGATTCTTAGTCAGGGTAAGCCAACCTTTGGTTTTTTATTCATGTACAAGTTTTTTGCATGTAAGAAAGTTTCTGTAATAGATTTAAAAGCTACTTTTATATCTAGGAATTAGTATTTGAAACTAGTCTATTCTTAAACCGATTGAACTGAAATTTGGTATAACGGTAGCTTAGGGAATAACCCTTAGGGTCATAGCTCATTAGAGCACCCATTCCGCACCGACTCGCCTTGCGTTCGAGGCGATCCGGCGACGCTACGAAGTTGATGTAGTGAGCGCATACCCATACAAGTCCATATAAAGAATACTAACCGCACGAGACGAGGCGGTACAGAGTCGGTGCTGGGTGGCTCTAATGACCTATGACCCTTAGGCTACTTTTTAGCAAGTTTAACCGCTGTATACAACCAGTTTTATTATATTTCCTCACACGTTTCAAAAAGACATTGAGTGTACTCGTATCTCTAACAACAAAATAAGCGAAAAACTTAATTTCTCCCGTTCTGAAAAAGGTACAAAAAATACATAAGAGACTAATAACCAACCTTCCTGTTACAGGTACGGCTTCGAATAATGTAAGTAGAACACAGATGTTTATTGGGGTAGATGCCGCGAGGATGTCAACGTGGACTTCAACGGTAGAAGGATCTCTCACATAATTTGTACTTATAGCTGTGTATTCGAGGCTTATGTGGAAACACCACCGCTTTTCAGGTGCGCGGATCTGAGATGCGAGAGCCTTTAGGCGGCTGACTATACAGTTTTAGAGTTTAAATGGTTTTTTTCTGTCATGCGGTAGGTTTTACTAATTACAACTTGCAGTATTTCAGTCTTCGCTTTCGACTCAACTTTTTTCGAGGAAGAGTTAATTCCACATTTTTTTATTTGTTATCATTTATTGACCACGATCTCGCGGAATGCTAAGCGACAATGTGACCATAGATGTTAGGAGACTAAACCCATTAAGCAGTATACATCCTCTGACTTCATTGAACATCATGCCGGAACATTATAACCATAATTTGGCGACACGATTTTGTCCATCGGGTAAAAGAAACTTATATTTCCAACTCACGGCACCTCACTCAATACACATCTGTCAAGTAAACCGTTTACAAAATGTAGCAAATATTTTTCTTCCATTGAGTGGTAGGTAACGGAACGATTGGGCGGGTGATGTGAATTAGTGAGGTGACCGGTGGACCGATCAATTGAACGAATGGAACGAATGAATGCGGTCATCCCTAGCCGAGACGTCCAGGTAAATTGTATTCGAAGGATCATATTGAAAATGTTGTCTGGACTTAGATTGGACGACTTATTTTGGGTACGCTTTGAGATTCTCGTTTTAGAATTTTTCGATTAATTAGGGATATTGGCTTATGTTAAGCATTTCAACTCCATTCTGATATTTTAGCTGTCCTGCTACATTCCGATTTTTCCTATGATCTGGAAAATATGGCTACCTTTCAAGATGTAGAAAAGACTTAAAATCCTTTGAAAAGCAATATTTGATAAAATAGCCTTTGCAAAAACATATTTTATTTAATTCCGCTTTGATTATGGTGTTGTTAACAATAATAAATATTTCAGGACATTTCACACAGCGCCACCTAACCCCAAGCTAAGCAACTTAATGCTTGTGTTATGGTGGTTAGGATAACGGATATAATACTTATATACTTTTCTTTCTAAATACATACTTATAATAGATATTGAAAGCCATCAAGACCAGAAACAAATACCTGTGGACACACAAACATTTGTCTCATGCGGGAATCGAACCCGCAACCTTCTGAGTTGCAGGCGGGTATTAGCCCACAGCGCCACAGAGGTCATCATCTAGCAATATTTATTAATCTTTACATAAGTATTTCACGTTAAACGTGTGTAAAATAGCAAACTACAGGCTCAAACCCCTTTGTAAACTGAACTCAGAACGTGTCATATGAATCGATCGTACAGTACCTACGTACAAATTCACAAACAGTGGCGTGGAACTCCATAACAAGTGCGTTAACACCATCGGTACATATCTATTTGTATGGTAATCGAGAGCTGCGCTCGACACTGCCAATCTCATGGGCAAATACACCCCTAACCACAGAGTTGATAGCTGAATAGAACGGATGTAAGGATTAGGTACTTGTCAAGTATGAATAATCTGCGAGGTCGCATTTGGAACACTTTGCCGTCATCCGTGTTGCCCGAGCGGTACAACTTGGGTATCTTCAAAGCACGAGTGTATAGGTACCTTTCTAGGCATCATACGTGATCCATCGTCGACCACATTTTCACTTTCTATCAGCTGAGATGTGGTCAAACGTAGGCCGTATAAAAAAAAACATAATTTTCTCCAGTTCTAGGATAACTGGTAGAAAATGCTATTTTAGCATTAAGTTAGTCCTAGCGTTGTGCTGAATAATAAAATAAAGTAATATAAATAATTATTATCCTATTTATTTATCATAGCATAACACAATTTTTAAACAGCTATTTTATGAAGATGTGACATGTACGATGTTTCTTACTTTCTCACTAAGTAACTACTGAACGTATTAATTTTAAATTTGTTGTGGCTAAAGACAGAAAAAGTCTCAGGAGCCACAACAAAGGCCTTAGCTAGCGAAGACCCTACTACTTTTCAGTAGGTAAAACCGCTTCATTCTAGTATGACAATTTTCTAAAATTTTTGGACTATATTTTCTCAATCAGAAGTTTGTCTAAGGACTCTTTTCTGGACTGATGTAAACTTTAAGTAATCTGTGCATCCTACCTAGCTAGTTAATCGTGGTTTCGACCTTTTGGAGTATCTGTGTCAGATTGGCCGTATTTGACGATTGTATGGATTTTCAACAGATTTTCATTTGCTACTTGTACTCGTATTAGAAAACATAGTATAAAGATTTGTTTTTAAAGTTTTGTAGAAAACTTCTGGTCTGATTAATACTATTTTTTATTTGTTTACATCAAAATTGATTCAGTAAATATGATTCAAAATGTGTGTCTTGCTCTCAGTTACTGAAACCATACTAGAAGGCGGTTTGTTTTACTTTCGCTTCATGATAATTTTCATTTAGAGGTATAATTATTGTTAGATTTTCTCCTGTTGTCTTTGCGGAATTATCATAATCATCTCCGCCATAGGACGTCTACTGCTGAACATAAGCCTCCCATTTGGACTTCCATAATATGTACCGATTAGAAGACAACCTGCATCCAGCAACTTTGGCTGTCCGGTATCAATAACGTACGCACTACGCAAATAACGCGCCTACTGCGAGAGCAATCGCAATTCTAAATAACTTTCTGCAGACGATCCAGGATGCCGACATACACATTGACAGACTTGGTGATCTGTATGAATATTTTATTGTTAATATTATAATTGTTTACCTGTATGTGCGTTTTGGTGCTTGTAACTGTCAGCATATACTGTTTTATTAAATAAATAAATAAAGAGTTATTTATCTGGTTTATTAGATCTTTATCTATCTTTATCTCTATACACTAATCTAACTTAACACTAAAAATTAAACATCTAATCAAAAGCCCCTTAAAACTCTTATTCAAATTGCATTCCCCTAACCGAATAAATTGGGCCAATTTAATTCGCCAATTCCAAGCGAAGCTGGAAGAGGTAGTATATTTTGAGCGTAACTAAATACGCTAATTCTGTGAAGCTACGCCACTTACCGTCTTACATCTCCCTAGGCCCTTCTGTTTTATGGCACGGTCTAAGGCGTGAGTTAGGGAGGATTATTGTAATATCGGTTATGGTAAGATAGGTAGGTTAGGTCGTTGAGTTGGATGTTTTGACGTCACGTTTGGAAACTTAACTATCTCACACCCCTGCTTTTGACCGAGTGAGGGTGGATGTAAATCTATCGTCTCAAACGCCGTAGGATGAACGCTTCTGCAGTTTTCTCGTGAACACGGTGCATGTTACTGTACCGAAACGTCGAGGTTGGTTTTATAATGTTTTTGTAGAACTAACGTAATAATATAATTACGCAATAAGTCCCGATTAATAATATTAATATAACCCCTTGTTTTGCCAAGTGTAGAAATTCTTTCATAGCGAAAGTCTAGGTTTTAAAACTTCCGAAACTTCCAGGTAAAATAAAAGTTTTACTTTGATTAAAAGGGCTTTTTTAAAATGCTTTTCTCTTCCAACTTGGCCCATCCGCAATAATTACTCCATGACTCTACTTTCATTACTGAAATTAGTCACCGTTGAAATAAACCGTTTTTAGCGCGACCGGTGATACGCTAAAACTCAATTAATTGCACGAATTTAATTAATTCTCTTTGATGTCAATTGCATTATGTTATGTAATTGTACATAACGTATGTAATGGTACATTGGTACCTACCTAAATAATTATAGGCGTTTTCATAGATACAGTTTTAAATGAGATTTTATATTATTATAATGTAATGTTCACTATTTACATGAAATATATTTTTGGGTCTCGAATATTTTAATATATTACGAGCTGTGCTTAGAGATTTTGGCCGCTATACCTATATTACTCCGCTAAGTTAAGTTACCTACCTACATACCAAATTTCAGCCCATTTCGCTCCCCTCGTTTAGACGTGAAAGAGAGGCAAACACATCATAGTAGATATTGTTTAAAAAAGTTGATATTATAGTAATGAAAAAAATTAGAGCAGTATAATAATAAAAAAACAAAACATAATGTTAGTAAAGAAAATACATCTAAACAAATAAAAGGCGAGAATTTTAACCCAGTCAGTTCAGCATATTGAGCTGTGCGTTAAGATGAAGTTAGGCTGTGTGTGAAAGTAGTCCTTTTACAAATTTAGAATACCAGTTCAATTTGAAACTGTATAGCTTATTCTCTCATAATATAAACAGTACATTTCGTAACATTTAAACTGGAATACTTAGAGTTAAATTCCCCATCCCAGAGGTACAGTAAAGCTCCGGAGCGAGGAATCGACATCAAAAACAAAACCTTTCCAAACAACACTAACTATTGAATATTTCAGTGGCTCGACCGCATCGAACTTGGCAACGCGGCGAGGGATCTACCCGAATACCGATTCGTATCTATTTTAGGTTAAATATTACACTGAATATTGTATTTTGAAATGTGTTTATTAAGGATTTTGGTAAAGAGGTGATTGCTACACGTGCTATACTTTGAAACGCAGGTTTAAATCTATTTTTAGTCCCAAGATGAAAGGCAATCATGGATGAAAGGCGATTGACGAAAGATATATATGAGGCAAATGTGAATGTCAAGCCGCAATAATTGGTCGACCTAGGCGTACTTTCCTTGATCATATAATAAATATGTCGTGAGGAAAGGCCAGGTCAAGAGTACCATAAACCGGCGAGCGTGCGTGAAGAATGTGATGACAGTTGATGAAGCGAAAGGAGTGTGTCAGGATCGTACTAAATGGAGGAAAATAGTCGCTGCCTTTTTTTTTGACGCTGGGAAAAATGCGTTACGCATCGTCAACCTACGCCGGGGGCACGGGTGGTATGTGGGACTCCCCCGCCGAAGATGGGCGTGGCAACCCCAACGGTAACCAGGCGTGATTAATAAATGTATGTATGTTCAATAGTTAAGTACCAGGAGGCCAGGGAAAAGAAGACTACAACTTTCTTTCATAATGGCGGGAGTTGGATCCTTTCTTACTTTATCATTAGCAGGATGGGGATCTTAATAATAGATTTATCTCATTAGATAGCCCACTAGTTGCAGACGTCCATAAGCAACGGTTACCGCTCACCATCAAACAGGCCCTGACTGACCGTCTATCTGACTGTGTGTCTAACATAAAAAAACTCTAATCTTTTTTTTTATTCGATATAAGTTAGCCTTTGACCACGATCTTGCCTGACCTTAAGCGACGATGCAGCCGTAGTAGTAAACCTAGAAGACGTCCTCCCCTAGAAACCTCCCTGGCTTCACTGAACATCATGTCGTAACTCGGTCACTATGACCACTCAATAACTCTACGGGTTCTGGAGTCTGTGGTCTTGACAGACAGATATACGATCAAGTGATCCTATAAGGGTTTCATATTTTCCTTTAGCGGTATGAAACCCTAAAACAACAGAACTGTATTCCTTAACTTACAAAAGATATCACCTGAATACTAGTTGTAATGATAAATTCAAATCCAAACTGTGTAGGGAGCGAAGCAATCAGACGGCGGTACAAGGTCGCGTCGCCTCGGGCGGAACGGAAGAGTTGATCTGATGTTATGATTGACGGCATTATTGGATCATTTTGCATTGTGTTTTTTTGCAGTTTTGATTGATTAATTATTGATAGACGAGGTTTCTTACAGCTATTCCGAATAATCGATTAAACGGCTCAAATAGGATGAAATGTTGAATGAAATCATTTTTATTTTCGATAGAGTAGAGTCAAAATAGGTTCAAAAGAGGTTCCTTATATTATTAAAAGCTTTTATTTACTTTTACTTGTCTGTTATCTGTCTGTAATCAAATCTTGCAAGTTTAATTTGACCCACTTTCCGGTATCCGTTCGAGATGAAATTTTGCATGCATGTATAGATTGGATGACAATGCAATATTATTGACATCGAGCTGATCTGATGATGGAACTGAAAGGTGGCCATAGGAACTCCGTAATTAAACGACGCAACCCCATCGAGTTTGGGCTCATTTGAATCGCCTTGACGAGTACTTTGGTGCTGGATTGTAATAATAATAAAAGCTGTTTTTTTTAAATTTCACTTGTTTAATAAATATTGTGGTCAAAGCCTGTTCAGTCCTATTAAAGACCATTGACCATTTCTAGTAGAAAGGTTTTTCCCAATATCTGTGGGAGGTTACATCACATTTTTATGACCCAGTAATCACAGCATGGCTTTACCCACACAATAAGTAAAGAATGGGATCGGCCATAATGAGATCGATTCCAAACGCACCAGGTGTGTACCATAGAGTAACAAAGCCTAACTAGATAAAAAATCATTTCTCATGGATCTATAAGATAGAAAAAGAAACAAAATTGTTGTTTTTTTTTCTACTGTTTTTGGCTAATCTGTAAATAAAAAGTAATGTGTATCATGAAAAGTCGTCTAGGTAATAATTATGACGCCTGAGCTCGTCGACGACGCCGGTTTAGATATAAAAATCTTATAAAATATACCATTTACTATTTTAAATAATAAAATACCTACCTAATATAGTCTAGTTTTCCTTACTACTAAGCTTAAACTACTGTATTTTTCTGGAAATTAACGTGTTATTAGTATAATAATATTAGCCGATCTAATTCCTAAGTAATGTAAGGTTTAACCCACGTTTTAAGGACCACCCGTCAGAACTTAACCGCCTAATTATAACCACCCGTTAAACTATAGACAAACCTTCATTATTTTAATTGTTATTTATTGAACAAAATTGTTATGGTTTCTTCAGATTTTTCTTTTTTGTGTGGGTGGTTCGATCATCAAAAATACACTTAAATAAACTTGACGTTTATTGGTTTTAATAAAATCTATGGATTATCTATGGTTTTGATAAAAATATCTATTGATCCGACCGAAAGAAGAAATTATTTTATCACGTAGTTTTTTCCATGTAATTATGTAAAATAAATCATTTTAATAATATTTTGTTAATGCCTGTGTTCGTTGCTTCTTCACGCGTTAACCGATTGATCTAAAATGCGGTATCCAGGTAGCTTAGGCCCTTTAAATAAGATAATATTATTATTAAAGGATACACATTTTCGAAATAGAGCGAGTGAATTTTTTATAATTTATTTATTGCACAATGACATTGCAATCAGAAAAATATACATAATTATACAAAACTTGAATTGAAGGCTTGATTGGAATAATTAATAGCTTAAATGAAACAACACAAGTAATCTTATTATACGAGTAAATGGCCGTCTGCTTGTGTCTAACATAAAAAAAAAACTTTCATTTTTTTAATCATTGACCGTTCGTTTTGCCGTATATTTTATATCACGATAAAATTCGATTTAAGATCAATAAATAAAGGTATTCTAAATATTAATATATTCTTATTAACATATTCGCCAATAAAATGCTATTAAACACTTTGTTCTGATTCCCCTACGAGTAATAAAACTTTTATGGCTATCAATAGAATTGTCTCCATGTTTTTCTATTCAAGTTTTTATACTAAAATTACTAGAAATAGTTATACCACTATTTGAAGCACCTATAATACAAAATTGTTTTGTTTATTGTCCTAAAGCAAAAAAATTAATGAGTTTTATTGGCATACTTAATACATATACGTGAAGAACAAAAGTGATAATATTACTCGTATATGTTACGGCTAAAGTCCGATGTGAGGCTACACCTAGGTTTAGCCGGTTAAACCTAGGTGTAGTCGCACTTCGAACATTAGCCGTGACGTATATACGAACGTATGACGTATATAGAAAAAAAAACAGCGCCCAAAGGGGGCAGACTCAGCGCGACTTCATGAAAACCCTGCGGCTATCTTGACTGCTGGTTTTCAGTCTGCTGCTTTTAGTTAGGGTGTTCATAATTTTATTTGATGGAAATCGGTCCAAGGTGTCCGCCGCCACAAAATGGCGGATAACTTTATATCACAACTCCCTCAATATGGGTATTTAATAAAAGAACTTGAATAGTACCTTAGAATACTACGTTCACATTATAATTCATTTCATTTTTACATTCTATGCAAAATTTCATATTAAAATGGCTGCCACCACAAAAAAGCGAATTAAATTTTTAGCGGTGGGGGTTTAAAATTCTATAAGTACTTGTATCAGGGTCAGTCAAGCGGTCAGTCTGGATCAATCTGGGAGATACTTAGAAATAGTGTGCGAGCAATGTGTATATAAGAGAGTTTGTAAAAAGTAGACTTACTTTGAATGCCTCATTTGTATTCAGTGCAAACCCAGTCCAATAATTTATTCATCAACGTTTTAAATTTAAAATTTTACCAAAACGGTTTTATTAAGTTAAGCCTTAAATCATTATGTCGTTTCACAATAATTAATAGCTATTAACAGTATTCATAAAATTTGTTTTTAAACACCTGCCCATCCTTTGCTTTGAAAATTAATAAAAATATTTTTTAATCTGTATGTTTGACAATATAATATCTACCTAAACAATTATTATAATTAAGTGTAAGCTTTCGGAAATCCATGATAATTACGAGTTATAATTAAATTCTATTTAGTGTAAATTCTGTTCTTGTGTTTGAGTGAAATAATAATATTATTTAATTAACAATACCTAAACAGCTATTCCAAATTATAAAATTAAAGTATAATTATTGTATGTGAGACTAAATGATTTTATTTTATACTAGCGTATATGCTTGCGGCTTTGCCCACGTGACTAGGTCCTTTCTTAGTGGAAGTCTACGTCATAAAACCTATGTATATTCCAAATTTCAACCCAATCCGTTCAACGGTTAGAGCTATGCGTTGATAGATCAGTCAGTCAGAGTGACTGATCTATTCCTTTTATATATTTAGATTTTATAATTATGGTGTTCGATAGCATAGCTATTACAGACTGATAAATTAAAGAGTGGAAGATTGTCCTGGTATGGATATATTATGCGGACGGATGAAAATCATGTTACCAAAAAGTCCATGAATATGGCGATAGGTGGTTATCCGGGAAGGGGGCGCCCGAAAAAGGTTTGGATGAACTGTGTGAAAGAGGATATGCGTGCTATGAGAGTGGATGCAGATATGACGGATGATAGAGCAGAATGGAGGAGAAAAACGTGTTGTGCCGACCCTACCTAGTGTGGGATAAGGGCAGGAAGATGGTAGCATAGCTATTATTTCCTAACATTTTTTTCCATAATACGCACAAGTAAAACTGCGGTGTAAAGCTAGGTCAAACAACTTGTGTTCATGTGTTCATAGGTCGTCAACCGGACTTCGAAACGGCCTTCCGAAGCCTTGACTCGATTCCAAGAAGATTACGATTACGTTAATAACATCATATATATTAATATTCATAAGTTAGTACTAGATATTTATGATATTTGTCCACGTTTTCAACAAATTAGGCAATATAAATGACTAGATTGTGATATATGTTATCACACATTATTAATATTTTGAGATAGATAGATAGAATATTATAACTTTTACTCAAACACTACAATTTTTATAACCAGCACGGCTGTAGCAAGTGAAATTACTGGGCTAAAGAGTCTTAACATCTTATGACTCTTGAGTAAGAAGCGTTGGTGCAGTATACCTAGAATTTCACATCATTGTGAAATCCTAGGTGACATTGTACTGATTACGGGCAGCGTTATCTCCTAACATCAGGAGAGCGTCTTGTTCGTCTTCTTACTTCGTCGCATAAATAATAAAAACCATACTCGGTTTCTGCAAGCCCCAAGTTTTTGCTATGAGATTAAAATACCTATTATACTGATACTATCACCCCAAATTCTAAGAAATTATAAAATTAACGAAAATACCAGCTAATATCAATAGCTCGAGCTACAAATCATCTCGATAAGATCACTAAATATTATACCCGAACTTAACACAAAATGCAAAATAGCAAAAATTTTTTGAATTACAATTTTAGTCTAAAATGTCAAAGTTTTTACCTCCCAGCTTCTAAAAACCTGCGTGGGAGTAAATTATAATAATTAAAAGCATCAAACGATAGATTCTTTACAAAAACTATACAAATTTTATAATTAAGTAGGTGCGCCAAACGGTTTTTACGAACTAAAAATTAACTACAGTAAAAGTGTTAAATTATTATTTACTAGCTGCGCCCAGCTTTTTTACCCGCTGTGCTGTAGCTTATGTGTTATTTCAGAGTGGAAGCTATCTTAATACCAAATTTCAGCTCAATCGGTCCGCCCGTTTAGGTGTCAAAGAGTAACATACATTCAGAGATCCATTCTTACAAACTTTCATGTTTATAATATAAGTAAGACTAGCTGCGCCCAGTGGTTTTACCCACAGTACTTATGTAGCCTTTGTGTTATTCTAAGGTCTAAGCAATCGCTATACAAAATTTCAGCTCAATCGGTCTACCCGTTTAGGCGTGAATGAGTAACAGACATCCAGACATCCATTCTTACAATATTCTTCTTCTTCTTTGTCGCTTCACTCTTGACAGAGTGGTCGTGGTCGTTACGACGTCTGTGTTGTGACCCGTTTCACAATATGTCTCCACTGGTCTCGTACTGCAGCCTTTCTCGAACACTCGTGCAATTGACTGCCCACGGCGGCTTTCACTTGGTCAGTCCACCGCATTGGAGATCTGCTGCGTGGTCTAGTTCCCTCTACTCGCCCTTCTACTACCAGGCGATCGATAGATGGGCCGTCACGGCGCGATATATGCCCGAAGAATGTGAGTATGCGGGCCCGGACAATAGATGACAGACGCTGCTTGATGCTGAGTTCTTGGAGTATGGAAGCATTTGTTCTGAACTCGGTCCACGATACTCCAAGCATTCTTCTCCAGCACCACATTTCTAGAGCGTAATATTAGTAAGTTGTATATTTTAATGTTTTTTTATGTATTTTTTTTAAACAAAGATGTAAGAATACGAGCAAGACGCTCTCCTGATGGCAAGAGATAACGCTGCACACAAACCCAGGATTTCATAAACTTGTTAAATTCTAGATGCACTTCTCTAACGCTTCTTACTCAAGAGCCCAATAATTTCACATTTTCAAAGGGTTGATAAAGGCTTGTAATAAAACATTTTAAATGCCACAATAGTTACTGAATTGCTAAAAAACCCTGTTGAAATATGACTCGGGCATTTGCATCGAAATTGAAGCAATTTGAATTTTATTCGCGTGTTCAAGACATTAAGTTGAATCTGATTTAAATGAAGCCGATAAATTATTTTTAATTCAATGTTTGGCGCCTGTTTTATTGGATTGTCCTTTAATATTAAAAGTTATTTAAATTAAATAAAACATAATATAAAATACACTCAGTCATATAAAATAGTAAGTGACGCTGCGATTTTGTCTGCATCTGTAAGTACTTTACGACTAAGTGACCGATAAAACAAGTGACATTTAAAAAATACTTTTAAAAAACAAGCTTTTATTATTATTACCATCTAGCATCAAAGTACTCGTTAAGACGAATCAAATGAGCCAAACTTGATTAGCGGAGGTCTACGTCATAAAACCTACCTGTATGCCAAAATTTCAACTTAATCCGTCCAGGTGTTTGGCCTGTGCGTTGATAGATCAGTCAGTCAGTTACTCTTTCTTTTTATATATTTAGATACCACCCTATATTACCCTAAGTAACTTTTCATATGTGGTATCAATAAAAAGTCCCTTATAAATATTGTTATCTTCTCAACATTCTTTTCAAATACCTAACCAGTAATCCAGACCACAGGTAGGCACAGTAAATGTCACCCAGTAGAGCCATCAACTGCTATTTACCTTCATTTACAATTGAAAAGAACCATAAAAACAGCAGTGGCTTATTTACGACCACAGAAGACTCAACCGTAGAGTGCGTATTACCGGAGATATGCTGTTGCCGACTATATGCAGTGCCGCTGCATAATCCATGCCAAATCAATAGAACAAAACTTTATTTCAAATCACAAGTATAACAACTAATTACTAGATTTTATAATAATATATGCTAGGTTAACTATCGGCGGCCTTATTGCACTAGGCACTAGGCGGTTTCTTACAGACAACCTGGGAATGGAATATGACAAAATTACTTTAACAATACATTATATTAAATGTTTTGAACGAGTAAAAAAAGCGACCCATATTCATAAATTTCTTTGGACCCAAGAGTTTTTACTTTGAACGAGTCAATCAAAACTAGTTAACTGCCACCCAAACCCCGCCAATTTCGGCGATTTTGTTTTCACACAGATTTTTCTTTTACACACAGATTATTCTTAATAGGTCTACTTTTGACCACGTCCGGTGGGACATCAGGTGTGATGGAATGTGCAGATGCGGTCGACGGTGACTCATGTAAGATCCATAGAACATAGTACCTATCTACTTATTTACTCGTGTTTCAAGATACGAGTAAATAGGCACCTTTCTAGGCATAACGATAACGGGGTCTATTTTGGTTCTCTTCTCTCTACGACGCAAATTTTACGCAAAACAGACGTAAAGCGGAGTTGAATACATTTGAAATTTAAATTGTAGTAGTAAAACATAAAACACGTTTGGAATGACATTGAATTTAGCAGAGACTGCGAGGCGAGCGGTGAATATTTACAATGCTAAATTTACTTGGATAGAGGGTTGTTTCTGTTTTGAAAACGTTTGAGATATAGTGATGCATCTTTTAGATAATTTTACTCAGGTCTTAGGGATTGCATTTATCATGGAAATTAGTTTTAAGTTAGATTAGATTATGCTTTATTGCACACCACTAAAAAGAAATTCGTTACTAACAGAGAGTAATTGATGACCAAAAACAACATGACCATGCCGCAGAGTGATTTGGCGTACCCACTGCCCCGACATTATGGCAAGACCAACCCAGGATTTTTATTGAGCATCACTGCCGCGCCTATTTTCGGCGGGAGAGTCCCTCATACTGTCTTGCGCAGGGTGACGATGTGTAACGCATTTTACTTAGGTAAAAAATGACCAAAATAAACAATGAGCGTGTAGAGCGATCGCTAATAAATTTATAATTTTTCGATCTTCATTTGTTTAGTGTGAATCCGACTTTACATAAAATTTCTTTGTTTAACATAAAACTATTTGTAATTTAATATTATACAAACTTAAGACATCAAAATTATCCTTTATATTAATTCCTTTAATAGTATTTGTAAGAAATTAATTACCTCAAGCCGGATTGAACGTTTTATGATACAAATTATGATCATCTCGATTACCATTCAAATGTTAAAGATATTGTGTTACTTCGGTTTAACACCTAAATAATCAAGACATAATAATTCCGGATAAATATTGTTATGATTTTAATATCTGACAAGCCTTGAGTTATATTTAAATATTTAAGGTGTTGATAGACTTGGGCATTCACTTGTATCATAACATCGAACATATGCCGTTTTTAAATTTGTCGAACTGAACTGAACAACAAATGAACCAAACATTGCTACGAACATTTTATGATCTTTCTAGTGAATGCTCTAATCAGTTCATGCTCGTCAAAAATGGTAGAAGGAGGTACGGTGCGGCGGCGTAATAATGGCAAAAACTCTGCTTGGAAATATTTACTGACTTTTTGCCAGAATGCTCGCTATGAAGGAGAGTGTTCTCTCCTTCATTCTTCTACAATGTAACATTCGTGAGAAGGCTCATTACAAGTGAATGCTAAGTTTAACAGCATCTTTATGTTACAGACGAATCAAAATATTTTAATAATTAATTTGGACTAAATTGGGATTCCCAACTATTTTGGTGATTTGCCATTTGAATTTTAATGATGGCAGTAAAGTTTTTTTATTAGCAATATCATTGCTTTTGACCTCCTCGTTAGCACCTGATGTTCAAAATAATGTGATCTTTGACCATGTTATCGGACTGAATGTGATTTGATTAAATTAAGAAGGTCACCAGGTGGATATGGCCGGAAACTTCTGCATAGCAACTGGCGAATAGATATCTAATATACAAACAAATATCTTCAAACAAATGTAGCGAAATGATATTAAAACCCCTAGGGAATTGTAGATTCTTCTCATCATGTTACCGATCCTCAAAAATGTCGTCGCCCCAATTTACCACGTTCTTCATCCTATATTATGTTTGCTAAGACGTGGTTTCCGTTCAAGAAATCGTCAAAATCAGCGTTATTTTTATTACAAAATAAGTCTAAACTTGACCACATCCTATCTGGAAAGTGGTACAGTATCTGGTACAGCATATGCGATGATGATCAAATCATATTCCTAAAAAGTTGTCTATTGACTCGTGCTTAGAAGATTAAGTCGTACGCTTATTAATTATAATTCTACTGTAAATGTGATTTCCCTTTGCAATTCCAGCAAATCTAAAGTTATCACAATTTTCTATGATGTAAATTAATTCTTATAAAAAAATACAATTCTACTTCCAAGATGCCGATAGAGAAGAAAGTATTAGCATATTTTCTCCATCACCCACCATTAGGAACTATAAAGAATTTATGCCCGATAAGCAAAGGCGTCAATCTAAGACAACGTCGAAAAATAATCCCTTACAATTCACACATTAAACATTCAAAAGATAAGTGCTTGAATATCGATCAGGTCTGCTGCGAATTTTATTACGATGCCCGAATTGAGTTATTGGAATTGGAATATCTTTGGGTATAATATATACAGTGTTTATCTATAAATAGATATGTATACAAGTATGATAAATCAGAAATGAGTATGTGAGGGGAAGTTTGAAAGTTGCACCAGTAACAGAGAAATTAAAGAGTGAAAGATTGGCCTGGTATGGACATATTATGAGGAGGGATGAAAATCATGTGACCAAAAAATCCATGAATATTGTGATAGGCGGAAATTCGCGAAGGGGGCTTCCGAAAAAGGATATGCGTGCTAGGGGAGTGAATGAAGATATGACGGATGACAGAGATGAATGGAGGAGGAAGACGTGTTGTGTCGACCCTACATAATGTGGGATAAGGGCAGGAAGATGATTATACAAGTATGATATTTTATGGGTTTATTTTTTGGTCGCGGGTAGGAGGAAGACGGAGGAGCGACTTGAGTGGCGTGCCATGGGGGAGGCGTATGTCCAGCAGTGGACGAACGTGGGCTGATGATGCTGATGATATTTGTATGGTTTCTTTAAAGGTAATTTCGTACCTGTAAATGTTAATACGAAACCTGTATGAGATCACTTGCGCGTCCGTCTATCTATCAAGACCTTTTAACTCGGGAATGCGTAATTATCTAGATTAAATTAATTTAATATGCTCAGATCTAGTTTCTTGTGGCAGTTAATAAATATTAATTGTTTGAAAAGATTCAGACTTGCACTTGTCTTGTTTTAATTAGTTATTCGTTACACGTTAGCCTTTGACCAAGTACCGCCTGATGTTAAGCGATGTTGCGGTCGAAACGATGGTAGCAAACTAAAACTAGAAAGCACGATAAATCCCTTCAAACTACCATCTATAATATTACCTACAAAGGTATATTCTGCAGAAACAATTTTATTATCTACTAGCTGCGCCCAGTGGTTTAACCCGCTGTCTTGTAGCCTATGTGTTATTCCAGGGTCTATGCTATCTCTATACCAAATTTCAGCTCAATCGGTCCACCTTTTAAGACGTGAAAGAGTAACAAACATCCATTCTTACAAACTGTCACGTTTATTATATTAGAGAGATTGGTATTTTTGAAAAAAAAAATGCTTTATTGAGAAAATAAGGGAACAGTATACTAATAAAAGTTACATCAGTAATAAACACATACACCGGCCAAACACCAATTATACAGAAAATCCAAATGCTCCAAAATTACATAGATATGTATCTTCTTGTTAATTTGACATCAAATTGATTGGTTCTCATCATTTAAGCAATTTGCATTTATTGAACGCGACCGTGTTTGAGAATGGCACGTTGAACTCTGTCTGATTGTTTTCTATACAGGGAGGGATTTATTCCGCCTTCTAGATTTAGTTTGATACCATCTACAGCCGCATCGTCGTTTAACATCACGTGAGATCGTGGTCAATGTATGACCTATTTAGTAAATACAAAAAAAAACTTCAATATTAACGTTGTGTTTAATTATAAGTATAAAAGTACTATCATTTATGAGGTAGAATACAATGTTTATTTATTGCGCTATCGTACACAAATATGACAATTTATATGTTGTTATTTATAATATTATATCGTTATTTATATATTACATTAAATTTTATCTCTCAGAAAAATCAATTTCCATCCATAATTTCGACGACTTTTACACCATCAACAGAGCAGCACACTCAGGCACGGTAGAAAGAGTGGGAGATACTAGTTCCTCTCCCTTCCCCTCGATCTTACGCTTTTTCGATCAGCATCACGTGACCCTGACGCGAGTTTTAAAGTTTTTACCCATACAAAAAAGTGCTCAGCGCCGCTAAAGAAGTTTTCACTTCAAAAATCTACAGGTATAAAAATATGATAGCGTGGTTTATAGCGTACGAGGCCGTACACGTTTGGTTTGTAAATCATAAGCCCAAGGTTCATACTCAACGTGTTGTAAGTTTTTTGCCTAAACGTTACCATGTTTCGGAAGGGACGTCAAACTGTAGGTCCCGGTATACCTCTATGTTAGCAGGAGCATAAATATGGAGGCAGTTGTGAGGTTATGTTGCAAGCCTTTTTTAGTAAGGTAATCTTGGTGACCTAAAACTATAACATATAGGTAGGTTAGCCACACAACTATAATATAATTACCTATTATTATTGAGATTGTAATTTAAATTTGACGGCATAATAAATACGGTAACCTGTTCTGGTTAAGGATAAACCCAAATTATTACGTTATTTAGATGAAAATTGTTAGATCATGTTAGGGTCCCTTAAATTCGTGACCTGGAAACTAGGTTGGCCACAAAATGCATAATAGATGGACTCTAGCTGGGAGGGAAATACGCTCTGGTTGAATTTATACTCAAATTTTAACTACGTTTTTATACACAAGCTGTATCAGTATTGAACCCTTTCACCATTAACTGACTTCTATCGAGTCGGCAAGAGTGGATTTTTAACAGTTTTTTTTTTCTATTGGGATGTTGATTAATTTGTTTTGTCCATAATGTAGCCATTTTCTATTTTATTTGCGAGAAAAAAAAATACGTATCAAATATTTTTTATAGGACAGAGGGAATAGCTCTGGCTATTCCCTCTGTCATTGCCAAGAGATTTGCAGCTTTTCCCAATGTCATTGTGCTCTTACACAGTTGTCAAAAAGGGTGACAATAGGAATGTTGACAATTTTTTTAAATACAATTAGTCCGTATTTTTAATATTAAAAAATATTTGATACGTATTTTTTTTCTCGCAAATAAAATAGAAAATGGCTGAGATATAACGCTTATAAAATTCTGTGTTGGGACGCGTGACGTCACACCACTAAACAAAAATGTACGTTGTATCTCTCACGTTTTTTATCACATTTACAAATAAAAATATACGTGTCCAATAACCTCTTGTTAAACGTCAGACGACTCTTGACGCAAGATAAGAGTTGATCAGATACTCTTGACAGATGGCATCGCGTGTTACCAATGTTAGAGAATCCCTAGTCATCCTTATCCCTGCCTTGGTATTGTTGAACATCGTCATCATCAGTAATGATAATAATGGATCAGTTAGTCAAACAGTCACTTTTAGCCTTTATATATTTAATCTAGCTGCGCCTAGCAGTTTTAACCGCTTAATGTAACTTATGTATTATTAACTTATTATTATTAACTTATTATTATAGTCGACGAACTCGGTCACCATGGTCTCTCATGTTCTCGGAGCGCTGGCCGAATCTCCCGCCACTCCAGTCTCAACGACATCATTCGCCGGGCTTTTACCAGCGCCAATGTAGCAGCCATTCTCGAACCGAATGGTCTGATGCGTGACGATGGTAAAAGACCTGACGGTATGACTTTGATTCCCTGGAAGTTAGGTCGGCCGTTAGTGTTGTCACATCTTCCAGAGACTCAAATTGCGGCTGGTGCGGCGGCAGTTTCTGCTGAGCGGCTCAAGCGGCGTAAATATGCTAACCTCGATAGCGGTTACATTTTTGAGCCGTTTGGGGTAGAGACTTTGGGTCCTTGGGGTCCGGGAGCTCACCGCATTTTCCAAAATTTATCTGAGCGCTTGGTCGAGGCGACGTGTGACCAAAATGCTGGGGTATATTTGGCCCAACGTATAAGTATTGCCATTCAACGTGGCAATGCTGCCAGCATTCTGGGCACTCTGCCAACTGACAGTGGTTTGGAGCACTTGGATTTTCTGTAGATCGGCTTGTGGCCGATCTGTGGTTAATAAAAGTGTTCTTTACTGCTGTAGTAGCTGTATTGCTAGTTTGTTTTTCCAGGGTGTAAGCTATCTCTATGCCAAGCTTCAGCTCAATCAGTTCACCGTTTAGGCGTGAAGAAGTAACAAACATACACACTCACATACTCACGAACTTTCGCATTATAAATATTAGTGTGATATTAACTGAGCAGTATGATCCATGTCCACATCCACTCCTTACCCGCTTCAGTGTTTCCCGAAAATTACAACTTGGGTGTCTTCAAGTCGAGGGTTAATAGGTATTTGCTAGGCCTGTGTGTAACAGCTTCGACCACGTCTTCACTTACCAACAGGTGAGACTGTGGTCAAACGCAGTCCTATTTAATATAAAAAAAAAAAAAAAAAAAATGTATCGAATCACCATCCTCAAAAAATTAAAGACAGAAGTTCTGCATTCTTCTATCAAGGTAAACAAAACCTTGCCGCGCATATTTTAAAGTCTTAATTATTAACATTCAACTGTTCTAAGTGTTCCATCGATTGAGTTCTCGGCTCGTAAAAAACGTCAGAGTTCATTAATTATTTATGCAGCAGCTTCGCCATTTTCTTGCTTTAGTAAGAAATCATGAAGGATGAATAATAAAGTCGCTCTTGTTTTGAATGCCAGAATTCAGGAATAATCGTATTTCTGTTGAGGATAGAATAGTTAAATGTTTCTATTGTTTTCGGGAGAGTTTGCGAGAAAATGATTCTTAGGTACTTTTAATTATAAATGTGTAATGCATAATAATATTATAGTAGAGCAACATTGATAATAATAATTTTCTGTCTGAGAGAGTTTCTATTATATATTTCAAGACATTTTGTACTCTCTTACCCCAAGATAAGTTAACCCCAAGTTACTGTTTTAGTATTTTCTAATATAACTGTACAGTGAAAGTTGCTAAAAATAACAATAACAATTATAATAATCATCATCTTATAGAAAACTTGCTTTTTAATAACCCTGTATCAAAGTTAATGTAATTTTCTCGTTAGGCAACCCAACAAATCATGATTGACGGATTTGCAACGGTATAATTTTTATGCTTTAACACCCATCATTATTTTTTGCGAATCCGTTAAAATTCTTTGGAAGTTTGGAGTGCTCAAATAACTTTTTTATAATAATCAATATTCATTCACAGGAAATGAATGGAATTTCTTATGTCATTGGTTTTTGTTAATATATTTAAATTTAATTTTATACCACTGATGTTAATTTGTGTAATTAAAAACCAGTATTCCAACAGTCTATTGTGTCAAGTGGACAAGTTATGAAAATTTTATGTAAAATAAAGTTTTTATGGGACATAGCATAAAAATAGTTATTTTACTATAAATTCCTCATAAAATAGCGTAAATAACCGTAAATGAAATGAGAATATATCGATAAAAAGGTCATACCGATTTAATATTTTAACAATATAAAGCTTTATAGATATTTTGACGAAAAATATTCGCCATTATTGACTATTGACATTTATTGACATTTTTATAAGTTGCACTAATAAGAAAAATCCAACATTTACAACGAAAATATCATAAAAGCACCTGTCGAATAAAATTTCATTTTATGTGACAAAATGATTATTAAATTCCGAAGTTGATTGTTTTTGATCTTGTTGAACATTTATGACTTGTACATAACATACAAAGTATTTTAAGAAGAACAAATATTTTTCTAGGAATACCAGTTATCATAAAAGCCATCCGGTCGTAAACCAAACCCCTTTTTATATGAATTGATTAGATTTTGTATAAAAATTTAAATAATTTTGGGAAGGTAATTGTTTTTATGGATGTGATTTTGTTGGAGTGAGATTAGCCGCGACCACTTATGGATCACATCATTTGGACGGAGAGTGGAGTAGAGTCGCCTTGATGATATTAAAAAAAGATTATTTTTTTTACTTTATGTATAATACCCTCCGAGATTTTAAGCGACAAAGTCAGTGTGCATATATTATTAACGCCATATTACATTAACGTTCAATGGATGCTACTTAACACTGCACTCGTCATCCAAAAACATATGAATGAAAACTTCTATTAAAAATTAATTATTATCATCGTCATCATAGAATTTACTTTTTACAACTTTTATCATTATTAAAACAAATCAAAACAAAAGTGATCAGCAACATCACAACCCGATAGGTATTATAATCTGCTAATAAGTAATAATATTATGGTCCACTCCTTTTAATCGCGACGCTGCGTAGTTACAAAAAAATAAACATCAAGAATCTCCACATCTTTTTGTCCCATAAATATATCAACTGCATAAAGATATCAAACAGTATATCGAATTCATAAATTTATTTGGAGTAAGTAGTTGAAATAGATTATTGTGATAGCGACTAAGTTATCGCTTCTTAAGAGTTCTTTTAGAAATATTTTAAGTTAGTGTTATCTACTCTGAATTGACTAATCAAATGCTAGCACATCGTATATTTTCTTACAGAAGGGAAAAGATTATAAAGGTAATTTGGGCTCGTATTATGATGTTATGTGTGCTCAGCGATTTTACTCGCTCAACATAGCTTTTGTGTTATTCTAGGATCTAAGCTACTCGCATACCAAATTTAAACTCACAATGTTGACCTTTTTAGACGCAAAAAGTAATTTCCTGTATTTATTATATGTGTGTATAAGAACTTTTTATTTCTGTCGGTTTAATAAGCCAATCCAATTTCTTCTTCTTGGTCGTAGCCTCATTACTGAGGGACGTGATCACGGTGTCTCATCAGAATAGAATTGAATAGAATAATGCTTTATTGCAAACCAAAAATATGCAAAAGAACTTATTACTATAATATGTTATGAAGTAGGTTAACAATCGGCGGTCTTATCGCACTAGGCAATTTCTTACAGACAACCTGGGAATGGAAAAGGACAAAACATACTTTATCAGCTTTGACACCACCATCTGACACCACCATTTGACCTTCCATCTATGCCGGTCCTGCGCTATTTGGATTGACGCTTGTAGGGTGGCTCCCGTAGCATCTTGAGTTACATGCGTCCATCGCGTGGGTGAGCGATAATGCAATTTAGAAGGTTGATAAACATCAACACATTGTAGCGTCCGTGGCTCAGTGGTCATACGTCCGGCTTTTAATCCGGAAACCCTGGGTTCAAATCTTTGTGTGGCCTAGACGCTACCGTATTTCGGAAGGCACGTAATACTGTTGGTCACGGCTGTTTCCTAGCAGATATGTAGGAGGCAGTCGTTAGGTCATGTTGTAGGCCCTGCAGTAATCTCGGCGACCTGAAACTGCAACATATTCGCCACACAACCTATAAATTGTGATTTGACTCTGACAGTGTAAGTAGGGTAACCTATTCTGTTGGAGTAATAAACCCCAATTATAATTATAACACATCATTTAGCTGTAAAACTGACTTTTACTAAGAGAAAAAAAAGTAATTTTGAAGCAAAATATTCGCTCAGCAAAGTCCCCATAGTCCTAAGTTGTGAGACGTTCAGTTCATCGCCTCCGGACCGTCGGAAAAGATTATACATCCCTCCACTCCTTGGATTAAAATAAAATTCGGAAGACACGGTACGCGCTATCGATGCTATGCCAAACTTGGGCTTGCTAGGTCGGAAAGTGTCGGTTGCTGAGAAGTAAAATTGTGTCATCATCATCATCATCAGCCTATGTTCGTCCTCTGCTGGACATAGGCCTCTCTTATTTAAACACACCACCTAACCCATGTGAATTACAATTGCTCTCCTCTCCTTGCACGGTTGTCTGGAAGAGATCGCTATTAGCGATAAGACCGCCAATTGTAACACTTAGTTTTATATTATAGTTTTAAGTTGTTTTTGTACATTTTTTGTGTTTCAATAAAGGATTATCTATCTATCTATCTATCTCTCCCATGGCACGCCACTGAACTCGGTCCTCCGTCTTTCTCCTCCACCGCTCCCGGCGACCCTCCGGATATCGTCGCCCCATCTCGCCCGAGGACGCCCTACGCTACGTTTGCCGAGACGCGATAGCGACGCTCTAGAACACGTCTACCCCATGGGTTAACCAAAACCAAAGCAAAATAACCAAAGTTACCGACATAGCCGAAAGGATTACCAAGCTGAAATGGTAATGGTCTGGTCACATTTGCCGCAGAATCGATAAAATTGTGTGCATTAACCTAATTAAAGCAGTCCATTTCTGAGATGCGTGTACCGTATCTGTCCATTTTATTTCATTCTAAGCTCCAGTCAAATGTTTTTTTCAATTAGACTTAATCCGCCTCGAAAACAGGATTATCTCTGACACAATTACTCCGCTTCGCAGTTAATTTGCCAAAAATGACGTTGTTTTGATGGTTACTGCAAGATGTGTTTCTTGGCTGTTTTTCGTGCTTGTTATTTTTTATTTTGGGAAATCTTTTCTTTGTTTTGGGAGAGAGTGACATGTTTTTGTATAATTATGAAAGATTATGGTATGTAAATTAAAAACTGACTGAAACACAATCTCTTACAGACATTTTATAATATTATACCAAGTTGTTCATATCCCACATAGTTAACCAACCCATATGATAGTGCCCGATACAAGATAATTCGCTCGCGTCAGTGGATCAGTGAATGACAAACACAACTGATTGCCGCCGGTTGATTTATCGACGGACGGAGACAGGCGACAGGCGTTCATTTTGTGGGGTTTGGTCGTTGGTTCAGTATCTCTTACGAGGTATATGAGTAGGTAGGACTACTAACAATACACAGTGCACAGTGATTACAGGCTAAAAGTATCCAATATTTTTTTGCATGCAAAAAGTAAGAAGACGAGAAAGATCCTCTCCTAGTGGTAAAAGAAACGCTGCCCACAATCAGTACAGTGACACCAAGGATTTCAAAATGATGTAAAATTCTAGGTGCACTTTATCAGTGCTTCTTGATGAGTATTAAGATGTTAAGACTGCCTCAGCCCAGTAATTTTGCTTTATTATATCATTAACTTATGCTAGTGATTTAGTCCGTGTGGAGAAACCGTCTGTCGAAAGCTTACGTCATAAAACCTATCTGTATTCCAAATTTCAACCCCATTCATTCAGCGTGTTGGCGCGCTTTAGATCAGTCAATCGATCACTTATTAGTCATGCTTTCCTTTTATATATTTGGTAAGTGTAGGACGTTGGATGGATGAACCAGAGCAGCAAAGAGGCCTAAGTCCAGTTATGGGCAAATCGCCAATGAATGAAGGCTGATAATAACAAAAATATACAGGCCTCTCTCATTTAGGTCCTGCTCTTCCTCATCATTTAAATTAATATATTTATTAATGTTCGTCGCAGAAATATTTTGACAAGCAGACCCGCAATTCCAAGCTAGTTATTAAAATGCCAGAATGATGAATGAAACTTGGGAAGTCAAACGAACACCTCAGGAACCTCTTGTAATCCGCAAGTTCGACTCTCAAGCACTTTTGATGCCAAATATTTTTTTTCAAGCATCGCCCTATTTTAAGACGAGAATCTCTTGAAAATTATGAATGAAACTTGGAGTTTTTTATTATATTTTTGTTTATTTGTATTTTTTTTATTATAATTAAGACATCTTGATGAATTGTCATGAAAAATTTGGATTTAGAAAGATAGTAAAAATGCTCCTTTGTCATGAAAACATTTGAATTTTACCATGTACAACTCGGGTTAGAAAGGCAGTAAAAGGCAGTAAGGTGTGAAAAGTAAAAGGCTCACAATAATAATTATTATAATTGATACCTTTAATATTTTACAAGTTTTATATTGAAATTTGTTGCAGATACACAAGAAGCTAGCTTTTAGTAACCGAGGGCGAAGTGCACATTTTGCTTAAAAACTCCTCGATCGATATTTTTAATGCATTCATAAATTCCTCCTATGTGAAGTTGGTAAAAAATATGTGTTCAGAATTAGAAACATTCGTTTTATTGGTTTAACTTTTGTAGAATCAATTATCGCTCGACTAATGAAATCAAAAGATTCTCATTCCAAAACCGTCTCTTAACGATAGATTTATAGTCAAACGAGACAATAAATTGACGTAACTATCTTAATGTTGTATGCCGACTGAACCGCAGAATAAATAAAGCGTAAGAACGGCCATAATAATAAAAAAATCATTGGGTTTACAATCCAACAGAAAATGTTGCTCTACTTACACTCATCATCATCATCATCTCAGCCGTAGGACGTCCACTGCTGAATATAGGCCTACTTACACTGTCAGAGTCAAATCACAATTTATAGGTTGTATGGCCAACCTATATGTATATATTATATATGTTGCAGTTTCAGCTCCCCAGGATTACTACAGGGCCTACAACATGATCTGATGACTGCATCCTTACATATCTTATAGGAAACAGCCAAACACACAGTTTTACGTGCCTTCCGAAACACGGTAGCGTCCAGACGAAAATCTTTGCCACACTAAGAGAACTCAGTAAGCCGGACAACGACCACTGGGCCTCGGACGCTACAAGGCCATGAAAAGATTACATCTGCAAATATAAGTATTATTAGCATTAGTCTTAAATTTTGACACACACTTCGTTAGCGCTGTCTCTATCACTCGCTCATCCTACTTAACTATATTAACCACCAAAAACATAACTTGTAAAAAATACCAAGTCTCGCAACTGCAGTTCTTCTACCGTAAAAAGTTGTGAGATCCATGTACTACCAAGGCGGTAAAATCTTTTGTGTTTTAAATTAATAGATTGACTTGGCCATCGCATGAAAACACAACAATGTATCTCTCAAGTAATATACCGACATAATAGTGCGATTGCCAAGTCAATCTATTAATTTAAAACACAAAAGATTTTACCGACTTGGTAGTACATGGATCTCACAACTTTTTACGGTAGAAGAACTGCAGTTGCGAGACTTGGTATTTTTCACAAGTTATGTTTTTGGTGGCATCTCACTACTTTTTGTTTTTTTTTTATTCGTTAAAGGTTAGCCTTTGCCCACGATATCGCCTGATCTTAAGTGACGACGCCCGTAGATGGGAGCAGACTAAACCTAGAAGGCGGGATAATCCCTCCCTGACTTTATACATTATTACGGCATATATTATGGCATTATTATTGGATTTTATGCAATTTTTACCGGTGACTGCAAATGTAACTTTGTAATCCTATACATTTATATGGGATTACAAAGTTATTTATGCAGTTTATGTATCTCGAAAACTAGACCGAAATTGCATGTTTTTTTAGTTTTCCTATGGTTTATACAATAAACTCTAAGTATATACCAAGTTTGAACCTTCTATGTTTGCTAGAAGTGGCTTAGACTTTTGATGATCGGTCAGTGAGTGAGTGAGTGAGTGAGTGAGTGAGTGAGTGACAAAATTACAAAACTTTGACTAGTTATAATTTTTAAACGACTAGTTCAAATTGAATGAAATTTGGAATAAATTGTGTTTATACAATGCATACTCGGTTGTTAAAAATTGAAGCTTCTAGTTTTTTCCACAATGAAGTTATAGGGGGTCGAAAATGGTCTGAACTGCTTCCAGAAAAGGATGGTACGGCCGTGCCGCTTTTTTTGCTCGACTTGGCGGGGGCACTGCCGTGCCCCCAGATCCTCTAATGATACATTTTTAACCCCCGACGCAAAAACGACGGGGTGTTATAAGTTTGACGTGTCTGTCTGTCTGTCTGTGTGTGTGTGTGTGTCTGTCTGTGGCATCGTAGCTCCCAAACGGATAAACGGATTTTGATTTTGTTTTTTTTGTTTGAAAGTAGAGTTGATCGAGAGTGTTCTTAGCTATGTTTGGTAGAAATCAATCCAAGATGGCCGCCGGTACAAAATGGCGGATTACTTTTTTCTTCCACGACCCCATTGATATGGGTATCAAATGAAAGGGTTTAACAAGTAGAATACAGCCCACTATATAAAATTTAAAATCCAAGATGGCCGCCATCAAAAAAATTTGAATTACGTATTGCGTTGGGGGTTTTTTAAATTTTTAATTTAATTCACTTGTATAAAATAGTGTCATAATAATTGAAAATATTATTAAGTGTTGTTGCTAGATATTGATTTTGTATTACTGCAAAGTTTTGTCTTTGGAGCTTGATGTATTGTACAAGAAATACAGTGGACAAAGTGACAAAGATAATAATATGTTCGAGATAAACAATAAAATATAATGGTGTTCACATAAAATTATAGTCCTTATACATAATATTATTTTATTTTAACATAGTGCTGAATAACGGAACAAAAAATTATGGCCGATATAATCTTATAATTTAATCTGTTACAAAGACTATAATAAAATGTGTTTGGAGATAAAAGGACACAGCATAAATCTTTATTCAATTAGTATAATCCATAACCTGTGATCTTAGTTTTTGATTTACAGCGGAAATATGTCAATTTTGCTTTACAAGTCTCGGTTTAAACTTTAAGTAGACTTCCTTTGCAGGAGGTCAACTGGGTGGGTACCCTAATAGTGCCAGTTATTCTACCGCCTGGGCAGTAATGTGCAAACATTACTGTGCTTCGGTAGGAGGGCACTGTAGCTAGTGTAATTATATTATTACTGGGCTATATAGTGTTAACATCTTATTATGACTCTTGAGTAAGAAGCGTTGGTGCCTAGAATTTTACATCATTGTAAAATCCTGGGTGATATTGTACTCATTATGGACAGCGTTATCTCTTACCATCAGAAGAGCGTTTTGCTCGTCTTCTTCCTCCTCCTTAGTCGTCCACTCTTGACAGAGTGGTCGTGGTTGATGATGCTGCATTTTCATCATTGGCTAAAGCCCTCGCGATGTGCCTCTACTTGTCACTCCAGCGTCTCGGGAACTCTGCACTACGGAGGTTTTGTGTCGCAACTTTAATGAGGTCTATCCAATGCGTAGGTCAGCGACCGCTCGTATTCTTACTTCTACGTTCCCTCTTATCATCAGAAGAGCGTCTTGCTCGTCGTCCTACTTCATTGCATAAAAAAACCAAGTCTCGTTCCCAACTTAACGTAAAATAATTGTTAGAGTTTAAAACTTCACCGAGTGTTCACTTAAAACAACATTTTGAGGTGCTTTTGGGAGCTTTAACAGGTATCTTTAAGGCTTTTAATAAATTGTAAGACCTAGGTGAGCGAAGTTTTCAAGCTCATGTCGGTTAAGACGGGCTTCAACTTATTTTGAAATGATTTTATGGTAACAGCTGGAAAATACGAGAAAGAAGTTTTTATTAGCCGAAAAAGAAAGGTTATGTTTTTCGAACAGTTTACCTGGACGCTCTGAAACACGGCAGCGTCCAGGTGAACTTTTTGCCACACACAGAGATTTGAACCCAGGGTCTCCGGAATAAAAGCCGGACGTATGACCAATGAGCCACGGACGCTACGTCGTAGATCCTAAATGGTCAACTAAAGCATCTTTCTTTAGCTTAGAATAAACCACCCTAGACAAAATCATACAGCAGACCCAACCATAATCCCATTTAAAAATATCGTCATCCAAACCGGGATGTCAATAGAAATCCGGGAATCCCGCGATAAAGCCCGCGATCCAATCACGGAGGCTCTGGATCCACCTCTCCGGGATTACACCGACACTCGTCGCCATAGAGTTATGGGACGAATTCACCCACGGGAATTATATTGGGGCCATGAAATTAGCTGACGTCTGAGAAACGGACTCAGAGATTATACACTTCTACATTAAAAATCGACTCTTAAATAAAATAATACGTAAAGAAATAAAATAAACATCATCATTTTTTTCTGAAGAAATTCTGGGTAGTTCTGTGCTGATTATTATGGGCAGCGTTATCTCTTACTATTAGGAGAACGTCTTGCTCGTCTTCTTACTTCTTTGCATAAAAAAAGAAATTATAAACCAAGCTAGAGCTATTTTTACAAGCTTTATATTACTTTCACCTGTCTGTTGTCTGTCTGTCTGTCTGTCTGTCTGTCTGTCTGTAATCAAATCTTGCAAGTTTAATTTGACCCACTTCCCGGTTTCCAATTGAGCTGAAAATTTGCATGCGTGTGTAAATCGGATGACAATGCAATATTTTTATGACATCGAGCTGATCTGATGATGGAGCTGGAAGGTGGCCATAGGAACTCCGTCATAAAACAACGCAACCTCATCGAGTTTGGGCTCATTTGATTCGTCTTGACGAGTACTTTATGATACAAGACGATAATAATAAATAAAGCTTGTTTTTAAAAAGTATTTTTAAAATTTCACTTGTTACACTAAACGATTCGTGAGTATTAAGATTCATCTTTGTAAATAAACGGCATAAACTCACTTGTTCGGCTTCGTGCCGACCGTTTAGATCCTGTATGAGGATCTTCTTCAGGGAGTAGTGAATGCAAGTGATTTTAAGCCGTTTATTTACAGAGAAATAAACGGCTAGGTAACGGCGGGGTTCTGTGTTTCCCGAGCGGTACAACTTAGGTATCTTCAAGGCACGAGTGAATAGGTACCTTTCTAGGCATCATACGTGATCCATCGTCGACCGCATTTTCACTTCCCATCAGGTGGGATGTGGTCAAACGTAGGCCTATTTAGTATAAAAAAAAAAAGATAAGCTAGAGCTAATTTGAAGTTTTTCATAGCAATTGTCTGCACTCTACTCCCTTTTTATAGGAAATTCTCTCCAGTTACAGGGTCAATAGTAGAAAATGCTACCTTAACATTTTTTTTTCAATATGGCAATGCTGCCAGCATTCTACCATTGTTTGCCTATTTTATTCACAATAAATGCATTTAGTGCAAATGTTGTGCAATAGAGGTATAATAAGCTATATATAACTTAAAATAATTATAAACTAACCTTTAATTAATAAATCTGAACCATTGTCTAAAATTTGAAATTTGAGATAATTTCATGTCGCGTGGCACAAGTAATTATTATAATAAAATTAATAATATTTAATTATACCCATGAATATACTTGTAATGTGATTCTGTCTCAGACCTGAAATTTAATACAATCCATTTTGTAATTTACTTAAAATAGATGTTGAATTAAACATTTAAACTAATGTCATACATAGGATAATGTAAAATCACCCTGAAACGACCTGAAAAGTAACCAACATTATATAGGTATAACTAATTTATTTAAAAACGTTTAAAGGACGAATTTTTGTAAGTAGTTATTATATTAATAGTGGATCGGATAATTAGACCGTAATTTTATTAATAAAAAATATTCCATAAAATAATTTCGAAAAAAAAATGGATGATGTGTATAATTCCAGCTTGTCACGGTTAGACATGTATTTTGGAATTATTTTAATAAATATTGTTAGAAATCTATTTGTTACTTGAGAGTTCAACCTCTTTTGCCATTCAAATTATACTTGTTTTTATACAACAAAGAGTTGATGTCTCTTGGTGATGGACGGTGACTATTTTTTTATAATTATGTAATTTTGTAAAATATCGGGAGTCGATGGCACTCTTGATTGAAATATAAGCAAATATTTGTATTTTCCTGCTAATTACTCTTTTAATTCCTTAAAATATTATAAAACACTAGCTACTGCCTAGAGATTTTACCCGCTGCAAAGTAGCCTATGTGTTATACTAAGTTTTTCGGTGAGGATGCGTGACGTCAATTGTGGATGCATTTTGTATCGACTCGAGCATCCACAACTCGTGACGCTTTCTTTAAAATTATAAAGCATGCGCCTCACCCTTGTAGCTTCCGTGGCCCAGTGGTCATACGTCCGGCTTTTAATCCGGAGACCCTGGTATCAAATCTCAGTGTGTTGAAAAAAGTTCGCCTGGACGCTACCATGTTTCGGATTACGCACGCAAAACTGTGGGTCCAGGCTGTTCCCTATAACATATGTAGGAGGCAGTCGTTAGGTCATCAGATCCAGGCCCTGTAGTAATCTCGGCGACTTGAAATATAGGTTCGCCACACAACCTATAAACTGTGATTTGACTCTGACAGTCTAAGTAGGGTAACCTGTTCTGTTGGAGTATAAACCCCAATTATTATTTTTATCTTTTGAAAAGCCAACTTGATTTTTTTTTACACTTCAAAAATTACACATACCTACAACATAAGCTAAACTTTAAGGTCAATATAAAAGGTCATATAAAACACGCCCATTAAACAAGTATTGTTTAATATTTAAGATTAATGCCGGGTCAAACCTACCTTTACACCTACGTTATGACATTCATCAAAATTAATGTAAATTAAGAAATTATCTATTCAAAGAAAATGAATGCGATCGGTAATGGTCCCGTCCTACGCATACATCATCAGTGCGTTAAATTGTCATAATAAAAATACTTGAGATTAAATATTTTATTATAATATAGACAGAGAATAGACAGAGATATCACGTAGAGGCCCTTTTGAGCTTTAATAAATGTAATGGGTCACTGGCGGATCCAGGATTTGGTCCTGGGGGGAGGGCAAGGTGCAGACGGGCAAAAATATTATAATTTTTACTACGAAAAGTGTGTGTTTAGCTCGCTCAGAACAGTTAGAAAGTTCAAATATCCTCAATATTAAGTGCGCGAGTAGCTTGCTGCGAGCGCGGAGAAAAAAAATATAATCTTGACCGTGAAATATGTGCAAAATTCGTACCTCTACAATGCTTCTGGGGGGGCCTTGGCCCCCTGCCCCTCCCCCCCTAAATCCGCCTATGTAATGGGTGACATTTATCTGAGTCTGGCTGTGAGACTGTGAGTCTATCTATAATTTTATTAAAATGGGGGCTCAAAGAAATTTATCTTACTAAAATTATAAACGTGAAAGTTTGTAAGAATGTATAGATGTCTGGATGTATGTTTGTTACTTTATCTGAGTCTGGCTGTGAGACTGTGAGTCTATCTATAATTTTATTAAAATGGGGGCTCAAAGAAATTTATCTTACTAAAATTATAAACGTGAAAGTTTGTAAGAATGTATAGATGTCTGGATGTATGTTTGTTACTCATTCACGCCTAAACGGGTGGACCGATTGCGCTGAATTTTGGTATAGAGATAGCTTACAACCTGGAATAACACATAAGCTTTAGTATAACGGGCAAAACCGCTGGGCGCAGTTAGTTGATGTTAATATTATTTACTTACTACGACTTTGCATTTGCCTCTAAAAAATCTGAGTCACCAACTGTCTGTAAAATATTTTTTCTTTAATTTCAAAGAAAATAACTTTTTACTAGTATTTTACTCGTTGATTTCGTAGCCCCAAGAACAAGTGGAGGCACAGAGCACCTGAACGCTTCGTTTAACCTTCGATCTTTGAATGGAAAATATCCAGGCTGTCGCGGGATGAGCGCGACAGCCTACCCCAGCACTTGTAGGTGCTTCGATAGATACGGCTTATCTACTCCATGAACTGGGGATTTTTCTGTTATCATTCTAGATTTTTCTACGATCATTCTAGATTTTTCTACGATCATTTTAGATTTTTCTACTATCTTTCTAGATTTTTCTACAATCATTGATATCTACTACTACTTTGGCATCTTCAAGCTAAGAGTTAATAGATAGCATCTTTAGATCGTGGTCAAAGGCTGACCTATAATGATTAAAAAAATAGTTTATATATTTAGCTCATTTTTTCGCCACCGGTCACATAAAGCTAGTCCCATCGGAATTCCACGTCCATCGGGCTCACTAATGAAGGCCCGTCAATCAGACCGCTTGTCCGTCCGTCGTACGCTGCACAAATTAGTGACTACGTACTACATACGGCCTGTAATGATCTTGTTGGACGTATTGACAACGCGATGTTTACGACATTTTAATTACACTGATACTGAAGGCCGACTTAAAAAGAGGTTTTCAATTCGTGTATGTAAAATTGTTGAAACTGCGAGGAATTAGTTAAAGACAAAGAGACTTTGTAGATTTTTGTATGGAGCGTGTTTTTGTGTGTTCGTAGTTAATTTTTTTTTGCTAGTCATCGCATTTTTCCTTAATTCAAGACAAATAAAACCCATTTATAAATTGGATTCTAACCGTATCTATTTTATTGGCTTCCAGTTAATACAACGTACATCCCAATGCAATGTTCGTCAAAATCGTTCTAGCAGTTTTCAAGATATGAATCAAAATATGCTTTCTTCGTTCTCAAGTTTATTTTGTTAAGGTCAATCGCTTGATTTCACGAGCTCGCTTTTTGCTTGCTTTCAGGCCCTTAAAATAGTTTTTTTTTTAAATTTGATTTAAGTAGTTTAGGTTTAAATTTTTATTTATTGTTAATTTCTACTATCTAATTTAATATTAAGTTAGTCCTAGCGTTGCGTTGTGCTGAATAATAATATAAAAATAAATAAAATTATTGTTATTTTCGCTTGTACTTTGTCAGACATTGTTAATAAACTGTCTATGTCTATTTAAACAAAACACTGATGACCCATGATTCACGACTCCAGGAAATTCCATTTTAAATTGCCTTTGATCACCGCCATATGTTTACAATTCCGTTATTATAGACTATCATCAGTTGATCGTAGATATGAGTAAATTACTGATCGAGTGTCATTTTAAAACGAATAAAAATTAGACAAAGGGTTTCAATTGTTAGTAATTTGTCATGTGTACTTTATGTGCATTTGTTTGAGTTGTGTTACCGGGGGTAGAATTCCTTTGCAGGATGTCGACTAGGTGGGTACGCCAACAGTGTCAGTAATTCTACCGCATGAGCAGTGATGTGCTAACATTGATATAACCATACATAGGGACAGACAGACGCGTCAACTTTATTTTATACTATGTAGTGAATGTAAGCCAAATGTTAACAAAAATAGTTTAAATAAAAAAAAAAGGCAAGCAGAGTTAAGGTTCAAAATCAGCAGTCTTATCGCACAAGGCAATTCCCTACTTCCTACTACCTGGAAATGGAATTCTAAAGCTTAAATTTCTGTATAAAAAATTTAAAAGTTAGATTCCTATGAATAAATAGTAGACTCACTAATATAGTTTAATTTCACTTGCATAATGAATCTGCAACTATATCAAACTCCTAAGTTTGAATGTCAGTCATATAGTCATTATACTAGTGCATACAGTAGCAAACCTAGAACTTCGGTGCCAGGTGGTGCTACACTATTGATTAACTCAGCTTATGGCGCTCAAATTTTGAATTATCTGACTTAGTTTCATTTACTACTAATAATTGGGGTTTATACTCCAACAGAACAGGTTACTCTTCTTACACTGTCAGAGTCAAATTACAATCACAGATTGAGTGGCCAGCCAATATCTTGCAGTTTTAGTTCGCCAAGTTAACTACAAAGCCTTTACCATGACATGGCGACAGCCTCCTACATATCTTAGGAAATTGGCGGAACCTACAGTTTTAACTGTCTTCCGAAAAACACGACCTGAAACTGCAAGATATAGGTTCGCCACACAACCTATACATTGTAATTTGACTCTGACAGTGTAAGTAGGGTAGGTAACCTGTTCTGTTGGAGTATTAACCAATTAATTAACGATCCCATCGCATAAAAATTAAAAAAGGTGCAATATTATAGCTGTAACTAAATACTTTATTTAGAGCAACACATTAATTAGGTAGTTCAAACAAGTTGAATACAAAACAGACGCTCCCCAGGATATTACACAGATCCCCAGACCATTATTTTAAAAAATTAGCATCAAGCAGAGTCCTGAGATAAACGAATTAAGTTTAAATTAGTTATGAAGGCCCCAAAGCCTTTTTTCGCGATTAAAGTGACAAAGGGGCATCGTGCTGAATTGGAGGACGAAAGTCTTTGTCTCCACCCGAGTTTAGGACGTTATGGGACTTTGTTGTAATATTTATGTTTTGGGGTTACGAAGTTTTATGATGGATATTTTTTATTTTGGACAATGTATAAAATTGTGTAAATTTTCGTCCCAAGTGTCGATGGAAAGGAGTAGAGGACCTGAAAATGTTCCAAGTTGAGTTCTTGATATAATAATAATATTATGGAGATGGTGAGAACTCAGGACAGGCAGTAGTGTTGTCTTTTGATGGACGTCAGGACTCAGTTTGAGTCGCTACGCCAGGCAAGAAATATATAGACCAGCACCGCTATAAATACGTTCGTACGTTATTGATTAGATGATGCAGCTATAGACATAAAAAAAAAAACCATTTGAAGAAGAAGATTAGATGATTGATTGTACATTTTATTTCACATCTTAGACCTTAGGTACATGACCCACCGAAGGCGACTAAACGAGTATCGATCGGCGATTTTTTTGCATTTTGCATAAGATACAAGGCATCCGTACATTCAACACTCGCGATCCTTTGAACGAATTAAATTTGGTTCTTCCATCTTGACCTGTAAGTTAATTCGTAATGCGAGAATCAGATCCCAGCGAATTCACATTTTTTGAAAAAATCTTACAGGTTTTTAAGAAATGCAAACATTTATGTAACAAATCAAAACATCAACAGCAAACACCAACCAAAAAATAAAAACAAAGAAAAACAACAAATGAAAAGTTTGCGCAAGTTGTTTTATGAAATTATGAAATTTTATCTTCACACTGAGCGCGGCAAAAACCTGAATGTTCCTTACAATATTGCAAGACGGTGTTTTTTCATCGTTAAAATTCTTTATGGCGCTCGGAGGAAAGCTGTTGAGTGGCGCTGCCTTGTTTTTGAACCAACTTCAAAACGAGAAGTTATCGATTCGATATCTACACTAAGTTTATAGAACTTTAAGATATAAAACATACGTTTAGAGAGATATGTACATAGATAACTGTTTCTGAACTAAACATTCTGTAAAAAAAAAACTTGATTTATTGTGATCTTTTTTTCGAGGCAAAATTGTTTTTTTATTATTCTTAATTGTTTGGCGCTGTAAGTAGACAGAGCTAAAAAGCAAGTGGTGATTAAAAATAATAATAGGTATTTATAATTTTGTAATTGGATTTATAAGATTACACTATTATGGTTAAACTCCAAGTTAGCTTGTTTCCATCAAGTGTTTTTACTTGAAATCTGTTTAAAAATTTCACTTATTCTCCGTTAAGGGGTCTACCCTCTTTAGACGGGCAAAGATAAGGCTATTTTCACGAATTTTTTTGACCGGTATACGTCATAAATATGGACATAAAAAGTGTTAGGCCTAAAAGATACACTATTTGATTACACAAGAAAAAATTTTTAATATTTATTTTAATCAGTTTTTATACATAAAAATGAGGGAGAAGACTGGTCCAAAAAAAAAGATGAGTGTGCGCTGTTGATGAAATATCTGGAATGGATGATCTGAAAAAAAAAAAAAATAGTTTTAGATTCAGTAAGTACATGGCTATAGCCCATATCATACGATTTTTTTTTTTCAAAAATGACAAAATGGCAGCCATTTTTCGAAAAAGTACGAAAAATCACGTTTTTTTCCGTCGTTCTTTGCCAAAAATAAATAGTTAAACTCAAAATTTCAAAAATCGTATGATATGCGCTATAGCCATTTACTTACTGAATCTAAAACTATTTTTTATTTTTTTTTCAGATCATCCATTCCAGATATTTCATCAACAGCGCACACTCATCTTTTTTTTTTGGACCAGTCTTCTCCCTCATTTTTATGTATAAAAACTGATTAAAATAAATATAAAAAAAAATTTCTTGTGTAATCAAATAGTGTATTTTTTAGGCCTAACACTTTTTATGTCCATATTTATGACGTATACCGGTCAAAAAAATTCGTGAAAATAGCCTTATCTTTGCCCGTCTAAAGAGGGTAGACCCCTTAAAATTCTTTATTAAGATGTAAACCTCTAATTTCGCAGCAAAAACAGCTGTCGAGTGACAGTACCTTATTTTTACACTAGCACTTGTCACAGCAGAGATAATGAAAGAAGATCTATTCAGAACAAGGCTTTATGCTCGACGCTTTGTCTTGTTTAAAATAGTCATTTAAAATTAAACTTGGCGAGTTCCTGTTTCATTTTTCTTGTTGAGTTGTCCTTTGAAATTAATTCTAAGGTCTTGTATGTACTTTTATAATTGTTGTTTCATTAAAGTGATTCTCTACCTTAATCTATGTTCTTTCTTTTTGTCTTTAACGTTTTTAGGCTTCCGTAGTTTCTATTCATCATCGAAGACACCCTGTCATCTCTAATTCTTAGTCAATAAAATATTTTCTGTCGTGGCTACCACTAGTTCTATGATGGAAATGGGAAAATTTAAATAAATCTTTTTTTATTATTCTAATGAGTCTATTGATGTTAAAGACGCGTAATGTCGTCAGCATTCTCAGAACTGTAAGTTTGGTATACACACAAAAAAAAAACATAAATAAAAATCGATCGAGCCGTTTAGGAGTTCATTAAGAAACGCCGTGACACAATATTTTATTATTATGTTTTCGACAATCAATTACGATTAATTCACCAAAATATTATTATATAAAACACGAATAAATCATTTTATTGTGCTTATGTCATAATTTTATGCTATTCTATAAATGAATAAATACCAGATAACTCGTTAAAATTAACACCTGTTCGCATAAAAATTTAGCATAAATTATCAAAAAGTAATAAATATTGTTGGTGGAATCGATTGACATAAAAACATAATAGTTGGTAATAAAACACTCGGATTGTGTCCAAAATTATGTGAGTTATTGTCGAAAATATAAAATAATTTCGATTTATGTATGACGAGCCGTTTTAGTGGTTTTTCCTTTGTAAAGTAGCCTATATTCCATAACTAGCCGGTTTTACTCGCTGTATCTAAGCCATCACTATACCAAATTTCAGCTTAATCGGTTCACCCGTTTAGGCGTGTAGAAGTAACAAACATACACACTCACAAACTTTCGCTTTTATAATATTAGTGTGATTCCAGGTTCTAAGCTACCTTGTACCAAATTTCAGGTAAATCGGTTAAGTCGTTTAAACATACATACAAATCTACCTAATAAGATAGTATTAAAAATTATGCGCCATTTTTTTTTTATGTGATGAAGTAGAAGATGAGCAAGACGCTCTTCTGGTGTTAAGAGATAACGCTGTCGATAATCAGTACAGTGCTACTTAGGATAAGAAATCCTAGGAGTACTGCACTAACGCTTCTTACTCAAGAGTCATAAGATGTTAAGACTCTTTAGCCCAGTAACTTCATTAGCTACAGTGCCCTACCTGTGCACAGTAATGTTTGCTCATCACTGCTCAGTTCAGGCGGTAGAATGACTGGCACAGTTAGGGTACCCACCTAGACGACCTCCTGAAAAGGAAGTATACCCCCGGTAAAATTCCATGGACAATAGTGTTAGCTTCCCGTAAGCTAAAATTAAGAAGAGTTAGTAACCCATTTTGCACTTTATCTAATTCAGTTAATGTCAACGAAAATTCTATTTAAAATCCCGACGTTTTACCAACAAATTCTACCGAAAACGTGAAGAAATAGAATAAAATGCCATTGAAATAACAAATGCCAAGGGAATGGCAGCGTCCTAACTCTTTTGTGGAAATTTCTAAAGACGTTTAAGACTACATTGTTTGGTGAGATGTGAATTTACGATAGCTTTTTACTTGGACAAAGTGAAATAAAGAATAAGGACTTGCTATGTAGGTTATAAGTGGCTTTGTGGTAACCTATAAAGCTGTTTTAACTAAAGCTGACCTTGAGATTGAAGATTTGGGGAATACCTATTGATAAGCCCTTTTGATTTTACCTATAATAAATATACCTATAAATTTTAGGCACTTATTGTTAATTTTAAAACAGATCTTAATTGTATATCTTATAAACTCGGTTATAGGGACCCCACGAGACAGGCTTGACCTAGTGTGGGGTCCATTAGAAATGCTTTTGTATTGTGTTTTTATGGTAAATAAATATATTTGTACTTTTCTTAACAAAAAAAAACTGCCATGCCATGCTTCATACAAAATTCTTCAACGCCCTTACAGCTTGCACACACATTGCATCGATACAGCCGTTTAGGCTTGATATAGTAACAAACATACATACAAATACTATAAGTAAGATTTGGTCAATAGTTTGACTCTCCTTACCAATATTATTATTATTAGCTTGGGGTTAGGTTGTGCTGTGTGTAATGTCCTGAAATATTTATTTATTTTATTATGATATTTTATAATATTACGGAAACGTGTTTGTTACCACTTCACACTTAAACTGCAGAATTGATTGACGTGAAATATGGGATGTAGATAGCTTAGGATGAATTAAAACTAATGTATATTATATCTAATAATCATTGATGTGGAGCCGGAATTCGACCTTGGTGGCCCAGAATTAAAATGAAATGAAATGAAAAAATGTTTATTCATGCACAAACATCACACCACAATTACTGCCACATAATCCCCCTTGGCCACCACCGCTTCTTCATTCTGTCACATTTTTTTTTCCTTCATTCTGTCACATTTTGTTTTAGCTTCAAGATACCAAATCCCAATAGTTTACCTAAGAGACACCAACTTAGGGTTTAGGAATGACAAGTTTACACTACCTAGCTTACCTACCTGACGAAACTTTCACGAGAGTGAGGAGTGAAGTTAAGTCCAGACTACTATGAGCAAATGCAATTGTTAAATTTGTCTCATCGTGACAATTTATATATAGACTGAGTAAATTCATAACAAATATTTAGAGGATTTTGTTCATAACTATTACTTCAGTTTTGGTATGCAATAAAGAGTGATTCTATTCTATTCTAAAAGGCGGCTTAAATGTACGCTTAGTTAGGACTAGCTAGGGCTAGTTAGGCTTGTTTAGGATTACCTTTGCCCAGTGATTTTACGACCTGAGAAGTTGCATATGTGTTATTCCAGGTTATAAGTTTCCTATGTAAGGTACGTACCAAATGTAAACTCAACCGAGTTAAACGTGAAAAAAAGTATTAAACATAACCACCTATTATGTATATTATAGGGGCTGCGCAGACGACAGACTATCCATGACGCACTTTTTAGTCTGTGAAAATGGAACCTATGCAATTATATAATGCAGTAACGTACACGACGCGCAAAAAGTCTGGCGCGTTACTGCATTATATAATTGCATAGGTTCTATTTTCACAGACTAAAAAGTGCGTCATGGATAGTCTGTCGTCTGCGCAGCCCCTTACTCTTGTATTAATTTAAAATATAAGTAGGTCATTGGATGTTTACAATAGATTTGGTTCAACTATAAAAATATGTACGTTAGACTGAGTTTCTTGTAGAGTGAAATAAGACTACGTACCCTTATTTCTCATGTATTCCTGGTGCTTCATATCTGTTGAAATATAAGTACTAGTAGTATTTATTTTCGGTTTTTTAAAACGTTTTATTTATTTCCAAACATTTTGCAGCAATTTCATCGAATGATCTAACACAATAATATCTACATTGTTTCTTACATGGCTTTACTCTAGTACATTTTCTTTGGATTTAGATCAGATTTTAGCCTAAAAATACCCTCTGTAAATCCTGTCTGCGGCGCCAGTGATGCCATGTTTTTATTAAGATTTTCCTCAACCTTTCTGAATTCGCACTTCACGAAAGTTATTTAGTACCAATGACTATAAAATAATGGCAGACACCAAAGTTCGGCATATGGATGGAAAATAGTTACTTAACCTTAATAAATATTGCGATAAAACAGTTTTGCGCAATCAATCGGGACGCAATTATATTATAGTTCCACTGAACAGCCACGGTCTTATTTTGATCGCCTTTTATCATACTTTTTACAAGCTTTTATTTACTTTTACCTGTCTGCTGATCTGATGATGGAGCTGGAAGTTGGCCATAGGAACTCCGTAATTAAAAGACGCAACCCCATTGAGTTAGGGCTCATTTGATTCGTCTTGACGAGTACTTTGGTGCTAGATGGTAATACTACGAAGAAAGACAACTACAAAAGACTACTATAAAAGATTGTTTTTAAAGAGTTTTTTTTTTAAATTTCACTTGTTTAGAAGTTGATTATATTGCAGTATGATGCCTATTATTCAATGTTGAAAAAATACGATAATGTTTCAAGTTTGCACAACACAACAATGTGGCACACAATAATAAAAACATGATCGACTCGAAAATAAAGACACCGGTCTAGAAAACGTATTCCTGAACTGTATGGAGTCAGTTTTGAATTAAGGGGAGGTGTCTACCCTTATTGGTACAGTCTGTATTCAGGACGGGTTGGGTGTTGTTTACATAGAATTTTCTTCTGAAATCACGTTTTTACCAAGTTTAATTGGCTTCGCAGAAAACAAGTTGTTTAAGAAGCCATAAGTCGATTGGAAGTTTGATAAATAAGGAAGAAGTTTATTTTCCTGGAAATCAATTTAAATGTTACTTAGTACACTGTTTACACAATGTTATCTAGTAGTAACAAAATAAGTACCTATCACCCTCATCGGAAAGTTTTGAGACAGACACTTTGAAAATGAAACAAGTACGTAAATGTTTTATTTATTTAAGAGTCTTCGCTGTTTTTAGAAAAAAATGTTTATTCATCTCACTGGGGCTTGATTTTTATTACAGGAAAATGTTTGGTGTTCTAATTTAGAAAAAAAATCGTGAGTGTATACTCTAATTATTATCTAAATATATTTATAAAAAAAAAGGAAAGAGTGACTGATTGACTGACTGATCTATCAACGCACTGCCCAATCCACTGAACGGGTTGGTTCGAAATTCGGAACATAATATGTAGATAGGTCATAATATTTTTGCACTAAACGATTCGTGAGTACTTAGATTCATAATTGTAAATTAACGGAATAAACTCACTTGTATTTACTTCGGCTCCCCGCGGCCCGTAGAGTTGTCAGCGCGCGCGCGACGCGCGGCTGCGCGCAGTGCGGCGCGGGACGCGGACGTAAATACAAGTGAGTTTATTCCGTTAATTTACAATTAGGTCATAATATGACGTTGAGACCTCCGCTAAGAAAGGATTTTGCCGTGCGGGCAAAGCCGCTAGGATAAGCTAGTATTTAATCATTTTCAAAGTGCGGTTATAATATTATGTAAGTGTAGTAGCACAGAAAGCTATCATGATAATTGATATAATTACATACCTAGATCAAAAGCAATCGATATTAACACTTAGCCCTATATTTAAAAGTTAAAAATTGGTCAAAAGGATTGAACACTTCGTTGCTTGGAATCTTGATAAAAATGAAAATATACGAATCGATTTCACTCTTATTTAAATATTCACATTAAAATAAAAGCATTTTGCGGAAGTGCAGTTGAAAACTGGACAATTTCATTTTTTTACAACGATTCTGATACTTCTTTAGTTCTTTAATGGACAAAACCGTGACACTTGACACTAATACTTCTATAGTTCTGATAGTTCTTTAATGGACAAAACCGTGACACTAAGTGGTCATTATGACCTTGTTCAGCACTTTTTTGAGTGAAGCCTGGAAGCTAGTTATTTATGAAAAAAATAAGCGGAATAAATCTTTTAATATTTTTTTCATTCAGTACGGGTACCAATATTTGACCGATTTTTTGATTTGATATTCGACCGATGCCTTAATTAGTCACATTATTGTAATTATGTATTAATTATTTCATCTGAAAAAGACAGGTTTCGGCAGAACAATTTTATTTAAATTAGGATCAGTTATTATGTACCTGGAATCTGTGAATAAACAAATTCTCATTCTTAAAATGATTGCCATTGCGCCGGTAATACCACTGTTGTTGCAGACGTTTAATAAATATAGAACTCACTTCAATCTGTCTCTAACACAACACAAAATAAACAAAAATGTATCTTTAGTCCAGTCAATTTAGACCAAAAAATGAGAGTGAAGTTACATAAAGTCCCAACAAGCTGAATTTTTGTAAAGTTGTTCAAAACATAATTATAAACAATGTCTAGAAGTTCCCCATCATTCCCCTGTAAGGAAAAAAATTAATTCAAGGTCAAAGGTAAAAAAATGAGTTTTTCGCGATTTTCAGCAAAACGGTAAGTTTTATCATAAAAATATCTTAGACAAAATTGTAGATCATAAAATTGTCTACAAAAAATGTTTTAATACTTTTTTTCTACGAGCCACCGTTTTTGAGATATAACGATTCAAAAAGTTGTAATCTCTTATATAAAATCGTTCGTACACTTTCGTGCTATCAACGCACAGCCCAAACGGCCGGACGGATTGAGCTGAAATTTGGACAGCGTATTCCTTGGAAGATTTCATCGTGCAATAAGAAGCGATTTTTTGAAATTCCCTCAGGAAAAGGAATTATTCCCGAAAAACGTTTGTATGCAAATCCGTAACCGTTTACCCGATTGAGCTGAAATTTTGTAAAACGATTGTTGGGATTGTGTTGAGGAACATTGAATAGTTTTTATGACACAATTTAACTTTAAAGAGGGGGTAAGGGGGGGTCAAAGTTTGTATGGTAAATTTAGAACCGCTGGCCCTATTGAGCTGAAATTTGGTACAAAGGTAGACCAAGTCCTAAAAAATGATATGCGATACTTTTTATTCCAAAAATCAACCTCTAAGGCGGGATAAAGGAGGTCAATGTTTGAATACGAAATCAGTAACTAATGACCCCATTAAGCTACAATTTGGTTTAGACATAGTTTGAGCCTAATTTTTTGTAGACAATTTTATGATCTACAATTTTGTCTAAGATGTTTTTATGATAAAACTTACCGTTTTGCTGAAAATCGCGAAAAACTCATTGTTTTGACCTTTGACCTTGAATTAAATTTTTTCCTTACACGGGAATGATGGGGAACTTCTAGACATTGTTTATAATTATGTTTTGAATAACTTCACAGAAATTCAGCTTGTTGGGACTTTATGTAACTTCGAATGTCTAAATTGACTGGACTACTTGATTCTTTTTATAATTATTATAGAAAGAAATCACTACTTTTAAAAGAAAATAATATACTTCGATGGCCACTTTTTATTTAGCCAATCTTACTTTCTCCCAATGTTTTCCGCCGTGTGTTTCCCAGCGAACTCTGCGTGTGGTCACCATTACAGATGATTCGTTAGATTCGATTAGAATCGGCCCGCGGCGATTTAATCGAATTAACCCGAGTGCGATCCGATCGAATTTTATCGGACTTTAATAGAGTACGTACCAGGTATATATTGGGATAGATGCCGTATGTCAAACTAATTGAAGAGCTAGTTATTTGCGCCGCTGTCTTTGTTTTTCCTCAATGCCATAAAAATACTAGACTTATACTTCTGTTTATGAATCTTTATCTTCATAGTAATTAATTATATGATTTTATTGAAACAAATGTAATTTCATTTCAGATAATGCGTTGTACGTTGAAAACTCCATTGTCACAGTCTTGTTTGTATAATAACCTAGTCGTGGAGTAGTTTAACTGGCTTGATTAATCATCATTATCTCAGCCGTAAGACGCCAACTGCTGGACATAGGCCTCCCCTTTGGACTTCCATATGTACCCGTTGGAAGCGACCTGTATCCAGCGTCTTCCAGCGAACATTATAAGGTCGTCTGGCCACCTTATGGACGTCTAACGCTTCGTTTGCTAGTCCGTGGTCTCCATTTAGAGCACTTTTCGACCCTATTGGCCATCCGCAGCTTGTTAATCCCCTGGGCTATATCGATGACTTTAGTTCGTCTACGGATCTTGATTAAATACTCAAGATAAACCACGGCATATATGCCAATACATAGTTATCTTTGCGTATTTTTATCCATGGTTCGGTAGGTACGGCACGTCCCTTTTTTCATGAGTTTCGAGTGTTTCGATGTAATTTCATTTTGGAATCGCCAACCCACATCCCCACAGCTAAAATATGCGGGAGTTTGGTTGTTTGGTATTCAATCAGAGCGTAGCGGCTCAAAGGATTTCGATGAATGGACCTAAATGAATATGGATAAGCACGCAGTGTTTAGGACAGGGATAAATCTAAAAAAAGGGTTTCATGGATCTTTGTACTTACTGAATAGTTAGATTTTTAAGGTTCCGCACACAATAAACGTAAACTTCACACATATGTATAACTGCGAATCCACTTTACATCGTGGTTTTGTGTGAGAGCCCTAAGATTTGGGCACGGCCTGAATATTTTGTTTATTATCACCTGGTTGGGTGGAACTAACAAAATATTAGTAAATAATTATTATATAACTTACGTGTTGCACTTGGCCGATTTTATTTAATTTGTTTGAGACTGAAAAACAAGCCAAATGATGACCTAATGGTAAGTGGTTACCAATTTCTGAACACCGTGGTTGATCCATAAGCACTGTAGCTTCTTTACCCTCTCCTTGGGTGCCACTGATACGGCTTGCCTCTAGACAAGCGGCAAGCTCGTCTCGTTCATTTTATTTTTTAATATAATAAAACATATAATTACGCCTGGTTCTCGTTGGGGTTGGCAGAGACTATTTCCCACTATGACTACAACATTTTTTTATATAATAATAATAATATTATTACCTTTTAAACCAATTATCAAGTTATCTTTATACCTACACCGATTTGCAGGGTCTTGTTGAAAAAATTGTTGATTTCGTACAAAAATCCCAATTTGTCCCGAAAAAGTTTTATAGAAAAAGGTCACGTCTCAATGAGGCAATCTTGAAGAACGCTAAAACCGCGGATCATAAAGACCCATAACTCAGCTGGCCGATATATCGCGATAAATAAGAATTTACTGGCAGTTTCAGCGACATATAAATTGGATAAATATTTGAAACTGCTCCAATGCTCGTATTTATTTGGCCAGTGATGGCAAATCGGACGGACGTGGAGAACCGAATTTGTACTCAGGGAGTGAAAATTCAATAAAATTTGTAGCGACTTCTGTTGGGTAGGTTGTAAGTTACGTCGATTTGCTCTTATAAAGTTTCAAAAGTTGTGAATTGAATCTGCTTCAGCGTGGATAACCACTGATTCACAGTCAGTTAAATTTGTTGTTAACATGGTGTATAATATTATATTCACATTATGGCTATGCTGTAGTTTTCAGATTTTTATGTAAAACTCAAAATCAAAAATCATTTATTCAAATAGGCTACAAAAAGCACAAAATGAAGCACTTTTGCAAGTAATTTTTACAATTCTTTGTATTTTAAGACTATACCGCTCATTAGCAAAGCACCTCTGTTTGAACAAGCAAGAAACGGGATTCAACCGACGAAACAAAACGGAAGAGGTTTACATGTCGACGCGTGTATATTTTTTAAATTATTTACAATGTTTATAAGTTAAAGGCAGTCACACAAGCAGAACTCTTACAGTGTTTTTAAATAAAAGATCATACTTTTAAAAGAAAATATAGATATTTTGTCAGTTCAAGAACATTTTGTGACTCCCGATCCGTCAGACATTGTAAATTTCGTCCCGAAGTATAAAACGTCATATCGCTCATAGGAGACGTCGTAAAACTGGAAGAGTATAGTAAAGACGATAGTTTTACTGCGGAATATGTACGGCAGGTGAAGCCGGGCCCGAGGTTTATGGCGCAGAACTGAGTTATGTACACCCGTCGACATATTGCTCTGGATAAATGAATATATTAAGGAATTTGGGAGTTTTTCTAGGTATTTCTCGAAATCTTCCATTATTTTCCGAAATTTGAAACTCTAATACTGTATGTAACCGTATGTTAGTTTTATTTATTTATTTAAGTACAGCCACATTACATATATTATACATTTAAATTAGGTTTATAGACATAGGCAAGTTGTAAGATTGCTTTGTTTTCCTAACGTTGTCTGCACTCCTCCTATTGTCCAGTACATTTTTCTCTAGTTACAGGACAACTGGTAGAAAATGCTACTTTAGCATTAAGTTAGTCCTAGCGTTGTGCTGAATAATAAAATAAATAATAATATTATTTATTTTTCTTTTTCAGGTAAGACAACTTTTAACACAACATTTTCATAAATAAGTGTAAGTAGCCAACTATTATAATATTCGTTTAAATAAGGCCTAACGAAATGTTTCATATCTATTTAAATAAAAAATTAAGTACTCTAATATTTTACCGCACTGACTTACGAAAACAATTTCGACAACTGGTCCTTAGAGACTAAGCGTAAAAGTTAGAATTTAACATATTGTTACTACTTATTATTTATTAAATAAAAATTAAACCAAATTCACAGAGCAGCACACTCAAGCACGGTAGAAAGAGTGAGAGATACTAGTTCCTCTCCCTTCCCCTCGATCTTACGCTTTTTCGATCAGCATCACGTGACCCTGACGCGAGTTTGAAAGTTTTTACCCATACAAAAAAGTGCTCAGCGCCGCTAAAGAAGTTTTCACTTCAAAAAAATATTATTGCTTATAAAAAATCTAATACATTTGACTTTCCCAAAATCAACACGCACGTCATTTCTCTCCACAAATACTGAAATATTCTTTTTACCAGCCTTATTTACTGATTCCCCGAAGGAGAAGAAATTAAACAAAGGTATAGGTTAGTCAAACGTAATGAATACTAATACTAATGCAAACTTTCTTGGCTGCGTCCCAGGAGATGCCACGGAAATGAGGTCTGAGAGGTAATGTTCTGACGTTGTATTCAAATAGAGCCAGCCTCCCTGATGAATCGCTTTACCTGTAAGTTTCAATTCATTTTTGATTTGGAAGACTTGGTGACCAAGTGTTCCTATTAGAAATGTGATGAGATGAGGGAATTATCCCGTTTTCTAAGTTGTCTGCTACGAGTAACATCTACGGCCGCATTTATTTATTGATAAGATGAGCAGAAAGCTTACAGAAAAATCCAAAACGCTTTCTACCTCAACTAAATTACACTAAATACTACAATAATTATAATTTAAAAATAATCTTAGTTATTGTAGAAGCGCGAGACCGTGGTCAAAGGCTTACCTAGATATATATCACTTTTACTACATAGTATATAACAAAGTCGCATTCCGCGTGTCTGTCCCTATGTATGCTTATATCCTTAACTACGCAACGGATTTTGATACGGTTTTCATTAAATAGAAAGTAAAAATAAGTAAGTAGTAATTAAATAGAAAGGTACCCATTCTATTGAATTACTCTACCTATTAATGAAAACCAAAATATTATTATCCATACATATGTAAATATGTATGTATGGATAATACATGCATAATAAAGTAGTGAAACTTTGATAATTTTCTATTAAGCGTGACGAAGTGCGCGCGGGTTCACTAGTAATCTATAAAAATGGGTCCAGGATGTCTGCTTCTTTTTCTGGGTCAGCTTCAGCGATGCAATCTCTCTTGGAGCCCATTCTACGATGATCTAGGGGTGGTTGTAACCCATAATGAGCTGCCTTTTTTTATGTAATAGGTGACAAACAAGCAGACGGCTAACCTGATGGTGAGTGGCTACCGTCGCCTATGGATACCTGCAATACCAGGCAATACCTACCCTGCCATGCTACTAAAAGCGAAATATTCCTGAAAACAAACTGGAAAAGTAATTCAACACTATAACATAAGTTGAACAAATTGGAAGTCAAAGGATAAAGTGCTCCGGTACGACAGTAGTACTTAGTACCTACCTAATACAATTTTATAGTACATCGGAGTAAACTTCGAAATAAGTATTTTTATCTGATACAAAAACCCTTTGTTATTTTTACGACACATACAATAACTAGATAAAAACAAAACCTGAACCTATTTGAGGTAACAATAACTCGACATAACTTGTATCATAAAACATAGGAATAAAGTCACCAAATGTGCCACAACTTTAGTGGCGAACTCCGGTGACGAACGTAAAAATGTTTCTGCGCGTACAGTCCATCCATAAAGTTGTGCCGTTTGTAAATACAATGTTTATGAGATATTCGAAAGGGGAGGTGGAAAATAAAATGATATATGAAGGAGATTGTCCAGTTTAAATTTAGAAGTCGCGTCGTTTCTTTAAACTATATAAACAGAACATTTTGTATATATGCCAGATGCAATTTAAAACTGGAACGGATTCTACAAAATCTATATAAATAATGATGAATTGCAATTCTGTTAGTCTCGCTAAAACTCGAGAACGGCTGAACCGATTTGGCTTACTTTAGTCTTGAAATATCTGTGGAAGTCCAAGGAAGGTTTAAACGGTGAGAAAATTTGGAAAAATTGCGAGAAGGAGACGGTACGAAGTTCACCGGGTTAAGCAGTCCTTAATAAATGCCTTGACTAGACTTCGGTAACCCCACTATGAAACCACAAGCAATCAAGTCCAAAGATCCTGATTATCATCGACCGCAACCACACAGACCCTACATAAGCCTAATTTTATAACAAGCAGTGGTCAGAGCATCCATAGATAATGCTGTTTACCGGTGGTCAGGCAGTCGGTGCAAACCACATTAATTAATATAATATGTACTGGGAGATAATTAATTTCTAAAATTAATGTGATTTTGAACATAATAATAATTATCTTAAGGTACTGCTTACCAACTATTTCAGCCACCAGCACTAGCAACTATCTTAATTTATCTTAATGAAATAGCTACATTGAACAAGTATTTAATTGACAAGCTGTACCAATTAAAGTTCAATATGAAATACTCGTAGCTAGGAAACTGTGAAAAAGTCTGTAATGCGCCTAACAAAACCCAAAATGCAGTTTGGGTCGATGTGCTGCAATAAGTATCTAAGTAATGATTGTAAAGGCAAAAGTTTGTTTGTGTATGGTTGCTATTCCTGCACAGAATTTTAGCTAATTCGCAGTAAAACCCTTACTCAATGAAACGTAAATACATGTAATAGTAACGACATATTGTGGAATATTCAAAAACATAGAGCTATCTAATGAAGCACTTAGTAACATTGTTATCCAGCTTAAATTCAGAAAAGCGTAATTCTCTTGTTCTCTTGCATACAAAATTAAAATCTATTGCCGATTCAACGAACCCATTCCAGCAAAACCTAATTTTGTAAATCAATCCACGAGCAGACAGCGGTTAACCACACAAACAGTATATCATACTCACTTTATTCATATTTAAATTTGAGCTTTATTGTTATAGCAGTAAGGTTCAGATGAAAAGGCAAACGGTTCAAATGAACCACGATCCTATAAGAGATGTTCGGAATGGCCCATAATAAAATAAAAATAAAAAATAAAATAAAAAAGCCTTTATTTCTTGCTTTACAAAAGAAAATAACAAAGAAAGTAACTGCAATATAAAATCTAAGTGTGTATAAGTAATGTAAATTTGTTAGTACCTGTTGAATATATGTATATCTTATGATTATTTATCTATATAGTATTGTTAGTATTTTTCTTATTCATATGTTAGTATTCTGTTAGTATTAAATAGTGTTTAGTTGTTAGAATTTTCTTCTGCAAGAACCCCTATTTGGGTGAAGGCCTCCTCCAAAGATGTCCAGCCATCCCTGTCTTGGGCTAGTTGGCTCCAATTAGCACCTGCGATTTTTTTAATGTCGTCATCCCAACGTGTCAGCGGTCTTCCTCTATTCCTTTTACCATGAGGTCCTCTCCATTTCGTAGTTTTTCGGAATGGCCCATACTTTACCAAAATTATTCAGCGCTGTTTCCCGTTAATGGGTTCAGAATGAAATATTTTTGTTCGGAAACTAATTCTAGTAGTTAAACCATTTTAAAATTGGTTTTCATTATCATAGACGATAGCACCAATTTGTATGGATGGCAGGTGCAGTTTGAAAATGGTTCTCTCCTAGGGAATTGTTAAAATTTTACCTTTTTATGGACGTAAACAAAAAAAAAATAATACAAAGTACAAACAAGATTGTTAATATTTGACATAGCATTGTAAGAAGCTTTGCGATCTGTTTCACCGCATTTATTGAGTTGCGAGTTTTGTAACAATTTTGTTTTGTTATTACCAATTGAGGCTTACACTCGTAATATTATTATGTAATGTTTTACTGAGTGTAAACTGAAATACTGAATTGTGGCGTAGAATTTGGAGTGCGAAGTTAGAATCTAAATACATTTAGAGAACACTAGAAAATGATCGATGTATTTTAGAATTTATTTTAAACTATTAAAGATTATGTCATATTATCTGTTAAAATGTAAGATATTTTATGTCGAATGCGTGCAAACATTTTGTAAATTTTAGTGAAGCATAAAACGGTCTATGTTTCGTCTGTTACCATCTTCGGCCACATCGTGGCTTAAGATCAGGCGTTATCATGGTCAAAGTCTAATCTAATATCTCTTGAGAAGTTCTCTTTAGTCATCTACTTCATTGCGTTTTTGAAAACTAACGTGAGTGTTATCCATATTACTATGTAAACAAACGACTACCGTCCATACCGTCGGCTTGGATGCCGAGTCTAAACAGAACTAATCGCCGCGCCTTAACATGAGATCGTGAAAGTGACACATTAAGTTCGGTATGCCTACGGTCTAGCGCCGTGTGTTCAACGGAAGCAAGCAGTGAATCGTCAAGCGGCGAGGAGCTGCCCCCGCCCCTCTCTGTGCGCGGTGCGTGCTGCAGCGCGGGCGCGGGCCAGTGGCCAACGTCGCGACCAAGAAGCGTGAGCTCCTGATGAAGGACATCGTAATTGTCCGAAACCCAGGGTCGAGCCTAGTTTCGACCATTATATCCGTGAGTTTTTAATCGTTTGTTTACTTAGTTATATCTACTTCATTGTTCTCAGCCTGAATAAGCCCACTGCTGGGTATTGGTATTCCAATCCATTAATTGAACTTTAGCCATGATCTAGTCTCTAAAAGTAACATTATGAAAATTCGTTCATTATAAAACACTACCTACTTAATTTCCCTCATATACCTTTTCTATCACCAATAATTATAAACCAATCCATCGATGTAAGATACAGCCAGTCCAATTACAAATGCCAATAAAGTTCGATCAAACAAAAAGTGTCCGATATTGCCTTAATCTTTGTTTGCGACACAAAATTAACGGTCAGTTAATGACATGTGGCGTCCAGGGGATATTGGACACTTGTTTACTGTCCACGTCCATACCAATAATCGGGGCACAGAAATATACCAAGCAAGATACCACGAGCACTATAATTCTATTCATACTGAGCCTATTCCAGTTATCAGTGGATTGTCTGTGTTGTTTTTTTTTTCTTTTATGTAATAATATTCCTTTTGTTTCATAATGTTTAATTCTAACATGTCACTAAAATATGTATCTTTTTACTGATAATAATAAATACTTTTTTATCTCTTTATCTATAATTCGCATTTTTTTATATTTTATTTAATACTAAAATGTATAATACATAATGACAACTGTACCTTCTATTATTATTACAATGATTTGCATGCTGAAAAGCGGACTGTAGCGGACTATTATATAATTTGTTATCCTTTGTATACCTACTCTCGCAATAAATGACTTTGACTTTGAACTTTGAACAACACTATAGTGGAGCGATGGTGTGCTAGTAATGAAATTGTATATTACAGCCACCAAGCCCTTCCGTTTACATAATGTGTCTCCTCAAGCTACATGCGCAATGTTTCAATAAAGTAAAATATAATAATCAGACGATAACGTGGTCAAACTATTATACAATTAAACTGTACATACCCATGAATAAATAAAAAAATTATACATAATATAAGTGTACAGAGAATCGAGGATGCAAAAAAAAATTGTGATGTGAAAGAACAGACATAGATTAAAACCAAAATGAATAAGATATACTCGTACCTACAGTATATTCTTTTTCCAGACAAGTAGATTTATTTGGAGCTAAGCTCTCAATAGCACTTCGTCATCGGTTACTTGGACATGAAAAAATAATTATAACAAAAAATGCTGTTTTAACAAAAAAAATTGGATCCATTATCGAAAACAGGAAAACAAAATTATATATGCGTATATGCGCTTGTTTTTACCAAAAAATGATGCACTTGCGGCACATTTCTTGATATATTTCTGTGAACCGACAGTCAATAATTGTGATCAAAGATAGGCTTCAGGGAACGCGATTATAAAAATGATTGAGGGTCTGGTAAATGTACGGAATTTAATTTCTACTAGACACATAAAATACGATTTTTTTTTCAATTAAATCTATGTGGAGAATATTTTTTTTTTTTTTTTTTTTTTTTATACGAGATAGGCCTACGTTTGACCACATCCCACCTGATGGAAAGTGAAAATGCGGTCGACGATGGATCACGTAAGATGCCTAGAAAGGTACCTATTCACTCGTGCCTTGAAGATACCCAAGTTGTACCGCTCGGGAAACACGGATGACGGCAAAGTGTTCCAAACGCGACCAGTTCTCATTAAGAACGACGAAGCAAAACGCTTGGTGCGGGCAGTAGGTAACGCCACTAAGTAAGGATGCCGCTTTGCCGTCTGCCGCGACGTACGTCGGTAGAATGGGCTTGAAGGAATTAGTTCGTGTAATTCCTGCGCACACTCTCCAAAATGAATCCTATAGAAGACCGATAACGAGGCGACCATTCTACGGTGTTCAAGGCTCTGCAGCCGAGATTCCGTGAGCTTTTGGTCATCTACGAGCTTTTTGGCACGTCTCTCAATCGACATATCGGTCATCTTAGTATTAATTATTTAAACGATTAGTTATTTAAAAACTCTAATAAATTTTAAGGTATGCCACAGGGAAGTAACTTCTGACCAATGTCTTTCATATACTCATTACGCTATTATTAGTTTAAAAAAAATATGTAAACGAGTATAATTAATATCTCGTAATTATTTCTTTCAGGAATAATTATTAAACATTTGCTTGCTCTAATCATACATTTAAATTTTTCACTTAGGTTTAAATACAAATAACTGTACCTACTAATAACATGTGTTTTTATTCAATTGATTTTCTCGTACTATCAAGAAAATGTAAAAGATTCCTTCTAGGCATGCATGTCTCTTTATTTAGCCAAATAATTTCACTATCTACCACATTTCATCACCCATATAAATATATTCAAGTAAATGCATTGTCTTTGTTTAGAAAACGTCGGATGATTTACAAAGTCTCGTCGCAATGAAACAAATTGTTGTCAAAGCATTTCATTTCTATGTTATTGCTTTCTTGAAACGGTTAACATTCTTTGCGACGTTGTTACGACTTGCGCTTTTTCATTTGAACGAGAAAATTCTGGATAAAAATTGATACATTATTAAATTTACTTTTTTGGTCAGTGTGAATTAGGGTAGTTCACACTTATTATATTTTGTTAAAAAAGTAGAAAAATATCTATACCTTTTTTTTAACAATTCAAGAAGTGAAAGAGTTTTCCAATCTTATAATATTATCACATTTTCTATTCCTTAAACTAAGAAAAATATCGAAGTCTGAGTGTAGATAAAAGTGTTTTTTCCCCATACTCTGTTTATATTTAGAGATATATTAATAAAAAAAAAAGGATGTACAGAATGAATATTGCAATTATTATTAAGATAGACGGAACTTGTATTAAATAATTATATTAACAAATTTTGAGAGACATCATTGAGAATGTTTTCATTTTAAAAACTTTTATATTAAAGGGATTTATTCCACCTTCTAGGTTTAGTCTGCTTCCATCAATGGCCGCATCGCCGCTTAACATCATGCGCGATCGTGGTCAAAGAAACTATAATAAATTAAAGAAATTTGAGAAAACTCCTTGAGAAATTCACTGTTTGTACTATACACGTAATTTAACTCCATTCTTAATTACAAATCATACAAGTTTCCCCAATAAAGGCTAGTCCATACAATAACTGTATTTCAGGGAATTAAGTTGGAAAGTGCGCAGTGCTGCAATATAATTCATTTGACACAATTCTAACTGCATCGGCGCCGATGCGATGGTGCAAAATTGCTTTTGGCTGAATTCACCAATAGCTAATTCAGATAAGTTATTGAAATTGTTTGTGTGCTATCTAGATTGAAGCGAATAATTGTGATATATTTTTTGTACGTTTTCAATATTGATACAAACAATAAAATTCTGATGATATTGTTCTATAGTTACTATTTATTTCAACGGTATAACGCGTAAAACTGTTGAGCTTTGTGGAAGTCGCTTTCGGAAGTTTTGGAAGTCCTTGATTGTCATATATTAGTATTGATAAAGTAGAGCAATGTCTGATCAATCCAAACTTGGATTTGTTTGGTGGATGATTTATTGTTTGTGAATGTTCAGAAAAAATAAAAATAAACGCTAAGCCTAGTTAGCGGTTGCCATACAACTAGATAACAAGTAAATTAAATTAAAAATTTGAAAACCCCCAACGCAATATGTAATTTTCCATTTTGTGGTGGCGGCCATCTTGGATTTTAAATTTATTATAGTGCTTTATACCCATACTGAGGGGGTCGTGGAGAAAAAAAGTAATCCGCCATTTTGTAGCGGCGGCCATCTTGGACCGATTTTCACCAAACATGGCTAAGAACACTCTCGACTAATAACTCTACATTCAAACAAAAAAAAACTAAATCAAAATCCGTTCATCCGCTCGGGAGCTACGATGCCACAGACAGACACACACACGCACACACACAGACATACAGACAGACAGACACGTCAAACTTATAAAACCTCGTCGTTTTTGAAACTTTCAGATAGTATCAAATCTTTGGTGGATAGTATCAAATGTTTAACCAAAATACATCAACACTAACTTCTTCTCTCTTCTTCTGTGGCGCGGTGGGCTAATACCCGCCTGCAACGCAGAAGGTTGCGGGTTCGATTCCCGCATGAGGCAAATATTTGTGTGATCCACAGGTATTTGTTTCTGGTCTGGGTGGCTTTCAATATGTATTATAAGTATGTATTTACAAAAAAAAAGTATATAAGTATTATATCCGTTATCCTAACCACCATAACACAAGCATTAAGTTGCTTAGTATGGGGTTAGGTGGCGCTGTGTGTATTGTCCTGAAAAAAAAAAAAAAAAAAACTTGGTACAAAAACGACGTGTGGCGTTTTGCTTCATCGTTTTTAATGAGAACTGGTCGCATTTGGAACACTTTGCCGCCATCCGTGTTTCCCGAGCGGTACAACTTGAGTATCTGAAGATACTCCAGAAAAAGCTATTCTTTAAAAAAAACCCACCTGATGGAAAGTGAAAATGCGGTATGCTATTCACTCATGCCTTTCAGGCATGAGTGAATAGGTACCTTTCTAGGCATCTTACGTGATCCATCGTCGACCGCATTTTCACTTTCCATCAGGTGGGATGATTGTGGTCAAACGAAGGCCCATTAAGGATCAATTTTTTTTTAAAGAATAGTCAATTTTCCTAAAGATACCTTTAATCTCACCTAATAATTATGATAAGTGATTCAGAACTCAATCACGCCTCCTAAACCTATACACTCCAAAAATAATTCTTCACGACAAATTTTGTCTCGAAAATGGCATCATCAATTAAATTAAATACGGAAGTAAAATCTCATTAACATCGTGTCTAAGGAACGTAAAATTCTAGCATTACGTGTTTATTCGTAACTTTAACTCGAAATTTACAACGGATCAGGCATGTTTGGTCACATTCACAAATCAACATGAAGAAAAAACGCAAATTGTCATAGTAGCAAATTGTTACAGTCGCAAATAATTGTCACAATAGCAACTTGTGACAATGGCAAATTGTCACAGTAGCAAGATTAAAAAAATAATAATTAAGGAAATTGGGGTTTCTAATGATTAAATTTTGCTGTTATGGCGTTTTGCTACTATCTCGAAAGATCAGCAATGGTCGAAGCGACAAAAACCCCTTGAATTAATTCCAATTATAAAAATAATACTTACTCGATTTGCTACAATGACTATTTTCAAATGTGACAATTTGCGAATGTGACAAATTGCGAGTGTGTCAAGTTTTGCTTTTGTGGGCCTAGCATGGACAATGGACAGTGCGTAGTTTTGTCTTGTTGTGCAGTCAAACTGTCATCCCATACATTTACAAAAGCACAATGTATGGGATGACAGTTCTACTCTTGACATTACTATGGGATCCCCAACGCCATGCTACAGCCACTGTGACGATGTGCAAAAATAACATAATTACATAGTATAAAATAAAGTTGCTTTCCGCGTCTGTCCCTATGTATGCTTATATCGTTAAAACTACGCAACGTATTTTGATGCGGTTTTCATTAATACCTATAGATAGAGTAATTCAAGAGGATGATTTATATGTATAATTTATGCATGATATAGTAGAGAAACACTGATATTTCTTTATTAAGCGCGACGAAGTGCGCCGGGTCCACTAGTCTAAATATATAAAAGGAAAGAATGACTGACTGATCTATCAACACACAGCCTAAACCGCTGGACGAATTGGATTGAAATTTGAAACACAGATAGGTTTTATGACATAGACCTCCGTTAAGAAAGGATTTCGCCATGCCGCAAGCATAAGCTAGTATAATCTAAATGTCGCTTTTGGAATGTGACCAAACACGCCGGATCCTTCACAACATTTCAGAAATCACGAGATCGCACCCCTTTGTCAAAGACAATCCGAAGTATCAGTGGGTACAGCGAAACTTTATAATGATCACCCTACGCTTGGATTATCAAAGCTTAGTCCGGGAGACGCCGTTGAACAACTTTACTCGAGAGTTTCACAAGTTCCAATTACGGCGGTGTTCGAGTGACGGAGAATAAATGGAAATACAGCCTTGAGTGTTGTCATTTATGAATGAGTTCCTAAACAGATTCTTTGTTTTTGGAGTAGTTTAATTCTTATTTCATATCGTAAAGTGTGTCATATTGTTGTTACTTAGAGCAAAATGTCATTTTAAGTTTAAAATAAATGCAAATAATATCAGCGTTACCTCTTAATATCAGGAGAGCGTAATGCTCGTCTTCATACTTCTTTGACAAAAACAAAAAAATATTCAACTATTTTTTTGTGTGTATGGTATAGCTAAAATAAGTATATCAATTAACTACAATCTAGCCTTATTAGACTAATAATTAATTTTGTTCTAGCTTAAACTACTAACAAGAGTTAACCTAAGAATGTGTCCAATGACATGTATCTTACTGTCTCTATCAGGGTGAAGACACTTTGTTCTTGTGTTCTTTGTGTAGGGGCTAGACTTCCTTTGCAGGAAGTCGTCTAGGTGGGAACCCCAACAGTGCCAGTTATTCTACCGCCTGAGCAGTGATGTGCAAACATTACTGTGCTCCGGTAGGAGGGTACTGTAGCTAGTGAAATTACTGGGCTAAAGAGTCTTTACATCTTATGACTCTTGAGTAAGAAGCGTTGGTGCAGTGCTCCTAGAATTTCACATCATTGTGAAATCCTAAGTAGCACTGTACTGATTATGGGCAGCGTTATCTCTTAACATTAGGAGATCGTCTTGCTTCTAATTCATCACATAAAAAAAAATCAACTAATTGATAAAAAAAATGTTTCGGTAACTTTGTGGAATTTATCTCTTAGTCTAGTCGGAGGTGGCTCGAACAACTGACTGGAAGTTTTTAATTGATCTATTGATAATAGAGCAGGCGTTAGGAAGCGAAGTGAGCTCCGCTAACTCTTATTATGCCTGTGGGAATTTACTTTATGTTGCCTCTATTTTTCCACATCTTCGTCCATAATATACGATGTAAGCGCAAAATATATCTTTGAAACAAGTGAAATAAAAAAAAACAAGCTTTTATTATTGTTATTATCATGTAGCACCAAAATGCTCGTCAAGACGAATCGAATGAGCGAAAACTCGATGAGGTTGTGTCGTTAAATTACGGAGTTCCTATGGCCACCTTCCAGCTCCATCATCAAAATAATATTAAATGTCAAAATAATATTGCATTGTCATCCGATTTATACATGCATGCAAAATTTCAGCTCAATCGGAAACCGGGAAGTGGATCAAATTTAACTTGCAAGATTTGATTACAGACAGACAGACAGACAACAGACAGGTGAAAGTAAACAAGTGAAATTTTAAAAATACTTTTTAAAAACAAGCTTTAGTTATCATTACCATCTTGCATCATATAGTATTCGTAAAGACGAATCAAATGAGCCCAAACTTGATGGGGTTGCGTTGTTTAATGACAGAGTTCCTATAGCCACCTTCCAGCTCCATCATCAGATCAGCTCCATGTCATAATAATATTGCATTGTCATCCGATTTACACACGCATGCAAATTTTCAGCTCAATTGGAAACCGGGAAGTGGGTCAAATCAAACTTGCAAGATTTGATTACAGACAGACAGACAGACAGACGGACAGACAGACAACAGACAGGTGAAAGTAATATAAAGCTTGTAACATTACAACAACATTAACCTTAAATTGGTTACATAACAGTTTTTTCCGACTAAGTTTATAAATATTTAAGTTACACTGTTTCGATCATTGATTACGACCTTTAACCTCGTAAATTGAAAAGGTGAAGCTATAGCTACCAACAAAAGCGAAGTTACCACCACCCCATTATTTACAAAACTTTTAGCTTTCACTGAAAACGATTCGTCATCAATCCACATTTCGCCAGATTCCTCAGCCGATACCAAAGTTACCAAATGAATGCTTTCAAAAATTTTCAAGGAACCTTTTTGTACGCATTTTGTGGCAACAGTCACGTGAAAACCTCATTTAGGTTGCCGTTCGCCGCACCCGCTTGTTACAAAATATTCTGCACACAAAATTTAATGAGACGAAAGCCCCGAAATGACTATCGTTCTTTATGTTTGCGTTAGAGCTCGATTACGGAGCTTCTTCAAGTGGTTTTAATAAAAAGTCGCGTAAACACACACCTTACTTGGGCTTGGCATTGTTGGGTGAGGTCTTGTGTCTTCATTTTATAAATTTATATCTATGTCATTACGTTTGAACCATTCCTTATTCATAGGTTTGAATAAAGAAATATTTATGTTAATTATATTATTCAGTTCGAAACGAACTGTGCCGAAACGTTGAGGTTGGTTTTGTATTTTGTAATGATTTTGTAAAACTAACAATAAAAATTATTACGTGAAAAGACACGATTAATACAATAATAAACATGAGTTCAAATTGCGAAAGTTTAAAATGTTATAAAAAAATATTTTGTGATTAAAAATATAAAAATAATTAATAACACATTCTGAAATAAAATTAATATCAGGGATTATAGTATGACCAGTAAAGGATATGCTCATCTACTTCGACCCCTACCGACACCGCGTTAGCTATATCATAAGTATTGCAGATATACTTGTAATATTATATAGGCAACGGTAACCGCTCACCATCAGGCGTCCTGCTGCTTTTCTCTTACTTAAAAAATATAAAACATCTATTACGAAGAAAATGTCTGAAAAAAGAACTAATCACCCACACGTGTAAGAGCTGCTTAGTAACCCTAGACATCATTAATCTACCATCATTCTATGATTTAGCCATAAAAATCAAGGCAAGTGTGGCCATAACCATAACAATACTGTTTAAGCTATAACAATCAACGACATGGCTCATTAGTCTAAGAGCTAGCATCGCTTAATGACACTAGGTTTCTATGTAAGCTATATTGGCAGTACCTTGTCTTTTGAAATCTGACATTTATACCCCATCCACACCGAAATGGGCAGGGCAGTGAGCAGGGCAGTGAACAGGGCATGTGTGTAAACATGGAAGTATAGTCTTTGTAAATAAACGGCAAAAATTCACTTGTTTTTACTTCGGCGTTCAAAGATGACTCATGAATCATTTAGTGTAAAATGGATGCCACCAAAAACATAACTTGTAAAAAATACCAAGTCTCGCAACTGCAGTTCTTCTACCGTAAAAAGTTGTGAGATCCATGTACTACCAAGTCGGTAAAATCTTTTGTGTTTTAAATTAATAGATTGACTTGGCCATCGCATGAAAACACAACAATGTATCTCTCAAGTAATATACCGACATAATAGTGCGATTGCCAAGTCAATCTATTAATTTAAAACACAAAAGATTTTACCGACTTGGTAGTACATGGATCTCACAACTTTTTACGGTAGAAGAACTGCAGTTGCGAGACTTGGTATTTTTTACAAGTTATGTTTTTGGTGGCATCTCACTACTTTTTGTTTTTTTTTATTTGTTATAGGTTAGCCTTTGCCCACGATATCGCCTGATCTTAAGTGACGACGCCCGTAGATGGGAGCAGACTAAACCTAGAAGGCGGGATAATCCCTCCCTGGCTTTATACATTATTACAGCATATATATTATGGCATTATTATTGGGATTTTATACAATTTTTACAGTTGACTGCAAATGTAACTTTGTAATCCTATACATTTATACGGGATTACAAAGTTATTTATGCAGTTTATGTATCTCAAAAACTAGACCGAAATTGCATGTTTTTTTAGTTTTCCTATGGTTTTTACAATAAACTCTAAGTACGTACCAAGTTTGAACCTTCTATGTTTGCTAGAAGTGCCTTAGACTTTTGATGATCGGTCAGTGAGTGAGTGAGTGAGTGAGTGAGTGACAAAATTACAAAACTTTGACAAGTTATAATTTTTAAACGACTAGTTCAAATTGAATGAAATTTGGAATAAATCGTGTTTATACAATGCATACTCGGTTGTTAAAAATTGAAGCTTCTGGTTTTTTCCACAACAAAGTTATAGGGGGTCGAAAATGGTCTGAACTGCTTCCAGAAAAGGATGGTACGGCCGTGCCACTTTTTATGCTCGACTTGGCGGGGGCACTGCCGTGCCCCCAGAAGTACAGTGTTTACGAGCAAGCCCTGCTCACTGGCCTGCCCGTTTCAGCTGAATGTGTATGAGATGTTATAGAATGAGGTAGGTAATGTGCTCGCCGCGTTCAGCATGTTTTATTCCATAGAAACACACCTAATTTCTCAAACATAGGTAAATATATTTTTTGACTGCTTTACCCAGGCTGGCTATGACGACGAATTGTCTAAGCTTAACACTCAAGACAATGATGTTATCATTAGATTTTGCTTTTCGTATCCAATAGTTCAATTGTTTGTCAAAGTTTTTTGGCACTATATAGCAGCAGTAGTGCAGACACAAAGTGGATCATTGCCAACGTACCGTTGGTCGTGAATGCGGGGTAAATTCCATACCTGTATATGGCGACCACGGTTATAATGACGGCTTAGCAACGGTATAAAAGAAACTTAAATTCATGTACTGCAATGTAAAGTATGTAGTACAAAATAGCCCAGTTATAAATGGAGAATTAGATGTGATTTAACTTCGATGACCAAACAAGATATTTGAACGCTTGCGAAATAGGTACGTCTGAGAAGCTGCTTATTGCTTCATGTCATGTGTGATGATAGTTGAATTGCTACCTCAGGTTATAATATTATTACACCACTTTATCTACACTTCAATACAGTTAATATAGACGTAACTATCAACTATAATAAATAAAGCAATAAATATTTAGGTAGGTACTTAGTACTTACCTACATCTGGTACATTATATTTAAGATCTGATGACTACACAATTTTAAACGACGTAATTTTTATTGGATTAGATATTGCAGTAAACTATAATATTATTAATAAAGTGTACTATTTTACATCTAATTCTTTAGGAATATTATAAAAAATATATTATAATAATTGGGGTTTATATTCCACAGAACAGGTTGTGTTACTAACCTATATGTATGTATTATGTATGTTTGTGTATGTATTATACTTATTTATATCCCAGGTATGTGTCTAACTATAGAGATTAATATAATAAGGAACTCGAAGTTTTGCCTTCAACTCTACCCAACTCTCGCTATTATAACCAGCAGTTTTGAATAAAATTGAAGTCTTTATGTGATCACAGAGTCAAGACCAAACTGCCAAACCAAATTTATGATAAAATATTTCAGATCATCAGTTCAGGAGCAAAGTAACATGCAAAGACCAACTTTCCCACTTATAATATTTTTACTGCTATAGACGTTACAAGCAGCTAGAATTACATAGATATTAGTTAGTTACATCCATATTTCCAATGGGAAATCACGATAAAAATCAACCTGACTACTTTTCTATTAGTTCTAGTAAATAGAGTTGATATTGCAATAGCACTGTACAAAGGCGCGATCAGTTCAAACATTTGAAAGCTGGCAAAAATAAAGCGAAAAACACTGCTGATATTGCTGAAAAAAATGTACAGTTGGTGGTCGGAAGGGGTGGATTTCGCTTACTAGAAAATTTCTTAAACGACTCCGTCAGAACGAAAATCTAAAAAACGAAAAACATCAGCCCATGAAACGAAATTCCGAACAAACAAAAAAATTCACCTAATCTTAAATCACTTCCTTGTAGTTAATGTCGGTTCAAAAATTGTTTGTAAACAAGTGAATTAAACGAAAATTTTTAAAAACCCCAAACGTTACGCTTTCAAAATTTGTAATCCGCCATTTTGTAGCGGCGGCCATCTTGGATCGGTTTCCACCAAACGTAGTTAAGAACACTCTCTAATATTTCTACTTTCAAACAAAAAGAAGTAGATCAAAATTCGTTCATCCGTTCGGGAGCTACGATGCCACAGACACACACATACACACACAGACAGACACGTCAAACTTACAACACCCCGTCATTTTTGCGTCGGGGGTTAAAAATGCTAACGTCCAAAATCTACCTTAAAAAAACATATGACCCGGGGTGATTCGCAACGGCAGCAAGCAATAAGTTTGTTCAGCGCACGGCTTGAACCAGTTTGCGATCCTGTTTCATCACTGAGAATATAAATTACTAAAGGAATACGATGTAAATTCCTATGGGAACTGCGGGAAATTGTGTGTTAGGAAATCTTTGGAATACAATTTAATTCAGTTCAAGACTATACGGCTATAGGCGAGAATTAGTTTGTGTTTTGAAATCGATCGATGAAGCCACCGCGGAGAGTGCCGTTTTTGAGTATTAAAAGTTTTTTTTAAGAACACCATATTTAAAAAAAAAACAGGATTCTACAATAAATGATTGTGATTTTTATTATATCACATCATACTAGCATGAACTATGATTATGTTATCAATGGGGATTGGGGATTTTGACTAAAATATTTCTTATGTCCATGATGCAGATTATTGAAAAATAATGGACACGTATTTCTTTATTTGAAAATCTGATAAAAAAACAGAGGAGATACAACGCTCTGTAGTTGTTTGATCGTGACGTCACACCACAAAATCTAGTACATTTTTGTTAAATGGTGTGACGTCACTCGTTCCAACACGGAATCTTATAAGCGTTATATCTCAGCCATTTTTTATTTTATTTGCAAGAAAAAAATCGTTTTGAATTTTTTTATTATTTTAATTACGGACAATAAAATTCACTTTAATGCCTCTCACATACTTAAAATTGAAAAGTAAACTTAGCTGTATGCTTATTTCGAATTCAAAAGCAAAACTTAAAACCTGTCCCGTACTCCTTGTGTTAAATTTATTCCACGCTACTGGAGGCAAATTCAATTTGCACTGAAAATATGAGTTTGAAATCTATTTAACAAACTTAAAATAAAATATGCCTTTGCCTTCCGTACGTCTTGAGCAAATTAAAAGTTTTGCTTTAAGAATATATTAAAATCCTTTTACTTTGTACCTAAAACTAAGCAATTTAGCGATGGTTGCATTCGAAACATATGGCCTTCATCCGTGATTCTCGAGCAATACAACTTGAGAATCTTCAAAGCAAAAGTGAATTCTTCATTCTAGGCATCTTATGCAATTCATTGTCAGCCACATCGTACAGATGTCCGTATCAGGTGGATTGTGGTCAAACGCAGGCCCATTTAGTATAAAAAATCAATATCGATTAGAATGTGAGATTGCATCTTTATTATTGCATCGCTACAAAATTTTGATTCATTGTATTCTATATTATTATAAAACGTAATACGCGCCATGATATGCGCCATTATAATTGTGAAGTTTTTTTTTTTTAAATGTAAGCCAAACAGGCATGTCCTTTTTTATAATATATTTAATATTTTTATATGTAGGTATGTACCATGTTTGTTGCAAATAAATAAATAAAATAAATACAAAGTGGCCGTGGCGTGGGCGAGACCTCTCTCGTTCATTCTAAATAAGCGTTTAATAAAAAAATCGTATAAAAAAGAGTAATCATCTCAGTCGACTAAGCATTAACGAAATATTTTTCAATCTAAAATGATGGACGTGGTCAGTAACGATCATTTCACACTTAATCCAACAGTTGGAGTTATAGAGTTATAGTTATATTATATTTTGTTCGATATAGTTGTAATCAATTTTATGCTAGAATGATTCATATAATTTATTTTACGTAATCGATGGAGACATATTTTAATTAAATGATTTAAATTAAATACCCTGCCTGTACTTGAAGTGTTAAATGTTTCTTCAGTTAATGATGAAATTGGTGCTCGGAAATATTTTGTTCAAATAAAGTTTTTTGGGGCATAATATTTACAAAAGCATTTATTTAATACTTCACATTCTTGTTTTTGTAAAGCCTGTATGAAAACATTCGATCTCGTATATGCGCGTAAATCATCCGCTCGCTTCAAGCTTTTGTCGAAACGATGGATCTGTAATAAGGTCAACGCCCATTATAATAATATGGGCCTGATCATAATGTTTTGTAGTAATAATTTATAATATTCGAGGGGTCTGAGGCGAATTGACTCAAGCGCCATTTCAGGCGATATTGAGTTATATATATCGTTGCAATCAGCGAATTTTTCTCCTTCGTTTGAGCTGGGTTTCGTGTAAATCGGACAACTTTTTTGGCGCTTGATTCCATCCTAAATTTGACTATCATTTCTAAAATCGTGGTGTGAAGCGACAACAAAAACACGTTTTTTTTAAAGACATGCCCTTAAGTCCATTTAAGTGACTAGTAACTTTACTTACTTCTCACTTAAGCTTTTTTTCCTTGTTCATTTTTTTCTCTATAAGTCCTTTAAATCTGTTTTACCTGCTCCATAAAAAATCACACTGCTCTTTGAAGTATTTTGTCGTGATCTGTCTCATTAAAGTATGTCATATGAATCGTTTTACTCTGAATTAATATTCGTAGCATAGGTGCTTAAGTCGTTTTGCCTTGAACTGATTTAGATAATTATGTCACAAAAGTTTTTTTTCTTTGAATAAATACAGTTGATCAATGTCAGTTCAATCAATTTTACTTTTCTTAAACTTGTAAAATTATGCATATATCTCATTTTTAAAAGTAAATATTGGCACTTAAAACTCTTTGTGTTGGTTGCGAACTAACAGCTTGAGGTCGTTAAATCATAGCCTTTTTGAAGGGACATGTTTTAGAGTGTCATTTGAGTCTACTAAAATCATACATAAATCCTAAGAACGCGCTACTGCACGGTCGCTTGAATCCTGTCATTTAGGGTGATCATCGGATTGTGACAAAAGTGTATATTGATAGCGCGCGTAAAAAAATGCGATAAGCATTAGGCGATACGTGTTTTTATTATTTATAACATAATTATGATGGTTAATTATTTTATTATTATTTTTAATGTCAAAGATAAAAAAAACATCTTTGACATTAACAGATAAAGATCTTACATAATTGAATTTTTGATTGATTGACTGATTTTCTTAAATGCAGTAGAGATTCTATTATGTGGAGAAAATGCAGCTGATGACAATAACAAAACCCAGAAAAAAAACTATAGCCCAGTCAATGAGTGCCCAAAAAGGGTATGTGGATCGAAAAGTCGAAAGCAGAAAAACTAACTTAGTAACTTAGTTTGGACTAGTTAGGAGATAAACATACTAAAAGTCCCCACCCCTCCGAGGTGAGCCGTAGGGGGGGAGCCCGAAGAAGGCCCCATTTTTAGGTTTTTTGCATATATGTCAAAAACTGTGCGTTGTACGATATTTTAATGTACTACATTATTAAACCTCATTAAATTTTCTACAACTTCGACCTTGACACTTTTCATCTATCTCCAATCGTTGTCCAGCTATGAGCTTCCAAACATGGTCTATTTTGAAGACACTTAAATTAGTTTTCCATACAAAGTCGGTAAAAAAATCTTACAAATAAAATTTGACCAACTTCTGGTTGTCGTATCATAATGAAACTTTGCAAATGTCTAGAAATCTGATGACAGTTTAATAATCTGGTACCATTGAGTTGATCTGATGATGGAGCCAGGAGGTGTCTAATGAAACTCTTCAATGGCTATTAGTAAACTCGTCGAGTTTGGGCACATTACATTCGAATCAATGAGACTTTTTCATAACACTTGCTGTCGAGGGTCTGATAATTAACCAGGAAGTGCCTACGTCTCATCAATCCGAATGTAATGAGCCTAAACTCCCCGGTTTTACTAATAGCCATTGAAGAGTTTCAGTAGACCCCTCTAGGCTCCATCATCAGATCAGCTCAGTGGTACCAGATTATTAAACTGTCATCAGATTTCTAGACATTTGCAAAGTTTCATTATGATACGACAACCAAAAGTTGGTAAAATTTTATTTGTGAGATTTTTTTACCGACTTTGTATGGAAAACTAATTTAAGTGTCTTCAAAATAAACCATGTTTGGAAGCTCATAGCTGGACAAAGATTGGAGATAGATGAAAAGTGTCAAAGCCGAAGTTGTAGAAAATTTTATGAGGTTTAATAATGTAGTACATTAAAATATCGTACAACGCACAGTTTCTGACATATAAGCAAAAAACCTAAAAATGGGACCTTATTCGGCCTCCCCCCCCCCCCCCCTCCGGCTCACCTCGGAGGGGTGGGGATTGGACTAAGGGGCTAGTTACCATCAGATAAGTTATTTTTTTGTAAAGATTATGCAAGCATTGTTGTACTTATGATACTTAAATCCGGGTTCTAGTAGAAAATAATAAGTTTTTTATTCCATGATGTGACCAAATTTGAATTGTTCTAAATTTGTTTATTGTTTTGGATGATTATATTAATTGGAATTTGACTCAGCTACTCAGTACTTTTGGTTATATTATTTACTAGCTGCGCCAAGCGGTTTTACTTGCAGTTTTTATGTAGCCTATGTGTTATTCCGGGGTCTGAGCTTTCTCTATACAAAATTTCAGCTCAATCGGTCCACCCGTTTAGCGTGAACCAGTGACAAACATCATGACATCCATTCTTACAAACTTTCACGTTTTTAATATTAGTAAGATTATTATTATTTATTAGTATTATTTTAATAATAAAATTATAGGCGTTTTGTTTATACAAACTACAACTACGTTATGTTGACGTTGATTATAATATTCTTTATCATTGTTATTGTTCTATTCTAAACTAACTTACACCCTTAGGAATTAATGGATAGTTATTTCATGAGTGCAAATTTTGCTAGTGGTAGTAGAATAAACATTTATTAATATTATTATGTAGTTGATTCCCATGGGTCTCTAATTTAATTAATGTCAATAAGTATTTAAGTAGTTAATTAATAAGAAAAGTTATATATTATATTATTTAATACAAAAATAAATAATTAAAAATTAATATACGCTGATTTATTAACGTAAATTCTTTTATTCCTTTCATTTCAATATTTAAAATTATTTGCTGAAAGGACAAGTATTTTATTATAGAACAACTCAAAGACCAATATTCATAAAATAAACATTTTTCTTTGATTTGAATCTATGTGTTTAAAGTAATGTTGTAATAAAAGTCTTTTTTCCTTAAGTTTCAATTAGTGTTTTCACTGTTAAATTATTTTGCCGTGATCTATTTGTCGTTTATTTAGTATATAAATCTTTTTTCTTTGATCAATTACAGAATTTCTTGTGATTTAAGTCTTTTAGCCCTGAATTATGTGTTAAAATGATGGTCTATAAATCTTTTTTCTCTCATCCGTCACTGAATTTCCTTGAACTTCAATCAATTTGCCTTGAACAGAAAATAGGTCATTTTGGCTTAAGTGACATTTAAATAGGTTAAAAATACTTATAAAACGATGAAATTCATATAAAATTAAAGCTTATTATGTATTACTTCATTGACTCTCAGTAGTAATCCGATAAGAGGAATACTTCAGAAGATATGAATTTTTTTCCAAAATTTTTAGCTTAAAATCGCTCTCCTGAACACTTACCAAAATGGCGCTTGAGTCAAATCGCCTCAGACCCCTCGAATATAGTGTTGATTATGTTTTCGATTCAATTTATTTAGATCGGCTTGTGGCCGATCTGTGGTTAGTAAAAGTGTTCTTTACTGCTGTAGTAGCTGTAGTATTGTTAGTTTGTTTTTCTCAATAAAAGAATTTGCCACGCTAAAAAAAAATTAAATAATATGCACAAGCACAGGAAAAAGATACTTGGAAAAATTTGATAGGAGTCTTTGCCCTGCAGAAGGACAGCATTGACTCAAAAGGCGTACTAACAGTGGGCAATAAAACTCGTTTTATTGAGATAAAATATAATACATTAACGGAAAACCTACATAAAAGGAAAGAGTGACTGACTGACTAAATATTATAATATAAAATCAATGCACAGCTCAATCCTGGGTTTTGGACAATTATCAGATGTCCTTCATCAGGAGCTCACGTTGCGAGATCGTGACGCTGGCCTTTATATCCGTGACCTTAGTCGGTATTTTCTAGAGTCCGACCGAAACTGGTTTTACGGCCGAAACCGAAACCGAAACCGAATGTTCGGCCGAGGCTTTAGTTTCGGCCGAAACCGAAACCGAAACCGAAACTCACGTGGTCAAGTAAAAAACAAAATAAATAAATAAATTTGGTGCATTTTACCCATTATTCTGCATTAACTAGGACATAAAATGGAAGCACAGCATAATATTAAGTTTGTTGCATCAGTTGTAATATAAAAAAATATAACAATAATATTTTAATTTTTTTTAAGCTTCCGTGGTCAACAAGGAAGCCTTATAGTTTCGCTTTGTCTGTCCGTCCGTCTGTCCGCGGCTTTACGGAGAAACTATAAGTCCTAGAAAACTGTAATTTTGCACATCATCATCATCATCATCATCTCAGCCATTGGACGTCCACTGCTGAACATAGGCCTCCCCTTTGGACTTCCATATGTACCGGTTGGAAGCGACCTGCATCCAGCGTCTTCCGGCGACCTTTATAAGGTCGTCTGTCCACCTTGTGGGTGGACGTCCTACGCTTCGTTTGCACAGAGGAGGGCAATAATTAGGGTAAGAGAACGGTTACAAAAATAAACTTAAATCAATTAATTTAGGGTACCTCCCAAACTTGTAAAATGGGGATGATATTTTTTCTGGCTGATCCCATCATTTGAAAGATATTCAAGTTTAATTTTTTTTGGGCGTCCCCCCGCCCTCTAAATCTAAACTACTGGCTTTCAAACACTGTTAAAAATCACGAATATAGTTTCAACCATGAACTTTCCAGCAAAACCATAGCAGTTAAGATAGTTTTAAAGATATCGTTGATGAAAATTAAGGCAGTAGATATTTGTACGATTTGCCAGTTCTACGGAAGCCTACATTGCGCGTAGTCTGAATAGCACTTGACCTATTTATTTAAATTAAGTTCTTATTGCAAAATGTTTATCAGTTATCTATTATAATCAAAACACTAATTGTTACTGTTTCATTAACCCCTTGAACCAGGAAAAACTTCCAGTTCAAATCAAAATTGACATCTATTATTTCTAGCTTCTTTAAAATGAGGTTCATATTCGCATGCGCGGGTGCGGCTCGATGGAGCCGCTCGAGGACATATGGGTAAAATACTAAGTATTAGTATTTTGAAATCTTACTAATTAATACTTTGGTTTGTACCTATTTGTACTTAGAAGAATCATCAATCTCTTTTAGGTACCTCTATATAAAAGTAATAATTACTAAAATTGCTATTACACGCTTAGTTCCAGTCTCAACATAGATAATATTATAAAACTATCTTAACTGCTATGGTTTTGCTGGAAAGTTCATGGTTGAAACTATATTCGTGATTTTTAACAGTGTTTGAAAGCCAGTAGTTTAGAATTTGGAGGGCGGGGGGACGCCCAAAAAAAAAAATTTAAACTTGACCGGGGGTAGACTTCCTTTGCAGGAGGTCGTCTAGGTGGGTACCCCAACAGTGTCAGTTATTCTACCGCCTGAGCAGTAATGTGCAAACATTACTGTGTTTCGGTAGGAGGGCACTGTAGCTAGTGAAATTGCTGGGCTAAAGAGTCTTAATATCTTATGACTCTTGAGTAAGAAGCGTTGGTGCAGTGCACCTAGAATTGCACATCATTGGGAAATTCTGGGTAGCACTGTATTGATTATGGGCAGCGTTATCTCTTAACATCAGGAGAGCATCTTGCTCGTCTTATTACTTCTCCACATATAACAAAAAATCACACATTTAAAATTAACAAACCTATATTACAATTATATTAGTCGTCCACCAAAGCTTGTCGCGAGAAACGAAGCTAGGCGAGCGTGCACGACAACTTCCGAAGGGAGTTTCGGTTTCGGCAAAAGTTTCGGCCAATTTTGGCCGAAACCGAAACTTTCGCCGAAACTCGATTTTTGGCCGAAAGGCCGAAACCGAAACCGAAACCGAAATTTCGGTCGGACACTAGTATTTTCACATAGTTAATAATTTGGATAACACGATAGTTTTTAAAATCGTGCAGATAATATTATCAGTCATTTTAAATTCAAACGCGTCATCGATTTCCACGACTACGTAATATTTTGTGGTCCACATGATATAGTGGGTGCTTACCCTCGGACGAATTCTCTCGATCCTCTATTATCGCAAGTAAGCGATGCCTCGATACGGATTCCGCATGATTTCTGCTGCGGACGTGCTCCCGAGAATTATTGCATGACATCAATATACGGTTTAAAGCGCATTGACATCTATGCTGATGGATTTAAGACTTATTTTCGTTTAATATATTTTTCTTTGTTTCAGGGTTTTGGCGTTCTCATAATGTAGTGTAAGTATTTTTGAGAATATTGAAATCTGACAAAATTTTGAATCAGTACAGCCCAATGAGCAGAATCGGTAAAAACCGGATATGATGCATAATTGCATCATATCAGACTATGCCTAATTATAAATAGGTGGGCTAGGGTCTGAATAGTAGACAGAAAGACAGCTTTTGAAATCACCAGCATAATATCATGAAAACTTTTATGCTCTATCTACAGTTACTGAAGCGATAGAGCTGAAATTTGATATACAAAATTTAACTTGAGATTTAAATATCTAAACTAAAAATGGCAAAAAAAAATAATGGCTATTTATTGAGAAAAAGCAGCAAACAATACTACAGCAGTAAATAACAGTTATATTTTAATATTTAAGTATTGTTTCCTGGTTTTTCTCAATAAATGAATTTTAAAAAAATGAGACACGCTTACACCATTTTAGCCACTTAAACCGCTAAGTGGTTTTTTAACAAACCTTAACTTTATTAATACGGGTTGATAATGCAAAAATTTTAATAAACGCAGTTATTGTTTCTTTCATTAAAATAATTAAAATGTAATTACCAAAGTTAGACACTTTCATTGGGTAAAACAGCTAGTTGTAATATAAATTTTTCATAAGAAATTACAGTAGTAACTAGACTTCACTTTATATTCTTCTATCCCCTTTCATACTGATACAAACGTGATTAAGAGACCACAATTTTATTGGTCATAATTTAGTAAAGGTTCCTGCCTCAGATCCTCAACCACATAAGAAGACTCTCGATTCCGCTGACATCGTAAATCAGAAAATCAAACGTTTTCAGGGGTTTCCAGATAAAAATCTCGTTTCGAAGCTTAACCGAACACATTAAAGTTTTATGGGTCTATTACCGTTTTATAACAAAGAATATCGACGGCCGAGTTGATATAAAATGGTGGGTTCTAATGTGATCCGTTGAAGATATAAGATTTTGCGGATATTCAATTCAACACCTGGTGCGTCGTGAATTTTGCAAGGTCATCAAAACTTAACCATCTTCCTATTAATATTATAAATGCATAAGGATGACGTTTGTATGTATGTGTTTGTCTATTTTATGCAAATCGATTTGTTAAGGCGTAAAATGTAAATCATTTATTTTGTCTTTAATTCTAAGACTGATCTACTGAAAACAATGTGTTTGTTACCAATTCGTTTCGTAGATAGCTTAGACCCTGGTGTATTCCAGGGCTATCATCTCATTCTAAGCTATCTTCGAACCGAATTTCAGTTAGATTAGTCTAGTTCTACTTTTGAACTTATTGGTACAGCCTTAGTGCCAAACCTAACTTCTTCATGCAGTTAACACATATTGCATGTTTATTCCTAAACCGTAATTAAACGAAATTTTTCAAAAACTCTGTTTTAACGCCATCTATTACGTAAAAATCGAAGGAAAATAATATTATACACAAATTTTTACATATGCGAAAAATAACTATACCTTAGATTAAAATGACCTAAGAGGCAAAAAGTAGCCTTAGTTGCCAAATTCCAGGATCTAAGCTATCTACGAACCAAATTTTCCCGCTGACGCTACCTCTCATGACATAAGAACACGTAAACAATCGTCCCCGTGCTCTAACTCGTTTCCTTTGAACGCTGCCTTTGAGGTAATTGAATTAAATAAATAAATAGTTATACCAAACCTAATGAAAGTTTCGATCGAGAGGTTGATACGGAACCAGACCACGGGTAATAGGAATACCTACTCAGAATTGATGAGATTTGTCTTTTAAAAAGGAGATTGAAACGTATCTTTCTGTACTAAAATGGATAAATAAATACAGGGGAGTGGAAATGTTTTTTTTTTGTTTTTTAAATGACCTACGCTGTTGGTCTCAGATTAAGACCTCTACTATCGCATCAATAGCCGAACGGTTCGGAGGCCCGGACTGAAATCCTAAGTACGGAAATGATAAAGGTTTTTTTTGTTATTTATTTATAGGTTAGCATTTGGCTACGATCTCGCGTGATGTTTAGTTAAGAGTCAAGTAACAATGTCATGGCCGTAGATGGTAGCAGACTAAACATAGAAGGCGGAATAAATCTCTCGCCGGCATTGTTAGGTTTGTTCTTCTATTCGTTATACTAGTGGTTTTAGATGTGGGTCACTGGACAAACCCATGTAGACAGTAAAATTAGCCAATATATAGAAGACAAAGATGCCTGGAAACCTCTGCAACCACCTGTAAATTAATTATGTAACCAAGATAAACATTGTAAACACATATTTAAAAAAAAGCAATCCCTATGAGTTTCTTGGTCGTTCTTCTCATAGAGGTGCCTTGCGAACGAGCGGTAAAATATTAAAATAAAATGTAAAATTGACTTGCAAATGTGCTCCATTGTAGCCTATTTGAATAAATGAATTTTGAGTTTGAGTTTGAGACAAGTCATATTTTACACGGTGTTTCGTAAAATAAGGGATCCTAATTTGAGGTTCAATTTGCTAACATATTTTGAAATCTTTCGAACTTGAAATGGTCGCCTTCATTCAGTGCTGGTATTTGATAAGAAAAGATTTAGCAACAGGAATGATGCCGCGGTCATAACCTAGTAATTAATATAATTCCATCCTCTTGCAAAAACCCCTTTTCGTCCAAATTCCCCAACGATCGACATTTAACCCTATAATATCTCACTATGACCCTCCCACACAAGAATCTCTAGGACATGTCCTAATACCCAAAAACCTCAACTAATACACATAATTAAGGCAGCGAAAGGACAGACGGACAAGTAATTCTGTCACTTTTTGCAAACTCACTCAAAGGGTTGACCTCCGTCAAGGGTGGCAAATTGTACCCAGGAGAGGTCTTTAGGGTTCCGTGAATATTTATTGGATTTGTTTATTGTTTCACTCTTACATCTTGTTTGATTAATTCGGACTTTTGGTGCTTGTGTAGGGACATATAATAGATTCTTTCTTGTTCGGTTTTGTAATAGGTGAACAATTTTTTTTTTAATTACAGTTTCTTAATAGGTTCTCTGGGTCTTAATAGGATCTGCACCATGTAGGCTTCTAAATTTAGTCCGATGTGAGGGATTTATTCCTAGAAGGCGGAATAAATCCCTCACATTGTAGGTGCTAAAACGCAAGTTAAATGTAAATACAGATACTTATCTTCCAGATTCTCAGTTAAAATAACTTGAAACAAGTAAAGCCTCATAAGAGAAGCATTACCTATTAAAGCGGCGATCAAAGTTCCTAAAGCCAGTGGTCTATAGAAATTGTACTTACAGACTGTTGTAATTAACGCAGATACCACACAAAAAAATTTACATTTGGCAAATTGTATGAAAGGATACGATTTCTTTCTCGGCATTGCGTCTTTAGTTTTGAAAGGGCAAAAAGGCAATGTTGACAACTTAATACCCCTGCTACACAGTTGTTAACACGGTTCGCCGCAAAGGTGACTTTGGTTGTTTGTCGCAATGTGGACGCTTGTTCTGAACAAAATCTGCTTTGGCCTTGGTTTTGTTCACGGTCTTAGTAACTTTTTTTTAACCAATAGGTAAGAAGAGAGTCTTATGGTAAAGAGAATGCTGTCCATAATTAGTATAGTGCCACTCAGGACTTCACAATGATGTAAAATTCTAGGTGTACTGAGCCAATGCTTCTTAGTCAAGAGTCATAAGATGTAAAGACTCTTCAGCCCAGTAATTTCATTAAAACTGGAATTATTGGTATTTATTGGTATTGAACTTGGCTTCACTTTTGTTTGTAGTCTGTGGCATTTATTATTCCTTAGTCTATGACTGAACCTAACTAGTTTCGAGACATGAAAATTTAATCAAAACAACATCTTGAAAGTTCCGAGAGCCAGAAACTGTGGAACTTTGATCAATGCCAGGGTTAATGGGTTTTTTATTATTCATTTTCAACTAGTTTCGTGGTACTTGATGAAATTCTCTGGCTTTTCGGCGGTGAATTCATTATTTGGCTCAAACTTTTGGAACTTGGCTTATAACACAAACACTCACTATTATAAATACGGACTCTTTGGTCAGTTTTTCGTCTATTTTCTCTGAATTAATATTTTATAAGCTTTTATTTACTTTCACCTGTTTATCTATTAAGGTATGGCATGTACGAAAACAATCTTTCATCTGTCCGTTGTCTGTCTGTCTGTAATCAAATCTTAATAGTTAAATGTGATCCACTTCCCGGTTTTTGATTGAGCTGAAATTTTGCATGCATGTATAAATCAGATGACAATGCAATATTATTATTATAACATCAAGCTGATCTGATGGAGCCGGAAGGTGGCCCACAGGAACTCCGTAATTCCTCCTCGTTGATTGACTCCAGTAGTGTAATGAAGGTGAATCTGAATTACATTTGCTTTAAATTTTTTTTTTTTTTTTTTTTTTTATACGAGATAGGCCTACGTTTGACCACATCCCACCTGATGGAAAGTGAAAATGCGGTCGACGATGGATCACGTAAGATGCCTAGAAAGGTACCTATTCACTCGTGCCTTGAAGATACCCAAGTTGTACCGCTCGGGAAACACGGATGACGGCAAAGTGTTCCAAACGCGACCAGTTCTCATTAAGAACGACGAAGCAAAACGCTTGGTGCGGGCAGTAGGTAACGCCACTAAGTAAGGATGCCGCTTTGCCGTCTGCCGCGACGTCCGTCGGTAGAATGGGCTTGGAGGAATTAGTTCGTGTAATTCCTGCGCACACTCTCCAAAATGAATCCTATAGAAGACCGATAACGAGGCGACCATTCTACGGTGTTCAAGGCTCTGCAGCCGAGATTCCGTGAGCTTTTGGTCATCTACGAGCTTTTAGGCACGTCCCTCAATCGACTCCAGTGTCTGAAGCTGGTATTTGGCAGTACCATCCCAAAGATGAGAACAGTACTCCATACACGACCGGACTTGTGCTTGGTACAGCGTTAGCAGCTGTCCCGGTGTGAAGTATTGCCTCACCTTTGCCAAAATACCCAGCTTCCTGGCAGCCAATTGAGCCTTAGATTCGATGTAACTCCCAAAATTAAGGTCAGACGTGAGAGTAACTCCTAGTAACTCAAGCTGGTTAGTTATCGGTAAAGAAACATTTTGGAAAGAAGGAGCTTCGTTGAATAGACTCCTTTTAGCGGTAAATAGACACGCCTGGGTTTTTGTAGCGTTAAACTTAACCAAATTAGCTACTCCCCAATCGGAAACAGCTTTTAAGGCCAAGCTCATACGCTCAACCATGGCCTCTCTGCATGACAGGATTTCATCTCCGTTGGCTCTAGCGCTAGATGTATATCGCCAAAATTCGTCAAATTGTGCCAGTGAGAGAATCGTACATAAAAACGAAGCTCTAACAAAGTCGTCAAGCCGTTTCGAAGGAGTTAGATAATTTTAACTTTATTACACAAGATTTTTACCATAAAATTAAATATATATATGTAGATGAAGTGGATAGATTATTCGTAGCCGCTAGTGACGACTTTTCAGGCAATTTTCAACCAAAATCAGTAGTAAAAACAAAGATTTGCTTTCCTTTTCTAACTTCTTATAAATCCGTAAGAAAATCCCATCCGCATTTTTTTGTCTTGTTAGGCTTTGTTAAGTTACTCTATGTGTAACTTTTTTTATTTATTATTATATGTTAGCCTTTTCCACGACCTCGCGTGATGTTAAGCGACTATGCGGTCGTAGATGATAGTAGACTAAACCTAAAAGGCGGGATAAATCCCTCCCTGACTTCACCGAACATTGAACTCGATAATTTTTACATACTAGAGAGTACATGATGTAATATTATATATCAACATTTCCTTTAACAATTCATATTAAGGGCCACCCACCCTCATCTGGGAAATTGTCCCGAGAGGGCTGGTCTAATGTGGCAACTAAATGTAATTAATATGCCATGTGGTTTATTTCCCAGACAACAGGCTGAAACTTGCAAATTACCCCAGTTTCTGTATTTGTTGAGACAGTATGTTGGCTTGATTGTAGTGAAGATTACAGCTGGAAGGGTAAATTTGCGAATATTCTGCTGTAGCCTATCACAAGGGCAAAATTGTGTTGTTGTTGGATGTATAAACTATAAACTTCATGTTGATTGCAAACAACTTATTTTAATTTTTTATTTCTTCGATCTTCATTATCCACAGCCCTTTACTTTCCACTGCTGAGCATAGGCCTCCTTCATGTTATACCATTCAACACTGTCTCCTCATTTCGTCCACGATACCACTTATACTATATCGTCCACCCATAGTCTGGCTGCTGGTCAACCGTCATTAGGTATTTACCATTGCTTTAGTATATATTATTATTATGTGTATAAAATTAAAAGTTGCGATATTGTGTCATCTTAGGCCGCTCCGAAAAGTGGCGACGGCACCTCTCGATATTGTCGCAGTACCTTAGCGTTTGCTTCACGATTTTTCCAGCGCAGCGATTAGATTGAGTCGCCAACTGGTCACCGCGACTCTCCGACGACTTTCGTAGTCCAGAATCGCTGTCGACCAATGGGGTAGGCTTTAAATGTACTTGTAATAATATATAGTAACAGCTTCCCTATTTCACTATTTATTTATGGTAAAATAATTCAAGGTGAGATACTGCCAAAGTAATCCCTCTCACAGTAATTTCAAATGTAAATTGGCAATTTGGGCAACAAGAAGATTTTACGTATAACAGGTGTTGCGGCTAATTTATTCAATAGATCAATATTCAATAGGCCCGGGCTCGAAGGTTTGACGATTGATGAGGTAGAAGGTTTTGTTCCTTTTATTGTAGAGCCTCAATTCGGTCGAGTGCGATGCAGCAATTTCGGTGCAGCGCAACATTTTTTGTACTTTTGTTTTAAATTCGTTGTGATTGTGGATAGGTTCTAGGAATACCCTAGATAGAATGATGCGATTTTATTTAATGAAACTTTTTTCATAATTCTGGGTGACTTTTCAGAATAAATTATAAATAGCCTGGAAAAGTTCTCAACCAACGTCTATGACATTGGATGGGTCATTTATTACAATTTACTATAATATTATGCAATAATAAATATTTAAAAAAAATTGAAAATAGTGTATTATCTTCTACCAAGCCAAACGTATATACCTAGTCAGGTCATAAATTCTGTCACATGTTTAATATAAAATTATTGGAACAAGTTTATTTATTATGTAACCATTTATATACCAAAATGAACTTAACAAAACATAGATTCTTATGACAATAAAGTTTATTCAAAATGACCTCCGTGATTTTGAATACAGGCCTTCAATCTGCGCGGCCAGTCGTCTATCGCAGCACGAACGAGGTCCATGTCAATATCGGCTGCTGCCTTAATCAAGGATGTCTTGAGTGACTCCAAATTGGGATGAGGCTTTGAGCACGCCTTTTCCTCCAAGTGTTGCCATATCTTGTAATCTAACGGACTCAAATCTGGACTGGAGGAGGGCCAGTCTTCGTGCCGGATGAAGTCGATTTCACGCGCCGCCAGCCAGTCTTGTGTGCTCTTCGCTCTATGAGCTGGCGCCGAATCTTGTTGGAATACCCAGTGCCTGTTATTGAACATGGTATGAGAAACAGGTTCCACAAGGTCCTTCAGGACTGTATTTTGATACACAACTGCATTCGTTTTTACACCTTTCTCACAAAAATGTACCTCTGTTAAGCCCCAATAAGAAACTCCCAACCATACCATGAGCGAGGATGGAAAATGACCTCGTTGGACACGCGGAATACGGTTGCTCGCTTCTTCACTACTGTGTGCGTACACCTTATCATTTTGTTTGTTGTAGCTCTCTTCTACGGTAAAAATTTTTTCATCCGAAAAAAGAATTTCTCGATATATTTTCTCGCGTACCGCTTCAACAAAGCGCGGCATCTCTTCAGTCTCAGGTCCATTAGACGAGCATTTAAACGATGTCCTGTTTTTCTTCGATATGCCCGAAGCCCTAAGTCTTCATTTAACACCCTTTTCACCGTGGTTCTGCTTAACCCCATCTGAAGGGCCAACAGTTTCTGCTTACGTTTGGGATTTCTTTGAATTCGCGCCTTCACAGCTTTTATCACTGCTGGAGTCCTAACAGACCGAGGGCGACCACTTCTTGACCTGTCATCTACACTAGAGTCTTCATTGTATCGTTTGATGGTACGATAAACGAATCTTTTGGTTATATTCAAATTTTTCAGTATGTCAAAAATTTGAATTGGCGCGTAACCGCAACGATGCAACGCAATAACTGCAACACGGTCTTCTTTAAGCGTCCACTCCATATTTAAAAATGAGTAAAATTCTAAAAAGTATACATTTTTATTTTCATGAACAATTCGAAATTCGAATTCAATAAACTTTTTTGTGGCCAGCATTCTAAAAGAAAAGTTTTTACTGTGTGACAATACTTATGACCTGACTAGGTAATTATACGTTTGCCTTGGTAAAAATGAATAAAAACTAAACACTATACAATTTGTGTTTACTTTTTCTTTAATAAACGTTATCTTATCTTAATGTTCATAATAACTAACACGATAACTCTATCAATAAAATTCTATACGGTTACAACCACTAATAAGGTGATTTGTTTACATTATTTCTCATTTACTTAATATGGATATGATTACATATAAAAAATATCGTAAATCACAGAATGGATTAGGAAAAGGAACAGCTCTATTAAAATATCTATACGTACTACTAGTATGTGTCCTTATTTCTTGCGTACGACTCTATGACGTATTTTAAATTCGTAGAATTAACTTTTTGAAAATGTTTTCTGTTATTCTCAAAATATTTTTTTTATATAAATATATTTAAAGTATTTCTACTTTGAAACTTGAAAATGGCAAAATGTTTTCAAAATACAAATGTAAGTACAAAATTATACTCATCGTTTTAAGAATAACGTCGATGTTATTTGAAAAAGCAAACTGAAAATACATTTTAAACATAAAAAAAATATTATCTGTATCTTTACTGAGATACATTTTCAAAAAGTTAATTCTACGAATTTTTATTTCAGTTTTTATAATACCAGCCCCTTTAGCACCGTTTAATATTGACATAAGAGCAACAACTTCCGTCCCACTCTCAAGACTAAACTGACATAAACCATTCATAATTTGTGCCATTGTAACCGTAATTCATAATTTGTGAATTATCATAAATTAATTCTATGAATTTATATTTCAAAATTTGTCAAATAGCGCGAGCGAGAGAGTGTCACTCGATATATACGCTCTTAATATGTAATCTGTGTCGTAAAACAAACCAATTCTTCCATTATCGATTATATTGTAAATTTTGGTTCGTTTTAAATGAACATTTACTTTATTTATAGCGCATTTATTCAAGTTTTGTGTGAGTTTACCTAATGGATGTTCTTCTTTATGATGGTTGTCACATATATTATACTAATATACTTGTTTTATTGTCATTTATGTACATTATTTGGTTAAATTTTATATGAAAACTATTATACTGGTTTAATTTTATTACTGTTTTGATAGATGGGTGATTCCTGAGAGTCAAAATTTTACGTGTCTGGGGGAATAAACTACCCGTAACATAAAAATTCTACCCAAAGGTATTTTTTTCCTGTTAGTCTAAGGTTCAATCTACTTAATGCATGATAGACATCAGGTTATATTTAGCTGCAAGTATCTAAAAAAAAATGTAAAAGCCCTGTAATTTGATTACCGTGGGCTGTCCCTTACACATTTTCGGAACAAAATATATTTTTTACACTAATTTATAAAAGGAATTTAATTAATTCCTGTGATCAAAGCTGTAAAGGGTGAACTGTTATATGATCAAAAAAATACGCGAAGGCTGTACTCAGCGTAGTTTTAGAAAAAATAACAAATTTAGGTTTGTCCCCGGACAAAAAGTGATTCCCATGGCGCGCGACATAACTACCCACATTTCACAAACCACAATACTTAGAAGCTTGTACGCACGCTATTGGCTAACTTCGATTGCGCTCTAAACATAGTGAAGAGAGGCTCCTCCTCTCGTTGTTATAAACTGGATTTACGAAGGTGAGAAATTGATTACCGTGGTTTTGGTTCACTAGATCATTGATTACCTTTTCCATGTTTAAAAATATTTTTTTATCCATTACGGTTTTTTGACTAGGGTGTGCAGTTAGTAAAAGGGTATTGTTTATCATATATTTTATTAATTTTGGTCTATAATTATGGTATTTAAAAATATTGACAAAAAACTATACAATTTTGATTTACATGGTATTGATTCTCATGGTATTTTACCACGGTGATCAATTTTCCCCTGAGTTTTCTTGCGCATTCTTTCACTTTTTACCCAACTACAGCGAAGCCGCAGGTATGGAAGTGATTTTGACAGTTTATATTTTTATATTTCATTATTTCAGATATTTTTTTTTATATTGTATACATCAGATTTTTTTTATATTGTACTATAGTAGACAGACCACATTAAAAAGTCGCTCAGTGAGCTATGGAGAGGGCTATACTCGGGGTTTCTCTACGTGATCGAATCAGGAATGAGGAGATGAACCAAAGTCACTGACATATCTCCGCGGATCAGGAAGCTGAAGTGGTTATGGGCAGGCCACATAGCACGTAGAGCGAATGGCTGATGGGGTCGAAAAGTGTTCAAGTGGCTACTACAGGCAAGCAAACGCAGCGTAGAACGTCTACCCACAAGTGTGGCAGACGACCTTATTTAGGTCGCTGAAAGACGCTTGAAGCAGGTCGCTTTCAACACCAGTGTTATATATGGAGGTCTAAAGGGGAGGTTTATGTTCAGCAGTAGACGTCTTATGGCTGAGATGATGTATGATGAAAAAATAAAACGAAACTATGGGCTGACTGCAACTTTCAGTCCAGATTAACCTAACTAATGATAAATGTACAATCTGATGACAGCTTCTGGAGTGAATCCTGTCAGTGACTGTGACTGAGAACTTAATCTCATATTCTAGGACTATATATTCAATATTTTTACATTGTTTAAGACTGCAATACGTTGATTTTATTTAGTTTACATGATTATTATATAGAGAGCCAATATAGACCTTTTTAATACTTTATGTTTGGTGTATATCTGTTTGGATCACCGTTTTTAATCATTTCTATTTTATATGATTAGTATGTAGAGGTCAATATTTAAATAATAACATAGAATTCAAACAAAATAGTTTTAATTTTGATTCCCATGCCACACTTTATTGATTCCCGTGGCACCAAAAATTTAAATTTAAATATCTTCTGAAGAAAACAAGTTACAATGATGCCTATTTGATTGATGTAATTATAATTATGGGAAATTTGATGTTTTACATGTAAAATGCAATAATACTTTGATTTAAAATCTGCCACGGAAATCACTTAAATACGCCCGATCTCAGGATTTACCCAGATATGACACAATTCGCATTGTTTTCTATGTATTATAGACACGAATAGTTTTAAATTGCATCTGTCTGCTATATAAAGGTTATATGTGCGATTGTTTTTTTTATTAACTTTTTTTTTGTTTTCATTGCACATATTTATTGCGCTATTAATTTAATTAAAAAATAACTCCTCACAAAGTTCACAATTAATTTAAAGTTATTCACTGAGATAATTGAATTTGTTTGTTATTCACTTAATAGATCTGTCATTGGCATAAGTAGTTCAAAGCTTCGATGTTTAATTATAATTTAATGACTAGTGAAACATCTCGACTTCGCTCGGCTGTATAAAATCTTTTATTATTTTAAAAGTTTTGGGATATACAAAAAAAAAATGCATTTGGGATGTGTGCCTATGTTGTGATATTCAGTGTAGCCAGGGAGCGATTATAACGCCTTCTAGGTTGAGTCTACTACCATCTACGGCCGAATCGTCGCTTAACATCGCGCAAAATCGTGGTCATAGGATAACCCGTGAAAAAAATCCCGTAGCCTATTAAAAGTTGCATATTATCTAAAAATGTTTTTTCCGGGATACATCCATAATATTATTACTACTATTTATTGAAAAAAGCCAAAAATAGCTAGCTTGTTTTAATATGCCAAAGTATGCATTTTAGAAAAAAATAAGCGTCAGCTGCGACTGATAAAATTTTACAACTAAAACTATTCAAGTCAAAAATCTCACAAAAGCTTAAAATATGAAAATTCCAGAATATCTCCGAAGGTTTTCGATCCAACCCCAGACATCTGATATTTGACATGGCATGAAGTATTTGATTTCGATTGAAAGGAATCCAATTTTGGAGTATCAAGCACTGTTTTATTGGATCGCTAGTCAATTGGGAAGGTAAACACGGAGGCTTCAATTTGGGAATGATTGACTTTGCTCTAGGAATAGGATCACATAATAAATTCAAGTAACGCTGAATTATTTTGTAGGTTGGCTCTGGTATTCTGTCAAATGAATAATATTATAGGTGACGTCAGAAGAATAATATTTTATAGACGATGTTTAGGGGTATAGGTATGTTCGAAACCCAATTCCATCGGCCCATCATCTTCATCTCAGCCGTAGGACGTCCACTGCTGAACAAAGGCTCCCCTTTGGACTTCCTTATGTACCGGTTGGAAGCGACCTGCATCTAGCGTCTTCCGGAAACCTTTTTAGGCTGCGTTTCCACCAAAGATGTGCGAGGATACGTAGCGAGGGATGTGTTTGTAAAGAACCAATAGAATTGCTTCATTTACCTCACCTCGGTCAGCATAGCTCTGGTGGAAACGGCTCAGCGGAGCTAGATTTTTGCGCATACAAAACAAGCGAGGGATGTATACGAGGGATGTGTGCGAGGGATGTGTTGCGAGGAATGTGTGTTGAGAAGGATGCGTTGCGAGGTTTGCGCACCTCCGTCGTCACATTTCACAGCTTCGCAACGCATCCTCGCACCACACATTAATGCGCATTTTTACAGCTCCACTACACATCCTCGTAGGCACATTTTCATCGCACATTTTTGGTGGAAACCTCCACACATTTTCACATCACAGCTAGACATCCTCGCACGACACATTTCCATCGCACATCTCTGGTGGAAACGCTGCCTCATAAGGTGTTCTGTCCACCTTGTGGCGCGGCTAAATAATTATATGAAGACGCCGCGCCGTGCCACGCCGCGCCGCTGCAATGCAGTTGCGGTGTAGTGCGTTTGCAACTTTAGTAATAGTAACTATTCTTTTCCTTTAGTATGCACAACGCACACTGCAGATGGATACTTCGCCTACAGCAGTGTGCGATATATAAGGTACACTAGCTTAATTTGTAATGCGATCCGATGTGGAGTGGCCCGCCTAGTTTGCGTCAGCTTTATATTTTCTCTCCGGACAGATTAGCAACTATGATGCGTAACCAAATGAGTTGCCAAAAATAAAAGCCTAGATTCTCAACCTCTTGCGAAACACGATGAATATATTTTTTGCAACTAGGTATATTTAGGTAAAGATTCTAACTTGAGTGAAAAAAAAAACTGGCTGGCACCAACCTCGTAACACAGGATCCTTTTTCTCTTCCTCCTGGGCCCAGGGTGCTGGTGTGTCTCCACGTCTTGGTTGGCTGGATGTAGTTTTCTTCACTATTTTATATAACTTCGCGGCAGGCACGCACATATAATTAATTTTAATTTAATTTCGAGCGCGGACGCACGGCGTCCATTGAGAGTTTTTGACAGGAAGGTAGATTTTTTTTTTTTGAGAGGGCGCTGTCAGGGTTGCGCCGTAGGTTGTGATATTTGCCAATGCCATAATAAAAAATGTAGTAAGCATTAAACGCGGAGTTGTTTGTGCTAGTTTACTAAACAAGTAGGTTAATAATTCTCGCGCCAAATTGCTCAAATCATTTCCTACCGGTCTACATACGTCATAAAACCTATCTCCATTATAAATTTCAAGCCAAGTGTTCAGTGGTTTAAGAAATCAGTCAGTCAGTCAATAACTCTTTCCTTTGTATCTAGATTATTTTAAACTCAGCCTTTGATATATCTGTTTTGCACAACCCACATCTATTCCTATGCCTAAAAGCAGAAAAAAATATATTTCCAATACGATGACAGGCTTTTTAGGTCTCAAAAAGTCTATCTAACGTACGGCCTATAATAACCGCGCTACGTTCACAAATTCAACCAGCCATTTTTCAGAGTTAAAATAGGGATGACAACAAGTAAAAACTTTTAAAATCTATTAAGTGCGTCAGCTAAAATTATATATAAAAAATAATAAACACCTATTTTTTTTTGTTTGTCATTGACAATAAATGAAAACCACTGATATAAGATAAGATAAAGCTTACGTCACACTAAGCCGGTAAAGCGAACGCGATCCGGGATGGAATTTTTGTAATGTTCTAGTTTGTATGTTACCTGTCACATATAAAGCGGACGCGGGCAGGAACAAAATGAAAATCGTGACCGCAGTGTGACGTTAGCTTAAGAAAATTCTTTATTATCTCCACAATTTGTACAATACCCAAAGCTCACAATCCCCCAAAAATTTCACTCCAAAAATTATTTATATAAGGTATTATTTAATTATTTTTTGGAGAGAGACGTACGTCATATTATATAATTATTTAAGTACAAATCGTACGTAAAATTAACGTCATGACCTCCGCAACTTTACTCGTTATTTTATAAAATTTATCACTTAAAAATACGTGTACAACATTTTTCAATATTTTTTATTCGTTATAAATCCCTGTCTGGCTTCGCTGAAAATCACGCCAGTCACAATGACCGCTTGGCGTCACGGTTTTGTCCAGTGGGTGGTTAACTAGCCACGGCCGAAGCCACCAGTAATCTACCTCTACATTACCTATAGCCAAAAATTTTTTTTTGTTGCCATCCCTATTGTGTATGTCGCGTTGTACGGAGGCTCTTCGGTTACGACACAGTCGGCCGTATCAATGGCAACTTGCCAATGCCTGCATGCAGTGCACTTGCATAAGCTGTATATCTTTTGGCTTAATTATTTGGGATATTGCTGACTATTTAGGGTTAACGAGATAAACCTTTGTACCTTTAGAAGGAAATTAAGCGTAGACATTTTGTTTAAAGGTTTTCTTTTTACGCTTCTGTCAACAAGGAAGCCTTATAGTTTCGCTTTGTCCGTCCATCCGTCTGTTTGCGGCTTTACGGAGAGACTATATAAAGAAGTCTTAGAAATTTGCACAAATTATGAATGAATGAATAGGCAGGGGAAGAGAACGATAGAAAAAATTAAAATTAATTAAATTAATTAATTACTTGTGTAGGTACTTCCCATAGATGAGTAATGGGGATGATTTTTTTTTCTGTCTGATCTCATCATGTGGGGTATCGTCATTTAAAAGATATTTAAGTTTAAATCTTTATTTTTTGGGCGTCCCCCCTTCTAATATATAAACTATTGACTTTTAAACACTAAAAATTAGTACAATGCTTGCCAAGATTTCACAAAGATGTAAAATTGTGGGTGCACTGCGCGAACGCTTCTTACTCAAAAGATGTTAAGACACTTCAGCCTAGTAATTTCACTAGCTACAGTGCCCTACCGAAGCACAGTAATGTTTGCACAACACTGCTCAGGCGGTAGAGAATAGCTGGTACTGTTGGGGTATCCACCTAGTCGACCTCCTGCAAAGGAAGGCTAACGATGATGATGATGGATTGCCAACGATGATGATGATCAGATTTAACATAAATAACTTAAAGCACAATTTCTTACATAAAAACCTTTCGTAAATTCTTAAAAGCATTGTTTTAATTTGGCTCCAGATGAAGTATTTTAATAATTCACTCGCATCCTGCGGCTTGGTCGTCAACACTCGTAAAACAAATATAAAAGTAAGATGAAGATGAAATCTTATTTATTTAGTCAGTACATGAGGTTGTAGAGGTAAGGTTAGTAAACCTTCTGAACAAAACCGTGTCTTCAAGCTGTCACTATATAGATTTACTTATAGAGAAACAAAACAGAGCAATACAAAAAATAATCTGTTATTACGGATATATACGTCAGACAAAAAATGAAAGCGTATTAAATTCTTACTGTGATCTAGCCCTCAAGCACAGACGCCGCGTAGACTTCGGGATTATTCCGGTCCAAAATCGCTTCTCGTTTTGCTTGCACCCACTGTCAAATTTTAACAAAATTTTGAAAAAAATCTTGATAATTCTTACGATGCCAGTACAAACTCAAATACAACTTCAATTTTTTGTTAATTTAGCATCTTTTGGGCGTCTCATAGTGGCGTTTTTGAAAATAAAAATGTGTTTATAGGTTATTTTTTTTGCTTACGTTTTGCTGCACCGCCGTCTCTTTTTTGTGTAGAATTTAGACCCTTGTCTTGTTTTGAGCTGTCAAGTCAACTGTCATCCCATACATTCACAAATGTACAATGTATGGGATGACAGTTCTACTCTTGAAGTTTCGTCGGGATCCCGTGTGTCATGCTACGGCCACTGTGTATGACTTTTAGATGACAGGTATGTAACGTATGTATGAATTGCCTGTAAAGGTCCTAACTAGCGCATTAGAATTTTGATTGGTCATGCGGTTTTGGAATGTACGTACATCTAGTATTCTGACCTAAACGTTGCACCAGTGACAGAGAAATTAAAGAGTGGAAGATTGTCCTGGTATGGACATATGTATTATGCGGAGGGATGAAAATCATGTTACCAAAAAGTCCATGGTATGGTAGGTGGTAATCCGGGAAGGGGGCGGCCACAAAGTAAACCTAGAATGGGGGTCAAATTCCTAAAAGAGTATTTACTCGTATATCTATACTATATTAAATTCTAGTAATTCTAATGTACTGATAACTTCCTATACATCCAGTCCCAGTTTCCCGACTTGAAAAATTATGTTTTACAGGACAACACGCCATCTTATTAATGTTTTATTAGGAATTCTCCGTTCGCTCGGGCGGCTCCGATTCTTTGTAATTCTTTTCCAAATGATTCTCTCGCTTTTTTTATTCGATTTGCATGAAATAATTCACGGAATTTTGTTTATTTCCTGAATAAATTATGTTTCTCATCAAAAACTTTATTGATGAATTTGTGATTTATTATATTTTTATGTTATTTAAAATTATGTTAAATAAAATTACCTGGTTTTGAGATAAATGACCTATATAAAATTGGTCTTTGTTTAAGTTATTTAGCAAGGCAAATGGTCAAAAACTCTAACAAATAGCAAAATAAACTTTTTTTTGTTTATACTCGAACAGAATAGGATACCCTACAGATACTGTCAGACTCAAATCACATTTTTAGGTAACGATTCATATTATATTCAAATATGTTATATTGAAGCACTTTTCAAGTCAATTTTGCAATTATTTTATTTTTTTAGGACGCTAATTTCGAAAAGCTCTGAGAAGAACGAGCAACAAGTGAAATAAAATAAAACTTTTAAAAAACAAGCTTTTATTGTTATTACCAGCACTAAAGTACTCGTCAAAAGGAATCAAATGAGCCCAAACTCGATGGGGTTGCGTCGTTTATTTACGGAGTTCCTATGGCCATCTTACAGCTCCATCATCAGATCAGCTAGATGCCATAATAATATTGCATTGCCATCCCATTTATGCATGCATGCAAAATTTCAGCTTAATGGGATATCGGGAAGTGGGTCAAATTATACTTGCAAGATTTGTTTACAGATAGACAGACAACAGACAATTAAAAGTAAATTAAAGCTTGTAATCTAATATATAAAATTCTCGTGTCACAGTTTTTGTTGCCATACTCCTCCGAAACGGCTTGACCGATTATGATGAAATTTTTTGTGCTTATCCGGTATCTATGAGAATCGGCCAACATCTATTTTTCATCCCCCTAAATGTTAGGGGTAGTCCACCCCTAATTTTTTTATTTTTATTTTTTAGACAAAATTTTTAATTTCTATTTTTTTATGATACAACATACAAAAATACATACAATCCTCAATTTTTACCCTTCTACGATTAACCCTTATTTTTTAATAGCCATTTTAGTAATTTAATCATTTTTCCTCTCCGTTCGAAAACTGATCAATCGTCATTTAATTAGTTATCCCCGTCAGATGTCTACAGGTGTCACTTCTGACCCAGTAAACAGCACGGAGTAGGGATGAGAACGAAGCCGGTCTTCTTTCTTTCTCACTCCCTACACAGTTGTCGGCCATCATTATTGTTTATGCATCAAGGTAGTAGTAACGTTGACAATTATTATTTTGCTATCTCAGTGTAACTCTCATATTAACTTTTAATCATTCCTATTTTATCAATAATAATTAAATTATCAATTTTGAGTGTATTTTGCACGATTAGTTAATCGAGTGATTTTATAACCTCAAAAGTACTCAACACGTGACACGAGCTTTCAATAACAACGGATTTTGTGTTGTAAGTATACTTTTTTTTATTTATATCGAAAATGTTGTTGATCTTATAAAAATGTAATTTTAATTTAATTTTATTAAAAAAATGTAATTGAACAATTAAGATTTTCATAGTTTCCAAAAAATCAATCATTATGAATCTTTATTTTGAAATGTCAATGGAAATATTGGTTGTATGAAAAAATTATAAGAGACAATGTTTTCATAAAATTTAATTTTTTACTTTTGTTTGAAAAATTTTTCCATAAAATAATGCTTATTTCACGCATATACCACATTCTTACATACATACAATATACACATTCTTAAACACATACATACTTCCAATAAGTAAGCTATTTTTTGTCTACACTAGAAATTACTAGGAAATTATTTATATGGCAAAACAACGTTTGCCGGGTAAGCTAGTCATAATATAAGTACACATCCATCTCAGAAGCATGAAGCTGAGCATATATGCCTTTTGCCTAATTTAATAATCTCGTAGAAAAAAAAATACTTTATAGTAAAATTGGCAAAGACAAAATCAAAGGAACCCCTCAATCCAGGAGTAGTATTTGTTCTTCATCCCGGCACTAAATATTATCATCCCCCGGGAACAGACCGCCATCGATACTGGAACATTCCGAGATAAGTCCGTTTATTAGGGAAGAGGAAACGATGGAATATTACTCCGATTTATTTGAGCTTTTATTGACTATTTGTTTTAAATCTTTCGGTTTTGTTTGCTTCCTTTCTCGATGAATAAAACTGTTTTTGGCAGTTGAAAAAAGAACAGCAATCACTCTTTCAAAATTGGTTATAATAGGTTGGCCTTTGACCACGATTACGCTTGGTCTTAAGTGATGATTGTAGCAGACTGAAACCTATAAGGCGGGATATATCCCTCCCTGAATTCACTGAACATCGTGCCGGAACTTAGTCGTTATGTCAGCTTGGCGACACGGCAACTAACCACAGCCGAAGCTTACCAATAGTATTTAAAAAAAACTATTACTAATTACAATCATTGCTGTGGGATCGAAAATAATAATAATAATAAAAAGAATAAAAAAAAAAGAATAAAAAGAATAAAAATTACTTTATTGCCAAAAACATATCCGCTTAACAAATTTATAATATAAAAATTTACATACCAATTTACATACAAGTAGTAATATAATAGTATATTAATTAATTGTTGGCAATGGAAGCAGACTCAGCTTGTAACCACGTTAACTAGGCTAACGTAACGTAATAATTATGTCGCTCTTTAACACGGGCTAAGCCCGCGTCTTTTTATAGGCGTACACGGAGACAAAAAGTCCAACGCGCAGAGGCCCTTTTGAGCTTTTAATATAAATGTAATGGGTGACACTTATTGGAGTCTGTCTGTGAGCGCCAAGTGACAGGACTATTGCTAATTAATGGAAACTACTTGACCTAGGCTATGGATGTGTATTCTAAATGGATGGTTAATGAGGCTTTTGCTAGGACTACGGCACCTGCCACTTCCATCCCATTAGGAAATATATAGGCAGGTGAGGACTCGCCACTTACTAAACGGGCCCCCATAAAGGCCGGCATTACATAGCCGACGAGAAGGGCAACGTTGGTGCAAGTGGCTGGAGGGGGAGAGGTGTCCCTGGACTTTAAACACGTAGGCCAACTCGCCACTTATAATTATTATTATTATATTTAGCCTATACTGTCCCACTGCTGGGCAAAAGCCCAAGTCTCTCCATATATCGCGATCAAACGCTGCCTCTTGCCAGCCCGTCTGGTGCGCGTCCAGATCATCACGCCATCTCCATCATCTGGTGCCTATTCTGTGGCAACCTTTGCCCAGCGGTCAGGATGCATGCGGATTGTGTGACCCGCCCAGCCTCATTTTAGTTTGGCAACCTTAGCACCTACATCTATTAAGCCTGTTTTAGCCGCAGCGTGGGGTTACGTACTCTATAAATAAAAATATAAACTAAAAAAGAATGCATAATTTATTGTTAAAACATTGCAAATCAAAAATCCAAACCTCAACGACGTTTTTTATTTATATAAGTAAGGTAGTATTTAAATTTTAATGAATGAATAGTTAGGTAATGTCAATAATTAAAGATTAATTTTAACAAGTATTTTATTAATTAAAATATTCCAAAATCCAAAACAGTACCTAGTATAGTGATTGTATGATATAATAAATTCTACGCTGTAAAATTCATTTTTAAAAGCTCAAAGCAGCCTTTTCCTTCATAAATATTCATTAAAGCCTCAAGCTCTTGAAAACACTATAAAAGAGTACTCGATGAACGATTGTTCAACTAAAAAACATCGGACACAGAAATGCTATTAGAAGTATTTTTACTTCGCCCATCGGTTTCAATTAAAGATCGTCCAACTTCCAATATGTGCCACTGGGAAACTTTATTATGCCTTATTTAGATTGATCTGGTGAATTTTGTTAATTTACTTGTACTTACACTGATCAGGTGAGTAAATAGTATTTTTCCTTGCATATTAACTACACAAGTGTGATAATTGTAGTTTTGATTCTAATTGGTATTCGACAAAGATTTATAAAATCTAATAATATAAAAAAACAACTTAAAAAGATAACTCTACGTGTTCTCAAGTAAATGGGTCTCGATAGACAGACAGACGGACAAACGAGTGGTTTCGTTTTTTTTTTCCTCTATAGGTAAACCCTAAAATAATCAAATATTGGCGCCTAACCAAAAAAAAACATGAGTCGATAAATGCATTTGTCTTGCAGTGAAACGGCATGATCGTTGAGCTCAATTCAGATGACTTCTTGCCATAACAAGCATTTCCAGAGCAAAAGTGTTAAGTCTACAGTCACTAACTGTAATAGCAACATTTAGTAAATTGATCCTTCTCCAAACAAACCATCCTAGTCTTCAAATAAAGACGATTAACGCCAGCGCTCAAACGCTTCAACACTAGCAATTAAAATTTCACAAACGCGATCCAGCAACCGCATCAAACGAACCGGACTGAGCCGGATCAATGCAAATAAGCCATAAAAACGGCTTCTATTGGTATAAGTGAGTCTGAAACGCGTACGAAGGGTTCCGTACCATTATCTAAATAAAAAGGAAAGAGTGACTGATCGACTAACTGATCTATCAACGCACAGCCTAAACTGCTGGACGGATTGGGTTGAAATTTGGAACACGGATTTAATGACGTAGACCTCCGCAAAAAAAGGATGTCATGCGGGCAATGCCGCGAGCATAAGCTAGTAGCTAATAAATAAAAACGACAATTATTTTTTAAACGATAATTATTAACGGCAAAATAAATAACAGTTTTTGTAAGAGAGTCCTTTATTTTTCTGGTTTTAGTACTTGTTAAAGTGGTTTTTCACCTTACCTGAATAAGTGATTTTTTGAGTTAATTACTTTTAGTTCTTCATGTAGGTAAGATGTGAAAATTGCGACTATCTCACTATCACGGTTCATGAAACACAACCCGGTGATAGACAGACAGACAGACGGACAGTAGTCTTAGTAATAAGGTTCCGTTTTGACCATTTGGGTACGGAACCCAAGAAACGGTTTCTATTGGAATAAGTGAGTTGGCATTAGTAGAGGAATTTACGCGAGTTTTATGGCCACTTGAATTACAATGGGTGCCGCGCTTATCCGCAGATGGTATGATAATAGATCGTGCTGTTTTGAGTGCGAATTTGTAATGATTGTACCTTTTTATTGGGATTAGGGTCGATTAAGTTCGCGGAAACTCGCGGTACCGACAGCAGGGAGAAATGGTATCTTCCACTACCTACGGATAAGATGAAAACTTTATGTGAGATAAGCGATGAGTGAGAGTGAGGTGGGTGAGTGTGTGTGAGTGATGAGCGTGAGCTTTGTGAGTGTGTGTGTGTGTGTGTTTGTGAGTGTTTGTGAGTGTGTGTGTGAGTGATGAGTGTGAGTTATGTAAGTGTGTGTGTGTGTGTGTGTGTGTGTGTGTGTGTGTGTGTGTTAAGTTAGCGATTTTACTTGCTACCTCTATATTGGTGGTAGGTTAAGGCCGTGGAAAGTTACCTCCCACTGAACAAAACTGTGTCGCCTAGCGGTCATGATGCGGCTATAAATGGTGCCAGACTAGACCTAGAAGGCGAGATAAATTATAATCATTCTGTTTTAAGCGTTGCGTTGGGATGCAACCCGTTCTAGTTTGCGCTTAGCTTAAGAGAAACAATCGATTAATACCATCTGATCGTCCTATTCAGTTCGATCCAGAACCAATCTCTCAAGACACCTTTCACAAGCTGAAAGCTGAAGGTAGAAGCAAGCTGTAGTGAAAGTTGTGTGGATGTCCACCAACACTAACGAGCATTTCTCGCAACTAACCATTCTACTCATTGTTAATGCAGTTCAACATCAAATTCAATACATCTCCTGTAGAACGTCGATTCGCATCACGAACTAACAAAGCCCGGGCCTCGTAAAAAGCTGATAAAAAGCTGCTATTTTGGCAACGCTCCGGCAACTTGCCACTCTGGCGCGTAATCTTCGCGCAAGTTGTGAATCCCCACACTGAGAGTGTTCTTATGAGTACATAGTGCACTTTGTAACAGTAGGGATTTTTGTATGTAAACTTGCAATATAAGCCAAGAGGTTCCTATGAGGCTCTTTGCTATATCACGACCTGTTTTGGATTTCCTTAGATACATAATATTCATTGACTTGACACATACCTACCATTTATTCTGATGTCTTCTTTATTTCATCCATTTATTACAGTGATGCATATCACTCAAATTGAAGATTTACCTCAGTAGTATTCAGATTTAAGCACTATAAATTAGTTCAAAGCATGCCCAACAGCAAGAGGCAAATCGCCAAAGATAAAGATGGAGCGGTTTTCTGTCAATGCAATAAACTGCATTATAAAAGCGTCGTGATGATCGTTTTTGAACTTTTGTGAAACCATTGTCCTTCAAGTATATTAATATATATATTCATCTCCTTGCACGGTTATCTGGAAGAGATCGCTTTCAGTAATAAGACCGTCAATTAATTGGTACTATTACTATTAGTTTTAGTGGTAATAAATTTTCCTTTTCTATGTTATGTGGTATCTTATCAACTGTACTTAACCTACTGCACCAATGACGCTGCATCCAGAGGTTATTAAACGAGAGTGGATCAACCGAAAAAGGTTAGGCAACAATAAAAAAACGTAAAGGAGGTAAAGATCCTGCGGCGAGCTTTGTTTCGGTCGCCCATTGTTTCCTCAACGCTCCGGAAACGTTGAATGGGGCGATTTTTCAGTCGAGGAAGCGAGTGAATTTTATGTTGACGGCTTCCATTAGGCATCCAACTGGATACGTCACTGTCGTCGCCCTGCTGGAAAAAAATAGACCACCGAGCACAAAACTAGTTTTTTTATGCTAAATAGGCCTAAGTCTGACCACATCTCACCAGATGGAAAGTGCAGATGTTACAATAGAGGTTATCACTATAATGTGTGTATGTACTTGTGTGAGTAGATATTATATTGTATGCGAGTGTTTGATAACATTGTCGCAGTGACGTTTTTAAATATTGGATTGCTTCTCCCCGTAAAAACTGGCAGACTTTTTTGCAAAGAAATCCTGGAAGAAATCGCCCTAAGCGATAAAGGTGAATTATAGACCTTAATATAGTTTATTTTGAATTATTTTTTTGGTCTCAATAAAGAGTATTATTGTACTGTATCGTGCCCAGGTCGTCTCTCTTGGTGGTCAAATACTCAAAGGATTTTTAAGTCGAAACGAGTGAATTTTATGTTGACGGGGACGGAATGATGGCCGATGCTTCGGGAATTCCACTCAGCCTCTTAATTTGACCACGCTTTGTTTTAAACGTGTTTGGGGTAGATTAATTGATATAATTGTTGAGCTGTTTTTATCAATGTCTGGATCTAGATCCTTTTTTGTGGTCCTATTGGCGAGGAGCAAATGGCAACCTTTCTTTTTGCACTTTTTTTTGTGCAATAAATTCTACACGTTATTTACTTTTTTATAAAAATCGAACCAACATTTTGGTACGTACTCGTAATAATAATAAATATGTAATTCATAATAAATAATAGTAAGTATAAAACATAAAACTTTTAAAATTCACATGTTTTCGCACGATTTTTATGTGATTTCCAGTTTGGTGAGATTATCGTTTTTTAACTCTAACAACTATGAAATAGTTTTATTAATTATTAAATGAAATTACTAATAATATCACATTATTATAAGTATCTCATATTTACCTATTGTTAATATATTTCCAAATTCAATCAACCTACATATATTATTGTGTGAATGAATGATTTCATAAAAATATATAGTATAAAAAGTTTGTGTATCTATCAAAATTAAAGGAATTGGGTCATAATGAAGCCTCTTAAAATAGTTCGAAAATAACTTCACAATTCGCGGAAAAGCTTACAAATTGCCTAATTTATCGTCTAAACTTTAAACGTATTATAACCAGCATAATATTTTAAGTACTTTCAGTAAAATACAGATGAAACTTAAATTTCATATCGGCCTTCCAGGAAGGTTTCAAACTTGTTTACTGATTCTGAAGGTTTTATAAATAGACACGTCAAACACATTGTTTTGTTATATATTTTTAAGGTTATGTAGCCCATGACCTTAAAAAATAGAATAATATTATTATGTACGTTTTTATACAATAAATGTTTTCAGATGGATTCGAGTTATGGTGGAATTTTTTAAATGAATGATATCAAAAACTAATAAATATTAAGCGAAAAAATCAAAAATTAAAAAATATTATTACGAAGCCGATTTTATGCTCATTTTTTTTTGTGATGAAGTAGAAGACGAGCAAGACGCTCTCCTGATGATAAGAGATAACGTTGCCCACAATCAGTACAGTGCTACGTAGGACTTCACAATTATGTGATATTCTAGGAGCACTGCACCAAAGCTTCTTACAAAACTCTTCTTATTTTCAAAATAAAACCAAACAAAGATATTACTTATTAGATATTTTTGTTTAATACTCATTTGTCATAAATAAAATCGGTTCACAAACGTCCGCATCTCTAAAAAAACATAAAAATCATAACCAACAATAGAACCTCTCTCTTTTTGAAGTCGTTTAAAACATGGAAGCCTGGTTTTATACTCGTACATCAAAAAGTTGTATGTACTTGAAGAAAATCTCACATCGGGCCCGATTGAGATTAAAAAAGTTTTGAGGAATAAAAAATTTAATTCCGCTGCTGCCGCAAAACAGACGCTTGACCGGGTATAGAGGAGTGACATATTGAATGTTTAGTCTATGACCGATTAGTCTTTGAACGCTGATTAATTACTATTATAAACGCTGATTAATTATTATTCATAGGTCATTGGTGGCAACGTAGTAATAAAAAAAATGCTTTTTATTCTAAAAAATAACCAAAGTAACCTTGCAACTTATTATGTGTATTTGACTGATGAGCGCATTTATTGCAGTATTGCGTAAGTCTTCGAATCTAATGTACCTCTATAATCTTGGTAGGTAATATTTCGAATGTAAAGGCAGTGGCGAGCGTAGAGCTCTCCGATCGTTCTTAAAAATACTTTAAATTACATCAGTTTCTTAGGGCATGAAATATATATAAAGCATATCGGTAGTATACGTAGGCATATATTATAACAATTTATTACACACTGAACAGCGGGGCTATTATATAGCCAACTAGCAAACCCGGCGAACTCCGTTTCGCCACCAGATGGCTTCGTTTTATGTAACATTTCGTTTGGTAATTAAAATATGAAGATTTTTTTTTGTTTTATATTTGAAAAGGAAAAATTTTATTTCATTTCACAACAGTAATAAAGTCATTTCGATTACAAAAATGAAGTGTTATTTAGTTGAACTTCTCTAAGTAAATGAAAGTGAATACAAAGTAAATACTGAATCGAAGCGTTATACGTGTCCGCAAATTATCCGTTTCATTGAAGTGCTCTTTGGTAAACCACTGGTTATGTGTGTTGTATATTTTACCTTGCAAGTCGGCATGAAGCCGCCTTCTCGAATGATATTAGCTCCAAAAGAAGTCATGCGAAAGCAGTTATTGTATTCAAGGATGTGTTGAAGAAAATGGCTAGAATCGGGATCACTTCCATCGAACAATGGTTTCAGTGGCTGTGGTGGTGTAAGTAATGGATCCAGTTTGACTTTTCCACTTGCGCAGCATAATCCAGCCGTTTCTCTTTTGAACTTTAACGCATTGCAATATCGGCATATAGTCGTCATTGGTCCAATATCTAAATTTTCATCATCACTGTAGTTTGCAGTGGGATCATATTGGAATGCCAAGCGATTGTATGATGCCAATGATCTTCGTGTGCTCACGCGTTGTCTCAATCGGTCATTTTCTCTTATTATATTTTGTCTTTCTTCGCTTAAGTTCTGTGAATACACTTGTTGCTGGCTTGCATGTCTTGTGCGGCGGCCGATGTTCGCACGTCGTCCTCTAGGCATTTTGGACTATGGACAGAGTGATGAATAGGGATGTTGACTAATTTTTGGAATTGCTTTTATATGATAGATAGACCCATTTCATAAATGTATATCATATTTTTATGCAAAAATATATGAAATTTCAATATAAAAATACGTTAATAAAAATGATTTTTTAAATACTGCCTAAAACGTTTCGAACTGTCATCTGACAGCGCGTGACGTCATACCACTGGCTGGTCCTTACGCTTCCTATGAAATGTTCCTGATTTCGACAAATTTTAATTATTCATAACTTAAAAACCACTGAACCGATTTTGATGCAACTTATGCTGTGCCCTTAGTTGGAGCATACTTAAACCAAAAATAAAGTCAATAACCAAAATGAATCTTATATTTTCAGAGAGACATTTTAGTTATTGACTTTATTTTTAGTTTAAGTATGGACCAACTAAGGGCACAGTATAAGTTGCATCAAAATCGGTTCAGTGGTTTTTATGTTATGAATAATTAAAATCTGTCGAAATCAGGAACATTTCATAGGAAGCGTAAGGTCCAGCCAATGGTGTGACGTCACGCGCTCTGATTGGCGTTCGCATTCGCGTAATAATAAGTAAATTTTTTTGAAATTAAAATTGATTTTATTCAATTTTGGCTTGTAAATAGATCCTTAAAATGTGATTTTAGGTTTTTAAATACTGTCTTTTATGTGAAAAACATAACTTTATATCAATTCGTAACATGTGTCAACATCCCTATTTAACCTCAAATTCACGATCCACATAATTTACACAGTTCAACTTACCACCTTAAAGACAAATGCCTGCTGTTGTTATTTAATAAAAATTTGCCCAAGAACACGCTTTTTTTTGTATTCATCCAAGGAGAGCCATTGGCTACTACGTTGCCAGTAATTCGAAATAAGGTTGCAATAAAACTTATCAATATCCTCCGCGCGGACACGGCCATTACCACCTTAAAGACAAATGCCTGCTGTTGACATTTGCCCAATACGCGCGTGGTTTCCAATTGAATAACTTATTTTTTTTACTTTTTTTTCATTTCTTTTGAAATTTTTCCTGAATTTTCTTTGCTATAAACCTCGCGGAGCCCGAGACCTTTCCAACGAATGCAAAACCGTGGAAATCGGTTCGTGCGTTCTGGAGTTATAGCGTCAGGGAGGAAAACCCGACTTATTTTTATATAGTAGAATAACTTTGATGTACATTACTGCGTTTGATATTTTACTTGTATTAATGAGGAGGTTTAAGCAAGTAATGTACATTAAAGTGGAAATTAAAATTAGTGGCATTGAATTAATCCTATAGTCCTGCAGGACTTTACAGTGTATGGTCCACGAATAACAAAGTTGTTTTAAGTATTTCCTCTGTTGCGGATAGGCAATTAAGAAATTCAATTTTCATCGGCTTTCGAGAGTGTACAGTGTCTGCGAGTTGATTAATCAGTTAGAAGGATTCTGTCTATACCTACTTTTGGGCCAAGAGCTAGCGAACAGCAGACCTCTGTCGTTTTATCAAAGTCAGGAGGATAAAGAAGATGTTATGGACAACGTGTTTCTAATGCCACTGGTGTTGAAGATGTTCATAGGCGACGGCAATAGCTTCCCATCAGGCTGGCCTTTTGCTTGTTTGTCTGTTTCTGACATAAAAAATCTGAAAGTTTCTGATAGAAGATGACACATTTTCAATAAGCGAAGAATAGAGGTATTAATGGTCCCCAAAAATGAAATTATTGTGATTGTTACTTGTGACTCTTGAGTAAGGAGCGTTGGTGCAAGGCCTAGAGCTAGATATTCACATAAGTGCGTTATCTCTTAACATCAGTAATAGAGCGTATTCTTATAAGCGTCTTCTTACTTAATCCCTTTAAAAAATTAACAGCAGATGTCAGGTAATAAGTTGTATGAAATTGGCTCTAATGTTCGTTATGGTATATGAGGTTATAGCTAAATTTTTAAATAGATAGGTATGTATTGTGATTTGACTCTAACAGTGTAAGTAGGGTAACCTGTTCTGTTGGAGTATAAACCCCAATTATTATTATGTCGCTCTTAAACACGGGCTTAGCCCGGGCCATTTTATAGGCGTACACGAAGACTTATTATTATTATGTATTTTTTTAACATTTTTTTTTTAATTACGAAGGTCTGCCGATCCCTGGCTCTTGTTCTATCTATACCTACTGTGCTCGGACCGCGGCGCGGCGGCTTTGTCATTGCAAATTGATTTTTTAGGTATCGAAGTTTGGATAAGGTTTTTGGAGACAGCTTTTAATAATGTTTGGATAAACCTTTACCTACTCTCCTGAACATTCACCTTAAAAATGAAAGTATCATTATAAATTGAAAATTTAAAAAAATGTTTAAAATAAATAGTTTTTAAAGGCTCTTTTATAGGGTCCCTGATACCAAGTATAGCAGTAACATTGCCCATAATATACCGATAGGCTTAGCCTTTTAAATTCTTTTTAATTAATTTAGTTAACTAGTTTCTATAGTCAGCCTAGCCACTCAAGCGTCCAAGCCGGGCGGGCGACACATGCTCCAACTGTCCACACATAAAAAAATCACTTTTTTTTCCGCCGGCGCGAGACCCGCTCATCAAAAACGATTACTACTGAAAAACTGCTAAACCTACATTAGAATAAAAAATACTAACGTAAAGCTCAAAGAATCCAGAATTTAATTTAATTACAAGTAAATGACACTTATTAATTATAAATGATGAAAATAAAGTTTCATTACAATCATCCACCAATAATCGCGTACTGATCATGTAACTTTTGCAGCTAAAATAATATGTGTAAACATTTTGAAATTATTGTACTATTGCATATTTCGTAAAGGATATATCTTCACGATTAATTTGATGTACAATAACAATAGAAATAATGGATAGAAAACATGATCCACCACAAACCATCCACACACACTGTTAAAGTTTGCCATTTTGTGCGTTGTGTCGTCATTTTCTTTTTTTCTAATTAAAATAAACTCGTTTTACAAATAAAATCATCTTCCACAGATAAAAAATTAATTAAAGCACCATATAATAACATTCAAATGAACGAATATCACCAGATTTAGGCGCTGTACACATTTAAACGGAACGATGCCGTCTGGGGACTATGGTCACCGGGACGGAATAAGCAAGTGTTTTTTTGGGGACTGTAGTCACCGTGGACGCTTGAGTGGGTAAGAGGTTATTATCAGAATTTTGATTTTACTCGTTGAAAATGTAAAACTACGGGTCCCGGCTGTTTCCTGTATGGTACATAATAAGGAGAAGGCTGTCGTTAGGTAATGTTGCAAACCTTTATAGGAATATTGGCTATTTGAAATTAAAACGTAAAATAATTCTGTAAACGCCCGTTCTTCTCATTTAAGTACTTTCTGAATGTGCGGTAAAGTCAACATTTTATTGAAACTCCACAAATAATAAGGAAAACATAAAACTAAGATACAATGATTAATGTATAGTCTAAGTGTAACGATTTGCAATCTAATGAACAACAAATTGTATGGAATGTATTTATTTTCTGTTTCAGTGCTTTCACCACAGGTTTTCATTGAAAATATCTTAACTTTTCGTATAATAGATTATCGAAATATGGATATTGGAAATCCATCGGAAACGCAAACTATCTTTTATTTTCAGCCGAATGGTTTTCTATAATAAAATATCGTTCAAATATGCAAATAAAATATGTTATCCATATTTTGGATGGATACAATCTGGGGTGAAAGAACTGGGAACGATATTTTTTTATTTTTAAAACAAAGAAATTTTATCCACCCCAAACAATTATTATAAAACTTGCTGTTTTAAATTTAAATCTCATAAGTTTTCTTTTTATTTAAAAAACATTTAAAACCCTATAAAGTTGTATTGGCATAAGTAATGTAGTGTGGTCGATCCAACTATTTGGACCAAGCGATTTTGTTCCACTTTTTTTCAATCGAACTGGAATGTACAAAGCCTACCCCGTTGATCCCAAAAATTATTATAAAAACGGGTGTTTACGTCTTCAGTTAGATTTTTTCTTGGTTTATTTTCGATTGCATCATCTAACTATATGTTATATCTATTTACTCAGCCTGTATCCACTCACTGCTGGGTGTAATAAGGCTTTCTCACAATCTCACCTTCAGGTTCTGTGCGAGTGTCATCCAGTTCCTTCCGACATGTTTAATAATATCGCCTGACCATAAACACAATACACACAATATTAATTATAACTTTGAGCCCATTTTCTATAGATGGACTCACGATAAATGTCACCTATTACATAAAAATTAAAAGATCAAAAGGGCCTCCGCAAGTTGAGCTTTTTTTCTCCGTGTACGCCAGGCTTAACCCGTGAGTGACATTATAATAAAAAATATTTAAACGAATTTTGATTAGACCTTATCTGTTTTCCTTCCCAACTTCCTTAAAGATATATCGCGGCACTTAAAATTAAATATTTCACACCAAAAACTCTCAAAATAAAAATCGTACAAGTGCACAAACGTCGAGTCGAGTCCAAGATAAATGGCGTAATTCCTTTTATCGCAGGAAAAAAGTCACAAAGATAATAAAGAAAAAAGATTTTTAAAAGACTGTAATTCAGACTCTGGATGAAAAAACCCTTCTCTGTTAAGCTGATGAATAAATTGTGTAGATGAGCCACTTCTTCCCTGGTTGACAAATTGTCCTAATTCATTGGATGCAACAAATGTCAGAGATGTTCCGTGGAGCCAGGGAGGGATTTATCCCGCCTTCTAGGTTTATAAGAATAAGAATAATTTTTATTGCCAGAAAAGAACAATACAAAAAACAATTATGCTTAACACATAGGTAACATCCAGTGAGGTGTCCTTAATACTAAGTTAGTGATATTACGGAGAGACTCAAACTAAGCTCAATTAAGGCTTGTATCTTGAGCCTCGGAGTGATTATCGAATCTAAGGGATGAAGGATATGATTCCTAGGTTGAAATTGCTTGTAGATAATTATACATTATAAATGGCAAATAAAAATACAAAATAGAAAATCGAAGTACACATTTTCAAAGAGAATGATTAGTATTGAGATAAGTGTTTAAGAAGTAGAACATTATAATTTGTGTTATTCTGCTAACATCTCATCTTCGCTTAACATCGGGCAAGATTGTGATCAAAGGCGATAGGCGAGTAAAGGCGAAGTGATTTTCGAATTAATTCGACGTTTCTCATTAATATTTTAGTTTCTCGGTCGCAACTTATACAACTAGGCTTGTATAAACAACCAGAGGTTTCCCACTTTTGGCCCGCATCGAGAGTTACAAACTGGTTACTTAGTTATTTCATTATGCTAAAAAATAAATTTTGTTAAAGGGATTTTATGATTTGAAGCATACATAATACATACCTACTCAATATCCAGTGAAATTACTGGGCTGAAGAGTCTTAACATATGAATGACTCTTGGGTAAGAAGCGTCATATGAATGACTCTTGGGTAAGAAGGTTTGGGTGTTAGTGCAGTGCACCTTTTCCTTTACATCATTGTGAAATTCTGGGAGGCACTTGAAATCCCGGGTGGCACTGTACTGATTAAGGACAGCATTATATTAGCTTAACATCAGGAGAGCATACTGCACGTCTTCTTACTTCCTTGCATAAAAAAATATATTTTAAAAAATTCAGCCAGTAAATAACTATAATATATAAATCGATAGCAGTCATCAATACCAACAATAATAAATATTCTGACAAACATCCTCGTAAAGTCACACATCTATCCGCATTGGTCGCGCCGAAAGAATTTTTGTATAGAAAACCTTCTTCCGATTCAGACGATTTGACTCCGGCAAGTGTGCGAGGTTTCATGACATTTCATATAAAGAATTCAAAATTCGATTCCTATAGTACGGTTGATGTGGATACACCATTATTAAATATTAGGTTTTGGAATTATTAAGCGTCAAAGTTGATCACGTGACACATATCAGAAAGAAAGAAAGAAAAAACATTTATTCCCAATCATAACATAGAACACGTTTGAGTGAAGTTACAATTTTTGTGAGAAAAAATGAATAGTAATAATAATAACAAAAAAAAAACAAAAATATCACGTCACCTTTCCTTCTTTGAACTCAGTTAATAAACAGTAATACTACAGTTTTTTGTAATATTGTTTACCAAAAAGCAACTGAGGGTTACGTTTGTCAAACACATTACTTATTCGTGGAATAAATCATCCTAGAAGCTCACAGATGTAGTAAGTTATTTATTTCGCCTTATATTCAGTAGATAAACAAACATTTCATCAAACATTTTCGCTCAATCTCTACAAGTTATGTAAATATTTGAACCTATCTCCAGACTTCTATCGGAATCTACTATCAACTATATAATATACCTAAGATGGCGGCGAAATAAAATAAAAAGGAACAGAAGGCCAAATTAAATAGAATAACATTATACCCTTAATTATAGGCAATATATCATTGTTGGGAAGAAAAGCGGGCCTACGACTAACCTGGGTGGCAGTCCACTGGCCCCTCGGGGACCCCGTTCACGTTCAGGGATTTCTTGAAGCTTGTTTAGGCACGGGGGATGTTAGATGATGGCGATGATGGATGAACAACGATATGGGCGCGCCGGGACCTCGTGTCCCCAAAATCCAAGGGTTCGCAGTTCGATGAAATCATCGAACTGCGCGTAAATACGCGCACGCACTACACACGAAATGATGTCCTTTTACGGGAAGCAAGTAAGTCATTTATTGTTGGTCTATCCCACCTTCCAGATTAAGTCTTCTACTATCTTCCGCATCGTCACTTAACATCACGCGAAATCGTGGTCAAAGGCTAGCCGTAATGAAGAAAAAGATGTCCAGTAACAAGTCGATTGATTTGCATTGACTTTCCTAATGAAAGAAAGAAAGAAAATATATTTTATTTGCGACAAACAACAAAACTGAAATAAAAAAATATAATTTTATAATATAAAATGAGCTCTTAAGTACTTATATAGTTTGCCGCAAAAAGGCATCAGTTCAGCATGTGGAATGCTGCGCGTCTGCATGCATTTGTGTCATTGCACGTTGTTTTAAGCCTTTTCTCTGTAACTATTTATTTCACAGCGTAGGGTCCTTTATAAATCACGCTGTTTCAATTACAGCGGTCAGAGGAAAATAGCTTTTCTTTGCTACTATTATAAATCATATTATTATTGTGTAACAACACAGTGTTATCGAACTTATGGGCCGTGTGCCGCTCGTTTATTTAGTCTGGAAATTGGGTCGACTTTTGTTTTCTTTGTAAAGATTTAACAATTGTCAGTGTTTATTTTTCTGTTTGGATTGGTCCTAAGTAAGCAATAATGTAAAGGTCACTATTTTTTTATAAGTTTAAATTGGTATTATTATGATTATTATCAGTCCACAATCCACGGTCATCCAATGCTGAACATAGCAAAAAAGGTAGGAGGGCTGCACTGTAGCTAGTGAAACTACTGGGCTAAAGAGTCTTAACATCTTATGACTCTTGAGTAAGAAGCGTCGGTGCAGTGCACCTAGAATTTCACATCATTGTAAAATCCTAGGTAACACTATACTGATTATGGGCAGCGTTATCTCTTAACATCAGGAGCGTCTTGCTCGTCTTCTTACTTCTTCACATAAAAAAAGAAAAGTAAGGCCTCCCACTCAACTCAGTCCTCCATCTTTCTCCTCTAACTGCTATCAGCGACCTTCCGGATATCGTCGCCCCTTTTTTTTTCTAAACAAAAGACTAAGAAGACGAGTAAGACGCTCTCCTGATGGTAAGAAATAACGCTACCTATAAAATCAGTACAGTGCCAGGATTTCACAATAATGTAAACTTCTAGGCACACTGCACGAACGCTTCTTAGTCAAGAGTCATTAGATGTTAACACTCCTTCAGCAGGCTTAGACAAGCGTAAATTGTGTGATTTACTCTAAAAAAAATACTGAGATGACAGTCGCAAAAAACGAACGTATAAATGTCAACTAAGTACTTTTTTTTACGTTAGCCTCGAGCGATTAGGCTTGTCTACTAAGGTCTTTGCTTGTCTAGGGCTCCTGGCACTGCTTTGATGTCGTATAACGCTATGGGTAGAATGAAAATATATATATTATGTTCTTATTAAGAACAACACTGTTTTTCACGTAAATAACAACACGTATTTTCATATTTTTCCAACCAAAACCATCTTAATTATTCATTCAACATTTCACGAGTAGTGGCTCCCTTGAGATAGAATAACATCATTACCCATACATAATGTATGAACAATGAATATGAATAATAACCATGCGAGACGAATATCTGGTTCTAATTACTCCAACGGGGAGGAAAAGTTGGGAAAGTTTGTTTAACAAGTTTAATTTTTGATTTAGGAGTTATTGATGAAAATAGATTAGCTTTCTCTTGTTTGGCATATTGTAAACATGGTATGAGGAAATTTAAATAACTTGTTACGGGACCATCGTTATAATTATATAATATTATTATGAGATTATAATATCCGGAGGGTTGCTGAGGGTGGGTGGAGAAGAAAGACGGAGGACCGAGTTGAGTGGCGTGCCATGGGGGAGGCCTATGTCCAGCAGTGGAAGAACATAGGCTGATGATGATGATGATATTATTATATTTTTAAGATGACTCCCATCTACTTCTGGTTAAAAAATACTTGACTATCTATTCACATATCTACCCAATTATACCTAAAAACTTCATAATAATATTATGAATCGGTCAATCGGTCATCGTTTCATATCAGCAAAATCCACATTTAAGTAAACAACATGAGATTTTTCAAGGCACTCATCCAGCGATTTTTTAGTTTCTAGATGCCTTGAATAATATTAGGTATTATCTATATTTACTACTATAATAACGTGATACTTTGTCAATTGCATCTAAGTATAATAGATAAAAAGTACCTATATTTTATCAGAGCTCGAATATTGGCTAAATTTGCCGGTAAAAATTCAGATTAGTTATATCTATATTAAAGCAAACAAACTGAGTTTTATAACTTGTTAGTTAAGTTTAACTAGCAACGTTTTTAATGTAGACATCAATTAATTAAGACGTTCAAATACACACGCTTTTTAAAACAAATTAGCTGCGATTTCTCTAATTATGAGCGAAAATCGAAGGGTCATTTCACATGTGGTACTTCCGCACACGCATTTCACACTGGCGCGTAATAAGCTTTTGTTGTACTGCCAGCGATTGAACGATATGCGATACGCGATTGTCTTGTACAAAAACTTGTAAGATAAGAGACAGATATAAATTTTTAACTACTACTAATCTAAACTGGTTATACCGAAGTTGAAAACTACCATAAAAAACTACATTTTCATTGCTCTCGTAGTGGTGACGTTTTATGAATTTTAAGACAATTAAATGAACGACTACTCCCTCAGAAATGATCATCACTTATTTTCTCGTTTTTGTAATCAAACCTTAACTTTTCTAACGAAATAATATTATCAGCATTTCGCTCTAAGTTATTTACTGTAACTTACTCAGGTGACTAAACCAATATCGCTGTTATTATCATCTCCTGTTTGTAGGTACATCATATTGACGCGAGTATCAAAATTTTAAACTTGTATGTCAATGTTTTATGTATTTATGTGATGAAGTAGAAGACAAGTATGACGCTCTCCTAATCTTAAAAGATAACACTGCCCATAATCAGTACAGTGCTACTTAATTTCAAAATTATGTGAAATTCTAGGAGCACTGCACCAACGCTTCTTACTCAAGAGTAATAAGATGTTAAGGCTCTTTAGCCCAGTAACTTTACTAGCTACAGTGCCCTCCTATCGGAGCACAGTAATGTTTGCACATCACTTCTCAGGCGGTAGATTTACTGGCACTGTTGGGGTACCCATCTATACGACCTACTGCAAAGGAAGTCTACCTTCGGTAATTGTCCTTTCTAAATGAAAATTTAGCAAAAAGAACAACTATATCTATACACAACTATAATATTATTATTTTTTAGCTTCAAATCGCTTCCCCTCGCTCCCTCCCAGTCTGTCGTCACCTTAAAACCGGTCGGCTTGTATAACAGCTGTATAGTAGAATCCCGTTTCGATCGCAGTAAATTTTACAAGCGATAATATGGGCATTATGCGTTGATTATATTATATTTTTAGTTAACTTTTATCGCTTGGAAAGTCGTGCGTAGATTTCGGATTAGGTGTGTGCACTTGTGTTTTGAGGCGCAGCGTGTTTTGGAACGCTGTTATTTGTATCATATTTTTGAATTTTTTTAATTCTAGAACTAAATTTCTGTCAAATTAGACAAGCTTGACGGCGACTGGTTCTCCTCGAAGGGAATCCCTCTAAATATTTTACTGTTAAGGAATATTTTTGCCAAGCCTAAAAAAATGTATTTAAAAAAATATAACATTATAATGAATGATCTAAAATATCTCCATTAATGTGTATTTTTTAGTTCTCACTTAGACCAGCCAGTCTCTCTTGAAAAAAATATCTAATCTATAACTCGGCGGCATCATCGTTTCTTTTAAAATCCACTCTATGATGTCATAAATTAATTATTGTACTAAAAAAGTCTTTACTCCATTTATATCTTGTTATTTTAACTAACAAAGACATTAGCATATTGTTGATTTGAATAATGCTTATTGACCTAAAATAACAATAAATTAATTATCAATCCATTTATTTGAGCTATAAACATTCCGTCATTAGCATTCTGTCATCATACATAATCACAAAAGTTTATATTAAAAAACTAAATTTGACCAAACATATTGAGTTCTCTACAGTTACCTATATATAACTAGAGAAGGCACGGAGAGATTTTGTTTGTCTTTTAGGTTTAGTTTGCTATCTTCTTTAGATTAAACGCGATCTTAGTCAAAGGCTATGTTAAATAAAAAAGCTATCCAAAGCGCAAGTTTTGTACTGAAAAGTTATCTTGAGTATAAAAATTATGTTTTGATCTATTTCTAAAAAAAAAAACAGATATTGCAAGAATGTTACGTTTTTCTGTTTTCTTCAAATTATTAGTGCAAAATTGTAGTAGCACACACAAATCGTAATCGTTGTAGTAGCAATGTCTTTGTGTGTAGCACACACACACATTTAATGGTTTGGTTAAAAGTTACTTAATTAGCGAGCAACTAAGTGAATTGCGGCCGGGTGACCATAGTTGAAAGGAACACAAACATGATGAACACAATTATGAGACGTCTTCTCTAGTACGGTGAATATAATTAAAACCGCTGATTACAATACCGCCCACGCGATTTTTCGACGTTAGTGTGAAAGCCAATAATTTCCCCACACGGTAATGTTTATACAAAAACGGTGGAACTTCTTTTGATGTATTTTAATATATTTTGCCGTGTTTGTCATTTTGTGTGTCCCATATTTTTTTATGACACAATACAAAAATGTTATGGCTGTGAAATAGCCGTTTTTATGTGACCTACTGACTGGCTATTATAGGAAATAAATGTGATATTATAAACACATTTGGTTACATTATAAAATTGAATGTATTTGTTTTTAGAATAATGTGTTAGGTGTGTTTGAAACTTCGTTATGTTAATTCTTAATCAAATTGAAAAATGTACTATGTAATATCGGATTTTAGTACGTAATACTTATGTATAATTAGGACTTATACTCCAACAGAACAGGTTACCATACTTACACTGTCTGAGTCAAATCACAATCATTTATGAGTTGTGTTTTTACCTCCTAAAACTGATAAATCGATCGAGCTGAATTATTGTACATTTCTTAAGACCTTTGAATAACACAAAAGCAAATTTAACGAGTAAAATGGTTGTGCTTAGCTAGTTAATAATAAAATCTAGATTCAGTAGCACCGTTGCATGTTCGGTATGAAGCTAATAGAAACCTAAAAACTAAAATAGGTCACCCGTTGAACACTAACAGTCTAGTCTATTTCCAAATGCTTTTTACTGTGACGGTGGCTATTTAAATAATTTATTACTGTGTTTCTAATTCAGAAAGGACGACTGAATTAGGTATTAGATTTAAGTTAGGTTCTAAAATAATAAAGTAAACAAGTGAAATTTTAAAAATACTTTTTAAAAACAAGCTTTAATTATCATTACCATCTTGCATCATATAGTACTCGTCAAGACGAATCAAATGAGCCCAAACTCGATGGGTTTGCGTTGTTTAATGACAGAGTTCCTATAGCCACCTTCCAGCTCCATCATCAGATCAGCTCCATGTCAAAATAATATTGCATTGTCATCCGATTTACACACGCATGCAAATTTTCAGCTCAATTGGAAACCGGGAAGTGGGTCAAATCAAACTTGCAAGATTTGATTACAGACAGACAGACAGACAGACAGACAACAGACAGGTGAAAGTAATATAAAGCTTGTAAAAAAAAAGTCTCATAATATAAATGTGGACCTGCGCGCATTTCGTAGTGCCTCACAATTACGATATAAATAACGTGATCAACTTTGATGCTTAATTTTGAGTTTTGAGTTTTTTTTAATAGCTCTAAAATCTAACACTTTATGAGGGTGGGAGTCGGGTTATTTTGTGTTGGTATTGATGCCAAAAAAAAAAAAATTGCAGTTGATAGCTATCATGTTTCAAAACATGATCTAGATAACGACCTTTTTTTATCCCAGGAAAAATGCGTTACGCATCATCACCCCGCGCCGGGAGGCGCAGGGCGGTATGTGGGACTCCCCCGCCAAAGATGAGAGCGGCGGGGATACCCACTAAAAAACCTGGGGGTGTCCTGCGGGACGCCATAATGCCGGGGCAACGGGTACGCCGAAGCATTCATCCGCTGCCCCGACGGCGTTTGGTCCTCACTGATAGGAGGACCCCTCCGCGGTGGGGTGAAGAGGAGTTTCACCCCACCCTCTCAAGGGGCGCGCGGAAACACCGCGCGCGCCACCTCGTGGGTCTGTGCTTGCGGCGACGAGTACCCCCGTACTCGCCACCTAGACCCAGGTTATGGGGGCTGGAGAAGGGCGTGGAAGATACGCCTCCGACGCCCCCTTCTCCGGGCACGCATCGGGAGGTCGGTGGTGACCTCCCGTTCGCGTTCCGCGATCTCCTTCTGCGAGATGACACTCTCGCAGAACGAAACCGCGGCCTGCCACGACTCCTCGCTCGCAACCATGGCTCTTACCATGGTTGCCAGCGAGAGTTCGCCCCCATAACAGCGACGAGAGTACGACGCTCACTGACCCAAGCTGGGAACTCCTCCAGTGTGTGCTGCGCCGTATCCACGTTGCTACCACAGCGGTGGCAAGCAGGGGTCGGTTCCCTGCCGGCTACGTGGTGCAAGTACTTTCCGAAGCATCCGTGCCCGGAAAGCACCTGCACGAGCCGGAAGTACGTTCGTCCACTGCTAGACATAGGCTTCCCTCATAGCACGCCACTCAACTCGGTCAGTCTTTCTCCTCCAACCACTCCCAGCGACCCTCCGGATATCATCGCCCCATCTTGCCCAAGGACGCCCTACACTATGTCTGCCGAAACGCGGTCTCCACTCTAGAACACGTCTACCCCATCGGTTATGTTCTACAGCAAATGTGACCAGCCCATTGCCACTTCAGTTTGCTATATCTCGGTTAAGTAAGCGGAATAAATTCCTCCTACTAAAAATATTCCAAAGTGAGAATTAAATAATTTAAAGCACTCCCTTCACCCAATATTCGCTTGAATTTAATAAGCGCCGAAAGAAACAGAATATATAATATGGCCGCATTAAATTCAGGTGGAAAAACTTCATTTTTATTCAAGGGTCGGTTCTCGAATTTTCCACGGTGCTTGCGATAAGGATTGTGGTTTAGTTACAGCGATGAAACTCTCGTACTTTTTTCAATATTATAAAATTATTATTTCACCGCCTGAACAGTGATGAGCGCGCCATGCTTTGGCGATTTTGTTTTCATACAGAAAATCGTATAAACGGGGTCTCGTTTGGTCTGTGGTCAGCTCTCAGTCGAGATGTTCCCCAAGATAACCGAAGTCCTAAAGTAAGTGGGCGCCGGTGGCTTGGAGCTATCTGCTCGCGATAGCATCCCTGCATTTTAGTTAATTGCATTTCATTTAAATATTTACCGTGTTTAGAGGGGATTTACGTGACTTTGTATACATTTTCTTTGATCTGGTTTTCTTTATCGTCACGTATAAGAGCTTTTATCGAAAATAAGGTAATTTGTGAAATGTAAATTACGAACTATGCTAAAAATTCAGAATTTTGTCGACGAGCTTGTTGAGAGATGCTTGTTCCTCTTAGAATTTATGCTGCGAAAAAAAAAAACACTTGACGTTTCACCAATGATAAAATAAAATAAATGACCCGACAATCCGTCCAGAATTGTTTAGAATAGAATTGAAAACTTTTTTGAAACACTTTATGATTTTAAAATTACTGTACGGATTTTGATGCTTTTTGCAGTCAATAAGTAATTTTTGAAAAACCCTGTAAGTTTCTTGACCGTTCTTTTCATCGGTACCGAGGTACCTACCGAATGAGTGGTAGAGTCTTTAAATTACTCTTGGTCTTCTTCTTGGTCTTTAAATTATTTTGGTCTTTAAATTACTTCCAAACGTGCTGCCTATGTAGCCGATGTACCCTATTTTAAGAAATGTGTTTTAATTTAACTAAGATTATGTGTTTTCACGAATAAACAATTTTAAAATAATAAAATTTAAATTGACTTATCAACATTCATATCATCATCAGCCTATGTTCGTCCACTGCTGGACATAATTCATTTACCTGAATTAAATTTATCTACTTTATACAGATATTTTAAAGCTATTATATAGCTTGTTAATTATATAAGGCCATGAAAACATTTGGTGTGCATAACTAAATCACCGTGAACTTTACATCAAAATGTAATTATAACAGAATACTGCAATAAATACAGATACCATGCAAAAAACAAAATTGAAGTAAAAATCATTTAGTTTCAATACTGTAGAGCAAAAAGGCAAACTAAAACCTTTTAATGAAAGCGTGTAAACTCAAACTCAAAGTTCTTAATACGTATAAACCTTCCTCTTGTATTAATTTATATGTTAAAAACTGCATCAAAATATGTTGCATAGTTTAAGGATTAAAGCATACATAGGGACAGACAGAGGGAAGCGATTTTTTTTTATTATGTGGTGTTGATACAAACTGCAAAATACGTCGTTTTATGAGTGTTTTTGAATTTTCTCTTATACATATTGTTCGTACTGAAGGGCTTAATATACACTAAGCGACTGTCTCGCTCGCACTATGTGACGTATTTTAAAATTCAATTCGTACAATTGACTTTCTGAAAATGTTTTGAAATGAAGATTTAGGTCATATATTTTTTGTTTAGTTTTTTTTTCTCAGTTTGCTACCTTAAATGACAACTTAAATGGCATGTTCAATTTATATAAAAATACCTATCTTTAAACATGTCTTGACCATTTTATAAAGTATTAAACAGGTTATACTTTAAAAAATAGTAAAAAATTATGACCTTAATCTCTGTTGTGTTTAACAGTTACAAAAACAATTATTATTATTATTAGCCCATACTGTCCCACAAAACTGTTCTGTCAAGTCGCCCAGCGTGCTATGGAGAGGGCTATGCTCGGGGTTTCTCTACGAGATCGAATCAGAAATGAAGAAATCCGTAGACGAACTAAAGTCACCGACATAGCCCGGCGGATTAGCAAGCTGAAGTGGCAATGGGCAGGCCACATAGCGCGCAGAGAGGTTGGCCGATGGGGTCGAAAAGTGCTCGAGTGGAGACCACGGACTAGCAAACGAAGCGTAGGACGTCCACCCACAAGGTGGACAGACGACCTTATTAAGGTCGCCGGAAGACGCTGGATGCAGGTCGCTTCCAACCGGTACATATGGAAGTCCAAAGGGGAGGCCTATGTTCAGCAGTGGACGTCCAATGGCTGAGATGATGATACTGTCCCACTGCAGGGCAAAGGCCTCCCTTCTCTCTTTCCACTCCTTTCTCTGGGTGGCGGTTACAAAAACAATATTATGTTATATTGTGCGAGCGAGACAGAGGCTCAGCGGAAAATAATATCTATCTATCTACCAATCTATTCAGCCTGTATCCACCCACTGCTGTGTATAGGCTTCCTCATGGTCTCGCCAGACTTTCCGATCCTATGCGAGTCTCATCCAGTTCCTTCCGACGCCCTTGACAATATCGTCTGAATAAATAAATAAATGAAATACTTTGGAGTGCGATATCTAGTTTTACTACAATATCCTGCAGTAATTATAACATTTTATCGCAAGCTCTTTATGTACTACATGTTTGCTTTGTTCGAATAATTGAAATACACGCTTTTGTCCCGTGCACCAAATAATTTTAGTGAACTTTGGTGTAGGGGTTAAAATGAGAGAACAAATTTATTAGGCTCATTGTGGCTTAATTACATTGTGAATCAATTTCACAAAAGAGGTTTTAAAGCTTTCTTTTTGCTTTAAAGAATTACAATTTATATTCAATTAAATTTATTTATATACCAAACAGAAAACAATGTGTTTAAAATAACTTTAAAAAAATATTCAAATAAGCTACAGTAGTGAAATTTTGCAAATATATTTTTAATTAAGTAAGTTATAACTTTAAGACTTTTTCCATTCAGGAAAATAATGGTGTACCAATTGGCGGCCTCATCGCTGAGAGCGATCTAATCCAGATAACCTCATAGTATACTACATATTGACATAATGCTTGACTATATACCACTCATTTTTATTTTATTGCCATGTTAACCAAACAGCTGCACATCATTTTAACCTATTTCGACAATCACTCCCAAAGCCCAAGATACAAACCTAGAGCTTAGTTTGGGTCTCAACGACTAATTCTTTTATTATTTAAATGTCTTACTGTTTATAAGTATACCACCACAAACCATTTATTGTGATAGAAATACAGAATTTTCCTTTCACGTCAACAATTTTATATGAAAGATGTCGGTATACCAATCGCCATAACATTTCATTCTTCAGTTCGTAAAGTCAATTAAAAGTCTCGGTATTTTCGCAAAGGCTTCCACGGAATGTTCAAGAAAGGTCTGCGTTGTTTGGTTTTTCTCAGGTTTGCGGTTTCTTATACTTTTTGATGAGAAAAAAGTTTTTGAGCGAAGGAAATAAGATTTTTATCATGAACCAGTGGCAAATAATTGAGTAAGATAAAATAAAAAAAAAATGTTTATTATACGGCTCATTCTCATGGAATTGATTCTCATCGTCACCTTCATGGCAATTCTTATTTATTGCTTATTTGTAATGTTTATGTATAATATTGTATAGAGCTGGATAACACGAGTAAACTTTTATATAAATGATTTAAATCGTACGTTTCATTTCGAAGAAAAACGGTTTTGAAATTTTCGACGCCACGAAAGTGATTCAGTAATTATTTTTTCAGAACTTTTTCAAGTAAAACCCTTTTAAAATACTAAATCTACCAAAAATGTACAATAAAACGCCATTTTACGTAAAAACAAACCTCACTACATAAGAAAATATGCGTAATTTGAGATATTACTTTACCATTCACTTTACTTTATTATTAGTCAGAAATTTGGTTTGTATGTATGAAAACCCTAACATAACAGATACAGTACTTTTTAGTAGGTAAAAAGGCTATTTCAAAAGAAAACAATATTTAAAAATCACTTACGTGGCTCAAAAATCACCTTCATGGTAAAAAACGCTATGAAGGTGATGCCACGCTGGTGACGAAAATATCCCTTTTTGGTGAAATTCTGGAAAGTTTAGGTATAATGTATAAAGTTAAATACTACATCTTTATCTCGCACATTTTGGCGTTTCAAAAAGCTAGCTTTGATTTAAATAACTAAAATGCAATGCATAAAAATGTTGTCCATGCAAGTGATCGATACACCCATGAATAAATTGAAACTTAGCAATTATATTTTTTCCCACGGCTCGATAAGTCCTAGATCCTACTTCTACGATTGCAGAACATGGCCATCATTGAAATAAATCGAACTCTGAATTGGATTGTTGATGTTGTGTTTAACAGCAGCCGTTAAACTACGCAAATCTAAAGCACCTAAAATCGTGTGACCGCCGCATTATATTATTTTAAATTCAAAATAATACTGAAAACTTTTTTTTAGTCTGTAGACCTTAAAGTATATTTGTTTGCGATAATTTTGGTATATTTTACATACAGATACATCAAAATTTGTTAAAGTAGTGCCCAAATGTTTAACTGCAACGCAAAGTGTGACACCATGAGAATACGAAAAATGGCCCCGATTTTGACCTTTCATGTTAAATTTTAGTATTATTTTTTGCGTCGTTTATGGTAATCTTCATTTATTTTGTAGCTTAATATATGTTTTATCCACCTATCCACAATTCATATCTCAGTCTTTAACCGTTTAGGAAATATAACCGTGTGACCATCAATTTTGAGCTAAAATGAGAATGAGCCATACATCAAAAACCTTCGCACTTTTTTATTTTTATTATTGTTTGTAGATATTTTATTTATTGTACATGTAATAGTTATCCATGCCATCTGACACTGGTTTGGAACACTTGGATATTCTGTAAATTATTGTCAAGTAGCCTATTTGTGGATACTATAAGTGTTTTTATGGCTATATACATACCTATATATATCCTAAGTAGCAGTAGTATTGTCCCTTTTGTTCTCAATAAAAGCCACTAAAAAAATAGTTATCTGCTGATCTAATAGAGACCAGAGATTTTCTATTTTACTATTATATAACTTTAATTAAAGATTGTGCCTTTCTATAGGACACTAAGTTTTCAATTATAAACCTAATAATAGGAAAATCCAGTCAAAACATTTAAACTGAAACAGTTCACGAACAAATCACTATAATTTTCAATGCAAATCAAGGACCCCATTATTCGGAAAGCTCAAAATATTTAACAAAGCGCAATAATTAAGGCCTAGTGAACTTTAAAACAAACTAAATAAAGACTTCTCTTGATATATTTGAGCATTAAACACCAAAGGAGACGACCGCGGTACCGGGTGACCGTTTTTTTTTTAATATACTTTGTGGGTTAGCCATTGACCACGATCTCGCGTAATGTTAAGCGATGATGCTGCCTTAGATGGTAGCTGACTTATTTCAATGCGAAATATCTGCATGTTTTTGCGGGGGAGAGGCAACGTATACCAATAATAATGATACCATACGAATGAATTTTAGATAACATACCCAACAAAATTGTCTTTGTTGTAAAGAATTATAATCACACTAGTACATACACACAAATAACCTCTGTAAAGCTTGTCACATATTCTTATGGTACGATCGATCTAGACGATATTGTTAAAAATATCGTCAACGATCCAACGCATCGATAATGATCTCGATATACTCTGGCGATCCATCGTTTCGTTCAATTGTTGACGACGGATCATTAGGATCGATCGCACCGTTTGTGACAGGCTTTTCAAATAGTTGCAGGGGCTCTAGACAAGCACCAATTGTTTGTGCCTAACGCTAAAAAAATGTACTGAGATTACAATCGTTATCGTTCGCTTTTTCGCAACGACTGTCATCTCAGTATATTTAAAAAATAATAATAATATGTGTCACCCATTACATTTATATTAAAAGCTCAAAAGGGCCTCTGCTCTGCGCGTTGGACTTTTTTGTCTCCGTGCACGCCTTTAAAAAGGCCTGGGCTTAGCCCGTGTTTAAAAGCGACAAAATAATAAAAAAGTGTTAGCCACAAACGATTGGCACTTGTCTAGGGCCCCTGGAGATCTATTTTTGGCAGTGTGCCTCGCCTGTCAGTGACGTATCCAGTTGGATGTCTAATCAAAGGTTGATATTCATCACAAATTTCGAGCAGACTTGATCGAAATCTAAAATCACTCAATTTAACGAACGGCGCCTAAATCTCATTCTGTCTCGCTGCGACCTCGATAAAACTCCCGACTCATTTCTTCCCTAACTAAATATAATTTCCAATATTATTAATCAACAGTACATTCTTTGACAGTAGCGCAAATACCCAGTAATTTAGTTTTATGCCAGAAATTTTGTATTTTTCCTATTCTATTCTTTAAATGTGAATTTTGCAGGTGTTTGTTTTTATAGCGATCCATGATCGTGAAAGGTCGAGAACGATTTCCTTCCCTAAGTCTTCCCGTTGAGCTACACCTAGGTAAATTCAAAAAGCGATTGAATAGACTCTTGAACGGTCGCCGACGTATGTGTTTGCATTGCCATATCACTTTCTTCTTTATCTATTTTCTAACAGGGCAAATAGTGACAAAGGGACTTAAATTGAGTAGGTAAATCCTGTTTACTACCTAATAGAAACACAGAAAAATATACAAAATAATGACCATAAAAAATAAAAACACAGTGCTATTATGGCAGTTTTATTTTGTTTAATAATAATTATTAACGATTTTTAAAACTATCGCGAGTGTTCTCCATAGCTACAACAACAAAAACGGCACAACTCACGTCAAATATTGCCGATAATATCTCGACCACGGTTTCGGACAATCACGATGTCCTTCATCAAGAGTTCACGCCTGCAGTAACCGACGCTCACAGAACCCTGATGAAGGACATCGTAATTGTCCGAAACCGTGGTCGAGATATTCTCGGCAATATTTGACGTGAGTTGTGCCGTTTTTGTTGTTGTAATATTATTTACATCATTTAACAAAAGTGCTCATACTGTTAACATTTACCAATAATAAGCTATTTGATTGGTTTCTCGTGTTAAAGTCGGGAAGCCGGTCCGTAACTGGCATTTCTTTGTTTCAAATATTATTTGTCGAATGTTGCCATTTTCTTTTAGAAATTATTGTAAGAAATGTTTGTTTGAAAAGTCTGACGCAACTTAAAATAAATACGAGTACGAGTATTGTGTATTTAAGTAAAATATTATTCAATTCTCCATTATACGAGTGGTGCCAAGTATAGCTTGATTGTAAATATAATAATACATTTTTGTCACAAAAAAATATGGATTGATTTTTGAAATACAAACGATTTTCATAATATAATATTTTCATATTATATAATATATCATATTTTTTTTATTGTATCATCTTAGTGTTAACTAAAGTCATAATATTATAACAAGTGAAATTAAAAAAAAAACTAGCTTATATTATTATTATCATGTAGCACACAACGTTCTCGTCAAGACGAATCAAATGAGCCCAAACATGAAGGGGTTGCGTCGTTTAATTATGAAGTTCTTCTGGGCCACCTTAGAGCTTCATCATCAGATCAGTACCATGTCATAATAATATTGCATTGTCATCCGATTTATACATGCATGCCAAATTTCAGCTCAATCAAATCGGGAAGTGGATCAAATTAAACTTCCAAGATTTGATTACAGACAGACAGACAGACAGACGACAGACAGTCGAAAATAAATAAAAGCTTGTAAAAACCAATACACCTACGCTGCAATGTAATGACGTCATAAACTTAACCTATAAATACAACCTCTGCACACATATTTGTCACAAAATCACCACAATTACCAATCGATTTTCGAAAAACGATTCATTACAATCGATTGACAATTTTCTAACTGAAAAGTTAATTTGATTTTCGAAAAACGATTCATTACAATCGATTGACAATTTTCTAACTGAAAAGTTAATTTGAACCTTTTGCAGTGGTAATAAGGTTTAAAAAGATAGGTTCTTTTTGTAAGGTTTACACGGAAGTGGGTAATTCTCGCTATTAAGATTATCTACCCTCAGTTTTGTAGGAAGTGTCCGTTAAGGGAACTTATCTTTGAATCAATTAGAACGGATCTCTTCAAGTGATTGGAATGAATGATTCTAGAATGAATAGATTACGATAGGTGGATATAAAGAAATGAGCTGGGTGTAAATTAAGTTCCTAGATGTAAATTAAGCTCCTAGGTGCGCTGTTTTCTGATGCGCGCTTTTGAGGATGAGATGAATCCATCGTACACTAAAATGAGGTTCTCTCTTCAGAGAGAACCGTTGCCGTTGGGGCCGTGGAGGAATACTTAGGCGTACTCGTAGCCCTTTTATTTATTTTTTGACCCAGGAAAAATGCGTTACGCATCATCACCCCAAACCCCCCGCCAAAGATGGGCGTGGCGGGGATACCCACTAAAAAACCTGGGGGTATTCCTGCGGGAAGCCATAATGCCGGGGCAGCGGGTATGCCGAAGCACTCATCCGCGGCTGTACCCAACGTGTGGTGGTATGCGTAATGCATTTCCCCGAGTAAAAAAAAAGGTGTATAGGGTATGAAGCGGAGGTGGCTAAGGGGCATGCAGATATGCTTCTGGATCACCGAGTTTGAATTCCAGCCTAATAGACGTTAAAAAAAGTCTCGACGCTTCACCACAGTTACATGCGCCGTGGTCACTAACTCGAGGTCACGGGTAACGTTGGTTTAATAATGATTTTATGAAACTAACATAAAAATAATTACGCGAAAAGACCCGATTAATAAAATTAACATGAGTTCAAATCGCAAAAGTTTGATGAATTGATGTTTAGTTTTAAATACTGGTTCTAAGTACGGGACAATTTTGTATTGTTTTGATCACTAAATGTACTTTTTTTTTTGTTTCAGGTAACTCTTGCGTAGTGACAAGTGAGTGTGTGTGAGTGCGATGCTAAAGTGAGTCAGGGCCGTACTGAGGCCGGGGGCGATGAGGGCGCCAGGGGTGGACTGCGCCGCGTGGGTCAGGATAGCGGTTCTCGCGGCGCTGCTCCAGGGCCGGACTACCGCTTACACCGACACTGAGGACTTCCTTAGCGATTTGGATAAGCCAGGTATGTTTTTAACTTTCAACTATTATTAAAAGGTAGATCTTGTGCCTCGGCAGCGGCCGGCGAAGCGCCAGGTATGACTTGTTCGTATTACATGGTTCACAATTCATCATATAGGAATACCTATTCCGGTAGTAGCCGGGCTTTAGCTGCAACCATATTACTAAGTTCCGGCTCATAATTATATCCTTAGTAACATAATTATAATACGGCTATTTCTATCTTACTGCGACATAATATTATATACGACGATAACCATTCACAACAGCAAGACTATTTGCGACTATTTGTTTTTTGTATCTATCATAAACATAACTATTAACAAAAAAAACTTTGTATTTACAAAAGATCTGCCTAATTAATAAATTCCAAAGCTCCAAAGACTTACAAAAATAATTGAGTAAAAAATAATTTTAATTCGGTCCATGTAAAGTCGCGGGCGGTCGCGATGTAACTTAAAAAGCCATCCTAAAACAGCTCATTAAAATTCATGGGAGAAAAACAATTAATTTCTCGTTTAAATAGCCACCTGAACAAAGCTGTAATACCTTGGCTCACTAAGTAAAGATAAATAATAATGCAGATGATTGAATTAAAGTGGACAACGTAAAGCGCATCACTAAACTTATTTCTACTTATCTGACACTTTAAACTTTCGCGATTAGAACTCAAAATACTTTGAATTGACACTTTGAGTTTGCTCGTGACCACGGCGCATGTAAATGTGCCGAAACGTCAAGGTTGGTTTTATAATGTTTTTGTGAAACTAACAAAAAAAAATTACGCGAAAAGACCTGATTTATCAAATTCATTTCTACTTTTCTACCTTTATTATTCTACTTATATTTTAATCGCGTCGCCAAGCGGTCTTTATGACCATGTTCCAGCATGATGTTCAGCAAAAACCGGGGAAATATTTATTCCACCATCTAGGTTTAGAATGCTATCTGCTCCAAGCCGCATTGTGCTTACCACGCGAGATCGTGGATTGCTAACCTAATAATGAATTTAAAAAATAAATAAAAGGTCATAAAAGCTCATTCTATTGTATTTATAGTGTTCAATATAGAGTTATCTTCTTCTAAATCCTATTCCATCCTAAATGCAACGTATTAAATTCAATCATCATTATTATCTTTGTAGAGCGGTATCTTTATTTTACAATCATCTAAACAACGCAACACTCATCGAATCATCCTAAACTTCACATTACGACAAAGTTTCAACTCCATATCTTCCAAGATTTAAAACTATCATTAAATCATTAAAAACACGCGCGCTGACAACCCCATATCGGTTGTAATGACTTGAAATGGACAAAAAACATGGCAACCCAGCGAGTTATTTATTGTTGCCTGATAGAAAAAAGTAAAACATGGCTGCCTTTCACGTTTAACTCGTATTTATTGCTTTTTAAACAACTAAACGGGCTTTTTCACGGTTTCTGTTTATTTTATGCTAAATTATTATGCTTTAATATATTATTTTTAATACGATCATGATTTTTGTTATAAATTCTAATAAATTTCTAAATTTTACAGTTATTTTATCACACCAATATTATAAAGGCGAAAGTTTGTAAGTGAGTGTGTTTGTTTGTTACTCTTTCACACCTAAACGGGTAGACCGATTTCGCTGAAATTTGGTATAGAGATAGCTTAGACTCTGAAATAACACATAGGCTATAAGACAGCGATTAAAACCGCTGGGCGCAGCTAGTACAATAATAACAAACTATATTATTTGAAAATAATCCCTATAAATTTCTGTCCGTTCTTCTCATAGAGTTCTTTCTCTGTCTATTTATGTCCGTTCTTCTCATAGAGTTCTTTCTCTGTCTAAGTAATTGATAGAATAAGATTGTGTTCCCACACATGCATTTTTAGCGATTGAACATTTTTTAAACAATAAGCATTAGAATTTGTTTATTTATAGATTTCAGGTACATTTTAGCGAGTAAAGCCACTAGGTGCAGCTAGTGAGATACTAAACCTAATACAATCAAATTCATCCAAACCATACTGTTTATAGCGCTCTATATTTGTATTGTAAGTTTTTATGTCCGTTTGTCACGATGCACCGTGAAACGTGGAAAGAGCGAGTCTATTTTATACCAAAGGGTTCCGTCTATTTTTTGTTATTGTTCTGTTGATATACGAGAATGGTTCGCACAAAAAGTTACGTATTATGTTTTAGTTTGTAGAAATGTTTTAATGCCACATTTACGATGTTTATAGTTGTTTGATATGCCGTTGGGTTTTGGAGTTTGAAAGTGACATTTAGTTTTATGTACTGGATAATAAATTGTTATCTTTTTGATATAAAGTTTCGAATTATGTTCGTTATGTTTTAGTTTGACGTGTTTTACAATAGATACACGTAAATGATTATTATTAATGACGTATGAGAAATTTTGTAAAGAATATTAAAAGCATAGATTTGAAAAAAGAGGGTAATGTAAAAATATGACAGTGAGTGTCTATTAAAATTATAAATGATTATATAACCAAATTTTGGCTATACGAGATGAATTTCGGCATTGGGCCTTAATTCATTTTAAGTACTGAATGCACTATATTGGCAAAAAAATATTAAAGACGCAAGTTTGTAATGACTATAAAATACAAAGTGAGTCGTTTCCAAGTGATGTTCTATATTTATATTGTTTTGATTCTTAACAAAAGTTAGCGTTCATCTTTGTAAATAAACGGCATAAACTCACTTGTATTTACTTCGGCTTCAAGTTTCAGCTTTTTCATACAAGTGAGCTTACGCCGTTTATTTACAAAGATTAATCTTAATACTCACGAATCGTTTAGTGTAAAAAAGGTAGCGTTATAAAGGGATCAAGGAACCCTAAAAATCGTTCGTTCTCAAAGATAATAATACATCAAAGCTTTAACGTATGACCCACTCGGTAACCTCTAAGGCTCTGTTAAACCCGCTCAACCGACTTTTATTCCTAATAAACATGATATTTTCTCATTTTGTCGAGTATATGCGCTTTTTGAATAAACTTCTGAGGCTTGATTCACGTGACAAGCGTTTTAACACAATTAAAAATCTCTAAGTCTACAACAGATTTATAGTATACAAAATTCTTTAATAGACTATCTTAAGTCTATGATTGAGACCAAAATAAAAAATAGTGCGACATAAAATGTACAGGCATTGGGATTTTCCATTAAATGTAATTTTAAAACCGAACTTTTAATGCAAAGAAAATATAAATTCTCGTCTCACGCAGTAGTACTTTGCTTATGCTACAACAGAGATAATGTTGATGAGATCATGAGCTGAAGAATAGTGAGCAAGGTCATGTTGAGTTTCATGCCCAAATAATCACCCATCCAAAAAAGTAACAATGAGACTGCCTGATCGATTAAAAATAGTTAACAAACATTCTTAATGTTATTATCGTCCTCTAACAAGTAATATTATAAAACATCTCTTTTCAATTAAAACTCAAACTAAAAAAACACGCCATCGTAACTCAAGAAACACAGAAAAAGCTGAAGTCATAACCGCTCCAGGCCACGCCTGAGAGCGAATAAAATCCCCATTTAAAAGAGCCAGCGACTAAATTACTTCTTTGCTACTTCATTGCAGCGGAGTTTGTGGTTTCTTCGCGTAACTAAACTAATTTTCATGCAATTTAAAAAGGTGCAGTTGATTCTGAGGACTGATGGATAATTTGCTGTGAGAAGTTAATAAGTTTTTGAACTGAAGTGTTTTTACAGTTTTTCAATTGAATTGGTATTGGCGAATGGGTTGAAGTGTAGAAAAAATATGTTTTTGAGAATTGTACCTATTATGTCTAAGATGAGTTGTATAAAAAAAATGTTTTTATAACTACTTTAATGTTTTTGTTCCTTTCATGTCTCAGCACAATGAAATTTGGTTTTGTTTGTCTTGTCAATCGCATAAAAAATACAATAGGTGCTGCTACACAATCTGTTATATCGGCCTCTGGAACAGAGAATTTCGCAGTTTCAGCTCGCCAAGATTCCTGCAAAGCCTACAACATTAATATGACCTAACGACTGCCTCCTACATATCTCATAGGTTACATGGGCTTACAGTTTTGTGCCGAAACCCGGAAACAGCAGAACTGTTTCATCAGAAAACCGTTCCTCAACAAGTGACGAAACTTTCGAAATCGGGGCCCAAACATTTTAATCCTCCAATTCTGGCGAAATTCCACAGCTTAATTACAGTGAGCCCACTCGTCGTTTCGACATTTTGTGTGAGACAAGTGAACCCACTGTAGAATGTAGAGGTGCTTGGCATCCCGAATATTTTGGGATGCAGGGGTGCTTTGGTCGATGTATAAGCAGTAAGGTTACTTTCAACTTCTGTTTTTGAACAGTAAAAAAAAACAAGTGAAATTTTTAAAATACTTTTTAAAAACAAGCTTTAATTATTATTATTATTATCTTGCATCATAAAGTACTCGTCAAGACGAATCAAATGAGCCCAAACTCGATGGGGTTGCGTTGTTAAATGACACAGTTCCTATGGCCACCTTCCAGCTCCATCATCAGATCAGCTCGATGTCATAAAAATATTGCATTGTCATCCGATTTACACACGCATGCAAATTTTCAGCTCAATTGGAAACCGGAAAGTGGGTCAAATTAAACTTGCAAGATTTGATTACAGACAGACAGACATACAGACAGACAACAGACAGGTGAAAGTAATATAAAGCTTGTAATTAAAGCGATCTGGTAGAATTAAATTTTATAAATTTTTCGTAATAATATTAAATTTTTAGTTTTTAGATATTTTTTTAACTAAGTGAATAATAATTATTAAAATTAATTATTGTTTTTTGTTTGTCCCATGAAATACATAATACAAGTTTCACATATTTTGTAGTAATTGATATTCGGTAATAATTATAATTTTATCTTATAAAAATACAAATTATTTCTAAAATAAAATGTTACTGAATTGTATAGTTTGTACAGTTTTATTTTATAAATTGTGTTGAATAGATGGATAACTCTGTATGCTGCTGCACACGACAATTACAAACAAACATTCAAAAAAATTAGATACATTAAATAATTGGACGTAATTTTGCGGAAACTCATGAATCAATATTGAATGTCAATTTCACTCTAATTTCCGAGGCCGAGTAAAAAACAATAGAATTTTATTATCTTTCCTTTGCTTCTTTTTTCTACAACCATAAACTTGACCTACTGCTCCTCCAAATATTTCATAAACCAGGCCACGAGCACGATGTAACGGAAAAAATACTTTTAATATTTTAGAAGGTTACCTAATGGAACGGATTTTTGCGTGATCGCCGCGTTGTTCCAAGATTTGGAGGAGACGGCCTGAAATTGTTCCTGAATCATTTATTTTCATTTTACAATTTTGATGCGTTCCCTGATTTGGTAGGTGAGAGCAAATGGAGGGGAAAAAGGTGTCGATTTTGTTTCGAGATGATTTCTTTTGAACGGGTTGTTTTGCACTTTTTTTCGTAATGCAAATTTTATAATTTTAATGTTGTCTTTGAATGACCGTACAAGATCAATAATAATATACATTAGTAGAGTTGCAAGTATATAGTTAAATTATTATCTTACTAATGTCATAAACGTGAAAGATTGTAAGGATGTCTGGATTCTGGATGTTTGTTTGTTTCTCTTTCACGACTAAACGGGTAAACCGATTGAGCTGAAATTGGCATAGAGATAGCTTAGACCCTGAAATAACACATAGGCTATAGTACAGCGGTCAAAACCGCTGGGTGCAGCTAGTAATGTATAAAATTTATTAAAAAAATTAAACAAAAAAGCCTAATATTTTCAGCATGCATATTAATGTGCCTATTTCAGCTTTAAAAAATTTGGGCGTGTGTGAGTGTGTTGTGTGGGTATAATATTGGCATTTTTCTTAAAAATAAACATATTGGTGAAAATATACCTTTAACCCCTTGTCAATCCGTCCACCCTCCATCATTAATCCATAATCTGGCGTCACATACACTCACTTATCTTTGTTCTTGAACGTGCCGGACTGCGTTCGTCCGCGCTTTATAATATTATACTAGTGGACCCGCGTGCACTTCGTAGCGCCTAACAGAATGATCAGTGTTTCAAACCTCTCGAATCACTCTATCTTTATAAAAAACCGCAACAAAATCCGTTCCGTGACAGCGGGAAGCGACTTTGTTTTATACTATGTGGTGATTTATGTGTTTGTTGTGTACGCAATCTTACACATATTAATGTGTAAGATTCACATCATCAATGTTTAACAAGTAACCAGACATAGTTAGCAGGAGCCATTAAACAGCGATCAGTCTCAGAAACATCCGAACCAACAGTAATACCTCACATTACATTTGAAACATAGTTCGTTCATAAATATTCAGGGCGATTCCTTAGGTTGGGAGATGGGGATGATTTTAATTACCTTTGATAATTTTGAAATTATGTAGTTATTATTTTCTGTTGTGGCCGTCTCAATCTAGAAAAATATTTATTCTTTCAGTTTTGGGATATCTAAGCAAGTTTTTGTAAAATGTTTGGAAGAATTTATCCCACCTCCTAGGTTTAGTATGCTACCATCTACGACAGCATCGTCGCTTAACATTACGTTAAAATATTTTTCCTATCGCTGAAATTGTAATAAAAATAAATTTAATGAATCAGAGATAAAAATATTTAGAACGGCCGTTTGTAAATTTAATTCATACATTTACATAAAAATTTAAATGTACAAACTTTAGACTGAACTGACTGACTGTGTGAATAACTGTAAAAAATCTTAGACTAAAACATTTACAAATTATTTCCACAAAAATACGTACCTACCACAAATTTGTTTAAAACAAAATGCGACATGAATATACTGACACTCGTTAATTATGTTTTACATTAAATACCTAACACATCCAAATTAAACCGACAATATCTCACAAATGAGAAATACTTCCAGTTTTAGACGAACAGTCCAACAAATTAAAGGTTTGCTTATATTTATGACCGTGTTACAGACAAACTGATATATTAGTTGACTTTAACTTAATTTATTTTTATTACTTACTTACCTAAAGTTACCTAAAGTTGTATAAATTATCAATTTCTACTTTGAACATGTGCTTCGTTTAAGAAAACATGAGTGGAGAACACACATTGCGTTTAAATCACAAGTCTAACTGCATTTTTTTTTATTTTATCTGTTTTTGACATGCATTTTTAAATTATTTAAAAATACTAGTGTTTATTACAGGTTTTGCTTGCGTTGAATATGTATAAAAATAGTTTTTGTATGATAATATTGTAGGACAACTTTACCAATTAAAAAGTAGTCTTTGAGGCGAATTGAGTAGTTAAGGCGTTATTGGAGAGCAAAAAAACGGAAGGCTAATTATGAAATTTTATTAAAATTTTTGATCACATTTTTTTGTGAAAAGTAATTAAAACAGTATACAAATATAAATTATAGACCTAACCTATAAATTACCTATCCTATAATTATGTACAAATTTGGCACACTCTGGTAGGTATTTAACTTAAAACACGAGTAATTAGTTTCACCCGCAGTTCTTCGCCTAACAATACATTAAATGCTCAAGGTTGGTATATAACTAAGTATATAACTAGGTAGGTATATCTGCTTCATACGCATTGCAAATTTCCATTCCGCGGCAGAACGTGGTGATAAATCATAGTGGAAAAATTACCGGCTTGTGGAATACCGGGGTAGGTATTTTTTTGGAAAACGAATAGTTTATGTGAATCATGAATATATTGCGATTATCTTGGTGAATTAATTTTTAAGGACTGTTTTTTTTATGAATTACTTGATGTGCTCTGTGGTTTTAACCGCTGAAAAGTAGCCTGTGTTATTTTTGGGTCCAAACTATAATATGAAAAAATTTAAACAAGTGAAATTTTAAAAAAATACCTTTAAAAACTAGCTTTTATTATTATTACCATCTAGCATCAAAATACTCGTCAAGACGAATCAAATGAGCCTAAGCTCGATGGGGTTGCGTCGTTTAATTAAGGAGTTTCTATGGCCACCTTTCAGCTCCATCAACAAATCAGTTCCATGTCATAATTATATTGCATAGTCATCCGATTAATAAATGCATGTAAAATTATATCAGGCAGCTAAAAATAAACATTATTTTCAAATAAAAATGAGATATAATAAATAATACGACATAATTGGGGTTTATACTCCAACAGAACAGATTACTTACACGTAGTAGATAGGGTATTTACACTGTCAGAGTGAAATCACAATTTAGGTTAGGTAGTTATTTAGGTTTAGGTTTTAGGTTGTGTGGTTGTTATTTTTTACTAAAGTACCTATGTAGATACTTTTTACCAATATTTTTCATCAAAGAATTTTATAAACAGTTTAAAATAGGATTAAGTAATAACTGTCCACTTGATTTCTTTTAAATTGAATGTAATATTTACAACAAATAAATAAAGGAAACACATAAATACGTCAATACAAATCTAATAAAATTGAGGCTGGAATTGCTACCGTAAAATGGAAGCTACAGAGGGGTGCACCCACGCTTCCGATGGCTGAGCGAGATGGGATAGATGTCAAATAAATCTAGTATAGTAGCTTCGCCCAGCGGTTTTATCCGTTATAAAGAAGCATATGTATTATTTCAATGTCTACGCTACCTATATACCAAATTCCAGCTTAATTAGTTCAGCCGTTTGGGCGTTAAGTGTTAATAAAAACAAACACACATCCTCCTCTCAAAGTTTTTGTTGGAAGAACTCTCGTTTCATGATAAAAAAAATTACATTATAAATAATGTAATTATTTTTTTAAAACGTTATTAATATGGTAAAGTGCGAACAAAATGTTATGCATTAAAAAGTTCTTAATTTCACTAACCTAAAATAATTAAACCGTTCCATAGTTTCAAACGGTCCCATAGGAACGTGGTCGCACTATAAGCAAAGGTTATGAGCATTACCCACCTTATCTACAAAGATACCAGAGGCACGCGCACAATGGCAACTAATGTACTGATACGAGATCACACACGGCGTTTGGGATTGTGTGCCACTGAGATGAAAGCTAGCGTTTCTCTTGTATTTACTTCGGCTTCATGCCGACCGTTTCGATTCTGTACGAGGATCTTATTCACGGAGTAGCTGCGATTACGCGCCGGCGTCCGCGCCCCTCTTAGGACTTACAAAGATGAATCTGAATACTCACGAATTGTTTAGTTTCTGTATTTATTTACAAGTTTATATTTTTTACACACACAATACCGCGATTTACGACCGCTACCTACTCGTACTAGCCGCTATTACTAGTATTAAGCTAGCCGCTATTTACTAGTTTTGAAATTGTTTTGGTTTAGTCAAGTCGTCGCATACTTATATTTTTTTATGTATGACCAAGCACATTAAAGCGATTTAACTGAGTAGTCCGATTTTGATATCTCTTTTTTTGTAAAGGGTTACCCTTTATAAGTTTTAAAAAATTCAAATCCCTAAGGGTAGGAAAAGAGGGGTTGATTGATTATATTCACTCTTTAATTGCAAAGTAAACATGAAAAACATTGTAGAAAAATAATATTAAAATAAAACAGAAAATAAAAAATTAATACACTAATTAATAATAATGTCAGTTTAAGTTAGTATATTTAAGTAATTTGGAGTTTGAAAAAAATATATAATAATTTATTATACGTCAATTTCCCGATACGTTTACAGAACAGGAAATCGCAAAAAGGCCTGTAAACCTCAATCTTTAAGAAATATAAAATAAGCATTTCCCATTAGTGGAGCACGTACCCAATAATAAGTTTGATGCATCGCCCCGATATCAGATAAGATGAGATAAAATCTTGTATTCACAGCACACCGTTAACGACTTATTGAAATTCCTAGCGACGGGAAGGTGCCCATGGGTTATTTATGGGCTCCTTAGGGATAATGGGAACGCCTGTTGATTGCTTTTGGAAAGATTTTTTTAAATAAATGTTGAGATTAGTTATTGTTTTATGTTTTTTATACTAAATAGGCCCATGTTTGTTACCATATCCCACCTGAGTTAATAATAATGTTTTTTTTATGTTAGATACTCGTACTTACAAACAGTCCGCCTGATGGTAAGCGGGTTTATAAATACTTACAACCTCTCTCTACGGCCACATTGCCGCTGAACATCTCTCGAAATGAGGGTTTTCACGGAAATTTAATCCGCCAGTTGGCGCCACTGTGACAGGAGGTCCATCCTTATCTATGATACAGATAATTTTCGGTGTTTGTCTATGAATGTAATCAATTATAAATAAATAATTCTTGAATAAAACCTTCTTGTTCACGTGAATATGGACAAAAAAGGTTGTACTCAGACATTTTTGACAAGGTCCGGACCTGATGTCTCAGTTCTGCCTCCTAGTGGATGTTATATTAGAAAACCCTCATTGTGCTTAAAGGCTAACCTATTATAATTCAATAAAAAAAAAACGTTCATACACATTTTCAACATTTCATCATGATCATAAATAAATGGATCTTTGTATAAATGGATTATGTTAAGTCCTCCACAAAATTAAACCCTACTCTTTAGTTTCGAACACTATGTAAAGCTGGTTTCCTGCAAGAATCGCACTAATAATAATCGCACTAAGCGATAAGGCCGCCCATTGAAGATCTTAATAATGTTTAGTTTTTTTTTTGACTCGAGAAAGGATGTTAAATACATATGTTTGGTTTTGGCGTTACAAATCAGTTACGATAAAGCCTTATACAATTTTATATTAAATAACACAATACCAATAAGCCTTATACAATTTTATACCAGCGCTGGGTGTCTTACACACAGCACAATGCTGAGGCAGTTCCTATTCGGCGGCTTAGTGGTGCATTATGTATTATTTTTGTATTTATTGTATGTTAAGCCGTCGAATAAATGTGTTTTCTTTCTTTCTATATTAATTTCCCAAATAAATCTTAATGAAACAACATTAAAACCGTCTTCACGGCTTAACCGTCGACTCATCCCGTCCAATATTCACACGGAATTAATCCTAACACTCGCAAACAAAGGCCGAATCCGCGCCTAAACCGCCCTAAACAAATGGAAAAATATACCGAATGATATCCCTCATTGTAGTCAGTTAAAAGGCCAAACAATCGAGCCCGCACTGCGTCATCACTGAATATTTTACAGTAGATCGGTCGGTATAGCCAAACTCCGTATTATAAAAGAAAGAAAGAAAAATAAATAAATTTATTTTCAACAAGACCGTTTGTTCGTCATTCTAAAGGGGGTTTTTGCCTTTTGCGCCACGCTTGGCAGGCGGGTTGGCGCGCGCAGTCTTTTTGCTTGTTGTTAAGAAGCCGGAAGATGATGCTTTATAAAGGTCGCCGGAAGACGCTGGATGCAGGTCGCTTCCAACCGGTACATAATATGGAAGCCCAAAGTGGAGGCCTATGTTCAGCAGTTAATTGACGTCTTGCGGCTGAGATGATGATGATGAAGACCGTTTGTTTTGTTAAAAAAAAATTATATAGAAACACTACTAAATTGAAAAAGGAATCTTGCCGCAAAAAGGTACCAGCTTCCTATTTGTTGTTGTTGTACATCGGATATGGGAAGCAAAAACATTTTTGGAGCAAAAAAAAGTGTTGTTTGACAATGTTTCGTGAAAAATGTTGTGATGTTTTTGTTTAATGTTTGAACCAAAACACGCGCTGGCGACGCGGCTTTTATTTAACATGGCCGTTCCTTTTAATATTTATTCGGTGTCATGTATTGTGACCGACATGCGCCTAACTTCGGGATATAAACGCAAAGTTTATTAAAATCCCAAAAATTTAATAATTTTTAATATTGCAGGACATTTCACATAGCTCCATCTGACCGCAAGCCAAGCAACAGAATGTTTGTGTTATGGTGGCTAGATAATGGATATTAGGTAATAATTTTCTTTTGTAAGTAGGTACATTTTAAATATACTTTTACAAAATAAATATATAAATTATAATGCATGTGGATTATGGATTTAATAAATCATGCTTTAATCATGTTACTATTTCAGTTGATTTTATAAGGTTTTTGAAGTTGTACATAATATTATGAATTATGATTTCGGTCTTAAATAGAGTTTAAATGAATTATAACAATAATGTACATATTAAAGAAATTTAAGGGTCGTTTTCAGAAATCCCTTGTTTTGATTTATAGCCCAAAAACCGCTAAATAAGACCAAAATGTAATAAAGTGTATCCTTTCAAATAATAAAACAAAATTCAGGTATCTTTAGTGAAATAAAAAAGTCGATATAATTCTGAATTAAAGATTAGGTACAAACCTTTATTTTTGTCGATTGGTTAAAAATAACCCATAATGAAATATCAAAGGCAACACCGCAAGCTAGCTCGACACACCACAAGTCCTAGGTCTTAAGTTAAGTACTAAAGCTTTCCCGTAATTAATTTCAGCGTTAATTAATACAAGTCTAGGGCTTCCGGGTTATTGTTTTAGTTATTGGATTTTGTTGCGTAATTTTGCTTAGCTTGACGTGACAATATAGCTATTAAGGATTAAACGAACTTACCTGTAAGTGAAGTTCTATAAAAATTGGGATGTTGACTAAAAAATTTTTTTTTGTCCATAATGTAGATTATTGAAAAATATTGGACACGTATTTTTTTATTTACAAATCTGATAAAAAACGTAAGAGATACAACGCACTAAAGTTGCTTGATCGTGACGTCACACCACTCAATCTAGTACATTTTTCTTTAGTGGTGTGACGCCACGCGTCCCAACACAGAATCTTATAAGCGTTATAGCGTTATATCTCAACCATTTTTTTTATTTTATATGCAAGAAAAAAAATGTATCGAATATTTTTTTATTAATTAAAATTGTGAACTAATTGTATTTTTTAAATATTGACCTTGTCAACATCCCTATTGTGGTTTAGCTTGACGTGACACTAGAACGTTATTAAGGACTAGCTTTTACCCACTGTTCTATAGCCTATGTGTTATTTCAAGGTCTAAGCTATCTCTATACCAAATTTCAGCACAATCGCTTAGGCTTGAAAGATTAACAAACATACATCCAGACATCCATACATTCTTACAAACTTTCACGTTTATAATATCAGAAAGATTAATCGAACTTACCTGAATGCGAATTTCTATAAGAATCGTTATACTTTATGCTTCGTCTGGAGAGATATGCACTGATATTATAACATACTGGACCCGCGCGCACTTCGTAGCGCCTAACAGAAGATATACTCTACTATATTATGCATGTATTATTACATATTATAATCTTACTAATATTATAAACGTAAAAGTTTGTAAGAATGGATGTCTGGAAGTCAGGATGTCTGGATATTTGTTACTCTTTCACGCCTAAACTGGTGAACCGATTGAGCTGAAATTTGGTATAGAGATAGCTTAGACCCGAGAATAACACATAGGCTATAGTATTACAGCGGGTAAAACCACTGGGCACAGCTAGTATTATATAACCCTTTCTATTGAACCACTCTGTTTATTAAAAAATCAAAATCCGTTCCATAATTAATAGGGACAGACAGACAGACAGGTGGAAGATTATCATAAAAAAAATAAAAAAAATTTAAATTAAATTAAAATAATAAATTGAATAATTTTAAACCACTACAGTATCTTTATACAATACTCCAGGTTGTCTGTAAGAAATTGTCAAGTGCGATAAGACCGCCGATTGTTTACCTAGCATTAAGATATCTAGCTCATTAATTTTCTTTGTAATTGTTTGGTTTGCAATAAAGTATTATTCTATTCTACTCCGACGTAGGGTAAATAAAATAAATAAATAAAATAAATATTTCAGAACATTACACACAGCGCCACCTAACCTCAAGCTAAGCAACTTAATGCTTGTGTTATGGTGGTTTTTTTTTTTTTTTTTTTTGTTCTCGCCGGGAAAAAATGCATTACGCATACCCTCCATACGGGGGTATGGGAGGGTTATGTGGGACTCCCCGTGCAGAGCGACTGCACGGGTATACCCACTAAAACAACCCGGCGGCACTCCCGCATCGTCTTTGTGACGGAGGACTGGGAATCGGCAGAGCCTTAGCATCCAGTCCCCCATCGACGACCGCCCGCCTTTATAAAGGCGGGCCCTTCACGCCCCTCTCAACAGGGAGGGGCCCGGGAACGGTCCCGAGTGCTCGGCCGTTCCCGCCGACGGTGGTGGTAAATGTGCAATGCGGATGTAGGCGCCCCCGCGCCTATCATCCGCTATTCACCACCGGGGGGCAGGCGTTGACTCATGTAGAGTCGCCTTGCCCTACCCCTTCTGGAATTGCGGATCGCCTGAGACAGCGTGGCGAGAGGGCCGTGCTGTCTCAAGCGCTCCGCATCCTCCTTTTGCGACATAACGTCTTCGCAAAAGGAGGCGACCGCCGTCCAGGCCTCCTCGCTCCCCAGCATGGATGATATTACGCTGGGAAGCGAGAGGTCCTGCCCGACCACCGAGATCAAGCTCAGGCGCTGTTCTGCCCACTTCGGGCACACCTCGAGGGTGTGCTGGGCCGAGTCCTCCGTCACCCCACAATCGAGGCACGACGGAGACTCCCTCACTCCGATCCGGTGCAGGAGCGTCCCGAAACTGCCGTGACCGGACAGGACCTGCACCAGGCGGAACGAGAGAAACCCGTGGGACCGCTCGAGCCATCCCTCCAAAACTGGCACGAGCGCGTCCAGCGTCCGGCGGCCAAATTCGGCGGAAGTGAGGTCCTCCGTCCAATAACGGATGATGGCCTCACTCGCCTCACGCCGGACGGCCTCCCGCTCTTCTTGCGAAGGGCACTCCCCGAGCGCCCTACGCTCCGTCGTCCACTCGTACACCCTGGCGTGCACCGTCGCCTCGAGTTCCCAGGGCGGGGTACCGGCCAGGGCGCACGCCGCCGAAAAGCCTACCGACCGGTAGGCTCTGGCCATCCGCTGTGCAATGGCCCTTTGGGGCCTGCGAATGGCGGTGGCGTTTGCACGGCGCTGTAGGGTGTCCGCCCAGATGGGGGCTCCATACAGGGCCATACTCCTTATGATGCCGGCGTACAAGCGCCGGCACCGCGCTCTAGGCCCTCTCAAATTCGGGAGGAGCCGCGAGAGAGCGCCCGCTGCATTGAGCAGGCGCTTCGACAGCTCATTAAAGTGTGGCTCAAAGCGCCACCCACTGTCAATTATGAGACCCAGATATTTTATCTGGGCCTTTACGTCTATCCTGACGTCCTCTACCACAATGTGGGCGTCAGGAGGGATGCGCCGTCGAGGTCCACGGAAGTACACGGCCTCGGTTTTGTGCAGCGCCACACTAAGTCCAAGGCGGCGGATCCTTCCTGCAACCAAGGATCCGCCCGCAGAGGCCAGCCTCGCCGCCTCACCGAAGTTCCTCCCCCGGGCAGTGAGAAGAGTGTCATCCGCGTAGCAGATGACACTCGTGCCCTGGAGGAGGGCTCCCCGCAGGAGCCAGTTAAAGCCAATGTTCCACAGGAGTGGACCAAGAACCGACCCCTGCGGAACACCGGTCTCCGATCTGTAGCGCCGTACGCGCCCCGTCCTGTCCGCGAGGAGGACCATACGACCTTCCAAGTAGCTGGCCAGCAGCCGCCGCATGTATGGAGGCACTCCGTGGAATTGGAGGGCCTCCAGAATTGTCGAGTGGGGGACGGAGTTGAAGGCATTGGCTATGTCAAATGACACAGCCAGCACTCCGTCCCCTGCTTCCACGGCCTCTTTGACCTGCCCTTTGAGTCGGGCCAGGGCATCGATCGTGGAGCGGCCTCTCCGAAAACCGAATTGGGCGTCGGAGAGGTCCGGTCCCACCTCGCGAAGGTGGCAGTTCAAGCGGGCGGCGATGACCGCCTCAAAAAGCTTACCGACCTCATCTAGCAAAACGATGGGCCGGTATGCCGAGGGGGAATCCGCCGGGCGCCCTTCCTTTCGGAGGAGGCAAAGCTGCCCCTCCTTCCATAGTTTCGGGAACCTACCAGCCGTAAGACACGCACTGAATAGGTCCCGAAACTTTTCCTCCATCTGTGAGATGGCGATTGACAGAACTCGAGCCGGGACGCCGTCCGGCCCGGGAGCCGTCTTTTTGGCGCGGAGACGGAGCTTCGCCACGCCAAACTCCACCGACGAGACTGGAGGAATCTCTTCCACCGGTGGGACCACCTCTCGCAGAGGGGGCATCTCCGGAGAGATGAAGTCGGTCCCTGGTGGGAATAGGGATCGAACCACCTCATCCAATAAGGACGGCTCAAGGGTCTCCGCGGGTGGGGGGCCAAAGCGGCGGAGTTTATTCCGCGCCGCTTTGTACGGTCTCCCATAAGGGTCCTTGTCGAGACCCTCCAGCATCTCGGTTCTTGCCAAGACGATCGCGGCTGAGATGGCCGTTTTGAGGTCCTCCTTGGCTCGCACATAGATGGCGTAGAGGCGGTCCTCATTTTCCGGATCCCGCGGTGTGAGCCGACGACTCCGTGTATAGTCCCTCCTGTTTGCCACGCAGGCCGACCGTAGCTCCGCCAGTTCCCCCGACCACCAGTAAATGGCGCGACGAGGGGGCGGACGGCGGGACCGAGGCATGCTGGAGTTGCAAACCTCGGTCAGGGACCTCCGGAGCTGCACCGCCGCAGCGTCCATATCCAAGACCTCACCTGGAGGTGTCAGCCAGTCCTGGAGGAAGGCCGCCTCCTCAGCCACCTCTTTGTCCAGACGAGAGAGGGCCCACCGCGGAAAGGGGGATCTGCCTGAGGGCACTGTCCCCCGGGGGCCCTGGGTGGAGATGTCGAACCGTATGTAACGGTGGTCCGACATGGTCTCCACCATCTCCACCCGCCAGTTCACAACGCGGGTGGCCAGCACAGGGGTGGCGAACGAGACGTCCACCACCGAACCTCCCTGTTGCCGTACACACGTCTGGACCGTCCCAATGTTGAGTAAGGACACCCCGGACGACGTCACCCACATCTCGAGAGCGCGTCCCCGGACGTTGCAAGAGGTAGCTGGGTTCCCCCAGGCCTCCGATTTGGCGTTAAGATCCCCGCATATTAGGACCTGGCGGGGCGCCGCCCTACCAATCACCGCGGTTAGGATCTCGAGCAGTTCCTCGAACTCTGAGAGAGGACGGCTTGGGGCGAAATACACGCCTAATAAGGCTATATCTCCCCACGCGGCGGCCACATAACCTATTCCTCTCTCTAAAAGTGAAAGAGGAGGGGAGGACGACCTCGGTAACAGCGCGACTACGTCGTTCTGATCCCCCAGCCAACGTCCGTACACCGCGTACGGCTCGGCAACCACCGCCACATCCACCAACCACTCAGCCATGGACTGCATCAACAGGTCCTGGGCTGCTCTGCAGTGGTTGGTGTTCGCCTGGAGAATACGATGTGCGACTCTACCCATTATTCGGACATCGTATTCTCCTCTGCGGCCGCTGAAGTTCCCGCAACAGGAACGGCGGCGGAAGCGACGGGCCGGGTCGGCACCTGTGCTTTGCCCTTCTTGGGGGGAGGATTACAATTCCTCCCCATCATAACATGGCCCGCCGGCCGGCCACTAGCGGCGCACACGGCGCAGCGCGGCGTGGACGCCTTGCAGGAGGCGGACTTGTGCCCTTCCTGGCCGCAGCGGTAGCAGCAGTCCGTCCTGTCGATGCTGGACGGACAGAGCGCCCGAGTGTGTCCGATGGCGAAGCACTTGTAGCAGCGTAGAGGCTGCTCACCAAGTGCCCGGACCACACTCGAGCTGAAACCAATGAGGAGCCGTCCCTTGGCAAGGACGGCCTCGGCTGCTGTGATTGGGCATTCTATGCGCATAGTGCCCATACCACCACGGCCGGGCCTAATGTCCCGGCCTTTCACTGCTGCGACATCACAGCCTCCCATAGCTGCGACCTTGGCAACCACCTCCTCCCTGGTGACAGAGTCATCCAGGTCTACCACCTCTAAGGCTGCAGTCTTAACTGGCCTGACGACTTTCGCCGAATCCGCGATGACCTCCTGCAGCTTAGCTGCAAAGAGGTCCGCATTGGTGCCGCCTTGGGCCCCGGAGAACTCGAAAATTCGAGCCCCAGTTTGGGTACGGCGGCACGCAATCTTCTCGATCCCGAGTTGGGAAGGGTCGGCGTTCGCGCGAGCCCGCTGAAGCACGGAGAGATACGTCTCCCCACGCTCCGTAGCCTCCGTGGTGAGAGTCACCACAACGGCCGCAGTTTTCGGAGGAGACAGGCGTTTCCTCGCTCCGGCAGGGGCGCCCTTGGCTGCGGGTGCAGCGGTGGCAGAGGGCTTAGGGGCAGACTTTTTGCCCACTCCTTTTCCTTTACCGGTGGTCTGTGACGACCGGAGAGGAGCAGCAGAAGCCGGGGTGGCCACTGCCTTCTTATTTTTTCCCTTCTTTACCACCTTCGTCCACGAATTGGACGGCGCAGTGGCAGGAAGAAAGGCGTCCTCCCTCTGGGGGGATGGAACCCTCCGAGAGGACGGTCCTGGCACTGGCTCTCCTGAGAAGGAGGGCCCCGGCGTTGACTCTTCTTGGGAGGAGAGCCCCGGCGTTGGTCCTCCCTGGGAGGAGGGCCCCGGCGCGCGTCTTTTATCGGCCGCCAATGGTGGTCGTACACGTTTTTCCGGCAAGAGCCTATCTTCAATGCCTGCAAGGCAGGCTCTCGTGAAAGCTCTTTCCTCCAAAACTACCTTTCGGATTATCTCCTCAAGGTTGGAGGGGGCCTCGACCGCTTTTTCCTGCCCGACTTGGGCTGGTCGTGTGGTGGTTTCAGCCAGCTTGCTCTTAAGCTGGTTGATCTCGGCTTGCAGGCGATCAACTCTCGCCTGCAGCTCCCGCGTTTCGTCAGTCGCCGAGCGTTGCGTGAGCTCCCGGACGATTCCGCGCATACTGCCGGCCCTACATTTGAGGGACTTTTGGTAAATCCCCTTTATGTTCGAGGATTTCGAAGCGATCTGGAGGATCTGCTCCTCGTCCTCCTGAGCCATTCGTTCTAACTCCTCCATTGAGAAGTTAGAGTACTTCATTTTGAGGTACCCAGCCCGCCGCTTCTCCTTTATTTGGACCTCCTCCTCCAGATCACGCTGGAGCTGGACGCGGTTCAGCAGTGACAGATGTGACTCTGCATCTGCCAAACCAACATCATGGGTACCCACTGGAGCGATTTTAGGGGTTTTGGACCCTTTTGCCTTCGCCTTCTTCGTCTTTTTCTTTCTGTTGGCTGAATCCGAAGAAGCTTCGGACCTGACCTTCAGAAAGGCCCTCTTGCGGGTTGGCCGGCTGTCGACGGACATCGCCGAGTCCGAGGCGAACCCCGTGGACTCGAAGTCGACGTCGACATCCGACCCGCCCACACTCCTAAACAGGCTGGCCGCAGATGGAGCGCGGCTAGCCTCCGATGCCGAGGCATCATCGGTTTGGCCCTGAGAAGGGCCCTTGTTTTGGCCCTGAGAAGGGCCCTTGTTTTGGCCCTGAGAAGGGCCCTTGTTTTGGCCCTTAGAAGGGCCGTCGGTACCATCTTTCAATGGACCTTTGAGGAAGCGCCCGCGAGCGCCCCTCATCCGCACAGGTATCTCAGTATCTTCCGACATGTCGTATAATCACCGCAGGGAATATACGAATTCTAAGCGCACTTTAGCCGAACCCCGGTCTGCCACTCCGTTACGGTGACAGAACCGGGTCGTTTCCGGGGGACACGACGAGGACGTATGCACTTAGGGGGGTCCCCCGTGTTATGGTGGTTAGGATAACGGATATAATACTTAAATACTTTTCTTTTGTAAATACATACTTAAAATAGATACAGAAAGCCACCCAGACCAGAAACAAATATCTGTGGATTACACAAACATTTGTCCCATGCATGAATCGAACCCGCAACCTTCTGCATTGCAAGCGGGTATTAGCTTGATACTCTAAACAGGAGTAACTCTAAACTGTAACAGTTCAGCTCGGGCGGTTATTTTGGAGTCCATTACAAAATCAATACGAAATAAGCACCATGTAGTTGGCACCTCAACCCGGCCCGTTCCAAGGACGGCTCCCCAATTATTGGTAAAGGTCAAACGAGCGTTTATTTTGGTTCGATACACGATCGGTCATAATGCTTCATAATATTTATTTGAAGCTTACAGTTATGTACACCTGAAATTTAATTCACAAAAAATGTGTTTTTTTTACTTATCACCAAAAACTTTTTGAAATCGTAGTTTTATTGCTAAATTTAGTGAAACTAGATTATATAGGTTAATTTTAAAATAACTTTGAAACTGTTCACGGAAGAGCTCTTAGAACTCTTTAACCCCCGACGCAAAAACGACGGGGTGTTATAAGTTTGACGTGTCTGTCTCTGTGTTTGTGTGTGTGTCTGTCTGTGGCATCGTAGCTCCCGAATGGATGAACGGATTTTGATCTAGTTTTTTTTTTGTTTGAAATAAGAGTTAGTTTAGAGTGTTTCTAGCCATTCTTGGTGAAAATCGGTCCAAGATGGCCGCCGCTACAAAATGGCGTATTACTTTTTTGTTCCACAACCCCCTAAATATGGGTATCAAATGAAAGGGTTTAATTAGTAAAATGAAATGAAATATATTTATTTATTTAGATAGATGTGATAGTACATGGTTACACTAAGATTTAAAACTAATTACTTATGAACTACTAGATTATAACCTATGGTGTCCACACTAGGATACCCTGTGTTGTGGTAGCCAGTCTCTTCCCTAAGTTTTCTTTATTATCTACATATTTGAAGTAAAATACAACACGTTATAATAAATTTAAGATCCAAGATATCCGCCACCACAAAAAAGGCAAATTACATATTACATTGGAGGTTTTTCAATTTTTTAATTTAATTCACTTGTTTAAAATACCTTGATTAGACTTTATATTGTGGATTTTTAATATTTTTCCCTAAAACAAAATAAGTTTTAATCAACAGTCTAGTTTGTCTACCTACACATAAAGAAGATGACCCTTAAATACTTAACATTAATTTATTCGTACTTTTAATTTCGAACTAGTTTGGACGACCTTTTTATTAACAAACTTGTTCCGGAAGATTTTTCGTAACATTTATACATATTTTATGGGAATTTGAAGTGGTATAATATTAATTGATGTTAATAATGTCAATGTCGAAGGGTTATGAGTTGTAATTATTACATTTAAGGTTGTACTTAGAACTAGGCTTATAGTAGCTTATACTCGCGGCTTTGCCCGCACGGCGAAATTCTTTCTTAGCGGAGCTCTATGTCATAAAACCTATCTGTGTTCCAAATTTCAACGCAATCCATCTAGTGGTTAAGGCAGTCCGTTGATAGATCAGTCAGTCAAACAGATATTTAGAAGAAGGTGTCAAGTCTATTTCAGATCTTAATTATTACAAAAATAAATTTATTTGTATTGTTTTTAACTGGACAATTCGGGCTTATAATTTTATTTAGTTTGTGTTGGGTTTTTGATAATTTAATTTTGAGTTAAACAGAGGTATCGTCGACCGTATTTTCACTTTCCGGGATGTGGTCAAACGTAGGCCTATTTAGTATAAAAATAAAACTGAATCACTACAATCAGTACCTATTATCAAGTTTTATTCCGAAAATGTTTATGAGTATGCAGCATTTTTTTGTTTTCTACCGATTTATCTTCTACCGAAAACATGCCATTATAAAACCTATTATATAATTATTTATCAACATTTTAGTAGTAAGTATTTCAATAATTAAACAACCTGTTAATTTCATACAGATTAATAATTTTTACTTTTTACCATATAAAGACAGACTCAATCAATTTAAAATTACAATCTAATACTCTAAACGTTAGGAACATTGGTTTTGGACAAACAGTGCGTATGGACCACTAAAACATTATCATATTTCACAAACTTCAAACTCATAAATAGATTAATGTTAGAAGTATAGTAATATACATTTTATTACTGTTTCGTAACAACTGGGCTTCATAAAACTTATTTATAATTGACAAAATATTGAATGTTGAGCCATTTATGGTGCTGATTCGTCTCGGTTTAGGTGAAACATACCTTAAACTTTGGAATTTAATTATTCATTGTAAAGCTGTAATATTTAAATCCTACTATTATAAAATTATTATAAATAAGATAGTGTAATAAATGTGTGTGTTACGTCGTCACAATAAAACGGTTGAGCTGCAGTTTGGTGTATGAATTTGGTAGCTTACTCTTTTTTTACTCAGGAAAAATGTGTTACGCATCATCACGCCACGTCAAAGGGCACAGGGGTAGCCATTAGCTTTTTAAAAATATTTATATATAATAATAAATAACAATATTTCCACGAAATTCTTGTAATTCTCATTAAGTTTAAATTTGTCTCTATATTTTTAATTTAAGTTAAAAATGCACACATTTAAATTCAAGTCAGTTCGCATTAGCATAAACAGCAAGCAGTATGCAGCGTATGCATATCTCATTCCGAGATAAATATTCAAAACGTTGACGCTTTCATCTAGCTAATTTTTGGTGCATGATCTATGGAGCACATTTCGTGCATGCTTTTGGTACGTTTTAAGTGCACTTTTATTATTTTGTACTATGTCATAGATAATAACGAAGCTCTCTCTGCTTTAAAATATTAATTAAAGGAGTAGTAAGAGCGATTCATCATCATCATCATCATCTCAGCCGTAAGACGTCCACTGCTGAACATAGGCCTCCCCTTTAGACTTCCATATGTACCGGTTGGAAGCGACCTCCATCCAGCGTCTTTATAAGGTCGTCTGTCCACCTTGTGGGTGGACGTCCTACGCTGCGTTTGCTAGTCCGTGGTCTCCACTCGAGCACTTTTCGACCCCATCGGCCATCCGCTCTCCGCGCTATGTGGCCTGCCCATTGCCACTTCAGCTTACTAATCCGCTGGGCTATGTCGGTAACTTTAGTTCGCCTACGGATCTCTTCATTTCTGATTCGATCACGTAGAGAAACCCCGAGCATAGCCCTTTCCTATATTATATAACTATATTAATGTTTTAGCTTTTGGGATGAATTAAGTCAATTTTATAAATAATATAAATAAGTTTTTTATAATTTTGTTTGTAAGCTGTTGGTCTTCCTAAGATGTAATAAATAAATAAATTTAGTTACATTTCCGTATCGACTAGTTGCGTTCTATTTTCTTTATTATCATATTTTCCTAAAATTGATGAAATAGACACGAACGAAATTCATTTGGTGTTTGTAGAATCCCCCACTTTACAAACGTGCACATAAATACAATAAAGTATTGTCTTACCTTAACTTATCTTAATACTAGCAGCGGCTAGCATTTTTACGCGCCGTGCAGCAGTAGCCTACATGTTATTCCAGGATCCAGGGTCTATCTCTATACCAAATTTCAGCTCATTCGGTCCACCCGTTCAGGCGTGAAAGACATCCATACATTCTTACAAACGTTCACGTTTATAATATTAGTAAGATTAGTAGGATTATTATAAAGTAAAGTAAAGACTTCAAATGTAATATTTAAAATTAAAATTCCCTCATTTGACTTAAAAAGCACAGCAACAACCCTCCCATCCCATACTAACTCCGCAAAACAAACTCATCCACGTCAAAGGTTTAAAAATGCCTTTTTACCCGACAGCCTATTTACCCACCTCGTTTTATTTTACACATTCTCGAGACAACCACATTAGGATCAAATTTCGCGTCAACACTTAAAAACATGGCGTTAAAACAACATTATAATGTCATAAAACCTAACTCGCACATCAAAGTGAAAGAATCTCGTTAAAATGGAGAGTTTCGCTAAAGCGTCATCGTACCCAAACGAAGTAATTTTCCTTGCGTTTAATAAAAATAACAGTTTTTGAGCGACGCTCCGGGTAAAGGGTTCATGGCAAAGTAATCGAGTGTCATTACACGACTATGAATAAATTACACAAGTTCCCCAACTCGCTTTGGGTTGTACTCCGAGTTGTGAGCGTGAGCGATTATCTACTCATCATCATCACAACGGTCATCTTCATCATCCGCCCACAGACGATCAGTTTTATTTTCATTTCTGCTAACAAAGCTACTCCTCATTTTTTAGCCAAGCATTTTATCTACATCTTCGTAAAATGGTTGCAAGTTGATCTTCAGAAATCTAAATTTATAAAAATGTGACTGACTGATCAGCGCACAGTTCAAACGGTTCAGAGCAGCGGTGGCTGGAGTTGAAATTTGGAAAAAATTACTATAGTAACGTAGACATCTACTAAAACACAATTTCACGATGAAAGCAAAGCTTTTTAGATAAAACTCCTTCAAAAACAGCGCAAAGGCTAATGAGGAAGCTAATTATTGAAAAATTCTTGAAACAGCGTTGGTGTTTTGAGACCATGGCCGTATCTTTAGTAACACAGTCATAATTACAAGATTATTAAAAGTTTTTGTAAATTGGGCAGAAATGCCTAATAAATAACTTAATTTATAAACACGCCTGACCTTACTCCTTTCACTTGTACCACACACCACGACCAGGCTCGGATACTCGCTCCGCTCTCGCTGAAATTCGTTATAATATCGTATTTTATAACCGCGGGTTAAAATTGTGCAATATTGTACCCTCTGGCATGTATTTACTGATAAAAGTGTGCACTAATGGAGGGTTAACTCTTATGTTTTAAACCGGTGACCGAGGGGTTATAATCATCTTGGATCACAGAGTTCGAATCCAAGCTTAGTTATGGCTTTTTCCACTCGCTTTACTTTTTTTTTTATGAGGTGAAGTAGAAGACGAGCAAGACGCTCTCCTGATGTTAAGAGATAACGGCTGCCCATAATCAGTACAGTGCTACTTAGGATTTCACAATTATGTGAAATTCTTGGAGCACTACACCAACGCTTCTTACTCATGAGTCATAAGATGTTAAGACTCTTTAGCCCAGTAATTTCACTAGCTACAGTGCCCTCCTACCGGAGCACAGTAATGTTTGCACATCACTGCTCAGGCGGTAGAATAACTGGCACTGTTGGGGTACCCACCTAGACGACCTCCTGCAAAGGAAGTCTGCCCCCGGTAAAGTACTTGTGGTAGGTTTTAATAGTTACCCACTGGACAAAACCGTGTCACTGAGTGGTAATTGTGACCATGTTCCGGCATCATATTCAGTCACACTAGGGAGGGATATATCCCGCCTTCTAGGTTTAGTATGCTACCATCTACACGCTTCACTTAAAATAAGTCGCTTAAAATCTCACGAGATCGTGATCAAAAGCTAACCTTTAATAAATAAAACTTGCTTGTGTAGGTATCTTGCTTGGGTAGGTAGGTTCTAACATAAAAAGGTTAAAAACAAAACTAACCAAAACTAGACTTAACTAAATCTGTCGGAGTTTCACTTAACTAAGCTACTTAACTACTTAAGTTAAAGCGTTTAGGCAACATACTTTTTTATTTTTAAATCCCTTTTTAGCGTTAAATCTAAGGCTGAAAGAGGCTTCAACCCATTTCAGCTTATCAACACAGAGCCTTAAAACTTTCCGCTGTAAAAACGTTACGGGTTTGGAATATCAAGCGGTGGTAGGGTTAATCAAATTGGTTCCCTTAGGATGAAGACACAGTATTGTTTAATACTAGTTGCGTCTAGCGGTTTTATCCACGCTGAAAAGAAGCCAATGTGTTATTCCAGAAAATATAATGGAAAAATTCACAATTCGTTCGAATCTTTTATGAACCTAACATGTTTAATGATTACTTGAAAATCTCTGACTGATTTTTTTTATTATGTTATTTTAAATCCTTTTTCAAATTTCTCATGTGGCCCCGTTAAAATTATACCTAATGATATTCAGTGGTTTTTAAGAAATTAATTACTCCACTCTATTATTATAAAATGCTTTTTAAAATAATATATTATATTATTCTACTTATTTTTGATTAAGTTTTTTATTCACACACTTATCTATTTTATCTTTCTTTTATCTTTTTAAAAAGGTCACAACCCATGCGCAAGTGATGAGATTCGAATCAAAAGCTTTATGTTCCTTTTACTCATTATGGTGTCATCCCATTGTTATTGTGCGTAGACCTTTATTAAAGGGTAAATGTCACTATGTCAGTGAGCTGTTTAAAGTTTATTGGGTTGAAGAAAAAAACTAATTAAGGTACAGTTAGTGCAATAATAAAGCACTCGTCAGTCCGCCTATATTGTTTTGTATGTCTGAAGGATCTGGATGAGACTCGCACTGGATTGAAAAGAGGACCTGTGTACCAGCGGTGTCAAATCATCATCATCAGCCAACGTTCGTCTACTGCTGGGACATAGGCCTCCCCCATGGCAGGCCACTCAACTCAGTCCTCTGTCTTTCTCCACCCGCTCCCCGCTCCCTTCCGGATATCGTCACCCCATCTCGCCCAAGGACGTAGTGTAGGTTTCCACTCTAGAACACGCCTACCCCTACGTTTATCGGTTCTGCGGCAAATGTGACCAGCCCATTGCCACTTCGGCTTGCTAATCCTTTCGGATAGTTCAGTGTCAAATAAAGGATGATGATTAAACTATTCTTCTTTTTTGGGTTGTAATATTTGCCAGAAAAAGCATAATATTTTCTCGCTGATTCTGGCCCCTTTCACTGTTGCATCGTTTTTAAAAGTACATATTAGACATTGTCCCAACATTGTTATGTCAATAAAAAGCATTAATAGCTATTTTTGTTTGATTTTAACTAGAATCCATCTACTGCTGTGCATCAGCTTGGCCACACGATACCTACATAATACTTTTTTCGATTATTATACACCTATAGGCTCGCTGTTAGGTTATTGTCGATAAAAACAATATCTGACCATCTAGCTACACATTTTAGTTGGGAAATTTAAGAACATCTCATCCTCATAGCTTCTACCTACATAGCACAATGTTCTTAAACAAAATCAATACTGCAACTAAACTGCGACGAGGCGGCACTTACTATGCGTCAATGCGTCTACTAAAACTATCAGTACTAATAAAAATCTGATACCAAACTCCCAAGCACCTCTTGCACCATTTCAAAGCACAAATGTACAGTACCGAGATTTTTCATTTTCCCGCTAAATAATATTATTATTATGTTAGCCATTTCTGACTTTTGTAAATTTATCCGATTGAGGTAAGTATATTATATATTACAGTACCAATTGTTAATAAATTATAATAAGTACTTAACTCGATGCTTGAATCGGAGGATAAAGTAACTCTTTATTTACACCAAACAAAAAGAAAAAGAAAATCTAAACATGTAAAAGTAAAGAGCGACTGTCTAATCTATCAACGCACAACTCAAATTGTTGAACCGAAGGGATTTGGTTGAAATTTTGAATACAGATAAATATAAGTAAATGTGTACTGTGTACCAAGTATAACCGCCGTTGACAGCTAGTTTTTCAAAAGTATCAGTACAAATAAAAAACTTGATACCACATAAATACCAACTCCCAAACACCTATAGCATCATTTCAAAGCACAATACAGTATGCGATCAAATTTATACACAAAGCGGTAATATTTGAAGTATCGCAAACTATAGCTACAAGTGAACAACGCAAACTATGTCAATATAGGTCGAGTTTCCAACTATAGTTCTAAACTTACCTATTGTAGTACAATATATTATGGATACAAACACGGCGAAACAAGTTAATAAGTCAAATTGGAGTTGGGTTATACGTTTCGGGGGATTTTGTATGCATAGTTTAAGTTATTGTTATTGGAATTGCTTTTTTAGTCTTTGTAAATTAACGGCATAAAACTTGTATTTACTTCGGCTTCGTGATTTACAAAGATGAATGATGTGAGCATTTACTCACGAATCGTTTAGTGTAAAAATAGTTCTTTTTTAAAAATTTGGTGTTTATCCCAACCAAAAAATACAAATTGATAGGGATTTTTACTTACCAATAACAGGTGAGACACTGTTAATAACAATCCTTTTTAAAAAAAATCAAGTCGAAAGCTCAACGGGAAGGCATAATTATTATAATCATGTACATATGATTAAACACTTTAAAAAAAAAACCATAATTACACTTAATTTGTACTTCCTTAATAGGGAGACTGTTGTATTACTGGCTGTTATACACATTGTAATCAAAATTTGAATCATTCTATTTATATATTCTTATTGATGTATGTTTTGTCACTTCAATAAAATGAGTCAAATACAACATTCGTTATCAGCACGAATTTATAAGAAAATACAAGGATAAACTGTTTTTCTGCATTAAAAGTGAAAAGAAAGTTTTTCTAAAGTATTACGTGCATCATATGTGTATTTTTTGGACATTGACCAGCTGTTCGTGAGTTATAAAATTATGTCAAATAACAATTCCCTTTCTTGCATAAAACCTTTAGTTAATAGGGAAGGCTACTCTACATGGAAGTTTAAGATGCGGATGTGCCTTATTCATGAAGAATTGTGGGAAGCCGTCGTAGGTTACCAAGATAGTAATGTATCCACCGATAAAAGGTTAAGAAATGATCAGAAAGCTTTATCGAAGATTTGCCTTACTCTGGATGGACTGGCAATAACCCACGTAAGGTCATCAAAAACTGCAAAGGAGGCATGGGACGCTCTTTCGTCCGCATACGAAGACAAAGGTTTGGGTCGACGTATAAGCCTTGAACGTAAACTCTATAGATGCAGCCTTGAAGATTATAACTCAATTGAGATGTATATAAATGCCATCATGTCTACTATACAAGACTTGGCTGACATCGGAAAAACAATAGAAGATGCATCAATAGCTGCTATTCTTCTGGGAGGTCTGAGTCCACGATATGAGCCTTTAATATTAGCTCTGGAAAATTCGAATACACATATAACTTCGGACCTTGTAAAGACAAAATTATTGAATGAATTGAATAAAACTGAATATGATAATCCTGATACTGCTCTTCGTTCCCGGATGAATCAAAGTAAATCTTCTGCATCCAAGCCTAAGAAGCCTATTGTGTGTTATGACTGTAATGAGCCAGGTCATAAGCGTCCAGACTGTCCCCATAAGAAGGACAAGAATAAGAAATCTGTAAATCATAAGAATGCTCTCTGTGCACTGAATGTAAATGAGAAATTAGATAATGAGAAATGGTATATAGATTCTGGAGCGACAGCACACATGACATCGCGAGCTGATTGGATGGAGAATGTGAAGGATTCCCCTATTGGAACTGTAACTATAGCAAATGGTGATATACTGGAAACCCAAGGTGTTGGTGAAGTTTCGATTACCAGTTGCAGTGATAATTTGACATCGGTCAAAAAGATTCTTGATGTAGTTCATGTGCCAAACTTGGACTCGAATCTTATATCAGTTAAGAAGGCAGTAGATAAAGGTTTTAGTTTAGTTTTTTGATAAAACTGGTTGTAATTTTTATGATTCTGATGCTTTTACTTGTAATGGAGATGTAATTTTACATGGTTCTATTTGTGGTGGACTGTATTCATTAGATGTTACAGTCAATTCTAAACTCAATGAACGATTATCCGCTTTTGAAACGCACTCTGATGTATCTTGTTTCAAGCTTTGGCATAGACGATTAGGTCACTTATGCCGCATTGGAATGGACCAACTTAAGAAGGGTCACGCGGTGGGCGTTGATTATTCAGAAGTCGATAAGGAACCTTGTATCTCCTGTATTGAAGGTAAGCAGAATAGGAAAACTTTTAAGAAAGTTTCACATAAAAAATCAACTTCAGTTCTGGAACTTATTCATTCAGATGTTTGTGGTCCCTTGCCTGAATCTTCATTTCAAGGCAATAAATATATTTTATTTTTTATAGATGATTTTTCTCGTATGACTTTTGTCTACTTTATTTCTTCAAAAGCTGAAGTAAAGAATAAGTTTTGTATTTTCCAGTCCTCTGTGGAACGGGAAACGGGAGCCAAGATAAAGACACTGAAGAGTGACAACGGAAAAGAGTATGTTAATGCAGCTTTTTCGAAACATTTACAAAATGAAGGGATTAAACACCAAACTACTGTTCCCTATAGTCCTCAACAGAACGGTATTGCTGAACGGACGAATAAGTCCATTATGGAGAAGGTAAGGTCTATGCTGTCAGAAAGTTCTCTTTCTTCTGCCTATTGGCAGGATGCAGCAGATATGGCTGTATATCTTAAGAATAGATCTCCACATCGTGCTCTCGAAGGCAAGACAGCATACGAGAAGTGGTATGGTATGGTCCCAAATTTATCACATCTACGCGTCTTCGGATGTAGGGCTCTAATTCATGTCCCCGACTGTAATCGGAAGAAATTGGATATGAAAGCATCGGAACACATCTTTGTCGGATATTCAGAAGATCCGAGAAGCTATTTCTTTAGAGATGCTACGTGTCCTAGAAGACTTGTGAAGAGTAGAGATGTAACATTCTTTGAAGATCATTTTCATGATTTAAAAGGTAAAGGTAATACTTGTAAGACTGGTAATGATTTATTGGAACCAGTATACTCGTACATACCTCTTCTGTCTGAGAATTCATTAAATAGTTCAGAGCAGAGAAATACTTTGGAACCAGTATACTCGTACATACCTCTTCTGTCTGAGAATTCATTAAATAGTTCAGAGCAGAGAAATACTGTCACTGTGGAACAGTTAATAAAGCCTAATATTGCACCAGTATCAGAAAATTGTGTACCTGATAGTAGTGAGGAACAGTGGCATAATGCTGATACATCAATTTCTTCAGAAGAAATTAATTCTGATACTGAGGTTGTAGAACCAAGATATAATTTAAGACCAAGAAAACCTAATTCTTCTGCTAACTATGTATGTGTGCAGACTTCATCCTCTGAACTGGATGAACCATTAAGCTATTCACAAGCTATTAATGCAGAAGATAGTGAAAAGTGGCGTCTCGCAATGTGCGATGAATACCAATCATTGCTTGAGAAGAAAACTTGGGTACTCGTTGATAGACCAGATAAAAAGGTTATTCCATGCAAATGGATATACAAGTTAAAGAAAAATGCGCAAGGTGATGTTGTTAAGTATAAAGCAAGACTTGTTGCAAAAGGATTTAATCAAGTATATGGTGTTGATTTCTCAGAAACTTTCTCCCCGGTTGTCCGGAGCTCCTCTTTACGCATGTTGTTTGCGTTGGCTGCAGAAACAGGAATGAAAATGCATCATTTGGATGTTGATACTGCGTTTTTAAACGGAGACTTAGAGGAAGAGGTCTACATGAGTCAACCAGAAGGTTTTGCTAAACCTGGTCAAGAAGATAAGGTATGCTTATTAAAACGTTCACTTTATGGCCTAAAACAGGCCCCAAGGACATGGTTTAAAAAGTTGACCGAAATATTGCAATGTATAGGATTTAAACAAACTCCTTCAGAAGCATGTATTTATACCAAGAAGGTTGGTAACGAGTTACTTATTCTGGCCTTTCATGTCGATGACATTGTCGTATTTTATAAAAAAGATTCTACACTTGACTCTGTCATATCTGACTTACAGAATCATTTTAGTATGAAAGTGATTGGGCCATTGAGTTATTATTTAGGTTTAAACATTGATTGGAAACCTAATGAGATAAAAATACATCAAGCTACTTATATCCGGAGCTTGTTAGAAAAATTTCAAATGGGTGATTGCAGATCTATGCATACACCTTTACAAAAGGAAAAATTAGTGCCATCTAAAGGTAATGAGGACTCTACTGTATATCCTTACCAGAAATTAATTGGCTGTTTAATGTTCCTTGCAGTCAATTCTCGACCCGACATAGCTTTTGCTGTTTCGTATTTGAGTCAGTTCAATACTAAATACGACAAAACTCACTGGATTGCGGCAAAGCGCGTGTTACAGTATTTAAAAGGAAGTATCGATGTGGGTATTACTTACAGGAAAGATAGAGGAAATTTAGTTGGCTATGCGGATGCAGATTGGGCTAATTGTCCCATAGATCGTCGTTCATACACTGGATTTTACTTCTCTTTGGCAGGTGGAGCAATCTCATGGGAAAGCAAGAAACAAACAACAATTGCTCTTTCCTCTACTGAAAGTGAATATATGAGTTTAGCGGGAGCGGCAAAGGATGCTGTATTTTTAAAGCGGCTAATGTTGGAAATAACAGGTGAGTCAACTGTTGTAACAATTTATAATGATTCGCAATCTGCTCAAAAATTAGCAATAAATCCAGTCCACCACAACAGATCAAAACATATAGACACTAGGTATCATTTTCTACGTGATTTAGTTGCTAAGAAAGTTATCAATGTTGTCTTTAAACAGACAGAGGAGATGTGGGCTGATGTATTCACTAAGCCGCTAGCACGCATTAAGCATCAGAATTGTATAAAAGGGATAGGTTTATGTTAATTGTCTCATTTTGATTACGGGGGTGTATGTTGTATTACTGGCTGTTATACACATTGTAATCAAAATTTGAATCATTCTTTTTATATATTCTTATTGATGTATGTTTTGTCACTTCAATAAAATGAGTCAAATACAACAGAGACAATTAATATAACTTTTTTTTGTGTTCTGAGGGACATTCAGGAATATCCATGAGTGATCCTTTATTTTATTGGAAAGTACTGAATAAAATATAATGATAATAAACTATATATCAAAAACGGTAATAGATAGATTATTAAAACACAAAAGAAAATGTACAAAAACAACTTAAAAACTAAAATAACATACAAACTAAGTGTTACAATTGGCGGTCTTTTCGCTAATAGCGATCTCTTCCAGACAACCATGCAAGGAGAAGAGAGAAAAATTATATTCACAATGGGTAGTGTGGTGTGTTGAAAATGAGTAATAACGACTGTTGGTAATGACTACTTCTAAAACCGTATTTTTCTGAACAAAGCATAAAATATTTCACATAACATTTTTTACCTTTCACCTTCGCTCCATATAATATTTGTACACTTTGACCCGTAAAACAGAGTGTTAATCAAATATTCATTGGCTGTACATATATAAATTGTGTCTATATTTATTGACAAACACTCAAAGGCGCTTCAATCTCTCCTCGCATATTATTTCCTAGGCGACAGAACGGTGGAAAAAGTAAATTCTCTTCGCCTAGATAAGGCATGGTCTGAAATTATAGAAAGAGTAAGGAAAGTTTCAATTTAGCCTAGTTCTATTAAGCACTTCATTAATTTCTCCTATTCTTTCTCATCTTCTTTAGCGTATTTGAGCATCTAGAATCTTACATCATTGTGTTCCCAGCACTGGACTAATTAAGGGCAGCGTGATCTTTTACCATCGCCAGAGCGTCTAGCTCGGTTGTTTAAAAAAAGCTTTCACGATAAAAATTTAAACATCTACTTTTTATACTAAATATATTAATTGCTCATAATAATACAAGTTTTGTGCGGTTTTAGGGATCCGTACTGGAAGGGTAAAAACGGGGTACCGTTTTTCTAAGACTTTAATGTTCATCTGTCTATCTGTCATTAAATCTATCTCATGTACCATAGATAGTCGATATTTTCATAGGTAATGTAATTCCATTGATAAGATTATGCTACGGAATAGTTGGCGCGCCTGTCCCACTTTCACTTGGCCAGTTTTAAGACAGAAAAAAAAAACTAAAAATCTCTCATAATAAAATTTGAAATATGTCCATACTGCTTAATTCTGTAGCTAGATGGTGTTGCCATAATAACAAATTCAGCCTGGAGCTTGAAAAGGCTTGCCCTAAAAATAGTGCCAGTATAATGAGAAAAAGAACTAGGTACTTTAGTTTTATGTAGCTTTTTCATTTCTTTCACTTCTAAACCCCATTGAAATAAAAGCGAGGATGGTCTTATTTTTATAATGAAAATGTAACTATGGACAGAAATTTGTACATTTTTTATTTTTAATACATAATGTTACTTGACCATGATTTCATGCGATGTTAAGGGGCGATGCGAGCCAAGAAGGTGGGATAAATCCCGTCCTGACTTCATTAAACATCATGCCAGAAAGCTTTCATAATGACCGCTGTCTATCTCAGGACAGATATTCGTAAATATGTATCATGTACTCATATTTTGTCTATATTATAAATCTAAGACACCTTAATAAATAAATTTCGCAAAATACTAAATTTTTGTTTAAAAAAACATAATATACACACACATACATTATTTTTTGACATATGTTTGTAATTTTTATTTCTTGATAATAATTAATCTTTTATTGTAATTGTGTAATAAATTTAACTTGTTCACATTAATAATTTATGTGTAATTGGCTAAGGCCGTACTAATTATATTATAAATAAATAATACACATTAAAACATACATACACACGTACCTACGTACGAATACATTAACATATCTACGCTAAATCCTTATAAGTAAAATAAACATGAATTGCACTATGTTCTGGCCTAAAATTCACAATATAAACGGCAGCAGTTTTTCTTCCTTTTCCATCCCAAACTCGGTGAAAAGTCAAGGTTCATTCATCAAAGCACAACGCTAGTTCATCCCATATTATCTCATTTTTAAACCCTTATCTCGGCCGCCCAGCCTTAAGGCTGTGTGTAAGCCTGTAGGTATAGGTACTTAAGACCATGGATATTATAACAGGATTGATGCCGCAATTTTAGTATCCTTAATTTTAGTATCCGGCTTAAGTTGGTGCAAAAATTCAACTAGCATGCATTGTAACAAGTTAAATTTGTACACAATCAAAATAAGAAAACAAGTAAAATATAAAAAAAAACAACCATAGCTAGCTCGCTTTCAGTAATGCACGACTTGATTATGTCTTAAAAATTCCTGAACTAAATGGTTGGATTAAATGTTATAGAAGATAGATAGTATACAGCCAGATATTTTGAAGAAATTTTGAGGCAAACACACACAAACTTTTATAGTGTAATATTGTAACATACAATATTTTTATATATAAAGGTAGTTTAAGAGTCTTATAAGATTTTCCTATCTATCTTGCAGTTTTAAAAATGTTACGTCCATTTTTATATTGAATTGACGACTCCTATAGTCGGCTAAAAACTTTTAATTTTTTTGTCCTGACACAAATCTCGATTAGTGTGCGCTTCATTCAGTAAGATAAACATTTTCGCGCAGCGTCAACTACAGTCTATAGCCTATTGTTCACGACAACTATCTTAATATAATATTCATGTTGAAAACAGAGCTTCAGAAGGGACCCTTGCAGGAGTCATCTCAGTTATCTCAGATCGGCGACATCAAAGGGTATCCGCGGTGCGTTTGATGTCCCATTGCGTCTTGGAATGGAATCTGGGACCTGTACTGTACGAGTATGTTAGGAATGTGCACGTTCTGTTTAATGCTGTACATATTATTATTATATTTGTGGTCATACGTAGGTACTTACACGGCCATCTTGGACGGATTTCCGTCAAACATAGCTTAGAACACTCTCGACTAACTCGCCTTTCAAAGTAAAAAATAAAATCATAATCGGTTCATCCGTTCGGGAGCTACGATGCCATAGACAAAACGTCCACACATACACGGCAAACTTACAACAGCCCATAGGTTTTTGCGTGGGGGGTTAAAAATATAAGGTTGTACAAAACAAATGTTATGTGTATGCAACTTATGGAATAGGTAGGTACCACATATTTATATAATCTAAAATTGTACTTATGAGTACCCCCTATTTTATTAGCTAGGCCATAATTATGTTTTAAATCAGTAAAATTGGTAAGAGTGACTGACTAGTCTATTCAACGCAGAGCCCAAACCGCTGAAAGGATTGTATTGAAATTTAGAATACTGATAGGTTTTATAACGTAGACATCCGCTAAAAAAGGATCTCTCTAAGAGAGGAAAGCTGCGGGCATAAGTTTATTATAATTCTTTTAAGCTTTTCTTAAAAACACCATGTTAAAAATATTTTCATTTTATCTAACCACTTCGCTCAAGTTTATCCTAAAACCCTTACATAAGCACCACTACTGTTAATAAGCTGTTATATAATTTTCCTCGGGCCGTTATCCGACACGGCGAAAAAGGAGGTTATTTTTTAACGCCTCCGGTTGGCTCGGAAGGAAATTGAAGAGGGTAAGGTGACTGAAGCTCGAATAGGTTATAAAAGCTGGTAATACATGAATATATGAGTAGTCTTTGGTGCTAAATTTGGGGTTTTTGTGAAGAAATTTTTGGATTAGGAAGTTTAGAAGGAACGTAAAGAGAAAACTGAAAAATAGACCCTGTTTTTCAGTGTATTTTCTCACAGAAAATTTTAATTTTGGTGACTTTATTTAATTGATGTTTGTATTTAATGGTGCGCTCCTCCACTAAGACTTCCTCCTTATATTATACGACGGGACGGGAAAGTTTTTAAGAATGGACGTTTGTTACTCTTTTACGCCTAAACGAGTGGACCGATTGAGCTGAAATTTGGTATATTGATAGCTTAGACCCTGATATAACATACCTATAGAGCTGGGCGCAGTTACTATAATATTATTATAAAATTATTAGCTATTATTAAAGCGGAAGCGGAACGGGGGCTATTTTTGGAGCGGAATTAATACTGAATATTAAATAATAGCTTATAATTATTGTAATGGATTTCCGCAAAGTAACGGCTAATTCCATTAATTATTATTATAAAAATTAACGATTATAATCAGTCATTCCTTCCTTTTATATGTTTAGAAGAAGAATCTTTCCTCTTAAGCTTTATTCTTAGTTAAGACTGCGATAAGTCGCAGCTTAGTAATTTTTCTATCAATATTTTCTGCCACCTAAACTTTCATAAGAACATGTAAAATAAAATGTTCCAGTACATAATCGAATGATCCCAACAAAAGCACCCAACCCCCGTTCGTCACGGTTTAATGTCGCCTCTCACTTCCTCCAGTACAATTTGTACATTTATAACAATATTTTGTTCGTCTTTAAGGTAAGCCCGACCCTTTACAAGGAGGAAATTACCTCGTCCCTCCTCTGAATACAAAAGGCCCGACTTTTAGTTGAGGGAAATTTAGTTTAGGTGAAATAGCCCAGCAAGGTTGCTGTCTCTGCGAACCTTTGAGGCATTTTCTTTTGTTACCCACATTTTCTGTTTGACGGCTCTTTCGGTGGAACTAATTTCGCAGACCGCACTTTGAGTGCTACTTATTTAGTTAAATTGTTTGAGGTGATCGGTGACTTTTTGAGCTGGTTTCTAGGAATATAAAACAAGTCCAGAATTAGTTTGTATTGTTAGGTCGTTGATTAAACAAAAATGTCACCAAAATAGAATATAATAATAATTATCTATCTATTTTAATAAAAATAAATATATACCCACTAGCTACGCCCAGTGGTTTTCCCCGCTGTAGCCCATGTGTTATTCCAGGATCTAAGCTATTTCTATACCAAATTTCAGCTGAATCAGTCCACCCGTTTTGGCGTGAAAGAGTAAGAAACATACATTCAGAAATCCATACATTTTTACAAATTTTCACGTTTATAATATTAGTAAGATTGTTAGATCATTCCATAGAGAAAATATCGACGGTCATTCAGACATTGACTTTGCCGTCTAGCGTCTCCTAAACAACTTAGTTAATTAGGTACTTAAATCTTCAAAGATTTTTCTACAACAAAAGGTGAAAATATCTTACTTAGTAAAATTGTCTTCTAATACACTTACCTACTTAAGTTTGTCTCGTACTTAATATCGCTGAAACTTTTCCAAATTAAATGTTGAAGACATGTTAAGGTTGTAAGGATACGAATTGTACCAAACAATGAGAATTTCTAAGTAATTTTCAAAACATGTCTGGTCTGTGTACGTACTATGTTGGTTGAGTGTTTATGTATGTGTGTGTAAACGTATAATTAAATTTGAGGACTTATTTGTTCTTATATTTTCATATTGTGTAGATTCGAATAAAGCGGATGATGAACTTCTGACAAATAATAATAATATTATAATGTCGCTCTTAATCGGGCCTTTTTATAGGGGTGCACGGAGACAAAACTGTCCAACGCGCAGAGGCCCTTTTTAACTTTTAATATAAATGTAATGGGTGACACTTATTGGAGTCTATCTGTGAGTCCGTCTATACAAAATTGGCTCAAAGACAGTCTCCGCCAAGTGACAGGACTATTAATAATTAATAGAAACTACTATATTATAATAATTATTAAAGTCAATAATACTAAATCTGGTACAGTAGTTAAGAACATTTGTATTAACCACAAATCAGCCACAAGCCAATCTACAGAAAAAAAGAGCTCCGAACCACTGTCAGATGGTTGCGTACTTCCTACTTTTCTTACTCATGTCTAAATGCGAAAGGTAGCATATTGTGTCTCTGTTTGTTACCTCCTTACGGCTCGGTTGAATCGTTGTATTAAAATTAGGATGTATGTACAGGTAGCTTAGACCCTGGAATCATAATGTCTATGCCAAATGTGAGGTTGGTTTAATTTTATACAAAAAACTAAAGAAACTCATTCATCTTCTGAACAGATTTTTTAAAGAAAAACGAGCTGGCGTGAGCTCTCTTTAAAAAAACAGTTCAAATCCGCTTCTATCTATAGAGCCAATCTATAGAGGTTTATTATGTGCTTTACCAAAGCCTTACGATAGATGTTCTCAAAACATCTATCGTACTTATTTCTCTTTACAGAATTATCCAGAAACCTTTCCAAAGCGTCTTATAATATAGGTATCTATATAAGATATTTCAGATGTTCGTTTTAGTATCTTTTAGTATCGTTACATCGTCATTGTGAAATTTTATTCCAGTTGGTAACGTTCATCCTTATTGTTAACAAAAACTCGACAACTTCACAAGCGGGAGTGCCGTGTTATGAATAAATTAGAAAAGTTTGCCTTTCTTCCAAGGCTACGAGAATGGCGGATAGAATAGTAGAAATCCTTTTAAAATACCTACTCGTATTTAAAAACTTACAAATAAATTAAAAAAAAATATTAAAATGACTTCTTGATCGCTTTAATAAGCGAGATCATTTTTTCACGGTGTGTGACCAGCAAGGCTATTCACTTATCCGTCAGGGAACGAAGACCGAATTGTCAAAAATGTATGACATGACGTATTACGTCGTATCGATTTCATACGTCACGTCATACATTTTTGACAATTGGGTCTTCGGTTCGGTTCTCCGACGGATAAGTGAATAACCCTGCAGTACCAATATAGCCACTCGGAACAAACTGTATTGCCTTCGCAAAGGATGGAAACAGTTCTATACTGTAACAACTGCTCATCATCATCATCATCATCTCAGTTATAAGACGTCCATTGCTGAAAATAGTCCTCCTCCCCTTTGAACTTCCATAATATTATGTACCGGTTGGAAGCGATATAGCCCAGCGGATTTGCAAGCAGAAGTGGCAATGGGCACGCCACATAGTACGCAGAGCGGATTGCAGATGGAGTCGAAAAGTGCTCGAGTGGAGACCACGGACTAGCATACGCAGCGTAGGACGTCCACCCACAAGGACAGACGACCTTATAAAGGTCGCCGGATGACGCTGGATACAGGTCGCTTTAAACCGTGACAAATAGGTGACTTTTTTTATTATTTTATCCAACGAAGTAAGAAGACGAGCAAGACGCTCTCCTGATGGTAAGAGATAACGCTGTCCATAATTAGCACAGTGCTACCCAGTGCACTAACGCCAACGCTTCTTACTTGACAGTCATAAGATGTTAATACTCTTCAGTCCAGTAATTTCACTAGCTACAGTGCCCTCCTACCGAAGCACAGTAAAGTTTGCACAACACTGCTCAGGCGGTAGAATAACTGGCACTGTTGGGGAACCCACGTAGTCGACCTCCTGCAAAGGAAGTTTACCCCCGGTATCTCAATTCTGAAAATTATAGTTTAAGTCGCTAATTGAGTGGCCCCAAGTTATTCTCGACCTTACAACGTCTTCGCGCTATCGTAATGGTTATATCGCGAGTGCCCGCGCCCGCTCACTCCTACTTTTTGCCTCGTCCGTGCTTTTGTTATCGTTCCAAATTCAAAATTACAACTTTGACATTTCGAACGAGTTATACTCTGTGATTTTCATTTGTTTACCGGATAAGGAAGGATTAAGGTTCGTTCTTTCGGTGTTTTGTTCATTCATTCATTTAGTACGAAATGCTTTAGGAATATTTTTAAGAGCTTGGGTTTTTCGAAGGATTGCTTTTTTTTTGACTAATAAAAACAAATTTATTAAATTGAGCAAAATATGTTAGAGTTAATTGTAGAAAAATATGTTAGAGTTAAATTACTTATTAGCCTAAAATGGTTAGATTGTAATATGATAACACATCCTATAATCGGGACATGTTATTTAAAAAAAAAAAAATTAATTGAGCAGCGCTCCGCTGTTGTAAATTTTCAATGTAGATTATTTCCCCAATTCTGTACGTTTTCCTGGAAGGGATCGCTCTTTAGCAATAATTCCGCCAATTGGTACACCATTAGTGTTAATTTAAAGTTGTTTTTTTTTCTTTTCTGTGGGGCAATAAATATAATATATTTATTTTATTTTATTAATAACAAGAAAACTTACAACTAGCTTATGAATAGGTAGATATATAAACACAAAAGGCCAATTACAAGTTTTCATAGATAAATACAGAAAAAGGTAAGATAGAACAAGACGAGAAAACATAATTTTATCTTATCTTAATACACTAAGTATTCGCTAATCCTATTTAGTATGTAGCTTATATTTATACTAGTAGTAATAGCATGCAGATGTAAGAAACTTCTACATATTATTCGCGTGAGTGAGTAAAAATGTTAATGACTTGAGCCGTAAATTTTATCAAGCTTGAAGAACAAAACGTTCTTTAAAAGTATCGTAAAATAGTTTTATTACTAGTAAATTAATATACGAGTACTACGTTCAAAGAAACCAGATGGCTGGTGAAAATTTTAAAGTTTAGTTCTCTGAAGAAAATTTTAAACATAAGTTTCGTCCAATATTCAACCGCAGCATTGTTTTACATCCGGGGAAATAAAGCTCAAATTACCTCTATATAATAATTAGCACTAAAAACAAAAAAAAACCCATCCACTTATGATAATAGTCAGATCTTAAAAAAACGAAATTAAAAAAAACTTAACTTTTTATCATAGATCGTTTTCTAAAAACTCTTAACTTTTTGAGATGTCACAATTTTATCATATGTTGACTAAAATAATTATACTTATACTAGCTGCGCCCAGTGGTTTTACCCGCTGTATTGTAACCTATGTATTATTCCAGGGTCTAAGCTATCTTTATTCCAAATTTCAGCTCAATCGGTCCATCTGTTTAGGCGTGAAAGAGTAACAAACATACATCCAGACATCCAGACATCCATACATTCTTACAAACTTTCACGTTTATATTATTAGTAAGATGCACAGTACATCGGTCTATAATATTATCTGTCTAAAGACGGATTAGGACTGGATTTGAATCAGATGTCTCTTCATCATCGTTATCTCAGCCGAAGGACGTCCACTGCTGAACATACTCAGCCGAAGGAGGTCCACTGCTGAACAACCTCTTCTTTGGACTTCCATATGTACCAGTTGGAAGCGACCTGCATCCAGCGTCTTCCGGGGACCTTTATAAGGTCGTCTGTCCACCTTGTGGGTGGACGTCCTACGCTTCGTTTGCTAGTCCGTGGTCTCCACTCGAGCACTTTTCGACCTCATCGGCCATCCGCTCTGCGCGCTATGTGGTCTGCCCATTGCCACTTCAGCCATGTTGTTGCCAGTTTTTGCCATGACGCTCTTATTTTTCCTTATTCCGCGATCAAAGTTGTGTTTTCGCGCCAGCCCGGCACTAATTTCAAAAGATAAAAAATTCAAAAAGTTTTCCAATTCCGAAACCTATTACAGCTGTATCTCAATCTTAGGCTACAAGCTACAAGTTCTCAAGCCTAGATTATCTAGAACATTAAAACAACTAAGCTCCAGAACTTGAAACGAGGCGAACTCTGCAAGTTTGAAGACGAAACGATGTCATAATAATTTAGGTTCTTGTAGAGGGACATTTTAGGCTGTATTTGACATGTTTTGGAAATCTTAACTAATATTATAGATGCGTATGTATGTGTTTTTGTCTGAATGTTATGTTACCTGCACCGTTGACTCGATTCAGATGAAATTTGTTATAGAGATAGTTCTAGTCTCGGAAAGTACAAAATATATTTTTTCATCTCAATTTATCACTGATAATATCTTGGGTTCTTATGGCCATCTTCCAGGTTAATCATCAGACCTTGGTTACTATATAGCACTAAGACAAATCATACGAGTTGTGTCGTTTAACTCTCTAGTTTACCAGATCCGCACAGTTGTAATAATTTTGCATTGTCATCCAATTTACACATGACAAAACATGAGACAAAAATCGAGACAGGCGAAAAAAATAAAAGCTTAATGGAGTGGAGACACTGGCATCGGTTTTCATCGTCGTCATCGTTGTTCGTCTCTTCGTATAGGGTTGAAATTTGGAACACAGATAGGTTTTATTACGTAGACCTCCGTAAAGAAAGGATATTATGTCCACGCGGGCAAAACCGCGAGCACAAGCTAGTTAATTAATAAAAACTTGTAAAAATGTTTATATGCATAATATAGGTAACAAGCTACTGCAACATATAGGTTGAGCCATTGGCCACACAACCTATAAATTGTGATTTGACTCTGACAGTTACTTACACTGTCAGAGTCAAATCACAATTTAACCTGTTCTGTTGGAGTATAAACCCCAATTATTTATTTATTATGTTGATTAACCTATCTTATTGAAACAGTTTAAAGTAAGTTTAATTTAACACAAAGGCTCTAGAGACAATCATTAACATTACAATGAAACGTCCACATGTGTACAAAGTTAAGTTAACAACGTGTAGTAAAACGGTTTAAGTGCCGTTAAAAATAGACATAATTAAAGTTTCAGGGTTGTTTGAGTTTAATTTGAGGGTTTACTGTGGGTCCTATATGATATCTTAATTGATAGTGGACATCATTTTTAGTGAGACTTTGAAACTTGGTTGGCAAGAACCTCTCATAGAGGTGCTTTCCAAACGGTAGTCTTAAAATACAACTAAATTTGTGTGCTCCATTGTAGCAAATTTAGTAAATTCAAATGTAGAAATTTCCGTGTATTTTTAATTTCATAATTTTATTAAAACACAGACTCACACGTTAATGTACTTGCCAGTGTCAAGAATACAATATTTTTCAGGTCTTAACTTGGTCATGAGGTAGTCTATATAAAAGGAAAGAGTGACTGACTGATCTATCAACGCACAGCCCAAACCGCTGGACGGATTGAGTTGAAATTTGGCATACAGGTAGGTTTTAAGGCATAGATGTCCGCTAAGAAACGGTTTTACCGTGCGGGCAGAGCCGCGAGCATAAGCTAGATATATATTATAACTAAATAGGTTTAAGTTTGACTAGGTACATTTCAGATCTGCAGATGCGATCAACAATAAATCACGTAGGTTAGGTATTTCCCTAATTCGTTGCGTAAGATGCCTAGAATGGTACCTTATTTCACTCGTGCCTTGAAGATTCCTAAATTGAAGCCTGAATTTTTCCGCTCGTGAAACACGGATGACTGCATAAAATCACTTTTGTTTTATCCATTATAAGTTAGTCTTTTACCACGATCTCCTGTGATGTTTAGTGACAATGCGGCCGTAGATGGTAGCTGAATAAACCTAAAAGGCGGGATATATCTCACGTGTAAGATCATTAAACGGTGTTACTTAGGTGCTCCCAGTTTTAACACCAGAATTCCCAATCCAAGCTAACTTTAACCTAAACCTAATGTTTGAACATAACCGAACGAGCAGCGATCGTCTACCGACCGCTAACTAGCGAACTTCGTAAACTATCGCGAATTTTCTAGAAGCAATTTACACGAAACTGTCTCTAATTAGTTTAAAGGCATGATCAGATCCATTGATCTCTATGTTTGTATGTCCCAAAATATATAAAAATAGTGGCTTATACTCGAGGCTTTACATTAGTTCTAAAATTCTCTCTTAGCGGATGATCTACGTCACAATAATAATTTATAATAATATTATAGTGTGCCTAATTTTACCTTATTGAAGCTAGGTTTGTAATTTCATATAACAAATCCATTCAGTGGTATTAGCTCTGCGTTAATAGATAGGTTAGTCAACAAGTCAAACATTCCTTTTACATATTCTGTAAATTGATTTTGCGAAGGCTTTTTTATCTTATCTTTCTTTTTTAATCCAAATAAAAAACTTAGAGTCGAGTAAAGTGTGGTAATTCAACACAAATACAAAACTCCTCCGTCAAGCTACTCCACCTGACTTTTATGGCAGACATTTTGTCTTTTACGTACGATATCTAGTCATCTAAATATATATATAAAAGGAAAGAGTGACTGACTGATCTATCAACGCACAGCCCAAACCGCTGGACGGATTGGGTTGAAATTTGGAACATAGATAGGTTGTATGATGTAGACCTCCGTTAAGAAAGAATTTTGCCATGTGGGCAAAGCCGCGAGCATAAGCTAGTTAAATATAATATCTTTGGTTATAATAAACTCTATACTATCTTAGTCTAAGTGGGGTTAAGGTGGTAATTCTAAGTAAATACAAGACGGTACAGTGTTTTGTTTGCAAATTGGTGTAATGTTAGCGCGGGATGCAGCTTTAATTCATAAATACTGCCTTGGGGGTTACTTAATTAAATAAATATAAGAGAAAATGTAGAATAGAAAACTCTTTATTGCACACCATAAATACAAAAATATAAGCTCAAAATATTATACGTTAAAAGTGAAGTACGAGTATTTAAACTGCAGTTTTTTTTCTATCGAGAAGTATATAAGTATCAGGCCGGATCATGGTCATGATGACAGACACAAGGTTTTGTATGGATTTACTTTTTCACCTAAATTGATGATCCGATTTCTGATGAGCTATATTTTGAATAGCGTAGGCCCAAAAATATACATGATAAGATAAGATAATTATTAATTAAATAAAGTGCGTTTACAGTCTTAACATAAAACTACATTAAGTCGTGCGCTGCACAAAATTTTCGTCAATATTTTTCCTGAGAATAATAAAACATACATTAATAATTATAATATGAATCATACTTATAGCTGTAAAGGGGCTAGTATATAGTACATAATATTAGTTTCTTGTAGGTAGGTATAGACACTAGGTATCTGGTATAAATGTCTGATTGTAATCAAAGTCTAAATATTCTTTAATGTTATATAGTGTATTTTGAAGTATGGCTAAAGGCTGAAGCGTGCCAACACCTAGATTTAGCCGGCTAAATGTAAGTGTAGCCAATCATCAATCTTCAATCTAAATATATAAAAGGAAAGAGTGACTGATTGACTGACTGATCTATCAACGCACAGCCCAAACCACTGAACGGATTCGGTTGAAATTTGGAATACAGATAGGTTTTATCACGTAGACCTCCGCTAAGAAAGGATTTTTGCTGCGGGCAAAGCTGCGAGCATAAGCTAGTATTGTAAAAAGTTGGGTACACGCGCATCGGATAAAACTACTGAACGCAACTTAATAATGTATACTAATTTGATACAATTGCGATTCTCAAGCAATAAAAACGCAAATACAAGTTCAAAACTGGGATTCTAGAGCTACATCTACACTTTATAAAGTCATTTCAAATAATTCCTTTCATAACTTTCAAGTAAAATAAGCACGGTAAAAATACAAGCTCTGAACTAAGCATTTCTTCAAACGGAGCGGTGTTTTAAAAGTTTTTTTTTAACTTTTTCTTAACTTAAGCATCACACGTTTCAGAATAACTCAAATTACTTAAAGTTAGCCGAGCCAAGCGTTTCTAAAAACCACCTAAGTTAGACATTTTCAAGAACACTCGCTCCAAGGAGAATCCTTTTTAGATTTCGTCAGCATTTTTCAGTATTACAATTTTGTAGATAGTGGACTTCATTTTCATATTCAGGTTAAAAACAGGTTAATTTTTTACTGCTAAATTCACACGGGAGGCGTGAAGCGCCGTGCGTGCTTGTTTGTGTGTGTTCGTGTGAGTGTGTTATTTACTTAATCGACCTGAATAAAAAACAATCTCAATCTTTTACGTCTTGTTGTCTGAACCAATTTAAATAAAATTTTGGTAACTTCAATATTATTATTATTCTAAAATAATACATAATTTTATACATAGATACTAATACTACTTAAGATACTATGCAGCAGTTAAAATTAGTGGGCGCAGTTAGTATTTTATAAATACAATGTTCCCTAAAAATCAAAATGTAGGCAATTCTTCAACTTGAAGTAAAATACTCTTAAAAAGTTCACAAAGTGTTCTAATTAATAATCCCGTGTTTTGTAAGTAAATAGCGTTTCTGAATGAAGTCCACGTCAGAATTTTCGCACGCCATCCGTCTCACGAGCACATAATTGCTTCGTGCGAAACTTTTATTTGCAAAAAGTTAATTGCGTCTAATTTTGTGCTCATGATGAATATTAGGATAATTACTTTAAGTTAGATTTTATGGATCACTTAAAATCACTTCACATGTTTAAGTTGGTGTATTGTTAACGCGTCTTGATATACAAGTTGTATTTTTACAAGCTTTTATTTACCTGTCCATTGTCTGTCTGTCTGTAATCAAATCTTGCAAGTGAAATTGGATCCACTTTCCGGTTTCTAATTGAGCTGAAATTTTGCATGTAAGTATAAATCGGATGACAATGCATAATTATTATGACATGGAGCTGATTTTATGATGGAGCTGGAAGGTGGCCATAGGAACTCCGTAATTAAACGACGCAACCTCATTGAATTTGGGCTCATTTTATTCTTCTTGACGAGTACTTTGTTACAATAATAATAAAAAATTGTTTTAAAAAGTTTTTTTTTTTAATTTCACTTGTTTCTCACCCACGTTATGTGTCTTTTTAGGGAGGTTAATTAGCTATTATTTGAGACTGATTAACTGACTGACTGACTGATCAACACACAGGTGAAACTACTAAACCGATTCTTCTATGATAATAATATGTGACTGAGACCTCCACTAAGAAAGGATTTTCTCATGATGATTGATTCTTCAACATTAAAAAAGTAGGTATAGAAATAGAACAGAAAACTCTTTATCACAAATACAATAGAAAATATTATAAAAATTATACATTAGGGAAAATGATGTGTTACAATAAAATGGCGGTCTTATTGCTAATAGCGATAATATATTATTATTAATCTACATTTCACATTTTGTTCAAAGATTCCTCAGTGTTTACAAGCAACCAGTAACCGAACACAATCCAAAGGCTCCCATAAATTTTAAACTATTGTTAAATTGTAAACATTACACGAAGATTTATCGCGAGCTCTATACAAACGGTTACAATTACTGTTAAGATAATTGATTTTGACTAATTAAACAGTTTTATTGCTTGTTTGGGCTTGTTTCGAAGTTTTATTGCATAATTTATTGGTGTTTCCTAATTTGTTCGCCATGGTTTATGGGTAATTTCAATGGGGTTATTGTTTTTTCAAGAAAAGGTAATTGGTTTTCATTCCAGGAAATTTGTAGGATTTTTTTTGTTAAACTTTCTTTTTAATCTACCAAGATCTTATTTTTTATTATTACATATTAATATTCTTATAAAAACATTACATAAAGCAAGGCAAAGCTTATCATAGTTATTTATAAAAAAATGATAGTTTTTGTAGAGAAAAATATCAACCTTTAATAACTACAAATCATTAAACTCTAATAAATAAATAATAAGTTCAGAGAATACGACTAAATATTTGATGAAAGGACGTGATATTTAATCGAAGCAAAATTAATTATTCAAAAACAAAAGAAAACTCTAAGTATCTTAACGAAGCTGTTTCTTAATTAACAAAATATTGATGACATAAATATCTCTTCTCAGAAGCCGACTAATTAGTAATAAAGTACTTTTGCATAAAACCTAACGTATTACGTAACCTTTTTTACAACCCACACACGACTCGAAAAAAGAAAAAGAAACATCAATTCTGATTTTAAAAGCGAATGATTTTATGCGATAAAATCCTAATTTAAAAACCTCTTTGAATAGCTCCAAAAGCTGTAAAGCGACGGCATTCATGAAGATGTTGGCGATGCAATCTACACTCGGATCAAATTGAGATCGTTCGATAACGAGACTTGCTCGCTCTCATGCCAGCCTGGTACTTGCAGCTGTGTGTCGAACAAATATTTGGGATTTTAAGGTTCCCCAAATGGAAATAGAGGCAGTTTGTGTGAGACGATTTCTTTTACTGACTTTCGAGTTGCTTCTTTTTACGTTTGGGAAGCAATTGGGTTTGAAATAATTGGATCAAGCCTGCCTGGTATTCTGACTGCTTCTACTAAGTAGAGGTAGAGTTGGAGCATTTCTAAAATGAACTTCTTTATCATAGAAAATGTTTATATTATAGTGTTTGGAAATGCCGAGCAAGTATTGACCGGTTAAACTGTAGCAATGACGCATTGGTATATTCATTTGTGTCCTAAGTATTTTAGATTTTCGACGAAATCATTTACTTACTTAATAACATTATTACCATGTCACAACTTCACAAAATAATATTACATCGACATATAAATACGGTTTTATCATATAAGAGGATTTTCGGGTATAATCAAACGCTCCACTGGTTTCGCCATAAGCGCCCAAAGGTGCCTGAGTAATTTAATTTCTCTAAATATATTATGTTCGTGTATATTTCATGATAATTCGCCGATCCTGAATTTGCGGGGAAATTGATTTTCATGTTCAACATGTCTTAGAACTCGTAGGGCTTCTAAAGGTTGGAGGTTGGAATGTTAATGGAATTAATTTTTTATGCTAGCTTCACATACGTACTCGTAATCTAATCCTGTTAAGCTGAAATAAAATTAGACCATTTGCAATAAGATTGTGTCATATTTTGAAAAGTTACAATTATTATTCATAAAGCAATCATTTATTTTTAATATTTATTGACTTTTGAATATTAAAAAGTTAGCAGTTGTTTTAGCATGTTAGTCATACCAACTTTATGAAAACAGTGAGAAAAATATTGGCGCAGTCGGTAGGATCACAAAATTTTGATTGTTTTATGTCATAATATAATTGATTAAAATAGTCACACGGGCATTAAGAGTTCATATATATAACTTATTGACAAAAAACAATATTTATAGGAAAAAATATGCCCAAATATTATTGTTTTTAAAACTCATTACCTAAGTGTTAGCCTTAACAAGTGAATCAAGTCGTACGTAATATCTTCACGCCAGTTAGATATGTCTCAGTAGAAAAGAGTATTATTTTCTATATCCGAGAATAAGACAAGATAATCCCAGCGCAGACGAAACAATAAACCGCTTGATTGCCCGTGCCGTGTCCGAGTGTTGCTCGGTCCACTAGTTCTGATGGTAATTGTTCCGGCTACATCATCGTTTACGCCTCCTTGCCTCTTCTGTCCGCCTGGTACTCATTGTAATTGATTCGGGATATTGGGATAATGGAGTGGTAAAAGTATTATTTGATTTAGGTACCTACTGAAATGTTTTAGGTAGGAATGTGAACATTGTACTAGGATTGTACGTTGCACATTAGATGAAAAATTATTCGTGTCCGAGTGTTGCTCGGTTCACTATTTCTGATAGTAATTGTTCCAGCTACATCATCGTTTACGCCTCCTTGCCTCTTCTGTCCGCCTGGTACTCATTGTAATTGATTCGGGATATTGGGATAATGGCGTGGTAAAAGTATTATTTGAATTAGGTACTGACATGTTCACAGTAATGTGAACATTGCAAGAATAAAAATGTATTAGATTAAATAAAAAATAAAAATATTATAACAGTTGACATTTATGTACGAGTAAAATATTTATTTAACAAATTGAATTGAAATAGATTTTTAAAAAGATATGTGTGGATATAAGAGAGTTATTATTATTGTTATAGACGTTAAATTATTTTTTTCACATTATCTAAAATAACACTACTTAAAAAAGAATTCTTACAATGCTACAAATGCTCGAAACATTTTTGTAAATTTTTAATTTTTTTTTTTAACGAAATTTTTGTTTTGTTTCAGGTATGCGCCAGTTTCTTCCTAATTATTCAAATTTAACATAAATGATGTGCAAATTTGATCATGCTTACACAATATAAACAAGTAATAAACTGGTAAATTCCCACACAAACCACTGATTATTATAATTACTAATCCAAATCTTTAGCCATGTTGTAAACTTTTATAATGCCTCATTAAAACTTTAAAAAGCAGTTTGCATATCTGATTTATGTGTCTGGCTAGGAGATCAGTGTTATCTGTTATAGTTATAATAAACAATATTTTTCTAGCAAATTGATTTAAATTGACGTACTTAGCTCAGTGGTAGTACGTTCGTCTAGTAATCCGGAGATCCTGGGTTCAAATCTAAGAGTGGTTTATTTTGGCCGTTATAAACGTATTCATAGAAAATTTTAAAGAAACGTTTTCTAATAATAATCTTAAATAAGAAGTCAATGTTTATGTTATGATATAGTTTATGGTAAACTCATTGTGAGAAGTAGATTTTCCTGAGTCTATTTTGCGCGGAATAAATTTCTACTACCCCATAAAAGAAATTGTATGTTTTTAAATTAATAACTTAATCTCATTTTCCTGATCCATCATCATTAATAAATAATTTCTATATTGAATTTTTTATGGTATTGACATTATAAAATGAACTTTGTGCTATCAATTTATAAAGTTGATTTTCGAACAGCAATAATGATATAGCACAACTCAAATATTAATTAGTTTTCGTTAATCATCCGGATTATACTGGGCTTCAATAGCCTAGTTCGAAATTGAGTGTTAAATTCCGATAGACTATGAAACAACAAATATTATAATGCTGATTTGATAGGACGCGATTAAAATTTGGTTAACAAAACAAAATAATAATATCAAATTCATATTTCCATTTAATTGGTTGGTTGGAATAATTATTTTACTTCAAAAGTGACTTTTTTTTTTTTTTTTTTTTTTATGTGATGAAGTAGAAGACGAGCAAGGCGCTCTCCTGATGTTAAGAGATAACGGCTGCCCATAATCAGTACAGTGTTACCTAGGATTTCACAATTATGTGAAATTCTAGGAGCACTGCACCAACGCTTCTTACTCAAGAGTCATGAGATGTTAAGACTCTTTAGCCCAGTAATTTCACTAGCTACAGTGCCCTCCTACCGGAGCACAGTGATATTTGCACATCACTGCTCAGGCGGTAGAATAACTGGCACTGTTGGGTACCCACCTAGACGACCTCCTGCAAAGGAAGTCTATCCCCGGTAAACAACAACTAGTTGATTTTGTATTTTTATATTGTTTTTTGGATTGGTTTGACTGTCTTACAAGTCGTCCCTACTTCTCGTAAATATGAAGCAAAGTGTTAAATTAAAAAAAAGTACAAAATGATAAAAAAAGACTTTGCGTTTTATGAACGCAGTAAAACGCTGGATTAATGGAACGCTGAATAGGTAGCTAGCTGTTTTATTTGTTGTACTGTAGCCTTGAGTTATTCCAGGGTCTAAGCTATCTCTGTACCAAATTTCAGCTCAATCGGTTCATCCGCTTAGCTGTGAAGAAGTAACAACACAAATAACAAAGTAACATACACACTCACTCATAAACTTTCACATTTTTAATATAAATGTGATATAAAAAGATATTAGTGACAAGTATACACACCAAACACAATCTAGGTACAATACAAAAGCTTTGAAACGGTGGTGGCCAAAGGGTTAACACTTATTAAGGTGTAAAAATAGTTTAAAGCATTCAAAATCTCTATCGGAAATCGCAAAAAAGACTAGTTTAATCTGCTTTCAATTCGTTTGAAAAAGAACCCAAACGCACAGCGACGCCCACTAGATAAATTAAAAAATTCAAAGAGAAAAAATGTACACAAAAATTCGGCAATGTTTTTTTATACAGGGTCCGGTTCACTCCCGTCTGTCCTGCCGCAATTCAGGAGTAAACATAGAGGTATTAAATCTCAGTAACTGAGCAAGGTGTTGACTTCACTCGATTGTGACTTCGGTAGTGGCTAGTTATCATTACCCCTGTGTTGCCAAGCAAGGATTACGACTATGTTACGGCACGATGTTCACTGAAACCAGTGGACTTTATCCCGCCTTCTAGGTACCATCCATTACCACCATTTATTCTGCTACCATCTTCAGTCGCATCATCGCTTAAAATCAGGCAAGAATGTTTTCTAACTAGGATAACGTCTATCGAATAAAAAATATGTTGAAACTTGAATCTGTGTTTCTCCTGCGACCAACTAATATTATAAATTATATCAACGCGTCGTTTTCTCGTTTTTTTTATAGTTTCGCGCAACAAAATCATAATTTTTTTTTATGCGGTGAAGTAGAAGACGAGCAAGACGCTCTCCTGATGTTAAGAGATAACGCTGCCCATAATCAGTACAGTGCTACTTAGGATTTCATAATGATGTGAAATCCTAGGTGCACTGCACCAATGCTTCTTACTCAAGAGTCATAAGATGTTAAGACTCTTTAGCCCAGTAATTTCGCTAGCTACAGTGCCCTTCTACCGAAGCACAGTAATGTTTGCACATCACTGCTCAGGCGGTAGAATAACTGGCACTATTGGGGTACCCACCTAGACGACCTCCTGCAAAGGAAGTCTACCCCCGGTAAAACACAAAAAATTAACTCATTTATTAAAAAATATTTAATTAGGTTATTACAGATCCTTGAGTTGTAATTATTATTATTGTATTACATTTTACCCTGCTGTTGTTTAGTGAAAACACAATCACATCACATCTTTTGGTTAGTAAATCGACGCGTCGACCCCACGTAGTCGTAAATTACGCTGCCCACTTTTGGCGGTTATTTTTTGCGCCGTACAGTGTATAGGATGGTTTAGATAAGGCTGTAGTTTTATGAAATGTTGATAAGGGACCTTGACCAATGTATCTTGAAATATTTGGGTTTTATTCATGGTGCTTTTGCTCATAGGAAAATCTATGCGAAATATGTAATAACCATGTAAATAGGATGGTGTTTAGATAAAGGTCAGCCTGCATATAAATTTGATTTTATTTTTTTACTAGTGGACCTGCGTGCACTTCGTTATGTTTAATAGAAAATTATCAGTGTTTTTCTACTATCGCGAGTTTTCTCCATAACTAAAACAACAAAAACGGCACAATATTAGATCTGAGTTGTGCCGTTTTTATTGTTTTACATCATATTTTATAGAAGTTTAGCCTCTGCACTGCGTCAGGTCTCAATGTTCGCTGGTCAGAACTTTCTAGCTCGCGTGATATTGAAAATCACCAAATAATTACAACTGACCCAAAAATATCACAACCCTCATAATAGTTACAACCATAGAACAAATAAGGAAAGGGAACGACCACAAGCCAACTTTCGTCTACTAAGTAGTATCTAACACCCGTATTTTAGTCGTGTGCGCGTTCATCCCTTTGATTTTTAATTAACATTTTTCATGGAAAAGGTTAGTCTAATTCGGGAACATGGCGTCCTACTGACAACTGATTTGAACAAAGAATCGAATCCTTTGCCTCGAAAGTTAGTTAGCCTATGAACGCGGCACTTAGCCAATTTTTACCGCAACGAGCGTTACATATATACAAATAATTTAATCTGTAGGTAGAAAATAAGGTTCTCAAGCGTTCTTCAAGCCTAATCTTAGCGACTTAGACGAGGTATTTCGTGTTGGTGCGCGGAACCCTCCAGCACCAGCATCGGCCCCTTCACCTAAGAATATGAACAGACCTCGCCTCATTGTTGTCAAATTTGTACGCCGTGCCAAACAAGCTGACTTCACTAGAGCGGCTAAAGCCCGTCGCAACCTTACAACTGACGATGTGGTACCCGGATCTTCAAATACGATGTATATTAACGAGCGCTTGACTAAAACAAATAGGCTTCTGTTTCGTGAGACCCGAATGCGCACCAGACTACATGACTTTCGCTACTGCTGGGTGCGAGATGGAGCGATCTATGTGCGAAAAGGCGACAGGAGTCCGGCTGTCCGCATCCGCAATCTGGATGACCTCAACGAGCGAGTCGGATCGGCTGGAAGACCGTTGGACTGAAGCAACTACATTCCACAGGCTACTCCTCAACTTTGCTAAGATCCTTCTGTTCCTGATTGTATCCCACTTTTATATTTATTCTGCTTATAATAACAATAACAAACATTGCTGTCTAGGAGCTTGCAAAAGTCTAAAGCATATTATGCAAAGCCTACTATTGTATTTGATTAGAGCGTGTTTTCTGTTGCGTCAACTACTATCCTACTGTTACAATGCCGCTTGCCCCTGCTATGGTTATATAAGCCTATATTGTAAAGTTATGGTGATGATAATAATTAATGATCCCCTCCTTGACATCACATTCTACTTTATAATGAATAGTCGTCTAACACTCAAATTCCTGCAGTTGATTTTTAACGTCTTTACAAATCATCTTTATAATTTAATAAAATTTGTTCATGTCATTAGACGTAGTTAGAGAAGTAGACGACTCGTATAATATTGAGTGTCAGACGATTGACCTCCTGGAGGGCTGCAAATCTATTTTAACTAATACATACAAATTTAAATTATTAACCTTTAACATTCGTAGTATACACAAAAACCTCGATGCTTTCTGTATTGCTTTGCATAGGCTTAATATTACATATGATATCATTGTACTTACTGAGTGCTGGCTTGGAATTGACGACAAGTTCGGTGATATCCCCGGCTATATTGCTTTTAAGTCAAATGTGATACGCAACCAGTGTGGTGGTGTGGTGGTATTTGTGAAAGATAATTTAAATGTACTTGTTCATGAACCCAATATTGCAGATGCGGAATGTTTGATTTTAGATCTAGAAAGCCAAATATCTATTGTAGCCATTTATAGATCACCCTCATTTAGAGTCAAGGATAATTTTATAACGTCTTTAGACACAGTACTGAGCTCTGTTTCTAACAGCCCCACAGTGGTTGTCACAGGAGACATAAATATAAACACTGGACTACCATCTGAGCGGGCTACTGACGAGTACCTATGCCTAATGGCAGAGCACGGACTACTTGCAGCCATCACTAAACCCACAAGAGGAAATGCATGTCTGGATCACATTTTTGTAAAATCCAAAAATGCACAAGCTCTTGGACTCGTTTGCGATACAGATATTACGGATCATTGTATGGTTATGCTTGGCACGGCAACACTGATATCCCCCTCTGAAGTAAACCTAGCTAAAAGATGTGTCTCAATCACAGACTTTCCTGCAGTCTTGGATGATCTGAAAAGTACTGACTGGACTGCAATCATGGTCTCTGGGGATGTGAACGAATCTGTTGAACGGTTTCATCAAATTCTGACAACTACTGTGAGAAAAAACACTACAGTAAAAAAGGTAAGTCGCTCCAAATTCACCCTTAAGCCCTGGACTAATTAAGTGTATGAATAACCGGGACAAATTACACCTGGAAGTAAGAAAAAACCCCTTGGACAACGCACTGAAATTAAAATATACGCGGTACCGGAACGTGTTTACTAATATGATGCACAACCTCAAACGAACGCATGAAAACACCGAGCTAAATGAAAATCGTAATAACCCGAAAAAACTGTGGCAATCAATAAACAAGTTCACTAGCCGCACTGATAGAAAAACTTCCTCTACTGCACTAATTAACCACCAAACATCTGGTCAAGAATCTTTGGACGCGTGTAACGAGTATTTCACAGGGGTGGGAGCCAAACTAGCTAAGGCATTGCTTAATAAACAGAAATCTAAAACAGACCCAATTGAAACTAACCTTAACTCGACTGAATTTCTTCCACACAGTTTCTACATGCAACCGACTGACGAGTCTGAAGTCAATAGACTAATTTGCAAGCTAAAAAATGGAAGTGCTCCAGGTAAGGACGGTTTTACGGTTCGACTAATCAAGGAAGTTAAAGAATCCATTTTGGTACCCCTAACTCACATACTAAATCTCAGTTTGGGTGGTGGCATCTTTCCGAACCTTTGGAAACACGCTGTCGTAATCCCTATTCATAAAAAAGGTCCCACTAACAAACCAGAGAACTATAGGCCTATATCTCTTCTGAGCATATTTTCTAAGCTGCTGGAGAAGCTGGTTAACAGTCGTCTGATTGCATTTTTAGAGATCCATCAAATTCTTGCTGATCAGCAATATGGGTTCAGGCAAAGAAGATCCACTGAAGACGCAGTCGAAGCGCTCACAAATATGGTGTCCACGTCACTTGACCGAAATACAAAATGTGTTGGAGTGTTTCTAGATCTGGCAAAGGCTTTTGACACGGTGTATGTGCCACTACTCCTTAATAAACTTGAGCACATTGGTGTCAGAGGCCTTCCGCTAGACTGGTTTCGGAGCTACCTGACAGGTAGACAGCAGTGTGTTAAAGTCGGCAATTACATCAGCTCGGAGCGTGGTATCGAGTTTGGGGTACCTCAGGGCAGTGTGCTGGGCCCCACCCTGTTCATTTTATATATGAACGATCTTAATAAAGTGATCGACAATACTTCTAACGTGCTCTGTTACGCCGACGACACAGTGGCTTTATTTTATGGAAAAACTTGGGAGGCTGCTATAAGTAAGGCTGATAGAGGTATGCAAGTGATCGGTAATTGGTTGGATAGCAATCTTTTAACACTTAACGCTAAGAAAACCAACTATATATGTTTTCACAAAACTAAGGCTTCTGCACCAAAAGCCCCAACCACCCTTAAAATTCACCAGACTAACTGTCACCGCAACGCTTGTAAATGTGAACTGCTGAATAGAGTCGACACAATCTGCTATCTTGGTGTGACCATAGACCAAAATCTTACGTATAAGCCACATCTTATATTAACTGCAAAAAGGGTTAGGAAGGTCACACATGTGATGAAGCTACTTCGCAGCTCTGCAGATATGTGGGTTTTACGTATGGTCTACACCGCTCTCTGTGAGTCCATTCTCGGTTATTGCATTTCGGTGTGGGGTGGAGCTGGGGTAACAAGTATGTTGGGCTTACAAAGAGCACAGCGGTCTGTTCTCAAAACAATGCTCCGGAAACCGTTTCGTCACCCTACTGTTGAACTTTATAAGGAGGCAAAAATACTTAATGTACGACAAATATACATTTTGAGAGCCAGTCTGAAACAGCATTCCCGACAATTGAAATCGCCTAAATATCCCAGTCTGCTAACAAAACGTACATTCAGACCCCCAGGTATCTTTGTCAAATCTTACTGCGCCAGTAGACTACCTCAATTTTTGCTGCCCTTTATTTATAAAACAGTTGCTAACATCGTCGACATAAAAACCTGTACTGTCAACCAAGCCAAGCACAAGATTAATAAATGGTTACTTACACTGTCTTATTCTGAAACCGAAAAATTAATGAAAATTTCTTTGTAGGGCCTTCTATTCTATTTTATATAATACTCTTACTTAATACATATGTATTTCGAAAAGCTTTTTGATGCTTCTTAGTAAGTTTACACTGACAGTTTGTACTTTATAATATTATATATCTAGCTACCTACGTTACTTTTATATTTACTATTCTACCGTTTTTGTTACAATTATATATAATATAACTATATATCTTAGGCAAATTTTTAAAACAGTTCTCAATTGCATATTTTGTAAACTCGGTTATAGGGACCCCACGAGACAGGCTTGACCTAGTGTGGGGTCCATTAGAAATGCTTGTGTACTCTGTATTCTTATGGAAAATAAATATATTTGTAATATTTGGAAAATCTTTACGCTTTCATAACAGTCACGTAGTTCGTTCATAATAATATAACAGTTAATATACATTATCTCTGCAGGGACGACAATTTTGACAAAAATATATGAATACCAATCTAATAATATTAAATAATCTGTGAATACGAGTAAAATATAGTCCTCCTCATCGATTTCGATGACGGCGACCCTAGAAATTTAATTGTCTTTTCTAGCGTGAGCCCTAATATGACTCGCTAGACCAAATTTGGATTTAAATATTCTTCTGCAGGAGCAGCAGTAGAGCTGTCCTGTTGAGTTGTAAGTGTATGTGTAGGAGGGCTTAGGTCTCTGTTTGCGTAATTGGCGTTTTTCGTACAGAGTTTGAAGGCGGTTTTCCTCGAACTTCTTAATACTGTTGTAGATGGTTGATCGCCAGGATGACCTTTGAGTAGCAAGCTCTTCCCAACGTTGCGGGTCGATGTCACAAGCGTTTAGATGTCTTTTTAAAACGTCCTTGTAACGAAGATGTTGGCCACCGTGCTTTCGTTTGCCATCAGCCATCTCGGAATAAAATACAGCCTTGGGTAAACGGTGGTCTTCCATACGAAGAATATGTCCACACCATCTCAGTTGACGCTGCATTAGAAGGGTTTCCATGCCATACATTCCAGCGCGACGCAGGACTCTGAATTGGAGACATGATCCTGCCACTTGATCCGTAAAATATACCGAAGACACCTCAGATGGTATGTGTCTAGTTTCTTTATGTCTGATTTGTAGAGGCACCAAGTCTCTGAACCATATAAAAGGACTGGAATTATTAGTGCCTTGTAGACTTTGATCTTTGTCTCTAGCTTCAGATCATGGGATTTCCAGACACGGTCAGTAAGTCGTCCGAAATTGGCAGCGGCGTTAGCAATGCGGGATGGTATCTCCGAAGCCAATGTATTGTCCGATCGAATGGTACTCCCAAGATACTTGAAATGTGAAACCTCTTCTAGTGGATTACCAGCTAGATTCAGTGCCGCTGGATCAGCTTGATTGCCTCTAGGTGGTTGCTTGAGGATCTGCGTCTTGGAAGCACTTATGACTAGACCAAATCTTTGACAAGATTGCTGAAGTGCGTCAATGTAACTTTGGAGGTTCGCCATGCAATCAGACATTAGGCAGACGTCATCTGCATAAAGGATCTCTAATATAGATGCCGTTTGGATCTTAGTCTTAGCTTTGAATCTAGAGATATCAAATACTCCCTTCTCCGTCCTGATATTAATTTGAATTTGGTCACTACAGCAGTGTAGAGCGTCTTTCATTACTACAGCAAAATAGATAGCGAAGAGTGTGGGTGCCATAACACAGCCTTGCTTTACTCCACTGGTAATCGTGATTTCCCCAGAAAGTTCGTTTTCATGTTGAACCTTGGCCATCATGCCAACATGGAATTGCCGAATAAGGTTGACGAATTTCTTAGGATATCCCGATTTTTGGAGAACAAGCCAAAGGGCCTCACGTGGAACTCTATCAAATGCTTTCTCTAAATCGACAAAGCACATGTAGAGAGGCTTTTGATGTTCAAGACTTTTCTCCTGGAGTTGCTTTACAACTGCGATGGCGTCAACAGTACCTCTACTAGGGCGAAAGCCACATTGGGTCTCAGGTAGGTGTTGTTCCGCAACTTCACTAAGGCGGGTATTAATTATGTGTGCGAGGATCTTACCGGCACTGGAGAGGAGCGATATGCCTCGGTATGAGCTGCAATCGGAGACATCTCCCTTTCCTTTGTAAAGCTTACAAATAACCGCATCCCTCCAGTCCTGTGGAACCTCTTCGTTTTCCCACACTTTTAGGGCAAGTTGATAGAGCCGATTTATGATGTGATGTCCGCTGTATTTATAGATTTCAGCCGGTAGCTGGTCTAGTCCCGGGGTTTTTAAGTTTTACGAGTAAAATAACACGTTCGCGGAACGTGGCCAGGTTTTCCACATTTTCTCATTGATGGAAACTGTAATGTATGAAAAGGGCAGAGTTGAAACAATGGGTTCTTTGAAATTGTGAATTGAATACTTGTGTCGGGGGTTTTCTGGGAATTATATTCGTGAAACTTTTATAAGCTACTTTAGGTATTAATGTTTTTGTATGTGAATAATAATAATAATTTGGGTTTATACCCCAATAGAACAGGTTACCCTTCTTACACTGTCAGAGTCAAATAACAATTTATAGGTTGAAAATGTGATAGATTATGAATTCGAATGTGTTTCCCATATTTACCGCAAAAGGTGCTTTAGCAAAATCCACTTTCTAGTTTCACTGAACATCATGTCAAACCAAGGTCATAATGACCAGCCGCGGATGAATGCTTCGGCGTACCCGTTGCCCCGGCATTATGGCGTCCCGCAGGAACACCCCCAGGTTTTTTAGTGGGTATCCCCGCCGCTACCATCTTTGGCGGGGGAGTCCCACATACCGCCCCGCGCCCCCCGGCGTGGGGTGATGATGCGTAACGCATTTTTCCTGGGTCAAAAAAAAAAAAAAGGTCATAATGACCACTTGATTACACGGTTTTATCCAGTACGTGAAGCCACGGCTAAAACTTACCACCAGTATAAAAACCAAAAAATACCAAACACAATTGAAAATACTTTGATTCAGCACTCCATGACTCCTGCACAGAGACCGTACCATATTGATCCAATTGCACCTACTAATATCCGAAATACAGTTGGTAGGCTTGGCCGTCAAGCTAGGGTGGGATTTATCCTGCCCTTTAGGTTTAATTTGTTACCATCTACGGTCCCATCATCGCCTTATCGCAAGATCGTGTAAAGAAAAAAAAAGACAAACTAAACACTTCTAAAATACATCTAAGTATATTATAAGTATTATATCCGTTATCCTAACTACCATAATACAAGCATTAAGTTGCTTAGTTTGGGGTTAGGTGGCGCTGTGTGAAACATCTTGAAAAATTTTTTTCATCTACGCCAAAAATAAGACTAGTAAGTAAAAAGTACTCCTGAGAAACACGGCTTCCCATATTCACCGCAAAAGGTGCTTTTATTCAGTAGGTACTCCATGACTCCTGCACAGAGACCGTACCAAATTGATCCAATTCCTACTTATATCCAAAGAAACGGCCATAATCCGTGAACAAGAAATGTGTGGAGCTCATATCGGTGAAGCTCTAATCCGCATGAGATCAAAGAAATTCTGATGGATTAGAGTTGGGGTAAAGCTTTGACTTGCCGGATTTACGCCGAATAAAAAACTTACTGTAATCAGTAAAATTGTGAAAATTGTGTAGTCAAATTATAAAGCACGGATAATCGCGCGAAGTCTCTCAATGCATTTTTTATCTATTCAATAAATGTTATATATCTGTTATTAATAATGTTTATTATATATATTTGTTTCTTTACTATATTATATTACTGCTAGAACCAAATTTATAACGTACGATAATTTGTTATATATACCGTAGGTAGATGTTTAAAAATATACTAATATATTATCAGCATCATCCTACGTTCGTCCACTGCTGGACATACATCTCCCCATGGCTCATCACTCAACTCAAGAAAAGTCTAGGGTTCCGTACCTTGAAAGGAAAAAACGGAACCCTAATAGGATCACTTTGTTGTCCGTCCGTCCGTCCATCCATCCGTCAGTCTGTCTGTTTATTTTCAGATAACAGATTAGTAAACACAACTGTTAAGGGTGTTGTAATTTTACCGGTCTACCGTACCTTTACTGGCAAAGTTTTATGTTTCACATCCCTAACCTTGTTCTACAATTGTACGGAGAGCTTTTCCCTATTTTCCCATTTCCGAATTATGGATTTGAGAACATCAAAAGAGTTTGTATTTATAATGTTTTTGCTAATTATGTGCCATGGATTTTTATGTGATGCCTTTTAGGGGTCGCAGGTAAGGAAATTGTCAAATTTTCTGCTTTATTTTAATATGGGGTGTTTTATTTTTATTTTATTATGAAAAGGGTAATATTTCATTGCCAATAAATGTAACATTTATTTGAAAATAATATCAAATTTACCATTTTTTATGTCTGCGTGTATGTATTCTTTATGAATTTTGGTTGATCTTTCTAATGAAGCAGAATTGACCTTATAGGCCTGCCGCACTTGGTTCATATAACACGCGAGGTATCAAATGTTGAAAAAAAAAAGCATCAAAACCTCTTCTTCGAAACTCTTGTTTCAAGCTTTCTTCGTCTGAATGAGGCTTTATGAAGAAGTTGACAGATGAAGAAAAAATACCTTCCACCAAAGGGTTGAAATAAAGGCTCTGAAAGGTTACGATGACTATCCTAAAAACTATAGACTACTAGAACAATAAATTAACCAATAAATATGAAATGAGTAAACTAAAGTTATTTATTAATAGCCCCTCGTGTCCCAAAAGCCAATAAATGCCTCCATATCCGATGGCTGTCGGCTGCTAATTCCCATTCCGTAATTAGTTCAAACATTTGCATCAAATGCTATATTTTGTCACAAATCGGCTCGGCTTGGAGTGTGGTACAAGTAATAAAACAAACCGGGGGTAGACTGCCTTTGCAGGTCTTCTAGGTGGGTACTCCAACAGTGCCAGTTATTTTACCGCCTCAGCAGTAATGTGCAAACATTACTGTGCTTCAGTAGGAGAGCACTGTAGCTAATGAAATTACTGGGCTAAAGAGTCTTAACATCTTATGACTCTTGATTAAGAAGTGTTAGTGCAGTGCACACACAGTGAAATCCTAGGTTGCACTGTACTGATTATGGGCAGCGTTATCTCTTTACCTCAGAAGAGCGTCTTGCTCGTCTTCTTACTTCTCCACATAAAAAATCGAATTGCACCTTTAAAACATCAACTTAATATCAAACCATTAATCATCATCGTGTCGTAGAAACAACCCTAGGTTTTTAGTGGGTATCCCCACCGCGCCATCTTCAGCAGGGGAGTCCTACACTCACCCTGCGTTCTCTGGCGCAGAGTGACTATCCGTGACCCATTTTTCCTGGAATAAGAAAAACAATCGGGTCGCGGTTTTTGCGTGCAACATCCACTCTAGCAAGCGGAGCTTTACGTTGCAAAGCGACCCGATGCTGGTGGCCTGATAGGATTTATTATAATTTACTAGTATACCCGCCCGCACTTCGTTGCGTCTAACAGAAAATTATTAGTGTTTCTCTGTTATATTATGCATGTATTATACATAAACCTTCCTCTTGAATTATTCTATTTATTTTAAAAAAACCGCATCAAAATCCATAACGTAGTTTTAAATAATAATAAATAAATAATAATTGGGGTTTATACTCCAACAGAACAGGTTACGCTACTTACACTGTCAGAGTCAAATCACAATTTATAGGTTGTGTGGCGAACCTATATGTTGCAGTTTCAGGTCGCCGAGATTACTACAGGGCCTGCAACATGACCTAACGACTGTCTCCTACATATCTTATAGGAAACAGCTGGGACCCACAGTTTTACGTGCCTTCCGAAACACGGTAGCGTCCAGGTAAACTTTAAATATCTAAGCATAGACAGGGACAGACAGACGGGGGAGGAGACTTTGTTTTATACTATGTAGTGATACTCATCTCTAGGTACTGGTACAAAAATATCGCTCAGCTGTATCGAAATCGCTTCAACTCGTGTTTTAAGTCCAATAACTAATCAGCAAAGATATTAAATGCAGTAATAATCCCTTTGCACTAAATCTGATTGCGAATTAATGGATGGCTCTGAAATTGTTTGTTTTTAAGCTAATTTTATGATGTATTATACACATTATTTAGATTTTATGACTGTGTGATCATAACCAGTTGAAACAATAGTGTCTAAAGCAAATAAATAAATGATTATGATTTAAATATTTTTTTTACAAGTACTCGTATGACGCTGTGACACACAGTTTGTTATTGTCTGGCAGAGGCATAAGAATAGAGTAGAATGATAACTCTATTGCATACCAAAATACAAGAAATAGTTATGAACATAATATGACTAACATAAAACTAGAGGTAAGCAATCGGCGGTCTTATCGCATAAACCAATATCTTACAGACAACCTGGTTGGAAGGGAATTTAGGGTAAAATATAGCGGCAGCGTGCAACAATGACTTCGGATAGTCATAAGGTATCGCAAAGTTTTTCTTATTTGCAACTCTGCTACCTTTAACACTGCACACTACGTCTAAAATCGGTGCTTAACTTGACGTGAACATTAATGCGAAGAGGGGCGCACAAACTATAAAAGCCAGCTCTATATTACCAGTGTCAAATCTTAATCAATATTTATATTCGTTAAAAGCATTTTCGATGAGATTTTGTCAAGTGGAGCGCGGGAGGTTTAATTTTTTTACTTTCTAAGCCTCAAGAGGTCCATCGTTGTACTATAGTACAGACGTCGCGTCAAGAAACTATCATTTTACTAAGAAAATGATGTAGTAAACATAATTTGTCGTATTAAATTTATGTTTTTCCCCTATCTAAACCTATATTATACACAGGTAGAAAAACTATTTTTTTTAAAGATGTAAATGTTTATCATATTAAATCGTCTAGCCTAACAAACTAACTAAAACACACACTCAGCACAATGCGGTAATGTCCATTATCCCCATAATCCGAGGAACCGGTGACCGTTTACCGGTTCTGTAGATGTATTGTTCAGAATCACCGGTTATTACCGTAACACAAAGCTTCTCGTGAAAGCCTCGGCGCCGGAATTTTAGGTGTTTGTGTGAATTTCAAATGCCTTGTTTTGCTCGGCGGGAACTTTAGTTGGAATTAGGGGTACAATACAGAAATAAGTAGGTAAGTAATATTATTTAAGGTACCTTGTATTATAAATTGTTATACCTTGTAAAAATAATTTAGCGTTTGAGTAAGATATAATAGAATTAAATTGTGAAATTACTGAAGAAAGGGCTGAAGAGTCTTAACATCTTATGACTTTTCAGTAAGAAGTGTTAGTGCAGTGCACCTAGAATCTCACATCAATCCTGAGTACCATCGTAGCTCTAATTTCTGTCTATCCTTTCCCTGCTAGGTTGTCTGCAAGAGATCGCTATTAGCATTAAGATCCCCAATTGTAAAGCTTTTTTCCGATGTGTATTTTTTATTATTGAATATTTTCTCCCAGACTAACTGGCCAGAGGTGGCGCAGAATAAAGATGCTTGAGAGGAATTGGTAAAGATCTTTGCCCAGCAGTGGGACAGTATACTGAAAAAAAAATCTATCGTATTTGTGTTGTTCACAATAAAGAATTTTCTAATCTATTCTTACATTGAATTCCTTCTATTACACCGGTCAACAAAAAAATAAAAAATGTTTGCGCATGGGTTTTACTTAACATATTCTGATTATATAAGCAAAAATACATAATAATATGTGATTAAAAATAGAAAATATTTGCTTTTAAAGAAGTTATAGCAACTCAAAAATTTCAAATTTTAAGGAGACGCGTACTTGTTTAGCTATATTTGCGGCGAATTTGTTAATTTCCCGGAGTTACGAGTATACAAATTAATTAGTTTACAATATGTAGATAAAAGCCTGAAACAGATTTTAAACAGTAGGTCATGGTTTCATTGGCAATCGAGAGTTGAAAATTATGATGACCGGCTCACGTACATTATAACGTAGTTCTCCAATATGGGATGTAAAATGACTCTAAAAATGGACATGTTATGTTCCTATTTGATTAAATTTATAGATTTATATAAGAGACCTTATTCACAGGACCAAAAGGAACGCTTTTACTCAAAACTTGATGGAATTTGAGAGACGTTACCAAGCCTGGTATATTATGGGACCTATATTTTGATATTTCATTTTTTACACGTAAAAGCAAATTCAGAACTATCTTTTGTTCTAATTCTTGTTTCTAGGTGTAAAAGAAATAAAAATAAGGTATGTTTAACCCGTGCGCAAAAATGCTGTTGACCGGTGTTATAATCAAGGCTATTTATCCCATAATGAAACCCCAATATTAAACAAATCCCCCAAAGTTCTAAAACCTTTCATAAAACAATTAGTAGGCCGCAACTCCATAAACTAAGGACCCCGCCATAATAAGGCCTAGTCTTAGGACCTCAGTTCTAGTGTACGCCCCATTTAGTTTTCAGTTGAGGTTGTAAGGGATAATGCTTGGGCCTTGGGTCTATTATTTTGGTGCTTGGGAATAGCCTTATTATAAACCTTTTTTAGGTTTTCTAATCGAATTAGAGGTATACTCTAGGTACTAGCTGCAATCAGCGGTTTGATATTTCATGTTATTTCATGTTTTAAGCTACCTATAAGAAAATAATAGAAACTGTTACTACGTACTATAAGTAAAGTAATTGAAGAGATAAAAATTTGGGACCCAGACTAGAAGATAGAGAAAAAGACCACTGTCCAGTGGATAAACTAGTCAATTTTGCAAAAATGGGGCTCAGCGGTCTTTTAAAGATAGGATGGTAGTGTATACCAAGTGACATCTCAATTGGCTCAGGCGTGAATAGGTAACAAACAAGTACACAAGAAGGCGATCTTAATTTTGTTTATTTTATTTTGATATACACTCATTTATACAGTCACTTTAAAGCTGATGATAGGCAGAGGCGGGACGGAACGGTAAAGGGGTCGCGATCTTCATTTTGTTCCTGTCCGCGTTCGCTTTATGAGACAGGTTACGTACAAATTCGAACATTACAAAAAATCTTTCCCGCACTGCGACCGCTTTACCGCCTGTCTGTGGCGTCATCCTTAGGCTGCGTTTCCACCAGAGATGTGCGATGGAAATATGTCTTGCGAGGATGTTTAGTGGAGCTGTAAAAATGCGCATTAATTTGTGGTGCGAGGATGCGTTGCGAAGCTGTGAAATGTGTCGACAAAATTATAAAACTAATAAACTCCGTATCTTCTGCTTCCATTTCTTCATCACAAATTGTTAAATACAAAAGTATCTTTTTTTCCAATTATCCATATCTTTTTTACGCACTTCTACTTCCAACAAACTCCGTCTATGGACTGGCTGGTACAGTATGCGCAAACCTCGCAACGCATCCTTCTCAACACACATTCCTCGCAACACATCCCTCGCACTCATCCCTCGCTTGTTTTGTATACGCATAAATCTAGCTCCGCTGAGCCGTTTCCACCAGAGCTGTGTGTGAGTAAAAGAAGCGATTCTATTGGTTCTTTACAAACACATGCCATCCCTCGCTACGCATCCTCGCACATCTCTGGTGGAAACGCAGCCTTAGAGTAAATACAAACTGAAGCTAAAATCCATCTAAACATTCAGGTTGCAGAACGTGCCTGTAACTAATTATTATACATACATGTAGGTACTCTCGAAAAACATAAACCTCCTAGCACAGTCGGGTAAAAATATAAAGATCAAAATTCTACCCAAGAATTTTCACCGAAAACTATGTACCTACCCTATTATAACATGTAATATTTAGTTGTCAGGTAGGCCTTACGTCGGCAGGCTGCGCCGTTTAGCGAGCATTAGACTATCCATGATTCAGGCTGTCTAGGTTATGTTTGCGCTATTGTTTTACTAACATCTAAGTTCGAACGTAGGGGGCAGACTGAAAATCAGCAGCCGTGTTAACCTGATGTTAATACGTATATGGTTACCAGCTGAGTTTGCTCCTATTGCCTACAATGTATTTTTTCTTCTTGTAATAATTGTACTTATTATATATCATTATTGTTTTTTTTTTGTGTGGCAATAAATGATTTTTATTCTTTATTCTTACTCTAGGCTCTAGTTAGTGTAGGTGTGAGGTAATAAGATAAGATTACTCTTGTTTAAACCAAAAGAAACATTACATTATACTTTTTAATAGCTAGTACTAAAATACAGTTTGGTCCACAATGGGCGGCCTTATCGCTGTGAGCGATCTCTTCCAGGCAACCAGCCTTTGTACGGAATTATATGTAGCTCACTAAATGAGTAGAGTGAGATATGGTACCAGAAAGTAAAATCATATTATAGTTATTATTCAATAAGAATATTGCAGTTTTAAGTATTTTCAGTGCAAGGCATAAGTTTTTCTCATCTTTTACCCTTATTCCAATATTTTGTAATACTTTGGTTTATTTGTTCCATGTCTCAGGCTCTAATTCCATAATTTATATTTTATTATTAGACCGATTGAGCTGAAATTTGGTATAGAGATAGCTTAGACCCTGGAATAACCTGGAAAACCTGGCGCTTCTATTAAGTTTTATATTCGAATTAAAGTTCAACTTAAAGCTTACTGCAATTAATTTAACATAAAAAATTACTCATTTACCAAATTAAAGCAAGAATTCTAGCAAACATAAAACACTAGGTTCCTAGTTTAGCTCGTAAAGAACAAAAACTACCAGTAATTCTGAACGGCAGAGTTTCAACCGTTTCATGAAGGAGCGCTTAAACTTGGACCAAACGTTAAGCATATTCTAGAAACTTCTATAATATAGAGCAAATACTGGCAGAGCCTGGGACTACGTTTAATAATTAAATTTTATACCAAAAGTATTTTTTTGATCTGTGTCATACTATACTATTATGAAGCGGTGGTGGCTAAGGGGTTATGTGGTGCGAATGCAAATCTGGAACACTGAGTTCCAATCCCGGCCTCGCACCTACATATAACGTTAATAAGTTATGTGCGGTTTTTCCACTCGCTGTACTGGTGGTAGGCTTCTGCCGTGGCTAGTTACCCACCCGCTGGACAAAACCGTGTCGCGAAGCGGTCATTGTGACCGTGTTCCGGCATGATGTTCAGTGAAGGCGGGGGGGGGGGGATATATCCCGCTTTCTAGGTTTGGTCTGCTACCATCTACGGCCGCATCGTCGCTTAAGATCAGGTGAGATCGTGGTCGAAGGCTAGCCTATAACGAATAAAAAAAAGATCGTCTGAAAGATTTTTTAAGGTTTTGTCTTTGAAGAAAATACGATGTCTATTTTTATTTTTATTTTAATTATTTATTAAGTACAGCCACATTATACATATTATACATTTAGATTAAATTTTTAAACATCGGCTTTGTTGTGATCAATGAAACACCTCGAGTTCAAGACAATGACTGGTTTATTCAATAAGATTTACCACTACCCACATATATGATATTTTAATATTTATTTATAAGTACCCACTACAACATCTCCCCCTTTTAACAATAATGATTAAATATTCTTAATAATAAACAAAATGAAACTTATCTTCAAGACTTACATATATTACCTACTCGTACTTATACAACTGTATCTAATTTATCTTACATTCTAACTTCTTTATTAATGTTGTGTGCATGAATATAATATTATGATGAAAGTTGTTCTATAGCATCACCTTTCCTTCCCTCTAAAATGATTTTAACTAAGTATGACATGATTATGAGAAAAAAAAAATACATACGTATACACATATAATACACGTTTATATAAACATTTGTTGGGAGTATATTAATACGAGTAATAATATTATAATGGTGTTCTATTTATTTTGCCTTACTATATAATGCGAGCCGTCGCTCCGCTATTTTTTTGGCTTTACGTTCAGGTACTGTATCCGATGATGAGGAACGTGACATGGGATCATTGAAAACGGTATATTTTTCGTCTACATCATCACAAGCATCGCTGAACTGCTCATCGTGACATTGTGCAAGGTCATCACTTTGGGTTTCGCATTTGATTAAATGACGGCGATTGCGTCTGTACCTGGCTCCAATCTTACTTTGCACTATGTACGATCGAGGAGTTTCCGCGTGCCCTACCACTGTACCTCTGCCTCGTTTTTTGCCATCTATATAAATTACGTCATCACCCGGTTTCAAATTTGGTAGCGCTTTACAATTCTTGTCGTATATTGATTTCGATTTGTTTTGTCTATCTAACATAGTTTTGTACACTGATGGGTCGACAGGTTGCGGCTCCAACAGTTTTGGGTGCACCGGTAGTTGACATCGCAACTGTCTGCCCATTAACAATTGCGCAGGAGAACTCAAACCGTCCCTGGGAGTGTTACGGTAATTTAGAAGCGCTAAATTAAAATCACCGTTCCCTGCGATTGCTTTCTTTAGCATTAATTTTATGGTTTGTACCGCGCGCTCACTTTTGCCATTCGCCTGAGGATAGTTAGGCGATGACGTCACATGATCGAAGCCCCACTCTTGGGCAAACTGTCTAAATTCGCGACTGCTATACTGTGTGCCGTTATCGCTTATCAGGGTTTTAGGGATGCCATGACGCGAGAAAACCTGTTTCATGTTTTCAATTACTGTGTTGGATGATATGTTATTTATTTTGCACACTTCTACATAATTGGAATAGTAATCAACTATTATCAAGAAATACTTTTTCCTATACTCAAAAATATCTGACCCAACTTTATTCCACGGCAACGATGGGATTTCTATAGGAAGCAAGGGTTCCTTTGCTGGCGCATTTGAGTGCTCCTGGCAGATTTTACAACGCTTCACATAAAGTTCAATGTCGCGCGACATATGCGGCCAAAACAACACCTGTCTCGCCCGCCGCTTGCACCGGTCTATACCTAGATGCCCTTCGTGTACTATATCTAACATTTCATTGCGTAAATTTTGAGGTACCACGACATTGTTGTCTTTAAATATCACACCATCAACTATAAATAATTCCTCCTTTATCGACCAATAGTCTTTTACATTTTCTGAAATGTTATATTTATGATCCGGCCAACCTTCATTTATATATTCCATTAGTTTTCCTAAATCCGTGTCTTTTTTTGTTTCTTTTTTTATTAAAGTTAGTTTAGTATTTGAAATTGGCATACCGCTAACTACCATCTGTACCTGATATAACACATTTTTACTGACTTCTTCACTGTAAAGATCGGGCAGGGGCGCGCGAGACAGCATGTCCGGAATATACATATACTTGCCGGGTACATAATTAACTACTAAGTCATAACCTTGTATTCTTAACATCATGCGTTGTAGGCGCGCTGGGACCGACATCAAGGGCTTTTTAAATATACTTTCCAATGGTTTGTGGTCCGTATCTACCACAACACGCTTCTGGCCATAGACGTATTGATGGAAGCGCTCACATGCAAACACGATGGCCAAGAGCTCTTTTTCTATCTGAGCATATCTCGTCTGTGCGTCAGTCAGAGTACGTGAAGCGTACTCGACCGGTCTATCGTTTTGAAACATGACGGCGCCCAGTGCTACACTGGAGGCGTCCACCGCGAGGCGCACCGGCCGCGCCGGGTCGTACAACGCCAGGACCCCGGATCCAGTCACACTATCTTTCAGTTTCTCAAACGCCCTGCGTTCACTGTTCTCCCATCGCCATTCAATATCTTTTTTAAGTAAAGTCGTTAAAGGAATAGCTATCTCGGAGTAATTAGGGATAAATTTCGATAAGTAGTTTACGGCCCCCAAAAATCTCTCTAAGTCTTTCCTGTTTTGCGGGTCAGGCATTTCTTTAATCGCTTTTATTTTATTACTATCTGGCCTCATACCGTTCGCGTCAAAAACGTGCCCCAGGAATGTCACCCTTTCAACGCATATTTTACACTTGTCTCTGTTAAATTTTAAATTAATTTCCCGCGCTCTCTCTAACAATAATTTCAGCCTTCGATCGTGAACTTCTTTCGTTTCTCCCCAACAAATTATGTCATCTATGTAACTCTCGACACCGTCCAGCCCTTCCAGCAGCTGACTAACTTTCCCGTGAAATACTTCCGACGCACAACTTATCCCGAATGGCAAACGTAAAAATTGATAGCGACCAAACGGTGTCGAAAATGTACATAAATCCGCGCTTTCCTCGTCAAGCTGTATGGCCCAAAATCCAGAATTAGCATCGAGAACTGAAAAGTACCTAGCGCCGTGCAGGCGAGCCGCCACCTCCGACACGGTGGGCAGCTGGAAGTGCGCGCGCTGCACCGCGCGGTTCAACTCGCGCGGGTCGAGGCACACACGGATACCGTCATTCTTTTTCGCCGCTAACACTAGTGAGTGTACCCACTGAGTCGGATGACTCACTTTCCTAATCACGCCCATCTTTTCCATTTTTTTCAACTCGCTAGCTAGCTGATCACGTTTTGCGTGAGCCACCTTCCTAGAAGCGCATATAACCGGCCGCACCGACTTATCTATCACTATATGATACTTGCCCGGCAAGCAACCTAAACCTTTAAATATATCATCATATTGAGTCATCTCAATGGAACTCAGACGCTTAACTAGCCCCAGAGCCTCGCACGACTTCCGTCCCAGCACACTACAGCATTGCATGTCCGCTATGGCAAATTTAAGTTTGTAAACATTGTCTTTATAAACCCACGGCAATATACAAATTCCCTTCACCGGTATAACATCGTGAGTGTACGACAGCAATGGTACATTTTTCTTAATTATCATGCTATCATCGAATCCCAGTTCTACAAATCTACGATAAGCTAACACATTACAGTCCGCTCCAGTGTCTAATTTAAATTTTTCCGTCCCATTCTCACAGGACAGCACTTGAAACCAAAGTTCCGAGTTTATTTTATTATCGCGTGAGTCTATTGTCGATACATAAAAAGCGTACTCGTCGTCCGAATCACTGTAATCGCGATCGATTTCATACACGCGTTGCACTCGATCGCGTCGGCCACCACTATTATTATTATTAGATTGATTGGACTTACACATTCGCGCGAAGTGTCCTTTAGCACCACATACGAAACAGCTTACATGTCGCGCCGGGCAGTCGCCGGCACGGTGCGCGGCCCCGCAGGCACCGCACGGGTGTCGCGGCGCGGCGCGGCCCGGGCCCGGCGCGGGCGCGCTGGGGCCGCCGCGCGCGCCGCGAGACTCGCCGCTGCCGCCGCCGCCACCCTCGCGCCTGCGTGACCCTCTGCTGTGACCCGCTCTGACGCCGTCGACGTGCTCGGCACCCTCTCTCGCGCTCGTACCAGATTTGTCGATGTGTCGTCCGCTTTCCTGAGAGGCCTCCTCGGCCTGACAGATGTTCACCGCCTTCTGAAGAGTGAGCTCGTCGTTCCGCAGCAATCGGTCCCTGACCGTCGCCTGACGGATGCCACAAACGATTCGATCCCGGATCAAACTCTCCTCTAATTTTTCGAACTCGCAACCTTTGCTCAGCAGACGTAATGCCGTGACGTATTGTTGTATAGATTCACCGTCGTCTTGATTGCGCGTAAAAAACTTGTACCTCAGAAGCGTCACGTTCGGCTTTGTTCCGAAGTAATTATCGAATTTTTGCAATAAGATTTTGACGTCGTCGCGTTCGCCTTCCTTCTCAAAGGTGAAAGTTTGATACACGTCAAATCCGTCCGATCCTATAAGATTAACTAAGAGGCTCGACTGTACACTGGCGTCTTCCGATTGAGCTCCCGAAGCTTTTAGGAATAACATAAATTGTTGCTTCCATTTTTTCCACGCCTCAGCGCGACCCGCGGGTCCGCCGACGGCGTCCATATTTAATTCTGCAGGCGGTCGAGCGTGCTCCATTGTCACACTTACAATCACTCCACACGATAGATTGCCTTATAATTTTATGCTCACAACACTCCTCGCTTCTTTAACTCGTGAAATTATTAACTTTTATCACTTTTTCTGCACTTAATCTGCGCTAAAACATTAATTAACCGCTGTCACCATGTTGTGATCAATGAAACACCTCGAGTTCAAGACAATGACTGGTTTATTCAATAAGATTTACCACTACCCACATATATGATATTTTAATATTTATTTATAAGTACCCACTACAACAGGCTTGTTCTTATATGTATACATATGTTATGGACCAAGTGATTAATGCGAGCATTATTAATAATGCCCGAGCATTATGTATAATGTCTAGCTCTATCGGGCCAAGTGATTAATTATTGTGTTACCATAGACTTATGTACAATTAGACTTGCCAACCTGTAAACTATAGATCTGGAAAATCTGAAATCTGTTGGTTAGGTTAGGTTTGAACAGTGACCACAATGCGCGAGCCGAGCGAGCGAAGCGAGCGTGCCGCGGCAGCGGCCGGCAAAGCGCCAGATACGAGTTTTTTTTTTATACCTAAATGATATTATATTTGTAGATATTCAGAGAGTTCATGACGCGTCCACGTCTCTGAACATCTACAGATAAAAAATATTTAGTAAAAAAAAAACTTGTATCTGGTCGTTGTGGTCACTGTTCAAACCTAACCTAACCAACTGTTTTCGCTTTTAGGTCATGGTCACTTCAAAACATTCGTAGCTCTATGGTATTCACACTTATAATTTTACGAGTTGTGCCCGTGCATTGTGATAAATAATGAAGTTTAGATAATAATTAATCACTTGGCCCGATAGAGCTAGACATTATACATAATGCTCGGGCATTATTAATAATGCTCGCATTAATCACTTGTAGCCCAGTCATATTAGGTAAAAAAAGGGGTCAACCTCGGAATGAAAGATAATAAGCTGCAAATTGGTATGAACCTTTGTTTTGTCATTCTAAATGTTGTCTCAAAAGTCACAATCGTTATCGTGTCCGCGTCTCAAGATATTCAAGGTCAAAGGTCACAAAAATCGGTTTTTCGCGAATATCTGGCTTCCTATCGGTTAAATGAGATTTGCATTTATTATAAAAGTTGTAGGCTATAAAATTCCCTACAACTTTTGTTTAAACTTTTTTTTCATACAACCAACCGTTTTGAAGGTAGAGCGCGAGAAGTGCACATCGTACAGTCATATACGGCCTAATGCAAGGTCAAGCGTGAGTTATGGTTATCAGTACGTTATAAAGTCAATTATTTACTTGGAAATTATAATTATTAAACAATGCCTATTATTTATGTACTAACTATTAATTATTTATATTTAATTAAAGTAAGTAACTTGATTATTTATATATAATTATTCATATTTAACTATTTAAGTATAAAATATTATTAATTCTGGATTATATATTTTAGTTTTATTTTAAGTTAACACATTATATATCTTTTCTTTAAAACGCGTAAATTTCTCAATACTTATATACCTGGAAATACTTGTCCCTACCCTATGCCCTTTTCTATTCATTGCCGGGACAGATGTTCTATATAGTATTCAAGGCCACTCTCAAAGAGCATATAAGAGAAGAGACGGCACTTAGAACAAAAAAAATGGTTCAATGTAAATGTATGAAACGGGCAAGAAGATCCAATACCAACATTACGGGCATGATTATCGATTATGACAGTGACAATTAACAACGCCAATGCTGCCAACATTGCTTACGTGGTAGGGTCGTTCCTGCACCGGCTACATATTTTATCGATAATTTGTTCGTATTATAATTTCTCACATTTAGGTTATTACATATTACAGAGTTAAATAATTTAGTCTACGTTTATTAAGTGGGTAAAGTCTATTATATATTAATACTAGACATTTACCCTATTAATAAACGTAGACTAAATTATTTAACTCTGTAATATGTAATAACCTAAATGTGAGAAATTATAATACGAACAAATTATCGATAAAATATGTAGCCGGTGCAGGAACGACCGGACCCTACCACGTAAGCAATGTTGGCGGCATTGGCGTTGTTAATTGTCACTGTCATAATCGATAATCATGCCCGTAATGTTGGTATTGGATCTTCTTGCCCGTTTCATACATTTACATTGAACCATTTTTTTTGTTCTAAGTGCCGTCTCTTCTCTTATATGCTCTTTGAGAGTGGCCTTGAATACTATATAGAACATCTGTCCCGGCAATGAATAGAAAAGGGCATAGGGTAGGGACAAGTATTTCCAGGTATATAAGTATTGAGAAATTTACGCGTTTTAAAGAAAAGATATATAATGTGTTAACTTAAAATAGAACTAAAATATACACGGTGACTGGTAAATCACTTAAAAGCTTCAAGGATATGATAAATTATATAATCACATTATGTTTACAATTAACAAACAAAGACAATACTAATACATTTAAGAGAAAATCTTATTTGAATTAATTCGCCATGTCCCAAACAAAATGGTAAAACTACTGGCGAACAGCTGACGCAGGTAGGTAAGTAAAGCTACATACAAAGTAGGTATCGACAACACCGACAAAGGACGCGATCTGTGACGCGACATAGCTACGCGATGCTACACACTCACGTGATGTTAAGCGATGATGCGGCCGCATGTGGTAGCAGACTAAACCTAGAAGGCGGGATAAATCCTTCCCTGGCTTCACTGAGCTTATTTTCCTTTGCTGGTTATCAATACAAGCCGCAATAGAAATCCGCAGTAAAATTAAACCCGCGAAATAACAAATTGAATTTTAAGACTAAAATACCTACTCATCGATGAAAGGAAATACCTACCTTAAAAGCGTCTAAACGCGCGCGCTCTGGATAAATAAATTAGGCTTAGTAACTAAATAATAACTAAGTAGGTAGGTATGATCCGTTTTTCCTTCATACTTTACCTGGCTTAGGACAGGCAAAAATACCAAGGTAAGTGGACAATGACATATCAAAGAAATCCATATTAATCGTTCAGATATTAGGTACATTATTACCTATTTATTATCGATACCTACCAGCTGACCGAATATGCCGCCACTGTTTGGATTGTACCTACGCACCTACGATTTGTGCAGATACCTACCGCATCGCAAAAGATTTTGAAATGTGAATAAATAATAATGATTTTGTAATATGAATTATGTTCTTATTTGATATTTTTTGTCAAAATTAGATAGGTAGGTACCTATTTTTACGAATCGTGGACTGGGTACTCTGTTTCAAGGTTCTAAGTTTTAAATGCACGTCAAATTAAAACCGCAATAGAAAGCCACGCTATTCGTGGCTTTCTGTAGTTTTCTGTAGCTTCTGTACAAGATAGCCGATCGGCTGGTAGATTTCGATAAAGTACCTACGTAAGAGGGCTACAAACCTATTAGGTACCGTACCGACTATGACGGTGATTTTTACGTATACCTATTGTTTCCGCCGGGAGGTCTGCGTTATACAAAATTACAATCGGAAATCATGAACAACGGAACAGAACCCACTTACCGGACGGAGAGCCGCCGACCGCTCGTGTCCACCTCAGGGAGGCAGGTGGTAGGACCACTTCCACGATAATTGTACAAGAAACCACTGGCTCAGAGGTGCCGGCACACAGTACACACTTAGGGGCACACCCACGAGACGCGTTAAAATTATACGACGCAGCGTGCTTCTCGCTCGGTAACGTTCGGACGACTGACGTTCGCGGCGGCGATGCGGGCGCGGGTGCGCAGAGACGCTTGTGGCGGTGTGGCGCGGGCGCGGGTCGGCGTGCCACAAAGGGATGACGGAGTACGACTCGACTCCGTGGTACGGCTTCGCAGGGACCGTATCCGCAGTACATCAATTCCGACTATTTGGCGCAAACACCTATTTTATTAATACAAATTACACATACCTAATTTCCTTCTCCTGTGTATCCAATTAAAGTATCACCACGCACTTATCAAAAACCTTCACAATTATTTACTATTAGTGAACACCAGACCACTTTTAACATCACACCACTAATAAACCTAGTTATTTGAGAACGTCACACGATACCTACAACATTAGTGACTGAGCGACTGAGCGGGGTGGCGCGCGGGCGGGCGCCGGTGCGGAGTAGCGGGGGATAGGCGCGTGTGAATCGGGCCGTTTAGATTACAAATACTTTATAGAACACATAGGATATTTTACCCAAAATTTAAGTACCTATTTTTATATTTTTTTTAGAATGAGAATCGTTAACTGAGTTCCCTGTTTTAGGCTTCTAAGTGATTTACCAGTCACCGTGTATAATCCAGAATTAATAATATTTTATACTTAAATAGTTAAATATGAATAATTATATATAAATAATCAAGTTACTTACTTTAATTAAATATAAATAATTAATAGTTAGTACATAAATAATAGGCATTGTTTAATAATTATAATTTCCAAGTAAATAATTGACTTTATAACGTACTGATAACCATAACTCACGCTTGACCTTGCATTAGGCCGTATATGACTGTACGATGTGCACTCTTCGCGCTCTACCTTCAAAACGGTTGGTTGTATGAAAAAAAAGTTTAAACAAAAGTTGTAGGGAATTTTATAGCCTACAACTTTTATAATAAATGCAAATCTCATTTAACCGATAGGAAGCCAGATATTCGCGAAAAACCGATTTTTGTGACCTTTGACCTTGAATATCTTGAGACGCGGACACGATAACGATTGTGACTTTTGAGACAACATTTAGAATGACAAAACAAAGGTTCATACCAATTTGCAGCTTATTATCTTTCATTCCGAGGTGAAAGCCCTAATATGACTGGGCTATTGGTCCATAACATATATAACAATAAAGGCGTACATAGCATTCACCATAGAGCTCGTTAAGATAACAAAAATGTAATATTAGAGTTAATGTAATAAAAAATGCAATAGTAAAAATGTTTAGACAATACAATGTACGCGTATAAAAAAGAAAAACACTATTATTATTCATGAATACAATTGCTGAAAAAACTTAGACTATAATATAACTATATTATTTAAGTATAATATATAATATATTCCATATAATAATATATAAAATAAGTAGGTATAATATTAAAAAAAGAAAATTCAATTTATTATAATGTGCTTTTAAGAATCATTATTGTTGTTATCACTTTTGGGTGTATAATGCTCAATAATTTTTTTTCGAAATGAGGCAAAGTTGTTGTGGAATACGTCAATGTTATGGATTTTGTCCTTATAGAATCACTTGTTTTACTGTCTGTCAAGACCCTTTTACTCGAGAACGCGTGGAGTTGTAGAGTTGAAATCAATACCATTTAATCACAGGTTGCTTGAAGATGTTAAAAATCAATTTCTAAGTTTGGTATTGTAGAATAAAGATACAGCCAAAAAATTTCGACCCTCTTAATAAAACAAAATTCATAGAGTACCTACTTGTCGGTGTTTGGTATGAAATGGGCAAGTATTTTTAATATTAACAAAAAAATATGATAATAATCTACAATTTTACGGACCGGTATTTCCAAAAAGTAAATTCTACGAAAACATAATATCAATTATTGAAAATTTGTCATACCGTGCGAGAGAGTGTTGGACACAAAGAAGCTTTCAAGCAATTTTCTTGGAAAATGTAGATAAACAAAAATATCATAGTTTAAATTATGGAGTTAAAAGGTTCTTTTCTTAGTATTTTGCTCATAGATAGTTTGAGAAAAGAGGGTGGCGTAAAACAAGCGATTTGAATAACTAAGACTTTACATTAAAATTCATTAAAACACTTTGCGTAAGCTTTTTCAAGTTGCGAGACGTAATACTTAAGTTTTCTTAGTAAATGTATTTAACACATATTTTGTGAAAATATAGCTTTACGTTTTTGAACTTTTTTATTTATGTGGTTAGATTTTGAGAAAGCCTTCCTTAGAATACTTTTGGAATCAAAATGTAAGGGTCTTTTCAGATTCAAGGCTACAATTATTATAGGGATGCGTTCAATAAAATTATGTTCGTTAATCATGTAGATTAAAAAAAAATGCTGAACATGACATTTTTATTACTTTATTTTTTTAAAGTAATTTATGACCAAGCATTGTTCGTTTGACTAGATTAAACACAACTATAAACAAATTAAATTATAGATTGATTTTGTTTATTAAAACTATACATTATAGTCTAAGTGACTATAAATAAAAAAAAAAGTCAAATAATAAAAAAACTGATACGTATAATAAGTACTGAATTAAAACGCATTATGTTGTATAAGTTTTTATTATATTTAACCTTCAAGCGGGCGCGCGGCGTCGAATCGACCGCATGCAATACATTTTCGCTTATAATAATAATAATTCTCGACGTATGCATATGTTATCCTTAGTAGCTTGTCTTTAGTTCAATACCTACCAAATAGACTTTTTACAATTGCTCCCCGCGTCCCTCTTACCAAAAGAAGAGTGATTGTTTTGATTACGGCGCAGGCGTCGAAACGACGTCGCGCGCCCTAATGCTCTAAATATGGCAAATTATTACTAAATTGAGATTATTAGAGTATTTTTTGAATAAAATGAGTAGTTCTTTAATGAGACAGAGTGCCATAATTGAAGAAATACTTTGTAAAGATGTACTAACTGAAGCAAACTTTGTGACTGAAGGTCAGAAATATCCGATTACCTATTTTCAGAGGAACCTCAATCTACTGAAGAATTAGGCAGGTTAGTTTCAGGTGACAAAAATCTGGCTTGTTTTAGAAATAATTTTGGGAAATAATACATAAAGAAAGAACAATAAATGTCCAAAAAACCTTATTATTGCACAAAATGCAATAAATTTTATTTCGGAGAAGACACTGACTTTAAAAAATTCTAGCCCAAAAATGACCGTAGTTGATCTAATTGCAAAAGTGATTTTAGTACTTTATTTTTTGTTACTAGACAGTAGGTATTTATAGTAAGTTACAGGCACCTAAGGCCGGTGCAAATTCCTAAGCTGGGTTTTAAATAAATTATGTTATTATATTTTTATAATTTAGTTTTTCCAGCATTTAGTTACTTATTTTAAACAAATTCATATCTTGGATGATTAAGAATGATCCTGTTAATAAAACAAATAACAATTATTGTTTAATAAGTACTTTGTTTCGCCAATATACCCTATAGGTCTTTTCGGTTACGCGCGACCGCTGCCGTTACAAATGACCGCGCGCCTGCTTGAAGGTTAAAAGTTTTGTTCAACCGGCAATACCAAGTAGGTACAAATAATTATTAAAAACTATTTCGACTTATATAAAACCAAAACAATTAATTCTATAAAACGAACTAATAAAACGATTAGGAAATTACCTAATATAAAATATCTGAAACCAAACCCCAAAGAGCTTAACCGTAAACTTTGGTTAACCCGTTCTTAATCCACTTCTCGGACGTACCCATATCGTAACCCGAGCATTTATGGTACAGCCAATGAACTTATACCTTGGGATACCTCACACTGTATATTTGGCTACTCTCCGAAAATATTTCAAGAAAAGTAGGCATTACTTTTACTTGAAAGTTATGTAGGTACTTGAAAAGTCTCACAACACAATTTATACTTCTGACACAAAAAGATTCCACTTTTTTATTGTTATGCTTTGTCACTTTCTAAGTCTCTTCACGCTACATGGTGGAGTCAGCGAATACGACGAATAATAGAATAGAATAGAATAGAATAGAAAACTCTTTATTGTTCACACAAATACAACAATATAAACTTAGAACTAAGATTACAAAGAAAGAAGTGTTACAATTGGCGGTCTTATCGCTAATAGCGATCTCCTCCAGACAACCAAGCAGGGAAAGGAAATACATAAAATAGAGCGACGGTGGAATAATACCATTTAAACTATCAATAATAATTATTATTCTTATTCCAAGTATTTAACATCAGTCTTAGCTCTGGTTAATTAAACTTGAAATTAAAAACTGCTTTGGAAAAAATCTACTTTTCTGCGTTTTATTCTAAGAGGGAGTTCAATTTTAAAGATATTAAAAATGAGATAATGTAAAGATTTTTAAAACAGACACATTAAGACACTAGTAATTTAATAAGCTCGAAAGAATTACTCGTATCTTTTTTAGTGCTAAGAATAATTTATTCTACTGCGATAGAGACTTCCAATATTAAACTGCTGCAAGCTAAGCTGAGTTTTACAACCGACATATTCAACTAACTGCAACACGCTACAATAAACACATCACCGGCTGCCAGCACATTACGTTCGGCCCAGGCCACTCGTTTATACCTGTCGGGGTCTATCTACAGGGTGCGATAAATTTTGAGCCGCACGTCGATCTGATGTATTTATCCCGTGGAGAATTTTTAACGGCCCGTGTGAAGCGATCCTTGATAAATTGTAGTTGAACTGTGTTATTGGATATATATATATATATTTGGACTTATTTCTTGATTTGGTTGTAGATTAATTATTTTTATGTTTGTTGCAGGTAATTACTGGATGATTGGATGCGATCAGTAAGACCTCTATTTGGTATAATTAATATGACTTTTATTGATTAATAGTGTAGTCAATAAAAAGAGAATACGAGTAAATAATGTCATTAAGCTCGTTAGTTTTTTACAAATAAAATAATATAAAAAGGTACGTATTTTTTGAATAATATTATGAAAAAAAAAAAAAATATATATATATATATATATATCGGAGAACGAGATATTATTAGTTAGATTAGGCCCCATCTAGAATGTTTATTATTGTAAATACCTCAAATTATTTAGTTTAGACGCCATATAGTTAAATTCGGGTGACTAGAGACGGAAGTGGCGTAGTCTCTTGTGTAACGCAGGCTAGATCGCTGTTTCCGGTTTGTTTGTCAAGTGACGTTAAAGTAAAGTGACAGGAAGTGACATTAGCCAATGAGAGTCGAGTAAAGTTGTACGTTCGTGCCGCTAGGGGCGCTGTTGAGAGAGAGCGGTAGGGCGGACGGGCGTGAGGTGATATAATGGCCTGTGTAGAAGGCGAAAGGTCTCTTTTGCGTTTGGCTGCTGACTCGAACGGACGTTATGTTTGAGCGGTGACTCGGACGGTCACTATACGGTTTGGTTGTTAATTATTGAAGCGTTCGTAGTTTTGCGGAACACACGGTCCCCGTTAATATTGTTAATGTTGTTTTGTACTAAGAATTGTAATATCATCTTTAATACCGTGGGTAGACTTCCTTTGCAGGAGTTCGACTAGGTGAGAACCCCAACAGTGCCAGTTATTCTCCCGCCTGAGCAGTGATGTGCAAAGATTACTGTGCTTCGGTAGGAGGGCACTGTAGCTAGTGAAATTACTGGACTAAAGAGTCTTGACATCTTATGACTCTTGAGTAAGAAGCGTTGGTGCAGTGCTCCTAGAATTTCACATCATTGTGAAATCCTAAGTAGCCCTGTACTGATTATGGGCAGCGTTATCTCTTAACATCAGGAGAGCGTCTTGCTCGTCTTCTACTTCATCACATAAAAAAAAATAGTTCGAAACCTAGGGTCGAGCCTAGCTTCGACTTTTATAACCAAGAGTTTAGTCGATATTTTACGTAGTTAATTTGAATGTTATTTTTTTTTAATTAGTTCTTGGTTAGCTTTACCATCTGTAGTTTACGACGTCCTTATTATTTAAAAACACCATGATTTATGGCCATAACACCGAAAATCGTTCAAACTAAAGGATTAATAAAGACATTTACGATGTGCCACATAATAATATCATTCGAATACGCCTTCTGAATGCTCTCCGAGGAGATATAACGTTATATTCCATTATGGTGACATTATCCAGGCCTACTCAGACTATTGTAATAATTACAGATACCACACAATGACAAAATATCTATACTTCGTTTCAAAAACAAAGATAATTTTTGCAGGGTTTAAAGGATCAATATCTTTTTATATTCGATGTATATCGGATATTTATCATAATATATAAAATATGTGTCAAAATATATGTATATCGGATATAACAGTTTTTGTGAATATATCAATGATATTTTCATTGATTTATAACTTTCGAACCCTGCAAAAATTATCTCTGTTTTTGAAACGAAGTATAGGTGCTCTACAGACTGAGTATTTTTTGCAACAATGGGGACTTGCAACTACTAACTAGCTGCTTCATAAATTTACAAACGCTGCTGAACTTTAATTGATTCAGCTTATCAATGTAAGGCTTGTTGGATGTAGTTATTGTATAATATGAAATAGCTAGTTCTGAATGCTTATTATTGATGCAATAGTTACTCCGTAAAGCAACTAATGCCTATGAGATAGTTGCTCACTTTTCTCTAAATAATAGAAATCATTATTAGGGCCAGTGCCTGTCCAGCTCATCTTAGTAGGATGAGTCTGCTCATTCAATAAAAACCTCAATTCTCAAATTGCATCTGTCTGTACGTGCTAGGGCACCAACATAGTACGAGTATGATAACTAAAGCTAACTTCAAAACGTCCACGTCAAGACCATAATGTGTACGAATGATTCGATATTAATTAGACACATGCTTTTTATATTTTTTTCAAATTGATCGCAAAATCGTATTCTTCAGTACAAACTGCACGGCTTCAGTTTTGTCTGAAAATCGGTGTCTGCCATTAACATTAGTCCGCGATCCCATATGATGTATATCACACTTAGCTTTTTATTATCAGTCAAATTTCTGTGCGCACACTCAAGGGTGCCGTGAGTTAGGGCATTATCTTTACGACCTTATAGGGTCGCTGAGACAAAAAGGCTCTATATATACAGACGTAATATTAAGTATGATTAATGGTAAACCTTAAAACTTAACCCCATGATTCGCATTACTGCATACAATCTAGACACGCGGCAGCGAGTCAAGCCAAGTTCAAGCAAAGGAACTGGCGACCGCGCCGTGTGTTATATTACACGAACCGTCCAAAGCGCGTTTTGACGACTTTTTACACCCTCGTTATACAAAAACTATTACACATAGACAAGTCAAATTTGGCACATATACTTAAATATACGAACTATATCTCTGTTCCAAATTCCAATAACACAGCTCAAACGGTTATTTAGATATAAATATCCAGTAATCGGTGAAGTTAATACATACTGAGGGATAGATCAAAAGTAATATCCCAGTTCCAGATGACCTAGAAAGCTGAAATTTGGCATCCCGATAGGTAATGTCGTAGTAACAAAGGGAAAAATCAGAAACTAGTATTTTTTATCATTTTAAATTATTATTAATTTTTAAAAAAATGTATGATATTAAAGTTTGGGATGCCTAGGAACGCATAAAGCAATACATGTAGCATGATGCTATAATTTTTGTGTAGGCGGCTATTTTCTGTTAGATACTACGAAGTGCGCGCGAGTCCACCATTTCTACTAATATAATTATCCCATCAAAAACATAAATGTGAAAAGAGAGCCAAGTTCAATATTACGATGTATGTACTCATAGTTATCTACCTATGATTTGGTAGTTGACTTCAACGACAAAAGAAGTGAGATCTAAATGGGTGCCAAGTTCAATGGTCAGTCCTGAAAAATATTTACAACATAAAATATTTTATTACAACTTAAAAGATTATTTCTTCTTATCACTTAGAATTAATATTATTTTGAAGCCTAAAGACTGACTTGGCCAGTTCTCATAATATACTAGGTAGGTACTCTCTTAACTTTAGCTTGATCACTATTAAACGCACTTAATGCTAATTAGTGCGCCACCGTCTTTTATCGTGTAAATTAGTCCCCTCCATCCATTGGTTGTCTGGAAGAAATCGCTCTTTAACGATAAGACCGCCACTTGTACATTGTAATTTTTAATTGTAATTATGTAGTTTCTGTAACATTATGTGGTGTACAATAAAGTATCTATTGTCTTATCTTAATGATACTTCGTCGTATGGTACCCATGAGAACTAGCCAAGTCAAACTTTGGGCTTCAAAATAATATTAATTCTAAGTGATAAGAAGAAATAATCTTTTAAGTTGTAATAAAATATTTTATGTTGTAAATATTTTTCAGGACTGACCATTGAACTTGGCACCCATTTAGATCTCACTTCTTTTGTCGTTGAAGTCAACTACCAAATCATAGGTAGATAACTATGAGTACATACATCGTAATATTGAACTTGGCTCTCTTTTCACATTTATGTTTTTGATGGGATATCATTGCTTTTTGTACAGTACTTTTTAGTATGTACCTAATAGGTTTTAGACACCCAGTCATAATAAGATTAATACCAAATGATTATTTTATTGCACCTCCCCCTCCCCACTGCTCCATGGCACGGCCGTCGCACCGCGCACCGCGGCCCGTGAGCCTCGCCGTGCTTCGATATACCTATACCTATAATTAATTTAGTACTTATTTATATATAGCATTTATGTGCACTATTGATTTGAATATTGTACCTAATAAATTGATTTTTAAACAATACTATTTACTGATAAATTTATCTATATTCACCCAGCTATCTTATACCTACCGCCTACCTGGATGGAAATTTAACGTTTTAGATCATCTGGAACTGGATTAGAATTTCGATCAAAAGAAACCTAAGCCGACAAGACTTGTAATGACGACGACTTGGCGGGGGCACTGCCGTGCCCCCAGATACCGCCACATACCTATAATATTATGACTATACGTTACAGGTACGTAGGTATCTAAAATGTTTACACCAACTAGCACCTAAGGCGATATACATACATTATTTTTATTGTAAACAATGTTAATATTATTACCTCTATGTTACTGAGCCGCCTTGTGCTGGTGAGTCGATATATTGATAGGTATTTACATAGGATATACAATTGTTACGTAGGTACCAGGAACCTATTTTTATTAGTGACTAGCTGTGCTAGCTGTTTTACCCGCTATACAGTTTGGTACAGTAGTGTATATTATGTTATTCCAGGGGTCTAAGCTATATTTTTTATTATACCAAATCTAAAGTCAATCGGCCCACCCGTTTAGGCGTGAAAAAGTAAAAAACATATATCCATACGTACAGTAGGTATAAAGTCTGTATTTATATTTATAATTATATTAGTAGGAATAGTGGACTCGCGCGCACTTCGTAGTATCTAACAGAAAATAGCCGCTTACACAAAAATTATAGCAACATGCAACATGTACATATTGCTTTATGCGTTCCTAGGCGTCCCAAACTTTAATATCATACATTTTTTTTAAAATTAATAATAATTTAAAATGATAAAAAAATACTAGTTTCTGATTTTTCCCTTTGTTACTACGACATTACCTATCGGGATGCCAAATTTCAGCTTTCTAGGTCATCTGGAACTGGGATATTAGTTTTGATCTATCCCTCAGTATGTATTAACTTCACCGATTACTGGATGTTTATATCTACATAACCGTTTGAGCTGTGTTATTGGAATTTGGAACAGAGGTATAGTTCGTATATTTAAGTATATGTGCCAAATTTGACTTGTCTATGTGTAATAGTTTTTGTATAACGAGGGTGTAAAAAGTCGTCAAAACGCGCTTTGGACGGTTCGTGTAATATAACACACGGCGCGGTCGCCAGTTCCTTTGCTTGAACTTGGCTTGACTCGCTGCCGCGTGTCTAGATAAATTTAAATATTATAAATTTAAATACAAACTTTATACCTACTGTACGTATGGATATATGTTTTTTACTTTTTCACGCCTAAACGGGTGGGCCGATTGACTTTAAATTTGGTATAATAAAAAATATAGCTTAGACCCCTGGAATAACATAATATACACTACTGTACCAAACTGTATAGCGGGTAAAACAGCTAGGCACAGCTAGTCACTAATAAAAATAGGTTCCTGGTACCTACGTAACAATTGTATATTGTATATTCTATGTAAATACCTATCAATATATCGACTCACCAGCACAAGGCGGCTCAGTAACATAGAAGTAATAATATTAACATTGTTTACAATAAAAATAATGTATGTATATCGCCTTAGGTGCTAGTTGGTGTAAACATTTTAGATACCTACGTACCTGTAACGTATAGTCATAATATTATAGGTATGTGGCGGTATCTGGGGGCACGGCAGTGCCCCCGCCAAGTCGTTGTCATTACAAGGCTCACGGGCCGCGGTGCGCGGTGCGACGGCCGTGCCATGGAGCAGTGGGGTGGGGGGAGGTGCAATAAATAAATAATCATTTGGTATTTATTAATCTATTACATACTAAAAAGTACTGTACAAAAAGCAATGATATCCCATCAAAAACATAAATGTGAAAAGAGAGCCAAGTTCAATATTACGATGTATGTAGGTAGTACCTAAAATAATATTAATTCTAAGTGATAAGAAGAAATAATCTTTTAAGTTGTAATAAAATATTTTATGTTGTTGTAAATATTTTTCAGGACTGACCATTGAACTTGGCACCCATTTAGATCTCACTTCTTTTGTCGTTGAAGTCAACTACCAAATCATAGGTAACTATGAGTACCTACATACATCGTAATATTGAACTTGGCTCTCTTTTCACATTTATGTTTTTGATGGGATATAGTATACTTAAATAAAGTCTCTTCCCTCTGTCTGTCTGTCCTATTGTATGCTTAGATTTTAAAACTACGCTACGGATTTTGATGAGATTTAATAAATAGAGCAATTCAAGGGGAAGGTTTATGTATAACACATGTATAATAATATTATAGTCTATATAATAGAGAAAAACTGATAATAATTTTCTGTTAGGCACTACAAAGTGCGCGCGGGTTCACTAGTTTATAATAAATTTGTAGGTAGGATTCTGTATCTTATTTTATCCGTAAGATTACTCCAATGCACATACATAACACATTTTTAGGATGTGCTTTAACACTTCATAATATAAAAGATAGTAAAAACATATCTAAACGTCGGCACATAATATGGATATCATTTTACGACCAAAATGATTTACAGCTCGATACATCCCTAAAGGAGAATGTATTCAATATTTTTAATATTTTTTCGTAGATAAAAAATACTGGAATGAGCTTTGATACAAAAATGAGGCACCTCTCTACTCCCCTGCAGTGCTACACTCAGTAAAAGGTTAATTTTAAACGCTGCGTGTAGGGCAGTAGAGAGTATAAAATATAGAGAGCATAGTAGTTTAGAGAGTCTTACTTTACTCACTTATATACAGGTACGTACAGCTATATTACTACGAATTTTATAGAATAACTTTATTGTGACCAAAATATAACAAAAAGTAATATATACGTTTTTCGTTATATTATTACGATGCATTTGCACTTGTGTCGCAATAAAATCGAAAGTTTGTGTATACTATGTACTTGTTATTTTTGGCCATATATATTAGGTATAAACTATTAGTATATTAATACCTAGTATATAATATTTATATACATATAACCTTAGTATATTTAACCTTTAAACTCCCGAGAGGCTCGATCTGGCTATAACCACCCCATTCGAATGTAGGCTTTAATTTAAGAATGCTAGAAACTAATTTAATCCACCCCCGCTACAAAACAATTGAAAAGTTAGATAGAGGCTTACTATGGGTACTCATTTATTTTTTATGAAACTACTTCCAGTATGTATTTTTGCGTATTTATTATATTTCAATATGTTTCGTTTATAGGTCATAAGGGTATTGGAATAACGTGGAAATAATAATTGAAATGAAATATTTATTATCGTTGATTTTTTGTTGCTTATTGGCTGAAAGTTCATTTCTGTGAGAACTTTTTTTGGGTTTTATTAAAATCGTGTATTTGATTCATAATAAAAACTCATTTATTTGCCTGGCGCATTCTTTTCAAGCAACTCAATATTTATGATACATTTATTCAATTAGGCGATTATGGAGAACTTATTTACTGGTGATTTTCTTTGCAAAACAAATAACCGCTACACATATAATGTGAATAGTTTTTTTTTCGTGCCTTCCGTGTTTCGGTATGCACGTAAAACTGTGGGTCCCGGCTGTTTCCTATAAGATATTATGTAGGAGTACGTAAGGTCATGAGGAACACCCCCAGGTTTTTTAGTGGGTATCCCCGCCGCGCCCATCTTCGGCGGGGGAGTCCCACATACCACCTTGCGCCCCCCGGCGCTGGGTGACAATGCGTAACGCATTTTTCCTGGAGAAAAAAAAAAAAAAAAAGGCCCTGTAGTGATCTCGGCGAACTGAAACTGCAACATATAGATTAGCCAAACAACCTTAAATTGTGATTTGACTTTGACTATGTAAGTAGGGTTACCTGTTCTGTTGGAGTATAAACCCCAATTTATATATATTTTTTCTACTGCTTCCCAAACGCAAGCAGATTCTTAAAATGTAACTATTTTATGTAAAGTTACAATATATTATAGCCAATCATAACGCCGTTTTTGTTTTCTTCATATTTTCAAAAAAAAAAATGTAAAAAAAAATAACCTTCCTAAACATTACAGACATACCAAGCTTATACTAATAATGGGAGCGTATTCGCACGCATAATTTTTTTTATCCTAATTTTGTTTCGCCGAAAATGTTTCGCATAACTTTTTTTAGCCTAATCATAATTGGGCATAATTATATGTAGACATACTTATGTCTTGCCATAACTGTCAGTTGCCCTAACGTTTTTTAACATATATTTGTAAAGCATAAATTTGTATGTCATAATATAAGTACGCATAATTTTGTTAGTCCTAATTTAATTTGTCCGAAAATGTTTCGCATAACTTTCTCGGGCATAATCATAATTTTACATAACTATATTAAGGCATACAACTAATATTGTAAGTTAATAAAATTATTTTGGAAAGTAGTATATGGTTTTGTGACAGTAAGACTGACTGTCACAAAATCGACTCGGATAATTTAGGTTAGGTTAGGTTTGAACAATGTCCACCGTCCCACGACAGCGGTCAACAAAGTGCCAAAAATGACCATCCACTTTCTAATTCAGAGAGAGGGTAGGGTATAGAGGAGATTAAAATGAAACAGCCGCACCGTAGCTAGTGAAGTTACTGGGCTGAGGAGTCTTAACATCTTATTACTCTCAAGTAAGAAGCGATGACGCAGTGCACCCAGAATTTTACTTTGTAAAATACTGGGTAACACTGTACTAATTATGAGCAGCGTTATCTCTTACCATCGGGAGAGCGTCTTGCCCGAATTCTTACTTCGTTCTATAAAAAAAAAACCGCAAGAAGGCTAGGTTAGGTTTTAAGTTAGAACATTGAAATTAATAATTCGTTTCTTTTAGTTTTAATAATATTTTGCCGATTACAATCCTGGTAATAGTTATTATGACAAGATATCACTTTGCTAAAAAATTAGGACTGGATATATCATTATACTGAAAATTATTAGGGCTGGATATTATTATGTCAAAAAATATATGGGCTGAATATAATTATGCCAAAAAAATTTATGGTAAGATATTTTAGGCGTTAAAACAATATGCGTAACAATTTTATGCGTAAATATTATTATGCTTAAAAATATTATGGGAGAAAAATTTAGGCCAAAAAAGTTATGCCTAAAAACTTTAGGCGTTTTGATGTTTAGGCTGAAAAACGTTATGCCACATTAAATTAGGACTAAAAATTTTATGCGAGCCAATATGGACCCACTAATAATACTTCTTTCTACAACCCTATTGTTAGAATGACCAGGGAATACAATGATATACTTAATTGCCACCATGACTCGGTTGATATATTTGGAAAAAGGTTACCTAAATTTAAAAGAGATGTTCTACATATATTGTTGAATGATTTATTGTGAATACTGTGTTTTTCATACTTAGTGATTATCTTTATCTTAAATACGTTTATAACTTTCTTAGTATGTATAACTTTGTTAGGCTTAAACATAATATTAGGAACTAACCATTAAAACTGCCCAAGTCAGGTATTTTGGTTCATGATGTGTACACATAATTTTGGAGTAGAATTTAGTACATAACCCTCTATTTCTTATATTTTTAGACTAGTTTTGATTGTACTCTGTTTTGTGTACCTTTTAAATAAAAAATAAAATAAAAATAAGACATCTTGTATATTTATCAACATAAGTGTGTATTTAAGTCTACGTGTTCCTGAACTGTACTGTGTAACCTAAACAAAGTTCCCCTAAGAACGCTGTAATTAGTTCTCAGTATCGGTCGTCAAACATACAAACACACATTCAGTTCACCCTTGTTATTTAGCTCTGAAGTTTAGTTTGGAGAAAGCCGTGTGTGGGAATTCTTAGGAATAGGGATGTGACTGTCTGGATAATATCCGGTTGGAAAGACGACATAGGTAATGTAAGTAAATATTGTATAGGTACAATAATAATTTGTCTTGTTCATTACTGAATGTTACATTATATAACTACATATTTTAGGAAGGTACTGTTCATATTTAAATTAATATCTAAACAGTGAGTGAGACATGAGTTCAAGTAAGTGAGTTAAATTAAAAATTTTATAAACCCCCAACGCAACGCTTTCAAAATATGTAATTAGCGCACGTTAAACTTATAACACCCCGTCATTTTGTTGTTGGGGGTTGTCGTCAATAGAAAATGTAATTAAAACTATAAATTAATAATTTAAAATATTGCTCGTAACAAAACGTTGTGAATGATGATATTATGTAATTTTTATTGAAAATAAATGTTAACAAAAAAACCTTTAAAAAATAATAGGTTTCGTAATGAAAAATGTGCAGTTCTCTTCAAATAGCCTAGATGATCCACTGAAACAAAAATCTAGGTTCAGTCGACTACCATCTTCGACCGCACCGTGCTTAAGTAAATGTTCATAGTAACCTCTAAATCAATAAAACATACATATAAAACTACAATAAAACAAACAAAAATACATAATATAAATAAAATACAAATAAAAACATTAATACGTATAAAAATACATATATTCATTGGTTTTTTTTTTCAGTTCCATTTCTAACCGGCGAAAACATAACTACTCCGTCACTAAATACCAGCATTCCTCATCACAAAGAAGAAAACCAATAAAACACTAACAAAAACATCCGACGTTGTCCACAAACTCGCGTGAATGATGCAAAATAGGTAGTTCAAGCAAATTGTCTTTTTGTGCTTTAAGCCTTAAATCAAGCCTTACTAAGCTTAAGAGCCTTTACCACGCTTGACGCTCTCTATTTGATACTAAATGAGAAATTATGCGGAGTCATAAATCTATAGATGTTGTACCATGTACCACTAACTTTAAAACGCGCGATAATGGGTGCGCCATTCTATGGCTTTCTTTGAAATATTATTTAATAAAATTAAATTTTATAATTTTCTTAAATACCCTGCACAATATTATTGCACACATAAAATTATTTTCAGTATGTCACCTAAATTTTAATTTAAGTAACAAATAGTAATTATTGTCTTATTTTTGACATCCCCATGCCATATTTTTAATGTATTAATTTTCTTGACTCCCTTGAAAATACCTCAAATTTTCAAAAGTATATTCTACGAATTTATATTTCAAAATATAGATATGAAAGAAAGAAATAATGAAGACAGTAAAGCCAAAAAGAGAAAGGGAAGTATTGCCTAATTTGACAACATAATTTGAGTAAGATCAATTTGTTTTTCTTTAGGAGAAATACATTAACAAATGAAATAAGTATAAATTTTTAATTAATTGAAGAAAAAAAAGCAAGATAGTGTCAAGTGCGGTATACGCTCTTAAGCCCTAAATCAAATGCCGTGCCAGGTTCAAACCTGGTACATAAACACACAATTGTTGAGGTGCCCAGTAGGTGGTATGGTTTGTAAAAACTATGGGAAACTGAGATGTGGCAACATTGTTAAACATTAAGATGGTTTTCTACTTAGCTCAATTTGCTCATCATCATGCATCATGCATCGTTTGCGCACGCAGAAACTCAAAAATTGTTCTGACTTACAAGTAGCAAAAAACCGACTGACAAGACTAGCTAATACCTTTAAGGAGTTTAAAATCATAGTTATGAGCTTTTTTTTTCTTAATTATTTGAAATCGAATAAAATGAAGGTTTAACCTAGTAGTTATCAAAAGTAGAAACGGATAGTTAAAAGTAAAATATTATAAAAACCTTGAAACTACAAAGGACAACACAAAGGAGTACAGAAATAAAACTTTATGGAAAAGTTTGCGCCACTATGAAGCAGAAATAGAATAGAGAAGTTGTATCATCCTTTAATCTCTTAGATACCGACTCCCACAGTCTATTTATATTTTGCTTCTCAAACAATATTTCTCTATCTAAGAAAGCTAAATTATCTACATAACATAAAATATTTTATTACAACTTAAAAGATTATTTCTTCTTATCACTTAGAATTAATATTATTTTGAAGCCTAAAGACTGACTTGGCCAGTTCTCATAATATACTAGGTAGGTACTCTCTTAACTTTAGCTTGATCACTATTAAACGCACTTAATGCTAATTAGTGCGCCACCGTCTTTTATCGTAAAAATTAGTCCCCTCCATCCATTGGTTGTCTGGAAGAAATCGCTCTTTAACGATAAGACCGCCACTTGTACATTGTTATTTTAATTATGTACTTATGTATTTTCTGTAACATTATGTGGTCTACAATAAAGTATCTATTGTCTTATCTTAATGATACTTCGTCGTATGGTACCCATGAGAACTAGCCAAGTCAAACTTTGGGCTTCAAAATAATATTAATTCTAAGTGATAAGAAGAAATAATCTTTTAAGTTGTAATAAAATATTTTATGTTGTAAATATTTTTACAAGCTTTATATTACTTTCACCTGTCTGTTGTCTGTCAGTCTGTCTGTCTGTCTGTCTGTCTGTCGGTCTGTCTGTAATCAAATCTTGCAAGTTTTATTTGACCCACTTCCCGGTTTCCAATTGAGCTGAAAATTTGCATGCGTGTGTAAATCGGATGACAATGCAATATTATTATGACATGGAGCTGATCTGATGATGGAGCTGGAAGGTGGCTATAGGAACTCTGTCATTAAACAACGCAACCCCATCGAGTTTGGGCTCATTTGATTCGTCTTGACGAGTACTATATGATGCAAGATGGTAATGATAATTAAAGCTTGTTTTTAAAAAGTATTTTTAAAATTTCACTTGTTCAGGACTGACCATTGAACTTGGCACCCATTTAGATCTCACTTCTTTTGTCGTTGAAGTCAACTACCAAATCATAGGTAACTATGAGTACATACATCGTAATATTGAACTTGGCTCTCTTTTCACATTTATGTTTTTGATGGGATATCATTGCTTTTTGTACAGTACTTTTTAGTATGTAATAGGTTTAAGACACCCAGTCATAATAAGATTAATACCAAATGATTATTTTATTGCACCTCCACCCACCGCGGCCCGTGAGCCTCGCCGTGCTTCGATATACCTATACCTATAATTAATTTAGTACTTATTTATATATAGCATTTATGTGCAGTATTGATTTGAATATTGTACCTAATCAATTGATTTTTAAACAATACTAGTTACTGATAAATTTATCTATATTCACCCAGCTATCTTATACCTACCGCCTACCTGGATGGAAATTTAACTTTTTAGATCATCTGGAACTGGATTAGAATTTCGATCAAAAGAAACTTAAGCCGACAAGACTTGTAATGACGACGACTTGGCGGGGGCACTGCCGTGCCCCCAGATACCACCACATACCTATAATATTATGACTATACGTAACAGGTACGTAGGTATCTAAAATGTTTACACCAACTAGCACCTAAGGCGATATACATACGTTATTTTTATTGTAAACAATGTTAATATTATTACCTCTATGTTACTGAGCCGCCTTGTGCTGGTGAGTCGATATATTGATAGGTATTTACATAGGATATACAATTGTTACGTAGGTACCAGGAACCTATTTTTATTAGTGACTAGCTGTGCCTAGCTGTTTTACCCGCTATACAGTTTGGTACAGTAGTGTTTATTATGTTATTCCAGGGGTCTAAGCTATATTTTTTATTATATAATATCAAATTTAAAGTCAATCGGCCCACCCGTTTAGGCGTGAAAAAGTAAAAAACATATATCCATACGTACAGTAGGTATAAAGTTTGTATTTATATTAGTAGGAATTGTGGACTCGCGCGCACTTCGTAGTATCTAACAGAAAATAGCCGCCTACACAAAAATTATAGCAACATGCAATATGTATTGCTTTATGCGTTCCTAGGCGTCCCAAACTTTAATATCATACATTTTTTAAAAATTAATAATAATTTAAAATGATAAAAAAATACTAGTTTCTGATTTTTCCCTTTGTTACAATGACATTACCTATCGGGATGCCAAATTTCAGCTTTCTAGGTCATCTGGAACTGGGATATTACTTTTGATCTATCCCTCAGTATGTATTAACTTCACCGATTACTGGATGTTTATATCTAAATAACCGTTTGAGCTGTGTTATTGGAATTTGGAACAGAGATATAGTTCGTATATTTAAGTATATGTGCCAAATTTGAGTTGTCTATGTGTAATAGTTTTTGTATAACGAGGGTGTAAAAAGTCGTCAAAACGCGCTTTGGACGGTTCGTGTAATATAACACACGGCGCGGTCGCCAGTTCCTTTGCTTGAACTTGGCTTGACTCGCTGCCGCGTGTCTAGATCTAGATGGGAGGCCAATTATAATAGGTCTGCTGTTTCGTATAGAAATTTCAACCATAACGAAAGTATACCTATCAGTTTAAGCTTTAAACATTAAAGATTTTAAAAATCTGGTCACGTCACGGCTGCAACAAATCGGCCAAACTTCCCAATCCGGCCTGTTTTTCATTCAAGTTTTCCGCGAGGGAAAAAGCATAATAGCCAATCGGAAAGTTTGGAATACACTCATCCGAAAACTGCCGGCGAGATAAACGTTTGAAAAGGTAGTAAAATGTGGGGAATCTCGTTGCGAAGTTTCCTTCCACGGCCGCCAGGTGGCACGGAAGCAGGGAACGAACTTTACCGAGTTTTGATACGAGTTATTTTTATGAGCTACGTTTTTGCCAGTGAAAAATGTGTTTTTTATGTTTGCTCTTCCCTTTTTTCGGGACAGGAGGTTTATAATAACAGCGAAATTCAATTTCATTTGGGATACGGTCACGTTGTTTGGCTTCGGCTTAATAAAAATAAGATTGCAATCTAATAAAAAATACAGGCCGATAATTTGCGTTTTGAAGAATATAATTCTTCAGGCGGATGAGCTGAAGATATATTTTATAGCATACATTTGCAAGGATTCTTTCAAAACAATCTTATTGCATTTACTGCGTTGCTGAGAGCGCTTTCACACTTCATCCAATCCGAGTCCTATTTGAATCCGTCAAAAGAGTCTAATGACGGACAAAAATTCGAATATTAATGAATCGGATAGTTTATATTCCCACAGAACAGTTACACTCTACATAGACAGTCAGAGTCAAATCACATTTACATATTGTTCAGCAAACTAATTATGATGCCCTTTGGATAGTTTCTCAAGCTGATAATCAACATAATCCATTATATTTTTTAAACAACTTGTAATATAACATAAACGAACAACACATGCTCTTTTAAATTCATCCAACTAATAAACCACTGCTGCTGCATCTTTGTCGGCGCTTCAATCACTCAACACTAACCATTTAAATACCACACAATCACCCCAAAGAAGTATCGTTTATCAAAAAAGCCGGATGCTTAATCACTGGCCGAAAAAAAAGAAAAAATCTAACCAGCTGTAGCACAAACTTATTTAGACCAGCGGCAGAAATTGAAACTACTGTTTTTCAAACCAGTGATACATCGACAGTGGCGACACTGAAAAAGCTCAAGCGTACTGTGAAAGAACCCACAGAGAATCTTTGTTTATTGTAACAGGGCCATGTGTGGTATGTTTACACAAGCCAGTGGCATGCCAACTTGCCAACTGGCATCGTGTGTAGTGACCCTTATTCCTTTATATTTGTTCTGTGAATCCGATGCGTTCTGATTTATGAATTAAATATTTGCAGTGTGACGGGAAACACACCTTGTTATGTTTGAACTCATTGTTTTGAATGAAATTAATTGTGTAAACATTCGCATGTAAGTTTTGTAATCAGCTATATTTCAGTTAGCGCTTGTATGTTACTTTTAAATCAACAAAAATTTGTATAGTTGTTTTGATTTAGTATTTTTATGATTATAATGAGATTTTTAATAATTAAAAAAAATGAGACGTGAAGGATCTTTTAATTATCCTACTAATATTATTAATATTATGAATTAAAAAGTTTTTGTTTATAATTTTATGTCAGAAATAATTTTATTTCGGAAATAATTTAATTTTTTAATAATTTAATAATTCAATAATTATTATGGGTGGATTGGTTTTACTATTTACCTCTGGGCCGATTGGGCTTAATGTTTATAGGGTTCCGTACCTCAAAAGGAAAAAAGGAACCCTTATAGGATCACTTTGTTGTCCGTCCGTCTGTCTGTCTGTCTGTCTGTCAAGACCCTTTTTCTCAGGAACGCGTGGAGGTAACAAGCTGAAATTTATAGGAAATACTAAAGTCTATTGCTTCTTAGAGCTGTGAAATTTTCAAACTTCTAAGCCAACGCAATCAAAAGATATAGTCGAATATGTCGCAAATTGCAGCAAATTTTCGACATTACCAAATAAATCAAAACCTACGGGGCACTTCCCGTAAACTTAGAATCTTGAAATTTGGCACGAAGTAACACCTTAGAGCACAGATAAAGGAAAAATTGCGAAAACCAAAAATTTTTATTTGCATCAAATGAAATTTTTTTTTTGTATAATTTTATATCTACTACCCCTTTTGTCATGAACGCGTAAACGTATTAAATTGAAATTCATATCAAATACTTAAGTTTATAATACCTTTAAACTGTAATAAAATCAAACCTCTATGTCAACGCATTCAAAAGAAACAGCAATTTTAGTCGCAATTTTAAACTCGCAACTACTCTCAAAAAATCAAAACCTACAGGGTACTTCCCGTGAACTTAGAATCTTGAAAATTGGCACGAAGCAACTCCTTTGAGCACAGATAAAGGAAAAATTGCGAAAACTGTAGATTTTTAGTTACATCATATAAAAAATATTTTTAATAATTTCATACTTACTACCTTATTTCTCATGAACGCGTGCAGGTATTAAACTGAAAGTCATATCAAATACTAAAGTTTATAATACCTTTAAACTGTAATAAAATCAAACCTCTATCTCAACGCATTCAAAAGAAAAAGCAATTTTAGCCGTATTTTTAACTCGCGACTACTCTCAAGGGAATCAAAACCTACAGGATACTTGCCGTTAACTCAGAATATTGAAATTTGGTACGCAGCAACGTCTTAAATCATAAGCACAGGAAAAATTGTGAAAACTGTAAATTTTTAGTTACATTATATAAAAAATATTTTTAATAATTTTGTATTTACTACCCCTTTCCTCAAGAACGCGTACAGGTATTAAATTGAAATTCATACCAAATACTCAGCTTTATAATAACTTTAAGCTGTAAAAAAATCAAGTATCTATGTCAACGCAATCAAAAGTAACAGCAATTTTAGCCGCATATTTTCAAACTAGCAAGTACTCGCAAGGGAATCAAAACCTACAGTATATAATATTATACCCACTTTTCCTTAGGGTTCCGTAGAAACCCGTAGGTTTGTACGGAACCCTCGGTGCTCGAGTCCTACTCGTACTTGACCGGTTTTATTTTATTTGTAAAATACAAAAAAAAATACTATTGTTTTATATACTTATATTTATTTTAGCTTAAAGGCCTGTTACAAAAAATGTTATAATTTTCAGTCTAATTAGAGTAAGACTGAAAAAAATAAAATAAAGTGTTAACTACGACGCAACTTGCAGCTCGCGCTATCAATGTTTATAATTCAAGTTAACTGGAAAGCCAACTGGATCAGATCAAACGCTCCTCATATATACAAACATCTTCTTGGGAAGCCGTGTTCGAATTTTAAAATAATGTGTAAATAATTTAAATAGCGGTATATTAATGTGAACTTGATATGTGTCTTCAGTTTATTTAGACTACCAATAAGTATTCTCATTTTAAAATGTATTTATGTTATGTAGTGGCATTTTACGTGCATTTTGAGATGATTATCATTTTTATTTCTAAGTCATACTTTAAAATGTTACCATATCTGCGCGCACATCGTAGCGCCTATAAAAATTATTATCAGTGTTGCTCTACAATAATAGGTATTAAGAATGTACTATAAACCTTCCGTTTGAATCACTCTATCTATACCGCATCTAAATCCGTTGTGTACTTTTAAAAATCTAAGCATACTTATGGACAGACAGACAGACGGGATGCGACTTGTATGCTGTATATTAGCTATGCCTTCCTATAATTTACTCACTTAAGAAATTATCCGTCTTCTAAGTTAATTCTGCTGCCATCTTCGGCCGCATCATCGTTTAAGATTAGGCGAGGTCGTTGGTCAAAGGCTTACTCTAATGAATAAAAAAAAATCTTTTCGTGTTTCAAAAATAAGTAACATAAGTTTTCATGTATAAATTGAACCCAATTCGCTCGTAATGGCTCCACTTCATTATCGCCGATGCTCGTTATTCGTGTATTCGTCTATATACGGCATGTACATCGTGCAAGCATCCACATTATCGGCGGTATAAGTGAGGGTATCACTTTGTTGATCGTCCACCGTACAAGATGGACGTGGAGTGTGTTGCTGCTGCGACAATTTATTTAATAGCGGTATACAACCACTATGTAAATGTGGTTCAACGAAAAGTTGTAATAAGAAATGGAGAAAAAGAAGATGATGGTGTTTGATGTATCTATAGAAAATAAGTTTAGCGATTTGTGTAACTTAAATACATAACCTATTTATGATGTAGGTATCTATAATCTATAGAAAATCTCTTCATTTGACCACCCACTAGCATTAACCATTTAAAGTACGTGCTGAATAGCTATATTTAATTATAAAAAACACAAGAGTGCAACGCTGCACTGTCTGCCGGCGAATGAACGATCGGCGATAATGTGGGCACCTCAACGCATCCACCCGGAGATTCCCTTTGATACGTGCTCGAAAAACCGACAATTCACGGATCAGAGGCAGACACAGGCGGACATAGACGAACCCCGGCGGATAGAGCCGAATATGCCCTCTTCAATATCGTATCCGCGTGTATTCGTCTGTATCCGGCGATAATGAAGTGGAGACATAAGAGAAGTCAGAATTAAAAAATTAAAGCATTTTTCATTGAAACGTTAAATGTACACGGTAAATACGCATCAATCTTTTATTTATTCCAGCCAGTAACATTGTTTGAAAACCGAATGCATCTGTTCTTTGTTAGTGGCCAGTGAACCGGCACTTTTGGGCACTGCCTCGATTCTGTCCGATCCAAATTTGAATTTTTTCGCGACAACAAAATTGCTTTATTTTTAAAAATTGCTCGTCATACGCATAAAAGTTTGTTAGCCTAGTATTCATTTATTCGGAACTAAAATCGATGAACGATTTTTTAAGCCATATTGTCACTGCCGATTGTTCATCTCTAATTTTAATTATTATTACTTTTATTTTTTATTCCCATTTATTGTACAAAATGCGATAGAAAGTTATTTCTATAAACAATATAATACAAACACTTGATGTAACGAACCTTATTAAACCTATCCATAACACTCGCAGTGTTACCTAGGTACTAAATAGGTACGAAGGCCTACGCAACATTGCGCTGCGATAAAAATCTGTCTGTCTGTCCCTATTCATGCTTAGATCTAAAAAAAAATACAACGGAGTTTGATACGGTTTTAAAAGATAGAATGATTCAAGAGGTAGAGAAACACACAAAAAAATTTTTGGTGCTACGAAGTGCGCGCGGGTTCACTAGTATAAGTTATAATTAATTCTATATAACCGACTCGTGAATATTCTATGATAACAGTGCATTACATTTACATTTTATAACTTTCGAGAATCAAAAAATAAAATATTCACACAAGCGAAAAATGGCCGCGATTTTTGAGAAACACAACCCGGAACTTGAGCATACAGAAACACAAGTTAAAATAACTGAATTGTAAAATTGAATGCGAAACGAGGTCAGAAAGCCCACGGGGAGAGATTATGAAATAAAATTCATGTGGAGCATTAATTAAGTATACAGGAGGCTGGTGAAAACAGAATTTTATTTTTAATCCGTACATAGTACGTTTTTGTGATGAATATAACATTTAAATATATAGGTATATAAAAAGAGTGACTGATGGACTGACTCGACGTAGTGCTTAAATCACTGAATCACAATACGTCAAACTGTTAGAATATTTTAGCAATGTTAAAGTAATAATTGTATTGTAATAAAATACTTCAAATACAAACTATATTTTGATTTTAAATTAGGTTCTCGTTTTAGTTGTGTTTCTGGTATGAAACAATAGAAATTGTTTTGTCTGATCTAGGTTTTATATCTCACAAGCTGTCAGAAATCTCATAGAATCTCGGCTGCAGAGCCTAGAATACCGTTGAATAGTCGTTTCGCTATCGGTTTTCTATAGGATTCATTTTGGAGATTGTGCGCAGGAATTACATGAATTAATAATTCCTCCAAGCCCATTCTACTTACGGACGTCACGGCAGATAGCAATGTGGCATCCTTATTTAGTGGCTCTATCAACTGCCCGCACCAAGCGTTTTTAATGAGTCATAATATTTGGAACACTTTGCCGTCATCCGTGTTTCCCGAGCGGTACAACTTGGGTATCTTCTAGGCATGAGTGAATAGGTACCTTTCTAGGCATCTTACGTGATCCATCGTCGACCGCATTTTCACTTTCCATCAGGTGGGATGTGTTCAAACGTAGGCCTATTTGGTATAAAAAAGAAGCTCGTCCTTTATTCTCAATATAAACATTTTATTCTATCTTCTCACAAGGATATTACCCGATTCAAATAATCTTAAAAGGCAACAAAATTATGACATCTAATTTGCAATTAACAGTAATAAGGTGATCAAAAAGGCTTCTAATTAAGGAGCTAATTACTAATTAGATGAAATTTTGTATGATTTCTGTAAGGGGATAAAATTCGCAATTATAAAGTGGGATCAATTTACGTAACGTTTCTAAAATTATCATTGGTAATGGTGTCATAAGTAAAATAAAGAAAAAGTCTGGAAATAGCTTTGAATTTGTTCGAAATAATATTTCGAAAATAGAAATTAAATGCATTATTATTGGCTGCAGAGTTTAGTTATTAATACTAGAGTTAGCAAAAAAAAAAACATTTTTTTTCTTAAAAATAAAACGCGATACAATAAGACTTTACTTACAACACAGGAACTAATAGTAAGATGAAACTTTTTTTGATACAAATATACAGCTTACAAAACAACTGGTCTAGTTCAACCACTTTGAAACTGCATGTTATATCCAAAGACAGTAGTAACATAATATTCATCTGTTAGACGCAAGTTTAAAATGGTTTATCTACCTGAATACCTGTTATAACATTTTTGTTATTGCTCATAAAGTGCGGATTGTCACGAGGCACGCACGAGCGAGTGAAAAGGAGTTTTATGAATGTAATCTGCTCGAACGTGGCACATTTCATACAATTTATGTCATGATTAGCTATCAAAAGGAGTGCTTAGTTGAGTATGAATTGGTTTTTTATATAATTTTTCTAAATGCCTTTTTGTGTGCTTTGGTGCTAGATGGTAACCAGTATCTTATGCCTGTCATATTATATGTGCAATGAAGGATCTCTTTGATGGCAATGACAACGCTATAGGTTTATCCACTTACTGCCCCCGTAGCACATTCGACATTGACATAAGACTTACAACTAATTGACGTTTGTAAGAGCTCAATGACATTGGGAGTAGCTACAAATTGTATGCAATGACAGTGCGAGTAGCAAGAGTAGCGTCTTGATATAATATGTCAGTTTACTCTAAACAGTGTGACGGGACTTGCTAGACTTATGTCAATGTCAAAGTGTGCTCGGGCGCTGGTCTTAATACCAGAGCTTGTCCACGGTGGTCTTCTTCATTTATTCGACTCGAACAGAAGAAGACCCTTGTCAATTCGATTGTCTGATGATGGACTTGGAAGGTGGCTATAGGAACTCAGTAACTTTTTAGCTATTTTTATTGACGTGAAATTCGAGTTATTAAGCTTGTATTTAATTTTTTTTTCTATGTCTTATAATACCCCAATAATTGAGCAAATTACTTGGCACCAGATTTATTTGTCTTTCATTATCATACAAAAGTTATATTCCAAAATTGGAAAACCAACAAACACCCACCTGCATCAAAATTCACGCGCGATTTAATATTCAGAAATATGTTCCAGTCATGGTTCCAATCCCGAGTAAAGTGTGAAGCTAGCTTATCCTCAGGTCACGACTCGGTTCTCGAACCTATGTGCCTATGTGTGCTAGATCACAGAAAACCTTACTTGAGGAGGGAATGTTACATTTTATACCTATTAGATAAGGTTAGCCACAATTGTGATTTGACTCTGACAGTTTAAGTATGGTAGTTAACATGTTCTGTTCGAGTATAAACAAAAATATTTTTAATAGATACATATACCTAGATTTGTGGAGGAGGGACTCCTACATTATAAAGATGCAATTTTTATCCATTAGTGCCTTTGACCACGATCTAATCTATTTATAATGATGGAGATTCGTACGTGGCCGGGAATCGAATTCAATGATCCAGAATCACATCTGCACCACATAATCCCTTGGTCACCAACGTCGTCTATTTGTAAAAAAAATATTCCCCAAAATACGTTCTTAATTTCTCTCCATTATTTTGTCCACAATATTGCTCTAAAACAAGTTAGTTCTCTCACCGTACCTCATTCACTGTAACTTTTATAAAATGTATTTCCAAGACAAAATTTAAACGACCATCTTGAGACTGAGGGAGCGTTTCTTTGAACAAAACATTTTTGATGGTAAAAAGACTGTATTTAATATAAAGGACATTTTAATAACCACGAGATCCGATGTTGATATTAAAATGGCGGAAGCCATCTTTGTTCTAAATAATAATTGAATGCACAGACAAGATGGAGAAGAAATTAAAGTTCAGCGGTGTAGAATAATTAACATGAAAATCTATTATAATATTATAATATAATGGCCTTATGTAACTGAAAAATATGGTTTATAAGTAATAGTATAAAGATTATTGAGGCAATATCTTAAATACAAATTAATTTATGTGTATGTGTGCAACGTGCGTGTGTATGTGTTTATTAAATCTCCATGCTTAGACTAAACCAAAACAGTGAAATTTAGTTTTTAGATGGTTTAGAGCTTGAAAAAACGTGAAATTTTTAGCTGAAAAGTTCAAAACAACTGGGGATAGATTAGATCATTCTAGGCTCGATAACCGTCAATTACAATTAAATTCAATATTTAATTGTAAGCTTATTATTTTTATCTCCCGTCTTTATTTCGACCTTTCATTCCTTTATCTTTAACCTTTCTCACAGTAGTCGGATAAACTAAATCAAAGCTTCTCAAAGCATTAAGTAAAGACAGTTGCCTCAATAAGCGGCCTCTAAGCAGTAAAGGCTTCGCGGCCTCTAATCAGGAAGCCTTACAATCTAAGGAAAGGAAAGGAGCTCGTTATGCATAAGTGCAGCCCGCAGCGTACCTAATGCGATCGGTGCGCGATCGGAGAAATGCGGACGTAAAGAAATAAATAGGGATGTGGAATGGATAAGGTTGAATTTCAAACAAAAAAAATCTCTAAGTCTTACCTATATTACAAGCTTTTATTTACTTTCACCTGTCTGTTGTATGTCTTTCTGTCTGTCTGTAATCAAATCTTGCAAGTTTAATTTGACCCACTTTCCGGTATGCGATTGAGCTGAAATTTTGCACGCATGTATAAATCGAATGACATTGAAGCTTATTATGACATGAAGCTGATCTAATGATGGAGCTCGAAGGTGGCCATGGGAACTCCGTAATTGAACGTCGCAACCAAATCGAGTTTGACCTCATTTGACTAGTCTTGACGAGTACTTTATGATGCTAGATGGTAATAATAGTAAAAGATTGTTTTTAGAAAGTTATTTTAAATTTCACTTGTTATGCTTGTGCGATTCGCACGGGAGTGATTGATTCGCTATGATCACGTCGCGTTCTCATGACGACAACTCAGTGACACGTGCCTGCCGATTGGTGATTACGTTGCAGCGATTTTTGCTTACACGCTCGTTCGTCGGTATATTTGTTTTAAAAATATATAATAATTGGGAAAGATTCCCAACTCGTCCTACAAGCCTACGGCCCAAATGGGACGAGTTGAAGAAAATCAAGACATAAAAATACGACGTAAGTGGAGTGTAAGAGAGTCAGCATGGAGCTCAGTAAATACTTAGTAGGTAAGTGAAATATTGACCATCATACCTCCAATTATTATTCCACTGCGTGACCATCACGTTGTTTATTAATTTGTCAGTTCCTATTCTCTGACTACATTTTAATTTAACATTCCATGAAAGCCGATCTGAATTTATAACATATCTGCGCTGGATGTCATTATGTTGTATGCAATCATGCAAAAGACTCCAATGATTCCTTGTTTAGGATGATGGAAGAAGTTTCTGTAAGTGCTTAGAAACGCATTGAGGTTTTGATTTGTTACGTTGTCCTCTGACATCTTATCAACTAAAAGGTTGTCATTTTGTATTTTAATAGTAAAATGTTCAACTACGTATTATTTTGAATTAGTTATAGGTAAGACATTTTTCACTAGAACAAATTTTAGTCGAAAAAAAAATTACGTGATATATACGTGTTTAGAAGGTAATAACTACTTAACCCAATAAATAAATAAAGTTGCGACAGCTGACAATGAGTAAATCCATACATCCCATACATTGCACTTTTGTAAATGTATGCGATGACAGTTGACTTGACAGCAAGACAAGTCTACGCAGCGTCTGTGCTTGAAGGGCTGACATGTTATCAACTTTAAAGTTGTCAGCTCGTATTTTAATAGTCAAAATTTTCAACGTCATACAAGTGCAATCCAGACGGGGCCACTTGAAGCGTACGAAACAAATGTCTCTAAACCTGTTTACACTGGAGGAGCAATGTCACCAGGATGACGTCACCGACGGAGCACAATCGCTAGCTATTTGTACGCTGACATGTGTTTGGAGAAGCGCACCTGACTGCGGAAATTGCGGCCCCTACTACGGTTCGGGGAGTTTGACTTTCGAATGTTGGATTTAAATACATGTTCATTTAGGTTTAGAGGTAAATACGATGTATGTATATTGTCGAAGCGTAAATTCTTCTAAATATAAAAAAGAAATTAGTTACTGATTGACTGACTGAAAGACTTATCTATCGTACAGCCAAAACCGCTAATGGGATTCGGTTGAAATTTGGAATACATATAGATTTTATGACGTAGACCTCCGCTAAGAAAGGGTTTTGCTACGCGGGCAGAGCTGCGAGCATAAGCTAGTATTGTATAATATGTACGTATCAAGAAAATGCGTAAATGAACTGATATTTCAAAAATGTGTTACGAATTTTTTTTTATGTGATGAAGTAGAAGACGAGCAAGACGCTCTCCCGATGTTAAGAAATAACGCTGCCCATAATCAGTACAGTGCTACTTAGGATTTCACAATGATGTGAAATTCTAGGAGCACTGCATCAAAGCTTCTTACTCAAGAGTCATAAGTTGTAAAGACTCTTTAACCCAGTAATTTCACTAGCTACAGTGCCCTCCTACCGGAGCACAGTAATGTTTGCACATCCCTGCTCAGGCGGTAGAATAACTGGCACTGTTGGGGTACCCACCTAGACGACCTCCTGCAAAGGAAGTCTACCCCCGGTATGGTTATACAGTTAAACCGATAGTTAAAATTCAGTCGGACGACATAGCCAAAAGTTCACAAAAATAAAGTAAACCGAAACCTTGCGAGAACCTATAGTAAAATCGTGTTTGCACATCATAAGTTTTTGAATGACTCCTGGCGCAGTGGCGTCTCCTCTTTGATTCCAAATAAGATACAATTTCAAATCTCGTGTACAGTTCTCAGTTATTGAATGCCAGTTTTTGTGAGGACGCCTCGGGCTTCCAGCTTTCGGGGCTTTTCATTTACCTCCGTAATGGAACCTTTATGAAACACTCTTTCTAGGAAAGGTAATGTATCTTTCCTAGCGTTTATAGTTTGTGTAGAAATGTTTTTGTTGTGCCCGTCGTCGAAATTTACGTTTGAACAGTTTTAACAGATTCTCTGTACTTGTTTTTAATGTATTTTGTTTCTAAGGATTAGTTTTTGTTTAAAGCAGATTATAAATTTATTGTTTTTTTTTCCGCGCCTGTGTCACCTAACATACATTAAAATTAAGAAAATAATATTGTATTGTACGAGAAAGGATTCGTTTAATAATATTATGCTCATACTTTTTTTATTCTTTATAGGTTAGCCTTTGACCACGATCTTGGCAGACTAAACCTAGAAGGCGGGATAACTCCCCCCTGGCTTCACTGAATATCATGCCGGAACACGGATACTTGACGTTATTTAAAAAGATAAGGACGCTACACAAAAAATGAACTTCTCTTCCTCCAACCCAACTAAATCACAGTATGAGATAAGTAAGTCAGGATATTTTTAAAAGTCCCCAAAGGTATATTACGTATTAAAAGGCCTGAACGTCCAATAGTTCACCCCAGGGATGTATCACTAAAGGACAGGAAATATTATCAGCCTCCTGAAAGTCGAGCTCACCTGCGTCGGGTAGGAATTATGTGTTTAATCTCGCTGGTAAAAATAACGTTGGATATATTGACCTGAAAAAATGTTGGAAAAATATAATAATGTCTACCGGGGGTAGACTTCCTTTGCACGTCGACTAGGTGGGTACCTCAACAGTTATTCTACCGCCTCAACAGTATATGTGCAAATATTATTGTGCGGGCACTGTAGCTAGTTAAAATACAGGGCTGAGTCTTAATATCTTGAGAGTCGAGAGTAAGAAGCATCAGCGAAGTGCACCTAGACTTTTACATCGTTGTGCATCATTTTGTGTTGTCCTGAGCAGCACTGTACTAATTATGGGCAGCGTTATCTTTTACCATCAGGAAGGCGTCATGCTTGTCATACTTATTTGTATAAAATAAAATTCTTACTCGAGTTGAAGCTTATTATGATATATAGATTTTATCTATTTAATCTTTTCAAATACCTATTTATAATTTATGATAACGTAATATGACATGTCATAGGCACCACCTACACGCATTTACTGCGCGTGATGAATGGGTTCCACTTGATTGATCATGATACAGAATACAGATAACTTATTAACACTGGATTGGCCGTCATGGAGTTTATATCTCAGTGGTAATAAATACTATTTTTACACCAAACGCTCGTGAGTAATTAGATTCATCTTTGTAAATTAACGGCATAAACACACTTGTATTTACTGGGTTACACTGCACTGTGCTAAGCGGGGCGCGGACTCCAGCGCGTAATCGCAGCAGCTCCCTGAGGAAGGTCCTCGTACAGGATCGAAACGATCGGCATGGAGCCGAAGTAAATAGCCGTAATAAATACGTCTAGCTCGTGTCCAAGAGAAATCCGAGTTCGACTTATAGATTCCAACCCCATGTTCAATAAATCTGGGTGTGTTTTTTTTGTCCATACTGCGTTTCGGCAGGATAAGGAGGACACTCAAAACTGTTGGTACAGACTGTTAACTCAGAAATATGTTGTCAGTTAGGAAGTCGTGAGGTTATGTTACAGGCCGCGAAGTAATCTTTACAGCATGGTTGTACTTATGTGTGTGCCAGCATGTCAAGGACTGTCAAGAGGTCCGGACAGGGTCAAGGAAGCTCTAATAGTTGGAGGCCAAAACTTATTTTGTCTTTAAGTTTGTATCAAAGATGTGTTAGTACGTAGCCAAGCGCTAAAAGCTTGTTATTAACAATAAATAATACGTAACGTATGTAAAAATATGTACGTATAATACTTTTTCAACAAGTATTTTTTCCGTTCCTCATTTTAATTATTTCTGTGGGTTTAAGTGACGGTCTTTGTGTAATAACTCTAATTAATTTAATCTCTTGACATTTTTATTTTGGTATCATTTTATTGTTTACAATTTATATTCTTTGACATTTGTAATTCTCAATTTTATTTTCATCCATTTAAATTTATTAATTGTCCTCCATTTTTAGACTAATTTAATTCTTTAATAATAATTTCTAAATTTGTATCTACTATTTTGTGGACATATGGGCCGAGGGTCCGAAATAAATGATTTTTATTTATTTATTATTATTTATAACACCTCTTTTCGAAACGGATCACGTAATTGCAAGGTCATTGACCTGTGATCGAAATGGGGAAAGTGTACCTACGACCTACGCAATTTATAACTTATGACCTATTGTTATATTATAATTTTAGAAAAAAATATCTGTGGTTTAGTCAATGAACGGAGGTCGTTTTAAATTTTCATGATTCAGTCAAACTGAGTAAAAATTTGCTGATTTTTATAAGAAAGAACTGTAAAGGACGCTAGGGATGGAGCTATAAAAAACGCTGCGAGGACTAATAAAAGAAGTTTGTCCATTTTTAAAATGCACTCTACCAATAAATGTTCTAATATAGAATGGCGTTCTTAAGAAAAGGATTTCAGTAAAGTAAGTCAATAAAATAGCTTTACTGACATACAAAAATAAACTTATAGTAGAAACAGTAACCAAAAAAACCTTCGATAATGTTTATGGCTCATTCTCATGGAATCGATTCTCATCGTCACCTTCATGGCAATTCTTATTTATTGCTTATTTGTAATGTTTATGTATAATATTGTATAGAGCTGGATAACACGAGTAAACTTTTATATAAATGATTTAAATCGTACGTTTCATTTCGAAGAAAAACTGTTTTGAAATTTTCGACGCCACGAAAGTGATTCAGTCATTATTTTTTTACAACTTTTTCAAGTAAAACCCTTTTTAAAGAATAAATTTACCAAATATGTACAATAAAACGACATTTTACGTAAAAACAAACCTTACTACAAAAGAAAATATGCGTAATTTGAGATGTTACTTTACCATTCACTTTACTTTTTTATTAGTCAGAAATTTGGTTTGTATGTATTAAAACCCTAACATAACAGATACAGTACTTTTAAGTAGGTTAAAAGGCCCTTTCAAAAGAAAACAATACATAAAAATCACTTTCGTGGCTCAAAAATCACCTTCATGGTAAAAAACGCTATGAAGGTGATGCCACGCTGGTGACGAAAATATCCCTTTTTGGTGAAATTCTGGAAAGTTTAGGTATAATGTATAAAATTAAATACTACATCTTTATTTCGCACATTTTGGCGTTTCGAAAAGCTAGCTTTGATTTAAATAACTAAAATTCAATGCATAAAAATGTTGTCCATGCAAGTGATTGGTACACCCATGAATAAATTGAAACTTAGCAATTATATTTTTTTCCACGGCTCGATAAGTCCTAGATCCTACTTCTACGATTGCAGAACATGGCCATCATTGAAATGAATCGAACTCTGCATTGGATTGTTGATCTTATGTTTCACAGCAGCCGTTAAACTACGCAAATCTAAAGCACCTAAAATCGTGTGACCGCCGCATTATATTATTTTAAATTCAAAATAATACTGAAAACTTTTTTTTAGCCTGTAGACCTTAAAGTATATTTATTTGCGATAATTTTGGTATATTTTACAAACAGATACATGAAAATTTGTTAAAGTAGTGCCCAAATGTTTAACTGAAACGCAAAGTGTGACACCATGAGAATACGAAAAATGGCCCCGATTTTGACCTTTCATGGTAAATTTTAGTATTATTTTTTGCGTCTATTATGACAATCTTCATTTATTTTGTAGCTTAATATATGTTTTATCCACCTATCCACAATTCATATCTCTGTCTTTAACCGTTTAGGAAATATAACCGTGTGACCATCAAATTTGAGCTAAAATGAGAATGAGCCTTATCAGGTCTTGTCAGACATGCTAAAAATCCACAACCCACACCCATTTCTATAATATTTGCTGTATCATTGAAGATTTCTTCGCATTCATAGCCCAATTCACACCTGAAGCTATCTTGGTAAAGCAGTATAGGACCACCCAGTACGACTGGTCTATATATGTCAACACCCAACGATTCTATAGTCATGGATGTAGAGTATTTGGTGAAATTATGGTGAAGGTGTTTTTAGTTGACACTATTTGAAGTAAGAATGAATTTGAATTGAAGTAACAATTAATTACCTATAATATTATTAAGTTACGTTATTAAAATTGTTTTGTTGTTTTTGTAACATTTTGAAAACATAAACATCGCTGAAAAAAGGAATTACACTTTACTTCAAAGGAAAGAGGAGAGAATAGAAATTCCTCATAATATATGGATTTGGTTACGATTTTTGTTTACTTATATTTGTAATTTTTAATAAACAAAAAAATAGAATCTCGTGATTTTTGTTCAAAAGGGCTATTTACGTTTGGAGTAGTTATTTAACTCTAGTTTTTGTTAAAATGACTAAATTATGAGGAAAATCTTGAAACTTTAAATACTCCTCCTTCAAATACTAACCCATCAAATATTCCTCTTTTATTATGTAAATTTTCAAGCTCTAACGCAACATCCAGAACGAATTAAACCCATGTCAACTCTTCTGTTTACATTCATATATTTGGATTGGAACGAACTAATGCGACATGAGCAAAGAACTTATGTGACGTTGACTTTATGTGACGTTCCAAACGCTAATGAATGGTTGTGTGACGTAAATAGAACCGATGGTGCTATATTAATGGGGTGTTAATAGAAAGCTATTTGGTTTATGGGTTTAATTAGATGTTTTCTTTTAAAGATTGAGTAGATATTTTAAAGGCTTTGGAAAGATAGATGTTTGTACATAAAAGAATGAGATATTTTTTTTAATTTATTTTATTTTATATAATTTTATTTTCGAATGAAAACTTACAGCTGGGTACATGTTTGATTACATAAAATAGTTCATATAATAGTTCATATACTTTTTAAGTAAGCGAGATGTGTTTGTCTTAACAATAAGATTCAAACTTTCAATCTCAAAATAATAGACTACAATGAAGCATTTTTGCATGTTAATTTTACATTATTTCTATTTTGAAACTCTATCGCTCATTAAATATCGCTCTTATTTCTGTGTAATCTTAGTTCTAAGCTATATTGTTGTATTTGTGTGAACAATAAAGAGTTTTCTATCTATCTATCTAAATTCTAGGTTAAGTCTGCCATCTACGACCGCATCGTCGCTTAACATCACGCGAGATTAATAAAATAATAAAAATAATTAATAAAATAATAAAAAATAGATGTTCTATGCCTCCAATAGCCAGTTAACATTTATTATTATCTAATTTCCCTGATTTATACCACTTAAAAGGTGTTAAATTTATCACCAACCTCTAATTTTTGTAGCATTATTTTTTTACCTACTTGTGTTAGGTTTTGGCCGTCGCTAGTTACCACCAACTGGACAAAACCGTCGCCAAGCGGTCATTAAGACCGTGTTCGGGCATGATGTTTAGTGAAGCCAGGGAGGCATTTAATTCCACTTTTTTTGGCCCAGGAAAAATGAGCTACGCATCATCACCCCACGACGAGGGGCGCGGGACGGTATGCGGGACTCCCCCGCCGAAGATGAGCGCGGCGGGGATACCCACTAAAAAACCTGTGGGTGTTCCTGCGGGACGCCATTAGGCCGGGGCAGCGGGTACGCCGAAACACTTATCTGCGGCGCATTTAATTCCACCTTAGGTTTAGTCTAAATACTACAATCCACGACTTAACAGATCGGACGAAATTGTGGTCAAAGGCTGACCTATAATTAATGAATTAAAAAAATAGATGTTCACAGCCTCCAATAGCCAGTTAACATTTATTATCACCAATTATCTAATTTCCCTAATTTATACGCCACTAAATAGGTGTTAAATTTATCACCAGCCTCCAATTTTTGTGGCATTAAAGGCAAAGCCGATCTAATTTCATATCGAGAGCCACTAGCGCCATTACTCTTACCGGTTTATCGGACCATGCTGACACCAGGTTTTGGCATCTAATAACTTGGGGTTTGGTACAGGTTATAAGAGTATCATGTCACTATAATAAGTATAAGCCGAAACGTTAAGTTTTCTTTTTTTATTGGTCACGGTTGTCTGGAAGAGATCACGTAAGACCAATAGGTACAACATTAGCATTATAAAGCAGGTTTCGACATCTAACAACTTGGAGCTTGGTGCAGGTTATAAGAATGTCATGCGAGTGAGCTGAAACATAGCTGTTAATTTTATGATTTTTACAAGCTTTTATTTACTTTCACTTGTCTGTTGTCTGTCTGTCTGTCTGTCTGTCTGTCTGATTGACTGTCTGTCTGTCTGTAATCAAATCTTGCGAGTTTAATTTGAACCACTTCCCGTTTTATGATTGAGCTGAAATTTAGCATGTAAGTATAAATCGGATGACGATACGATATTATTATGACATGGAGCTGATCTGATGATGGAGCTTGAAGGTGGCCATAGGAACTCCGTAATTAAAAAACGCAACCCCATCGAGTTTGAGCTCATTTGATTTTTGATTTTTTATACTAGATAAGTCTAGGTTTGATCGCATCCCACCTGATGGAAAGTGCAGATGCGGTCGACGATGAATCACGTAAGATGCCTAGAACCTGGATGCCCAGATGCCTGGTATTCACTCGTGCCTTGAAAATATCCAAATTGTATCGCTCGGGAAACACGGATGATGGCAATGTTCTCCAAGTGCGACCAGTTCATAAAAAGCTTGAAGCAAAACGCTTAGTAGCGTCACTAAGTAAAGATGCCGCAATACCGTCTGCTGTGACGTCCGTAAATGGAGTGGGCTATTTCAGCTACGCAGGGTTAACTGATTTTCAAAACGCCATCTCTCGTGTCTCATCCCACACAGGACCCAAAGCCTGTCACTCTGGAAGAAGAATCGCTTTATATAAATTTCTCGGGTGCAATTAATTTGTGTTATGTCGAGACGGTATCGAATGGGTCTAATTAACCTCTTAGGTCAACCATTTTAGGAGTTATTGCCGTTGTTTTACAAGAAAACAAAGTTAACTAGCCCACTTGGGATACAACAATTTGGGGAATTTAATTTCAGTTTGAATTTAGGTTTTGAACTTTAAAATGGATGGTTAAAAGATCCTTTGGATTCAATGAGATGCAAAACATTTCGATATAGATTAGATCATTATAAAGTGGTTATTTATTACTGTGTTTCGACATGATGTTTAGTTAAACCAGGAGGAGGTTTAGTCTGGATTACATACATTAGTTTAGATATAACTAACACTAAAATATATAAAGTATCAACTAATAATAAAACTAAATGTTACTTGAATTACCTTTATGGTCACATAAAATAATATATTTTTTATCCTAACTGTCACAATAATAGCATAAATGTGAAATTTTGTGAGTGTATGTGTATGTTTGTCAGTTCATCACGCCTATACGGGTGGACCGATTGAGATGAAATTTAGTATATAGATAGCTTAGAAAGAATAATACAAAGGTAAACCGCAGCGTGTAGCCGCACTTCAGACATTAGCCATGACATATCCATTTTAGCTAGTCAAATATATAATTAATTATGAATATTAAGTACACGTTTAGTATTAATTTAGTAATCCCTTGAAAGCCGCATTGACCGGAAGGTGGCCATATAATTGCAATTGCTCACTCCACGTATCGAATGCTTCGCTGATCAATTATTCGCTCGTTACCCGTTTCAATGGATACCGTATTACAATGTTTAGAGATGAGCTACTGGTTATTATCGATATCGATAGAAATCATTAATTATCGATATCGATAGAAATCCGTTATTATCGATATCGATAGAAATCAGTTATTATCGATATCGATAAAAATCAGTTATTATCGATATCGATAAAAATCAGTTATTATCGATATCTATATAAATATGTGTCGCCAAGCGTTTATACATGGTCATGGCGACTGTGCTTCGGCATGGTGCTCATTGAAGAATTTCCTTTGAGGGATTTAACCCGCCTTCTAAGCTTAGTATGCTATCATCTTCGACCGCATCATCTTTAAGATCAGGCGAGACTACTAGAAGGTTTTAAACATATTTAAATGAGTAAAACTCAGCTACAGTTCAATCGATATTTTCATATTATTGTCAATATGCCATTATAAAAACATTTGTTATTTATGTGGTTAAATAAAGAATCTGAATAAATTTAAAAGTTCTATCGACATTTTAATCGACACTAGCACATCACTACAGCGAAATAAAGCCTGTAATATTGTAACACAGCGTTACACAGAATCGGTATCAATTTAATATGATTACTATACATTAGGAGGAACTTTGCATTAGATTATAATTGGTAATAAGACACCGCTTGTTTGATCATTCGTCTATTACGGTGAACTTTGTAAATTGCGCGTGAAATTCGTAACCGCATTGAAATACTTTCACTGACATAGGTAATACTATGGACATACTAGACATTATATCATGAGGAGGGAAAATCATGTGACCAAAAAGTCGATGAATATAGGCGGAAATTCGCGAAGAGGACGTCCGAAAAAGGTTTGGATGAACTGTGTTAAAGAGGATATGCGTGCTAGAGGAGTGGATGAAGATATGACGGATAATAGAGATGAATGGAGGAGGAAGACGTGTTGTTCCGACCCTACATAATGTGGGATAAGGGCAGGAAGATGATGATGATGATTGAAATGCTTTCACTTTTAAGTTACTGATTGGTTCCTGAGGCTTTAGATTTAGGATAAATATAGAGGCTTTAGTTTTAAATAAATAAGTGCATTATTACAAGATCCTCGAAGGGATTTATCCCGTCTTCTATGTTTAGTCTGCAACCATCTACGGCCGCAATCGTTGCTTAACGTCACGTGAGATCGTGTTCGAAGGCTCAACTATAATGCCAAATCGGTCATGTCAATTTATAGAAAATCCATGTACTCCAAACCACTGTCAGATATCAACCTTTACTGTAGATTGATGGAAACTTTTTATTAACCCCCGACGCAAAAACGACGCGACGGGGTGTTATAAGTTTGTCGTGTCTGTCTGTCTGTCTCTGTGTGTGTGTGTCTCTCATGGCATCGTAGCTCCCGAACGAATGAACGGATTTTGATTTAGTTTTAGCATCTTACGTAAAATCATCGACCGCATTTGCGCTTTTCCTCATGTGGGATGTAAAAACACTCTCTCTCTGTTTCCTTTGTTTTTTTATTTTCTCTTTGAAGAACCTATTTTAAATACAACATACTAGCAATAAAATTATTTCACTTTAACTTTTAGCAGAAAAAGCAATGACGTTACCCAAAATGACGCCATCACACACTCAGATTAAAATTGATGATCTAACATTAATACACGTTACAACACAAAAATAACATGTCACGTATTTATTACAAAAACCTAATTATTTATTATTTCCTATTATTAATGATACAATGACATACAGCCTGTCGAATGATTCAATCATTTTTTTGTGATTTAATGATTGAAATTGCTGTGTGAGTGAGGTCATGCGAGTCTTACTCATAAATAATAATTTAGGTCTAGCTTTTCAACCAAACTTTGCTTGTATATTTCATCACTACAACCTATAGATTGTGATTTGACTCTGACAGTGTAAGTAGGGTAACCTGTCCTGTTGGAGTATAAACCCCAATTATTATTATTTTATGTCGTTCTTAAACACGGGCTAAGCCCGGGCCTTTTTATAGGCATACACGGAGACAAAAAAGTCCAACGCGCAGAGGCCCTTTTGAGCTTTTAATATAAATGTAATGGGTGACACTTATTGGAGTCTGTCTGTGAGTCCATCCATAGAAAATGGGCTCAAAGACAGACTCCGCCAAGTGACAGGACTATTGCTAATTAATGGAAACTACTTGAACTAGGCTATGGATGTGTATTCTAAATGGATGGTTAATGAGGCTATTGCTAGGACTACGGCACCTGCCACTTCCGTCCCATTAGGAAATATATAGGCAGGTGATGACTCGCCACTCACTAAACGGGCCCCCATAAAGGCCGGCATTACAAAGCCGACGAGAATGGCAACGTTGGTTATTTTTTATTATTATTATGGTATAAAATAAAAGTTGTCACGTCTGTCTGTCCCTATGTATGCTTAAATTTTAATAACTACACAATGGATTTTGATGCAGTTTTTATTAATAGATAGAATGATTCAAGAGGAGGATTTATATTATTTTGTACTACTTGCAAGGCCCAGTCATATCGCTGGTAACTTTGCCCTTTAGCACAGCAATGATGTTACAAACAAAGATTTGGAACTTCCCCAGTCTGCAATAGAGCCTTATCACTAAGAAAATATGGTACCTACATTAGTTTTTTTTATTTATTTATTTTGATAAGGCCTCTGTCGCTGAGCGACCACATCGTCCCATAAGTCAGCAAGTACATATAGCCCAGTCAATGAGTGCCCAAACAAGGTATGTGGATCGAAAAGTCGAAAGCAGAAAAACTAACTTAGTAACTTTGTTTGGACTAGTTAGGAGATAAACATACTAAAAGTCCCCACCCCTACGAGGTGAGCTCGAGGGGGGGGGAGGCCGAAGAAGGTCCCATTTTTAGGTTTTTTGCTTATATGTCAAAAACTGTGCGTTGTACGATATTTTGTTATACTACATTATTAAACCTCATAAAATTTTCTACAACTTCAGCCTTGACACTTTTCATCTATCTCCAATCGTTCTCCAGCTATGAGCTTCCAAACATGGCCTATTTTTAAGACGCTTAAAATAGTTTTCCATACAAAGTTGGTAAAAAAATTTTACTAATAAAATTTGACCAACTTCTGGTTGTCGTATCATAATGAAACTTTGCAAATGTCTAGAAATCTGACGACAATTTAATAATCTGGTACCACTGAGCTGATCTGATGATGGAGCCAGGAGGTGTCTAATGAAACTTTTCAATGGCTATTAGTAAACCCGTCGAGTTTAGGCTCATTACATTCGAATCGATGGGACTTTTTCATAAAACTTTCTGTCGAGGGTCGGATAATGGACCAAGAGGTGCCTACGTCTCATCAATCCGAATGTAATGAGCCTAAACTCGCCGGTTTTACTAATAGCCATTGAAGAGTTTCATTAGACACCTCCTGGCTCCATCATCAGATCAGCTCAGTGGTACCAGATTATTAAACTGTCGTCAGATTTCTAGACATTTGCAAAGTTTCATTATGATACGACAACCAGAAGTTGGTCAAATTTTATTTGTAAGATTTTTTTACCAACTTTGTATGGAAAACTAATTTAAGCGTCTTCAAAATAGACCATGTTTGGAAGCTCATAGCTGGACAACGATTGGAGATAGATGAAAAGTGTTAAGGCCGAAGTTGTAGAAAATTTTATGAGGTTTAATAATATGGTACAACAAAATATCGTACAACGCACAGTTTTTGACATATAAGCAAAAAACCTAAAAATGGGACCTTCTTCGGCCTCCCCCCCATCGGGCTCACCTTGGAGGGGTGGGGACTTTTAGTATGTTTATCTCCTAACTAGTCCGAATAAAGTTACTAAGTTAGTTTTTCTGCTTTCGACTTTTCGATCCACATTTCTTCTTTTACTGGACTAATAAGTTAACAATTGTAAATCGTATTTTTTAAGAGTTTTGTATATTTGTAGTGATTCAATAATAAAAAATTACTTTTATATTCTAATGTACGTTAATATGTAAATGTAATAGTATAAAGTATATACAATATGATTGTATCAGTACCAGTGACTGCGAGCTACCAACTGCCAAAGTATCCTCCCCCAGGGCACAGCGGTAGTTCAGAATCAGTTTAGCAAGTTCGCTGCTTCATTTGGGTCTGCGGTCGAGTTCCTCACAAGTTTGGACCCGTAACGCCTTCTTGTTAATGGCTGCGGGTTAGTTTCGAATTTTGAATAAAATGCAGGATTTTCCTAGTCATATTTGAATCACCACCATTTTTAAAGTTGAATCTCATTTAAAATTTATAACAGTACTGTCAAGGAATTTTAATATTTTATTGGCCATTTTGAAAAACAAAGTTAAAAAAACCAAATTTGAATTTAGAATTATTTTTACTTTTTGGAAACCGAGTTTTCAATAAAGAACTCCCAACTCGAGTTCCAATTTCTCCTAAAACCGTCGTCACACAGGACACGTAAGAATATGATGCCGATCCTTGTTGTTCCTGATAGCGCCTGCTTTATTTGTGTCAGTGTGTATTGCGCATCAATTCGAACCTTACAAAAAAATCTGATTAGAATCGCGACCCCTCTCCCGCGAAATTTAGCCTCTGTATGATGCCTGCTTAAAAGTAAATTTCTTTACTCTATTTCAAAGTATTATTAAGACAAAAATATCCTAAAATTGTTAACCTCCCGACTTCCTAGTAACAAAATCTCACAATCCAAAGTCAAGTAAAACCACAGTTTCTCTTTAAACAATAGCACATTACACCTTATTAAGGCTCCGAGTGGAAGATATAATGTGACGTATAACGTGTCCGTAACGTACCCGTAACGTTCGCGTAACGTAATAACAGAGTGATGTGCGCACCATTCCCGGAAAGCCTTCCATTGTTCTGTCTTAGATATTGGTGAAGATAGAATGGTTTACCTGAAAAGTGTTGTTTATGTTGTTTTTAATCAGTAATGCTAGTGGCAAATGCCTTTATTGAGAAAAACAAACTAACAATACTACAGCTACTACAGCAGTAAAGAACACTTTTATTAACCACAGATCGGCCACAAGCCGATCTACAGAAAATCCAAGTGCTCCAAACCACTGTCAGTTGGCAGAGTGCCCAGAATGCTGGCAGCATTGCCACGTTGAATGGTAATCGTCCACGTTTAATCAGTTGTCTTAGCTGACTAATATGGGTCCACCAGAAAACATAATAAAATTATAAAAAAAGGTTTTTGGTAAAAAGTTAAAATACCTAAGTTAAATTACTTAAGTACTTTGTCCACTCGCGACGATAGTATGAAATTTTTGTGTGACAGTGATGTGCAAAATAACTGGGCTTTGGTAGGGGGTACTCGTAGATAGTACAATTACTGGGCCGAAAAGTCCTTACATCTTATAATAATGACTCTTGAGTAAGAAGCATTAGTTTAATAATAGTGCACCTAGCATTTATACATTATAGTGAAATCATCATCACCTACATCGTAGTGAAATCCTGGGTAGGACTGTACTGATTAAAGCTAGCGTTATCTCTTACCATAAGATGAGCGTCTTTCTTCTCTAGTTAATTATTCTTTGCATAAAAAAATCTTAAATTATTATGAATGTTCTATCTCCATCGATTTCCAATGCCACTCCATCGCAGATTCAAGATTTCTTAAGGTTACTGGAAGTCAAACAAGCTCGACATGGTGTATGCAGATGTTATTAAGCCTTTGAGGGATTTACATTTCATTTTGAGGGTGCTCTTTTGCAAGGCTTTAATAACTCCGTCTTCCGAAATATATAAGGCTTGCAAAACATTGAATTTTAAGGTAATTCGAATACTCTCTAGTCTGAAACTTTTATCTGATTTTATCATAAACAAAGGGGTAAGTTTTTCTCATAAAAATGAGGCAAAAAATTTGACGACATGCACGAAAATGTAGGTGTACATAAAGTTTTCATTTTACTAATAATATTACTCTTTCACGCCTAAACGGGGGACCGATTGAGCTGAAATATGTTATAGAGATAGCTTAGACCATGAAATAGAACAATGGCTGTAGTACATTGGGTAAAACCGTTGGGCGCAGCTAGTAGTACATAAAACTTTTTGCGGCCTACGTTTGACCGACCGTTACCGCTGTCCATATCCCACCTAATGAAAAGTGTAGAATCGGTCGATGATGAATTATTACGTGAGAGGCATCTTTAAAAGTAAAGGTTTCTTCACTAGTATCTTGAAGATTACCAAGTGGTTTCATTGGATGATATTTTTATCAATGTGGAACGCTCCATGTCAAGGCTGCAAACGTCAAGCTGTGATATAATTTATGCGTAGAAGTAAAAAGACAAGCAAGACGCTCCCCTGATGTTAAGAGATAACGCTGCCCATAATCAGTACAATGCCACCAAGGATTTCACAATAATGTGAAATTCTAGGTGCACTGCACCAACGCTTCTTACTCAAGAGTTATAAGATGTTAAGATATGACGACTCGACTTGATGTTGACTCTTTAGTCCAGTAATTGTATTGTAATGTGCTCCAAATGAATATTTATGAATATTTTTTCATCCATGCCTATAAAGTATTATTTTATTCTATTCAATGTATCCAATCACAATTCCGTGGCCTATCAGTGGCTTCAAACTCTGAATTTAATTAAATCTTTGGATGTAATTAATCCACAAGACATTTCAACCGCAACCCGGAACAAAGCATTCCGCGTCTTCGAGTGGCTACTATAAATTCTTCTTCAAATGAGAATATAGAAAATACAAGTAAATTGCTCGAAACTTCGGACTTATTCCGACTAGAGTTAAAATTATTTTAATTTACTCTTCTTCTTTGGGTGCTATCTTCTACCGAAGGTTGGCGATCATCATGACAATTTGAACCCTCGACACAGAAACTCTAAATAGGGAACTATCAGTACCATTGGCGCAGATTTTTAAGCCAAGATGTTCTGCTTCTTCAATTTACTAATTGCGTCCAACGGTTTTACTTGCTAAAAATTACTTCTTGTGTTATTAATCAGTCTGTATCTTTAAATACAGATACTGACTGATTTATATCAAAGCAAAGTGACCAACAAAAAAACGTATTAAGTTGAAATGAGGAACACAGTATGAGTTTCTTGCTCGTTCATCTCATAGAGTAGGTGCTTTGCGAACGAGCGGTAGAGTGATAAATTTAAAAAAAATACTTGCAAAAGTGCTCCAATGTAACCTATTGGAATAAATGAATTTTGAGTTAGACATCTTTCATTGCTAATCTGTTATAAGTTTGTGTTTACAACGTATGAATAGTATTATCTTTCCCTGGTCACTTATGCGAAGGAGCGAAATCACCATTTATTTAAAAAAAACACCTTTAAAATCCACGAACTCTTATAAATTATGGGAACGCAATAAAATTACCAGGTGGATTCATATTTAGATACACGAAATTGAGTCACTTTATACTACAAAAGCAACTGTATTGGACACAACAAGTAACTAGCACTTTTTCAAAATAAGCCGGTCTCTAAATCTCTTTGTAGTTAAAGGAAAAGAATTGATTTTTTACTGTGACAGAGTTCGACAATGTCTACAATAGAATAGATCTTACGAAATATACGAAAATAGTAGCCGTGAGTTTACCTATTCTACGTGTCCGAAATATTTGAACCAATTTTAATAATACGTTCAATCTAAACTAAGCTATATTCGCTTTGACAGTAACAAAATACACACAATGTCTATTAAATGTAAAAGTAAAAGAAAGTAGAAACTCACTGACTAATTTTATACGTACACATATAACATTAGGTACAACTTATAATTTATTGACTTTGCAAAAGTGCTCTATGTAGCCTTAAAAAACTGTTTTATAACTTTTAATAAAACTTACTTACTTAACTTACTTTTAACTTTTAATAAATTACTTTTTCATTTCATTTTTCATTTTCATTTAATACACAACTCAAACCACTACGTCGGGCATCTATACCAAAAGTTACATTGATTGGGTTTGAATTTGGCACATGGCCATAGGTATTATTATATGGTTTGGTTATGGCGCAGAAAAAGTGGGCATGGGCGGGGGACAATGCTCAAACGGATGTGAGCCAATAGACGAGACGAGTCCTGAAATGGACCCTGAGTCCTAGAATGGATGATATCAGAAGACACGCAGGACATGACTGGATGCAGAGGGCACAAGAAAGCTAGAAATGGATGTACGGAGAAGAGCCTTACATCCAAGAATGTTTCCCAAACAGGCGCTAATGATAAATAATGATGACGATGGACTATTATGACGCATTTGCTGTGTGATATCAAGATTTTACGCATTCACGGCTACTACCGGGATATATTTGTGTGATCTATTACCGGCAGCTATTCATACATAAAGATCTGAGTTAATGTGTTATTCTCACGATAAATCTAAACACGTATAGAATGTAGGTGTAGCATAATGACACCTACTGATATTATTGTTGATCGAAACTTATGTTGTAATGACAGTAAACTAAATACAAACTATGGACAACTAGTGGGCTTTATGAGAAAAGAAAACATGAGAGGTGTCAAGGGACACCCGGATGGAACGAAGTTCCAATAGAAATGAAAATATCTGGCTTGCTTTCTATAAGAGAGAGAGAGAGAGAGAGAGAGACAGACAGAGAAACATGCGCACGCCGCACAGCTTACAATAGCTTACTGTAGCAAAAAGTGTCGTGACAACTTTTCGTAAGATTTTTTTCCGTCTAGCCCCCTTTCACAACGCGCGATAAGGAACTTCGTTCCAAAAATATCTCCCTAGCAACATGGTTTTGTCCAGTAGGTGGTAACTAGCCACCAGTTACAGCGAGTGGAAAAATCACACATTATAACAAATTATTGTCATTGGGATTGTGTCACCGGGATTTGAACTCTGTGATCCAGATTCATCATAAAAAAAATGAAATGTGAAATCAAAATACTGGGAAATTACTGGGCTAAAGAGTTTTAACATCTAATGATCATCAAGTCTTAAGTAAAAAGCGTTGGCGAAATGCACACAGATTTTTTTACCTTTGTAAAATATTGGGTAGCATGGGCAGCGTTATCTCTTACCATCAGGAGAGCGTTTTGCTCGTCTTACAATAGAATATAATAGAATAGAATTACTCTTTATTGTGGCCATATAACAAAATGTACTTAAAATTACTTATGACAATATAATAACATATTGACCCACAATGGGCGGCCTTATCGCTCAAAGCGATCTCTTCCAGGCAACCTACTCTACCTCGGTTCTTACTTTGTTGATGGATTTTGTAGTAAGTTGATCTACTGTTAATAAATGCCATAATATTCCAGTGATAAAGTTCTATTCACGTAGGTTTCGGCGAACACAATGTGTTTCCGGCTCATAATAATGAGAAACGTTCGTAATGATACAAGATGGATGTGTGCGCTTAATTGATCTGATTCATAATAATTATTATTTGTACATGTAACAACTAATGATTTTTTGTGTTTATTTGTTGATGGAGGCCGTTGCCTTGCTCGGAGGGGTCCTCCTGTCAGTGAGGACCAAACGCCGTCGGGGCCGCGGATGAGTGCTTCGGCGTACCCGTTGCCCCGGCATTATGGCGTCCCGCAGGAACTCCCCTTAGTTTTTTTTGTGGGTATCCCCGTCGCGCCCATCTTCGGCGGGGGAGTCCCACATACAGCTCCGCGCCCCCCGGCGTGGGGTGATGATGCGTAACGCATTTTTCCTAGGTAAAAAAAGTAAAGAGGTTGTGTCTGGATCTCTGCCTATTGCTAGACAAAGCTAGCTTTATAAAATATGTTTTATATAAAACTAATTATTAGGGATGGGCCGAAGTTCGTTTTACATTCGGTTTAACCGAATTTCGGCAGCTTGAGCCGAACTTCGGCATTCGCCCGAATTTCGGTTCAATCAGCCAGGTTGTATGGCGCCGACTCATAATTTGAGTACTTAGTATACTGACATTAGTTTATTATTAGGTATCTACAGCTTTACTGAGAGACATTTTTAAAAAGTACAAATATATATTTGAAAATTTGTCATGTGAGAGAGTCGCACGGAAAAACGAGTCTTAAGAACGGATGTTGGTTAATAACTTGGCTTTTCATTTTATTTATATTTTCTACTTTCTAGAAATTAGGTACCTATTTGATTTCTGTTAGAATAAATAACCTTAATAACGTGAGGCTTTATCATTCTCTATAAAGCGTGATAAAACTGAAACGAAGTTCGGCCGAAATTCGGCCGAATTTTGCAATTTACCGAATGTTCGGCCGAAGTTCGTATTCGGTTCAAACCACATTCGGCCCATCACTACTAATTATAAAATTGAAAATTAATCAAAACGTCACAAAGCATAATTCTAAATTGATGATAATGTTTCGGAAATCTCGTGGATGGGTTAATGCCATCAGGAACAATGCGCTAAAATAAACGATGATTGAATAGAAACTGGCACAATGGATGATAGGAAACGGGAGCTTTCAATTATATTCCAGTTACATTATCTGCTTGGTGCGCTTTCGCTTAACATTGTTCAGGAACTCTGTAAATTGAGAATTTATGAAATAATTAGCGCCCAGCGGTTTTAGCCGCTGTATAGAAGCCTGTGTGTTCTTTCAGGGTCTAAGCTAGATCTGAACAAAATTTCAGCTCAATCTTACAAACTTTCACGTTTATAATAATAGTAATATAATTAACAAGACTCTCAGAACGTATATTCAAAAGTCATGTTAAAGCTAATTCATTAAAGGAAGCTGTTAAAATAACGTACACCAATACATTAAAATTGCTTGGAAACTTCTACATGATAAACCAACTAGTGCCAATCAAATCTATATTTGTGCCAAATTTCAACTCAATCCGTTCAGCATGAGCTGTGCGTTGATGATAATATAGTCAGTCGTGCTATCCTTTCAAATAGGTAATTATTTTTGTTGTATTTACGCCTGTAATATAATATTATACACACAATTTTTTACAATTTCAATAAGTTATAATTACGAATTGTTTCTACGAAAACAAAAACTATACTTGTCATCTAATAGACAAAGGTAAGAAATAAAGGTCGTACATTGTGATTTTTATTACTGAACAAGTTTTCGTGTAAGGTAGTGGCGAACTGAGCACCAAACTGTTGACCTAGATTATTTACTAAGTGGTCTGAGCACACTATGTGAAAACTTAGCAATTTTATTTCTACGACTAAATACGCTTGCAATAATTAGGTCATAGAGTAGCAAGAACCGGCGAGCGTGTATGAAGAATGTGTTGAAAGTTGAGGAACCGAATGACGTGTGTCAGGATCGTACCAAGTGGACGGAAATACCTCAACGAGAAACAGGCGTGATTATAATAATAATGATAAATTCATGAATAAAGTAATTGTTTAAATTACAGGTGAATTGTAATAAAATGAAACTATCTTCAAGCTATCTATCAATATGCGAGGGCGAAAGGCACGACATTTATTAAATTTTATGTGATAAGTCCCTTAAATAAAAAATAATTTTCAAAGTCAGGACGTGACTTGAAAAATTCAGTAAAAATACAGTCAGTTTATTTTTTTAATAACATAATAATATTTTTTATGTTTATTATTTTCATTTTCACCAGAGCAAAATACCTAAGTTAATTCATACATTGTCCATTTACACGGTAAATGCGAACGTGAATGGGGTATTTGGGAACATATTTGGCCGGTTATAACCGGCTGTAACCGGATATTTGGTGATATCGCGCAAATGACGCCGCAATCGTGGTGTTTGAGACGCAGATCACGTATTAGAACATTTTTGGATCCCCGATCGTTTTATTGGCACTCGTTTTAGGTGTTAATGATTTGGTTGGTTTTTTTATGAACGTTGATTCTGGTTGAAAATAACTATGTAGGTAAGCATAGGCTTTTTCTACTTTTAATGTACAATAAGACGTTTAATGTTAGATACTTCAATTATTAGTCTTGAACGTTTATTATAATATAACCGATTTTTTTTTTATTTATTGCCATTTAAATAGTTACTTTTTTTCTAAGCGTAGGCCATGTTTGATCATAGACCATATTTAAAATACAGATGCGGTTAACTATGACACATAGATTGCCTTAAAAGGTTCACCTATTAATTGAATGCAAAATACCTAAGTTGTATCGCTCATTTTCAAATAGGTACGTATTATTTTTTGAAAGCGTAATATGTCAAAGCTCGCCTAGTGTGACGCGACCCGCCCTCGACTTGCGTCGAAGGAAATGAGCAGTGAACGAAAATTGGCCACGAACTATACTTGAACGGACTAACTTGTACTAACGTGTGGCGATTTACAGGGTGATTGATCGTAGATTAAACAAGTGAAATAAAAAAAAACTTTTTAAAAACAAGCTTTTATTATTATTACCATCCAGCACCAAAGTACTCGTCAAGGCGAATCAAATGAGCCCAAACTCGAGTTGCGTCGTTTATTTATGGAGTTCCTATGAGCCACCTTCCAGCTCCATCATCAGATCAACTCCATGACATAATAACATTGCATTGTCATCCGATTTATACATGCATGTCAAATTTCAGCTCAATGTGAAACCGGGAAGTGGATCAAATTTAACATGTAAGATTTAGTGAAATAAAGTGGTGTTGCCGATGGACGTCACATTAATACTCATATAACTCATCATTTATCTCCGCATTAATAATAACATTATTAAAGCGTTTTTGTACTTTTTTATTAACTAACAACTAATGTTGTAGGTAGTCTATTTTATTCAGTCAATTATATTCATTTGCGTTAAAGAAAGACAAAAATACACACTTTCATAAAAAAATCTCCACTATAATATTATTATCCCTGGTATAAAAAATCCACCCTGTTTAACCTCAAAGTACCTAAGTTATAATATAACTCGACGTAATTCGACAGGGGCTGAATTTACGATAATTTATCGCCTCTCTTATCGAATTTTTATAATTCTCCTGTTTTTTATAATGGAGAATGTTTCACGCGATATATTTTCGACTGAAATGAGTTTTATTTGGCATGTAACATGCTACAGATTGCTTATGATTTGATAAGGTATAGATGTCGCTAGTGGACACGTAGATTTTACACTAATATATCACACTATGCCCAATGGTTTTACACGTTGAAATGTGAACAGTGCCCAGTGACCGCCTGAGCAGTGATGTGCAAACATTACAGTGCTTCGGTAGGAGGGCACTGTAGCCAGAGAAATAGTAATTTATAGTAGGGTTGAAGAGTTTTAACATCTTATGACTCTCAAGTAAGAAGCGTTGGCGCAGTGCACTGGGTAGCACTGTGCTAATTATGGGCAGCGTTATCTCTTACTATCAGGAGAGAGTTTTGCTCGTCTTCTTACTTCGTTGTATAAAAAGTATGTTATTCCATGATCTAATATGATTTTTAAAACTAACGCGAGCCTTATCCGTATTATTTTTATCTAAAAACAGTGACTAAGCTCATCATTATCATATACAGTCCTCCACATCCCACTGCTGGGCATAGCCCTCACTCATGTACCAAACCATACCACTCAACCTTGTTCTGTGCCAATCTGGTCCACGTGCGATCCGCCATTTTATCATTGACTAAGCTCACGGATGCAAAATTTGAAGCTAGAAGAGTCCCTGGCCCCCTGGATATGATGTTATTATCAGGATTTCACGCCCAGTCAGTTTTTTTAATAAAGTTAATATGTTAATGATATGTATTGCAAATTCAAGCAAAATCGTCTGAGGCAATTAGTGTTGATGTTTTTTGTTTTTTATATGTGTACCTAATAAACGACTAAAAAATAATATATTGAATTTTGACTCAGTATAAAATCAACCGATATGTGAACACTTGAGACAGAGCTCATTTATTCATCATCATCAGCCTACGTTCGTCCACTGCTGGACATAGGCCTCCCGAATGGCACGCCACCCAACTCGGTCCTCCGTCTTTCCCCTCTAACCGCTCCCAGCGACCCTCCGGATATCATCACCTCATCTCGCTCAAGGACGCCCTACATTACGTTTGCCGAGACGTGGTCTCCACTCTAGTACACGTCTACCCCATCGATTACCGGTTCTGTCGCAAATGTGACCAACCCATTGCCACTTCAGTTTGCTAATCCTATGGTTAATTTAGCCATCAGCATTTTGCTCACACTTTTGTCTTTTGGAAACTTATTTCAACCGTTCCTCTACATTATTTATTCTTTCTAACATGCCATGTTGTAAGTAAATATGACGGATAGGCGTATTATGAAACTGACGTTAACTGTTTGGCACATTGCGTTTTCAATGTTTGCAGAACTTGCACCTTTACTTGTAATTTATTCAATTGCCATTAAGGTGAGACTTCACTATTATATTTAATGATATTTTGTTTATTTTTATTTTTAAGTTTTTTTTATCAATTACTAGGGTTAAGCAATATGTCTGTAGAATTTCATTTGGGAGCGTGAAGGTTTACTTTTACAAGCTAGTTTCTACTTTTGACATCTTTTGAATTTGCCAATTTAAGCCAACATTTGCGTGAAGTAGGACTGGCCTATAAAACTTTCTAAGAACTTAAACAAATTTTAAACTTTTTCGGTCGATAGTTTTGTCAGTTTCTTACCAATTCGATGACATGTACAATGTACCTAATACATGCAAATACGCAGATTTTAATATCAGCAGCAAAGAAAAGTCACAAATAACTGACATAATGTAAAAGTATAGCAAAGAACCTTCTCAGAAATCGTGACCGTTTTAGGAAAGCTAAAAGAAATTCCTCATAATATCGTGACTTATTGGATTTCCATGGCAATTTGTGTGCTCCGTATTATTATGGGTGTGTTATGGCTAAAGAAATGAGGCAATTGCTTGTACAGTTTGTCATAAACTTGTGTAAACAACTCTTTGGAACATCTTAGCACCTCTTATGTGGGCATGTGAAGGGTATTATTGCTACAGAAAGAGAAATAAGTGTAGGAAACAATTCTGTATTACTATGGTTACGACTTTGTATAAGACTTTTGTATCTTCTTGTTGCTGAGTCGTATGGTAACTTATAGTAACTAAAATAAACCATGTTAGTTTTCAAAAATGGCGTTAAAACTGTTTTACTTATACATTTGTTTAAGATATAAAATATCTAAAAATGTGTACCTACCTAATTCAAAAGTTTTGTTTTCTAAATGTTAGATTAAAAACAAACATTTTGCCGCAACATTAATTGGGCACTTCTGGATAAGGTCTCTCGGAAATAATTATTGAGACGTTGCGTCCATTTAAGCATATAAAATATTTTAATAGAATATTAGCGAAATACGAAAGAAAATTAATTGAAAAATACAAGATGGCCAACTTCTCAATTGCAATTCGTATTTAGAAGAAGAATAAATTTAAATGATCATCAAATACTAATTCTTTTCTTTTCTTCCACAGTTCCAACATCAGACGTGCAAGGGGTGTTAGGGAAGAAGGCGTCACTACCCTGCGATATCCAGCCGCTCCACTCTGATGATGACGTGGTCATGGTGCTGTGGTTCAAGGAGTCTGATGGGGACCAGCCTTTGTATAGGTATGATATTTTATTACCTTTATAATATCAGTAGTTTTTAGTATCAGGGCGTGAGCGTTACTACCTTACACCATCTAGCATCTCCACTTCGGTGATTCAGTGATGACGCGGTCATAGTGCTGTGATTCAAATAATCTGATGGGGACCTGCCTTTGTATAGGTATTATATAACCTCACTTTCCTGATCTACTTAACACAAATTATGACTTTATAATATGTCCAGATCCTTTACGCATCATACGGAAATTTGATTGCATATATAATATGTCACTTGCTGTGTGAAATGTCCTGAAATATTTATTTATTATTTATATTATTAATATTTTTACCAAAAAAAATCTAATTCAAAGTTCTAAAGAGATAGAAGAGGCGACCGTGGAGTCACTGCAATAAGGTATCAGCGGAAGACCAGCGTAGGTTAAACCTAGCCTACATTAAGCTGAGCTGATACCCTTTTGTGTCAAACTATATTATATTAGTAGTTAAGTTGTAAGAGTGTTTTTAGTTTGGTCTGTTTTGGCGCAAATAATAGTTATTTGTTATACAAGAGTGCAAAGTTACTTTTTTACCGCGTGCTCAGTTTGTATGACCGAGCAAGCGAAGGATTCTAAAATTAAATCACGAGCGTAGCGAGTGATTTAATAATTAGAATCCTGAGCGTTAGCGAGGGAATCAAAAGAGCACAAGGTCAAAAATCTTTGCACTCGAGTGTGACACATAATTTTTCATCCCCCCTCAGCGAGGAAATAATTCAATGCTAAAAGTTTTTTTTTAAATTATTCTCACCATGGATGCGCACAGTGTTGCCAGTGCACTTTCTTCAAAAATAACCAGTATTCAATTTTAATTTACGTAGGTACGCTTACTTTAGAGTCCTTTTCACGAAAGAGGTCCCACGGAATTTAGCGGAACTAATTTTTTATTCTATTATTATTGACTTCATATTTTAAATCATTTTTATTTGTTACATAAAATAAATACCTTTTTGATTAAGAAATTAAATATGAGAAATTATGAGGCGTTAAAAAGTTAAAGGTATTTAAACTTTTAAAATGTGCAATAGTGGCGTCCCGCAAAAAGGTCTCCTTTCGTGAAAAGCACTCTACCTATTCGTTTTAGTGATTATTTTCTCATTTTCAGTTTATTACAGTGAGAAATCGTTAATAAAAAAGTTACTAAAAAGTAATACTTAGAAAAAATATTGCTACTAACTAGATAAAGTTATAAAAAATTGGCTTATTCTATTAACTCTGCTAAATTAACTCAACTATTATTTACTATTACAGTACTATATATTATAATTCATTAAAAACATTATTGCCTCGAAATGTAAATTATATCTTAACAACTAACGTAAATATAGTTCAAAAGAAACGTAATATGTTACAAAAGTCTTACTGGCAAGGCTGATGGTGCGCCCAAAGCAAATTAAAAAAAAAAGTTTACTAAAGAGGTTCTTACTCCGAGTTTTTAACAAATTTAAAAAAGTTGTACGCTTATTTCGGTACCATAGAGGTGGAAGTAAATAGGTTTAATTATGTTTTTGTCTCTAGAGGGTAAAGTAAATTTGAATTTCTCTAGAGGATAATATGGACCTTTCCAGTCAGATATCGAAGCGCAAAAATACACTTTCCGAGGTGGGGGGATGAAAAATATTTTCTTTCTTTCTTTCTTTCTTTCTTTAAAGAGAATAATTTATTACACACCCACAAAGCTGGAATAAACTCAAAACATTTAAACTACCATTTAGAGTCAATATGTTTAGAAGTATTTCCAATAAGTTCTAATACCAGTATGACCATTAATTTATAATATTATACATCGGAACTTGACTAGTGACCCAGTTACAAAAATAAATGTGCCACAGCATAAATTGGTAAGAAAGGCAACTCCAGCTGAGTATAAATGGGCACCATGAAGGGAACAAAGCTCGGAAATGCGATTGGAACGGTCACGCATGTAAGCTTTATATAACCTTATATAACCTACGGAATATTAGAATTAAGGCAGACAGCATCTGCCGAAAGTCTAAGTGAGGCCACGTGGTGGTAGCGTTAAGTTAAATAACCGCGATAGCCACCTACGAAAATCCAATTATTATTAAAAACTTTTACACAAAATGAGGAATGGAGAGAGTACTGAATGCTGATTGATCCTATTTTTTTTTTGGGCTTGGTTATCACACAAAAAATAATCTCGTAATTAGTCCAACGAAGCCCAAAAAAAATGTGATTTGTGTTTGTATGTTGTCGGGAGTAAAACCAAGACAGAAGTCAGTACCAAGTAATATATCAAGGTAATTTCTTTCATGTAGAAAATTGAGTCAGAAAACCTGTTAAAATATTTTTCCTACAAAATGTGTTGATTTACTTCATTATGATATCGGTATGCGGCGTCTACATTCAAAACAATATACGTAAACCTTTATATCTGATAAGGCGGTCGCTTGAACGTAAGTGTTTCTTTACACGAGGTTCCGCTAAACAGAGAAGAAAGGCGAGTTTAGGAGGCAGACGATAATGTGGTGGCATTTATTGCACCCCATTGATCGGTGTGAATGAAATCGATGGTGTTACTCTTAGGTTAGAGAAGTATTACAACATATCAGACTCTTAAACTGTTCTTTTAGCGCCTATGAATCAAAGCCGTTCTTTTGGTCAAGTGATTAGTGGAATTGGAATTATTTTGTTTAAAAAATAATTGTTAGGAAGTGTAACAGAAAATTTTAATGAATTAGGTTGAACCGTTTTCAGGTTATGCAATAATAATTTATAACACGTACAAAATCATTTAACTTAATTTAAACAAACGTTGAGGTAGTTTTAAATGACTTACCATACCACTGGTTCCACTGGTTATCTTACTAACATTATATAGGTACGTGAAAGTTTGTTAAAATGTATGGATGTCTGGATATTATTAAATGTTGGTTACTCTTTCACACCTAAACGAGTAGACCAATTGAGTTTGGTATAGAGCTAGCTTATACCCCAGAATAACATATAGACTACAGGATAGCGCGTAAAACTCATTTAGTTTTTTATCACAATTCCTTTGCATACCCATTACCCATGTTATGATATCTAATATTATATTTTCTTATAAATCTCGTATTTCCCTAGCTACGACATCCGCGGCCGCTCAGTCAACCAGCCCAAGCTGTGGTCTTCACCCACAGTGTTCGGCAACCGAGCATTCTTCCGCGGCAGTGCGACACCAGCTGTCCTGATGGTGGACAACGTGATGGCAGTCGATGCTGGCGTCTACAGGTGCAGGGTGGACTTCAAGAACTCGCCCACGAGGAACTTGAAAGTCAACTTCTCTGTTATCAGTAAGTACTAACTTGAATGAATGAATGATTTATTTTCAAAAAGGAGTTACATGCAATATTCCTTATAATTAATTACATTGTTACGGCTAAGTAAAAAGTTGAACAATTTAAGATAGCACTTGTCTAAAAATAAATCGCACTTTTTTTTTGGCAATGAAAAGACGAACAAATTAAGATTCAGACGTTAAGCGCAACAATAATTGCCCTTCTCACGTATCACCATGCAGTGCTTTGTACCTATAAGGTTGGTTAATTGGTTGGTTGTCTGGATATCTTCCAGACTCCTGCAAAGGAATTCTACCCCCGGTAAAATGGCCCGGTCTATGGTCGACGTTAACCCCTCACTATCAGAGGAGCCACCTGCTTCTATTTCGGTATCTAACATAAAAATAAAATAACCTCAAAGTTAGCTGGATTTATCCTTAAAAAACTACAAGCATCATTAAAAATATTTTCTGCAATAGACCTAAAATCGTGACTAAACGACACAGACCAACCCTTCAGATGTTGATTGGTCTCAAAGAACGCAAAATCGTCACAATTTAAAACACTAAGTAAATATAATTTTCTAGGTTCTACGAAACGTTGGCAAAGCTCTCTGCCATTATTTGCGTCGGTTCAAATTACGAACAACAAAGCAAGTCAGACCTTTTGTCGGCAAACCGTGTAAATGCAATAAATTCCTAGAGATGAAAAATGGCGCGTGTTTTAGGCTAGACTTTCTGCTCTGACTCACTTTACTCTCGTTTTAATATTCTTGACAACTATTGTGGATAACGCTTTGTGAAACTCTTCTTATTTAGGAATAATTGAGTTTATAGAACTACTGTGCTATTTTAATTCTGAAACGCTGTATACACTCTACTCTCACTCTATCTATTAAAATATGAGAGCATCGGTGGATTTTTGTTATGTCTATAAAATTATAAGAGCTAACTAATTTGAGTAGCTTTATGCTTTACGCTTGTTACCGTAAATCTATTCTATAAGTAAAATCTCATGGTTAAGCTTTAGGATACAGGTATAAATAAAATTGAGTGGTAATTATTACCTAATTTCTGGAAATAGGATATTGAATCGCGTGGAAGTTTTGGGATATACGGTTTTTATCGCATGGTAATTTTTGGACACAAGGTATTAAATTGCGTGGTAACTTAGACACATTACACCTCCAATAGAAGCTAGATATTTTAATCAATTTTTTTAATGATCTCTTAGTAACACTAAGTCGAAGACGTAATTAATTTTAGATGTGTATTAAAAATGTATTTAAAATGTATTTAAAAATGTATTTAAAATGTATTTTTTTGCAGTACCACCAAACCGTCCAACGATATACGACGGTCAGAGAAGAGACAGAACAAAGCTGGTAGAGCCTTACAACGAAGGCTCTGACGTCATGCTCATCTGCGAAGTTGATGGAGGTAAGGATATTTTTTACTGTAATTGTCAAGTACTAGTGTGTAATTGGTGCTATAATGTTAATCTTTTATAGCTTTAACATGACTAAAACCGTTTCATAGACTTGATGTAGGTACGTGCAATTATTACGAAATTACCGAAACAAATTATTGTAAACGCCAAAAACATGCGATGACAAAAAACTATTTTAGGAACTAAAAACTATTATTTTTATTGATTTTATTTACAGTGTTCTCAACGGTTACGTATCATAATACCTACGGTCGTTTCAACTACGGTCGATATAACTACGATCGATTCGCCTATGTTCATTTCACATATTGGACGACTCGCCTACAGTTCAACTCGCCTACGGTTGATTAAACTATGGTCATGTGAACTAATGGACGATTCGGCTAATATTCATTTCAGATATTGGTTAATTTAACTATGGACGACTCACCTACGGTTTATAAATTCTTTGTTACGCATATTTTTAGTACAGTATTCAGGGCAATCCGAAATCAGTTGATTAGGTTAGGTTTGATCAGTGACCACAATGCGCCAGATATGAGTGTTTTTCTTATTACTGAATGATTTATAGTGTGTCATGGCATCTTCAGGCATTTTGGCATCTTCTTTCATCTACTTCATTATGGCAAAGCGGCATAATAAGTTGTCTGCACACCTACAGATAGAAATCATTCAGGTATCCAAAACAACACGTATCTGGCGCTTCGCCGGCCGCTGCCGCGGCACGCTCGCTTCATTGTGGTCACTGTTCAAACCTAACCTAACCAACTGATTTCGGTTTGCCCTGAATACTGTACTATAAACAAGTATTTTTTAGCTGTCATACCTGACTAGCAGCCGGAAACATGATCTAAAAATAAAACGTGAATCGTCCGTTAGTTCAGTCAAAAATAGGCAAACCGTCCAATAGTTTAATCAACTATAGATAAATCGACCGTAGCTGAGTGAACCGTAGGCGAATCGTCCAATAGTGATTTCGAGCAATAGTTATTATGAACGTAGGCGAAACGTCCAATAGACATTTTGAACAGTAGGCGATTCGGCCGTAGTTGAAACGACCGTAGGTATTATGATACGTAACTGTTCTCAACTGCTGTAGTAGCTGTAGTATTGTTAGTTTGTTTTCTCAATAAAGGCATTTGCCATAAAAATAAAATATTTACAATATAATATTATGCACCTTTTATTAATAATTCAGGTCACTGTTATTGACACTATGTTGACTTGACATCATGTTAGACAGCTTAGACCCTGAAATATCACAAAGAGGTCACTTTCAGCGGTTAAAACTGCTGGGTTAAAAAGTTGTTTCGTATATTTATTTATTTCCAACACATGTAGGTAATTACATTGCACAGATCTTGTTGTGTAAAATTAGGTACTACTACATACCCTGATAGGGCACTTGTCGCTTGTGCGAGCATGCATTATACATAATACTATAGTCTGAATCTAGTAAAATAAAATGTATAGGTATAACAATAAAATAAATGCAATTAACACACATCACAAATCTAAGTTTAAATAATATCATATTAAAGAAAACAATACAATAACAATAAAAAGAAGTATTAAATATCCATGTACAAAAATAATATTACATTGCCTTTATTGATAACATAATAATATTATTATCATACATTACTACATAACCAATACAATTCTAATAGGCAACATGTTGTCACAGTCGATTCATCAACATGTCAAACAAAAGTACCAAATCATGTAAAGAAAATATTGATATCATTTTTCATTGTAATTCCTAGTTTTCCAAAAGAATACCGTTTGTCTGCGGAAAAACCATTAATCTCATTGACAAATTGACGTGTAGATAACCGACGTTTTGTCATAGGACTCTTTTTTAGTAGGCAATTGGATCTCATAAATTGTATCCTTTCAGATAGATTGGGCTTGGTGAATTGATTTTGATGTGGGGAAACTGTTTTGGGATAAATTATGACAAATTTTGTTTGTCATGACAAAGTAATTGATGGAGTTTGAAGCGGTGGTTTGGGGGTGGGTGGAGAAGAAAGACGGAGGACCGAGTTGAGTGGCGTGCCATGGGGGAGGCCTATGTCCAGCAGTGGACGAACATAGGCTGATGATGATGAAGCGGTGGTTGTTAAAGGGTTAAATTTGACTTTGCACTCTTGATGATCGACGTGTGGTAAAGATAAGCGTTTTTGAATTCAGGATTATCAAAACCGAATCTCAGCCCAGCATCAGTGACTATAATTATGTAATATGCGGTATTTCCACTTGCTATAATGGTGGTGGACTATGGCCGTGGAAACTAACTACCCACTGGACAAAATCGTGTTGGCGACACGTTTAAGTTACTCGACAGCGGTTAATATGACCGTGCTCAGGTACGATGTTCAGTGATGCTAGCTATTATTTTTTATTATTTAGAATAGGACTGCGTTTGACCACAGTCTCACCTGTTGGTAAGTGAAGACATGGTCGAAGCTGTTACACACAGGCCTAGCAAATACCTATTAACCCTTGACTGACTTATATTTATTTATCCTTATTTCTTGACCAACTATTAAAATATTATGTCATGAACTATGTCAAATTGCGGCTAGTCCTTAAGTCACACAAACTTTCCTACTCAAAGAAAACTAATATCGAACTCCAGAAATAGGCCTAGAATGTGCGCAGTTTCCTGTATCTGGACGACAAAACTAGTTGTGGATCTGTTAACTTTTTGGTACGTGGCTCATCCATTATAATATTATTATTTGTGTTAGGACATTTAACTTTTTTTCATAAGGTATAATATTATGTTTATTTAAGGTTTTTTTTTCTATTGTATCTTACGTATCTACTTTGATATTTAGCCCTTGCTAAGTTCCTGAAGATGCCTGAACTGATTTGAAATTTACTTTTTAGTTTCAAAAGTTTGCCAGCGTTCATTTAAATTTTATCAAAATCGGTCGAGCTGTTTTAAATGTCTTTTATTTTTTAAATTTCACTCCTTAGTATTTATTGGTAGTGATTTTTTTATTTTAAGTACCTACCCCAGATATAAAGATGTTTTTCTACAGGAGGTCATTCTGTGATCATAACAATACAATAATTTGTAAAATTCCTTTATTAGTTCAATTTTATTTATGTCATAACATTTACTGCTCTTCGCTTTACATTGCTAGTTTATAATATTTACGAGATCATCAAAAATAATGTACACAACATAATATCATGTAACCTTCTGCTCTCTTTTATTTTGTTATCGATATCACCTTCTGTTGGTAAAATATTTACATTTCATTTTGTATGTTGTCTTATTTCTAGCGTTGAGCGAGAATCATGAGCGATAATGATCGCTGAGCGATATTGTAGATATTTTTTAGTCTATAGTAGTTGTGTTTCTAAATATTATCTAATGCAATTTGGTGCATTTTAAAATTGTACGCTCTAACTCTTCACCTTAATATTCGTTTCTATTGCAAGCGACGAATAAATAATTCTTGAATATAAATACTAAAATACGAGTACGTGCTATTACTCTACTTGGATAATAATATGAATAATATTTGTTTAACTATTACCTATTATATTTGTTTAACTATTAAATAACTATTAACCCTCCCCTCCCTCCTACTTTTTAACCCCCGACGCAAAAACGACGGGGTGTTATAAGTTTGACGTGTCTGTCTGTCTGTCTGTCTGTGTGTGTGTCTGTCTGTGGCATCGTAGCTCCCAAACGGATGAACGGATTTTGATTTAGTTTTTTTTGTTTGAAAGTAGAATTAGTCGAGAGTGTTTTTAGCCATGTTTGGTGGAAATCGATCCAAGATGGCCGCCGCTACAAAATGGCGGATTACTTTTTTCTTCCACGACCCCATCGATATGGGTATCAAATGAAAGGGCTTAACGAGTAGAATACAGCCCACTATATAAAATTTAAAATCCAAGATGGCCGCCATCAAAAAAATTTGAATTACGTATTGCGTTGGGGGTTTTTTAAATTTTTAATTTAATTCACTTGTTCTGTGTAATCTTAGTTCTAAGCTTATATTATTGTATTTGTGTGTCCAATAAAGAGTTTTCTATTCTATTCTAAATTATTGGACTTTTTCGACCTAAGAAAGCTTACTTTAAAGAGTCATAACGACTTAAAGTAACTATTTAAATTAATTTTATTGACTTAAAATTTTCTTATCGATATTTTTTATTCCTTGAGCGAGACATCGCCAGCAATATGGCACCTCCCTAAAAAAAGGAATATTCGTTTATAATCATAAACATTCCCCCCAATTCCCGGCGTACACAGCCCACGCGTTCGTTTGTTCATCATTTACGCGTCTATTGTCCCAATGGTCAATTACGACAGTTTAGGATTCATGGACCGACGCGACCGTCAGAATGTTTTATTGTTTAACACTTGCGGTATCATTATTAAAGGCCTAGTCGTTGCGTCGGTGTGAAATTTTGAATTTTATCTACTCAATACATTTATTTGTAGAATTCACTTCTTATCTCTTATCGTTCTTGGTCATATTTTAGAGAATATGTTTTTAGTTGTTTTTTTTATTCGGTGAGCCTTTGACCACGATCTCGTCTCATCGTGAGCGACGATGCGACCGTAGATGGTAGCAGTCTAAACCTAGAAGGCGGGAGGCTAAAAGCATGCACCTATTTCCACTTTGAAACCCTTTTTTCATACAAAGGAGTAAAAAGACGAACAAAGAGCAAGACGAAATAACGCTGCCCACATAATTAGTACAGTATCTTCCAGACTTTCAGGATTTCACAAAAAGACCGGGGGTAGACTTCCTTTGTAAGAGGTCAACTAGGTGGGTACCCCAACAGTGCTAGTTATTCTACCGCCTGAGCAGTGATGTGCAAACATTGCGGTGCTTCGGTGGGATGGGAGGGCACTGCAGCTAGTAAAATTACTGGGCTGAAGAGTCTTAACATCTTATGACTCTCAAGTAAGAAGCATTGGCGCAGTGCACTGGGTAGCACTGTACTGATTATGGACAGCGTTATCTCTTACCATCAGGAGAGCGTCTTGCTCGTCTTCTTACTTCGTTGTATAAAAATAAAAAAAAAGATGTTAAATTCTGGGTGCGCTGAGCCAAAATGTATTTAAATGTTGACTACGATAGCCAACGATTGGCTTACAAAATACTTAACTAATAACTTTTTACTGAAACACAAAATACGACATACTACAAAAATACTAATATTCTTTATTGTTCGAATAAATTTTAAAATCGTTATTTTATACAGTTAACTGGAAATATTACAAAACAATAAAAAAATATATCTGAAGCTTGACCAAGAAAAAAATTCAAAAAGGCAATTTCATGAATTTGAAAATTTGTCACGTGTGAGCGAGGGAGTCATAAGCAAAGACGAAGCTCTTAACACTTTGCTACAGTATCATTATTAACTATAATTGACTTAACTGCTATTGTATTTCGGGATTGCTTTTATGGCTCGAAATTTGATATATTGGACTTTTTCTTGATCCTTTTATGGAGGTGGATTTTATTGAGTTTTTAATGGAATATGCAGTCGTTTAGCTTAATGCTTGCTTTGGTATTTTTATTTAGCTAAGTTCAATGAACATCTCTAGGTCTTTTAGATGTCTTTGAGCAATGATTTTCTTTTGATTTTTATATAGTCTAAACCGTTGAACTGATTGAATTGAAATGAGGAAAGTAGAATGATGAAATGAAGAAAACAAAGAAAGTGAACTATTAGGTTGCTGGACTAGATAGACTGTGGGACAAAGTGAAACTATAAGAGTTAATTATTATTACAATTATTTGCATACTAAAAAGCGGACTGTAGCGGACTTTTACATAATATTTTTTTATCTTTTGCATACCTACTTTCGCAATAAATGACTTTGAACTTTATAAAAAACTTAATTTTTAATTTATGGAAAATGGAAACTTAAAAATACAACTGATAAAGCCGGGGAGGGATTTATCCGGCCTTCTAGGTTAAGTCCAACATCTACGGCCGCATCGTCATTTCACATCACACGAAATCGTGATCAAAGCCTTACCTTTAATGATTAAATAACCTTTTTCAGGCTTCTCTATATATCCTCTTTATATAAAAATCTTTGTTCCAGGAAAACCTCGTCCCCGAGTGACATGGTACCTCGAAAACGCCATGATAGACGACTCGTTCGAGGAGCGAGCTGATGGCATCTCCTTCAACTCCTTGACCTTCCCCAACGTGGGCCGACAGCATCTGAACGCGAGGCTGGTCTGCCAAGCGTCCAATACCAACCTGGCGCCCGCTGAGACTAAAGTCCTCATTTTGGATATTAATTGTGAGTTGAAATGTCTTTCTACTAGTAAAAAAATATTTAAAAAGTCATAAATACAAATAATGAACCTTGAAGAAAAACAAAAATCAACATACCTGGAAACTTCTGGATTTAAATGATGACTCTCAAAAAAAAACAAAGTAACCAAGACAAATGATCATTTTTCAAAAAATAGTCCCTGGGAGTTTCTTTTCCGTTCTTCTCAAAGAGGTCCTTTCCCAATGGGCATTATTTATCATGGCTTCTTAAAACCAGTCGCCCGCTGAGACTAATAGTCCTAATTTTTGAAACATCTGTATGAATAATTTAAAGAGAAATAAGAGTTAAATAAACTTAAAATAGCCATGAATAAAATTTAACCTTGAAGAAAAACCAAAAATAAATATAGAAGAATATGCCTAGCAACTTTTGGATGATAAACCAATTGGTGCCTCTTAAATAAAACATTGTAAGCACATATCATCATACATACAAAACAATCCATGTGACCTACTTTTCTAACGACTTTACTAACCTTAGTCTAAACATAAATTGGCTCAAAAATAGGGTAAAATAAAAGATAGACACCCTCTACTCTTCCCAAGTTTGATTGTTATATAAATTCAAGTACCGAGAGTGTTGGAAATAAATCACCCACTTTATCATATTTCATAGAAATATTAGCTAAAATTCCTTCTTTATCCAAACATCACAGATTTTTATTATTTTTCTATCCTCAGCCAAAAAAAAACAAAACACTAACACCCACTTAATCCACAGTGAAACCGATAACAGTAAACATACTCACGAAAGAGAAGCAAGTATCGGCGGACAAAAGGTACGAGGTGGAATGCAAGACCACGGGCTCGCGGCCGGAGGCGTACGTCACTTGGTGGAAGAACAATAGGCAGCTGAAGCGAATGGCAAAAAACGTAAGTTCCATACGTAGTGTTAGTGTACACAGAAGGATATGTTCTGTTATTGTTGTTGGCATCTGTTTTTCCTATTTCAAGTCATCGACATACGAGCTGCTTCAATAAGTGGTTTGATGTTCAGTGAAGTGGAGGGATTTTTCTCGCATTCTAAGTTTAGTTTGCATCTGTGACTGCATCATCACTTATTACCAGGTGAAATCATGGTCGTTTGCAAATCAAAACTCGGTTTTTGATTATATTTTAATTAAAATATAATCACACAAAAAACACACACAACACACATAATATCATTGATACACCGTTAGTTTTAATTGTTTTATTTGTAAAATTTATATTAAATATGTGATAATAAAGAGTTTCTTATCTTATCTTATCATATTATGTCTCATAAATTGATGATACATCATATAAAATTTAAGGCTTAAATATTATCTATGCCCAAATAATCTTCTCCAAAATAGTGTCCTCCAGATCACGATCGTATATAAGAATATCTTAATGCTTCCTTCGATAAATAATTTCATTAAGTCGTTAAAAAATTAAAAGTCAAAAAATGGTTGCACAATCTTTGTTGGTCGCTTTTTATTTTTATCTTTCCTTATATTTTTACAATTGTTGTTTAGTTTAACGAGTATCATTAGTAGTTTGTACATTCCCTACTGCCACATTCTCTGTGGTTACAGTCCCCTCGTTTTCACAGACTTTTGTCCCATTCACTGTGGCCCATTGTCCTTTAATTAATAGATTCTTTTCAGTGTTTTTTTTTTTCGAGTTTATCATTGTTATGGTCATTGGAATTGCGTTTCTTTTGTTGTAATTGTATTTTTGTTTGGTGGTGACTCTTTGTTTGAAGAATAAGGTGCAATTAAACACTCAAAGATTGTATCTTTAGTAATAATGTTGTTTTGGGTTTCGACTTTTGTGGTCTCTTGCTGGGGAATGTTTTTTAAAGGGAAAACCACAGACTGTTATCATTATTAAGAAGGAAGACATTGCGCCATGACAAGATCCAAAAGAAGCAAATTTCTTGTTGAATATTTACACGGGCACTATTATAATAATTTATTAATATAGCTCGAGGCACTTAGAGACATTACATATTTTTTTATATTTTAATTTTAAAAAGTTTTTTTATATAATTATATAACTCTAGATCGGAGTTTGGCGCCTCTGTACATTTGTCATTTAAACTTGATTTGCCGTTTATAATTCAAACAATACGCCATATGAGCAAATAATACATTTGAATTGAAGCCTAGGACACATAACACATTGAGTCTCATTTTTTGCGGTAAAACCTCAAGTCTACTTTATGTCAGCGAAGAGCTTTTGTAACGTAGTGGGTAAAATAGTAGGGTTGTCAAGATAATGTCTATTCGCGCTGCACTGGGCTCGGAAATGCAAAGATAACTCGGAAAATAGATGCTCTGATTATTTCCACAATCATTCTCCTTGCTTTGTGTTATGTTGCTAATTCTGAAATTAGACTAGGTTTGTCTTTTATTAAGTGAGCCTTATGGTGTAACTCGTTACTTTAAAGTTTTTATACCATAATAAACGAAATCTTCAATCAATAAGCAAAATCTGGGTGAATATAATAAATATCTAGTTTCAAGTTTTGTTATAGGTTAGCCTTTGACCACAGTCTCACGTGATGTTAAGTGATGATGCGGAAATAGATGGTAGTGGACTAAACCTAGAAGGCGGGATAAAATTAGGCCTTGCGGCCTAACACCCGTCTTAAAAAGATTTTAACCAAAAGCCACGAATACCATATTTTGGGCTTATTTTTCTATTGTTAGTTTTTGTATAGTTTAGATAGAGCTGTAAGTTGATGGTATTCTTAAAATTAAATAAATAAATAAATAGAAGAAAGTTACATCACAAAGAACGAAGCGGCCGTGGATACTGTCAGACTAAATTAAAATTCTGGATTAATCCCTAGCTTCACGGACCGTTTGTGCCCCATCCTTTCCCAAAGTTAAAATCTCTATTGTTACCACAGTTTTCCGAAAACAACGAGACCCTCAGCGTACTGACGCTGGTCCCGAGCATGGAAGATGACGGCAAGTACCTCACCTGCCGCGCCGAAAACAAGCATATACAGGACTCTGCCATCGAAGACAAGTGGAGGCTCAATGTACACTGTAAGTATCCATAAAAGCAATTGTAGCGTCCGTGGCCAGTAGTGGTCATATGCTTTTAATCCGGAGTTCAACCTTAACTAGGGCAAGTCGTTTCTATGCGACTCTACTATTACTATTCTAATTTTTAGTGAGGCACTTAAGTATTGTATGATGTGTTTTTATGCTTGGCATAAATGGTCATTTATTTATTTAAATGTCAGTGTGTAGCAAAAAGTTTGCCTGGACGCTACCGTGTTTCGGAAGGCACGTAAAACTGTGGGTCCCGACTGTTTCCTATAAGATATGTTTGATCATGTTGCAGGCCCTGTAGTAATCTCGGGGACCTGAAACTGCAACATATAGGTTGGCCACACAACCTATAAATTGTGGTTTGACTCGTATTAAAACTTATTAACACTGTATATAAATTTGCCAGTAATAATAACCGTCAAAGTTAACACGACACTCGCTCGAGTCACCTAATAGGACAACATATCAATTTGACAGCCTGTCTGTCCGTTTCACTCATTTAAAAGTTTAGTTTGACTTGTTTTGTCTGCGCAATTTTGATTTAATCTTTTGTTAATGTTAGCAATACTTTTTAAATTTAAAACAATTGAATGATTTATCGACCGAGCGAAGCGAGGTCTTAGAGTCGAAAGCCGCGAAATGCCTGCGTTTGGACCAGTTTAACGCTTGACCTCTGGTGCTTAAGTTTGGTTGACGTTTACTTGAAAACGGTTAATCCAAATTAAATGAAATTTTACACACAAGTTAAGAAGGTTAATTGGATAATTGTAGTGAAAAAATTAGCTAAATAGGTTACAGGGTTGCAGAGATATAGGTGACTTAAAGTCTTTACGATAGGTCTGACGATTATTTCAAAACTGGAGCGCTGATAATTTTTTTTCTAACATATACACATTTTTTATAAGCGACACAAATATATTAGCCAAAGTGTATGTTTGTATGTATGTTTGTTACGCGATAACTGGAAAACCAATGATCCAATCTGCATGAAACTTTGCAAACGCGTAATATAAATCCATAGAATTTTTAAGTTCGAACATGAGCCAAATCGGTCGAAGGGTTCAAGAGTTAAAGAGATTGCTTTATTACAATGAAACCGATGATCCAGTCTTGATAAAACTTTTTAAACAGGTAGTACAAACTAAAAGAATTCTCACGTCCAAAAATGAGCCAAATCGGTGCAAGGGTTGTAGAGTTATAGAGAATACAAAATTACAATGTTTATCGATTGTAATATTATGAGAACTGCTGCAGGGATATTCAGTTATCCGTCAGGCAACCGAACCAAAGACCGAATTGTCAAAAATCGATACGACGTAATACGTCATTTCATACATTTTTGATAATTCGGTCCTAGGTTCAGTTCCCTAACGGATAATTGAATAGCCATGTTGACTTACTCAAAATATTATTTAAATGATCGTGCACCCGCACGATATTATGTTCAAATTTATTAATCAAACTTAAACCCATTTTTTTATTCAAATAGTAGTCCAGTCAATGAGTGCCCAAAAGAGGCATGTGGATCGAAAAGTCGAAAGCAGAAAAACTAACTTAAGAACTTTGTTTGGACTATTCAGGAGATAAACATACTAAAAGTCCCTACCCCTCCGAGATGAGCCCGAGGGGTGAGGGGGCCCAAGAAGGTCCCATTTTTAGGTTTTTTGCCTAAATGTCAAAAACTGGGCGTTGTACGATATTTTGTTGTACTACATTATAAAATAAAATTTCCTACAACTTTGGCTTTAACATTTTTTATCTATATCCAATCGTTGTCCAGCTATGAGCTTCCAAACATGGTCTATTTTTAAGACGCTGAAATGTGAAATAGTTTTCCATACAAAGTCGGTAAAAAAATCTTGCAAGTAATATTTGACCAACTTCTGGTTGTCGTACAATAATGAAACTATGCAAATGTCTAGAATATGATGACAGTTCAATAATTTGGTACCACTGAGCTGATCTGATGATGGAGCCAGGAGGTGTTTACTGAAACTCTTCAATGGCTATTAGTAAACCCGTCGAGTTTGGGCACATTACACTCGAATTGACATAAGCAAAAAACCTAAAAGTGGAACCTTCTTCGGCCTCCCCCCCCCTCGGGCTCACCTCGGAGGGGTGGGGACTATAATAAATAAATAGAGAATAGTCCAATTAAATTTTACAATAATTTAGATCTAAGTATTTTAAGACTCTACTGCTCGTTCGAAAAGCATTTCTATGAGAAGAACGAGCAAGAAACTTATTAGGATTGTTATTTATGTGTTTATCACATATCATTATGACCTTAAAACCATCATTCACTCTAACATCTGCAAACATCCCTGACGCTCTGTAGTATCGAAACAGCGCCAAAAGCATCCTGAAAGCATTGTTGTACTGGATCCGTTAATTGTAAAGTTCTTCAAAAAAAAATTATTAATATTAGGCCTACGTTTGATCACATCCCACCTGATGGAAAGTGCAAATGTGATCGACGAGCTGCACGTATAAAAAGTCTGTTAATGCCTTGAACAAGGACACTTTGTATTTCTCAGTAGCTGTAGATACATCTTGAAAACCTGCGAGCCTAGATGTTACGCGTGACAGTCATAGCTCTGCGTTCTCGCTCCAAGTCTTAGTCATCATCGGCTGCTACGACAAAAATGTTATAGAATTAGCTACAATATCAATATTATAATAACTGTTGTAAATTTGCTGTATAACACAAGTAAAGCTAGATATTTTTTTCCAATTTCAATTCTTCTTATGTCCACTACATCGGCAACTTCTTCGTAAACAAGTGCTACAAACTATGAAGATTTTGTGAGAATTTTTGTAAAAATTATAGTAATATTTATAATACACATAACCTTTCATATTTTATTATTATTGAAATTTTGATCACAACAATAAAATAGTCACAGAGAGAAAGATTTTTTAATGTATATCCGTTACGTATTTTCCTTTCCTTTTACGAATATTATAGGTTAAAGTTTCCATACATTTATATTTCGTAGATACTTATAACTTTTACCCATTTATATATACCTATTTTGAGGGAAATTGGGTCTACGAGGTCCCAGTTCGCGGCGAACTACTAGTTTACGATTAAATTTATATAGGAACGTCAAAATGCGGGTATGGCATTATAGTGGCATAGTTACTAACAAATCTCAAAAAAACGTATGTAAGTTTGATCTTCTATTTCTTTAAAACATCGGACATCGGAATTTAATTCAACTTGCACTGTGCCAGTTTCATTAGTAGTTTTTAGGATATGAATTATTTAAATAAATAAAATGTGAACGTGTGTCGACTGAATGAGTTCGCAGGCCTTGTTCTCGTTTTCAAGCTCCTTTAACAGTCGGTATAATATTTTTTTTTTAGTTTATTCTTAATAGATTATGTACGATGTAGTTGTGTGTGTGTGTTTGAGTGGATACTAAAATTTTTATGTTCTTGTACAAACCCAAAAAAATAATACACATTTTTTTCATAGATGTACCCATAGTGGATCTGAAGATGGGGTCCAATCTCAACCCAGATGAGATCAAGGAGGGTGATGACGTTTACTTCGAGTGCACTGTCAAAGCAAACCCGAAGACGCATCGACTGCTTTGGTTTCATGATGTAAGTATTTATTATGGCTGTATGATGAATGATATATTATGTACAGATAAATGAATTGTATTATTCACCGGGGGTAGACTTCCTTTGCAGGAGGTCGACTAGGTGGGTACCCCAACAGTGCCAGTTATTCTACCGCCTGAGCAGTGATGTGCAAGCATTACTGTGCTTCGGTAGAAGGGCACTGCTGTAGCTAGTGAAATTACTGGGCTGAGGAGTCTTAACATCTTATGACTCTCAAGTAAGAAGCGTTAGCGCAGTGCACCCAGAATTGTACCTTTGTAAAATACTGAGTAGCACTTTACTAATAATGGGCAGCGTTATCTCTTACCATTAGGAGAGCGTCTTGCTCGTTTTCTTACTTTGTTGTACAAAAAAAAAAAAACATTTTATCTAAGTACTGATCAGGGTAAAGTCACAAAAAACTAGACTGTCTTAGACAGTCAAGCACAGACATTGGGTAGACGTTTCTTGCTGTCAAGTCAAACTGTCATCCCATACATTGTACTTCTGTGAATGTATAGGATGACAGTTTGACTTGACAGCAAGAAAAACAACGCAATGTCTGTGCTTGGATTTGGCTTGGAAATGCCCATAATCAGCAATGGCCACCAAAATAGGGCTGATCTCAGTATCCATCGAAGAGCATCTTCATTATCAGCCAACGTTCGTTTACTGCTAAACATAGGCCTCCCCCATGGCACGCCAGTCAAGTCAGATATTTTCCTCCTCCATCCACGCTAATAGTATTTTATCTAAGCAAATCCTCTATTCTTTAGAACACGGAGATCTACCACAACGAAGCGCTGGGCATCATCCTCAGCGCACAGAGCCTGGTGCTGCAGAGCGTCACGCGAGCTGCTGCTGGAGACTACACCTGCATGGCTGCCAACAGCGAAGGGAAAGGGACGAGCAACCCTGTCACTTTGTTGGTTCGATGTAAGTAGGATAATTTCCATGATCATCTAGGAAAAACCAGGAGGAAATAGGTCAAGAAGAGAAGAATAAGAAGAGTAAGGAGAAGGGGACAAGCAACTATGTCACTTTGTTGGTGCGATGTAAGTAGAATAACTTCCATAGATTGCTAAACCAGGGGAAAATTATAATTGATCTTAAAAAGAAGAATAAGGGAAAATAGAAGAGTGAGGGGGGATGGGGACGAGCAACCCTGCCACTTTGTTGGTGCGGTCGTAAGTAGGATAATTTCCATAGTCGGCTAGGGGAAATCAGGAGAAAATAGGTCAACACGAGAAGAATAGAGACATAGTTTTTGTAGTTTAGAAGTTTTTTGCAGCAGAAGCTGATGATGATGACCTTATCAACTTCTTGGTCTAAAGGTTTTGGATAAAACTAGTAAGACATGCCTATAAAATAGGCTAGTTAGCTTAGCTATGCTAAGTGCTTGAAGTCTGATCTGATCAATCACTTTTTTTTATTGCACTGAGTATGTAATATGAAGAGCTTTAAGGTTTAACTGGACCAAAGATTCATCTGGCTAGATAATAATATATTATACGTGAACATAAAATGTAGCTCTGACTAACATTGAATATTAAAGGAAATTATCTAAGACCTTAAAAATATCGTAGCAAAAGATTGCAGTTCGAAATTTTACAACGTCAAAGTCTAAAATGTTTGTTATCAAAAATGTTAAAATGCTTTCAACGATTTTCCCATCAAAAACCAACCCCCAGCAGCGAAAAACTTTCCCAACGGCACAAAAGCTGTAGTTTAAAGAACATTATCTATTTAACAACATTTTAGTTGGTAAACGAGTTGGCAACTTAAATTAATTACGGCAAACAAAACTGGGCGTCCCAGAAGCGCAGGCTATCCAAACTTACTTAGAGGCTCAACTTAGATCCACTGGACCCTTTCACGTTCATATCACAGGTTATTGAGATTGAAACAGATACCACGCACCGGGAATAAAAATAGATAAAATAAAAATAGACAAAATTGTAGTATAAAAATCCAAATATACAAAAAAATAAACAAAATTAAACCATAATAATATGCTAATTTGATGATGACATTTCGTTGCCATCGCAAGAAAGTCTTAGTTTTGATTCGCTTATGATAAAGATTCGAAGCACAAAAGATATGAAAACTATGCACAGCTGTGAAATGATAAAAAATGGCGATGAATATTTAAAATTTCTGAGTTTTGTAGATAAGATTCTTTTATATCTTTAATCAATACTTTACACATAGGTTAAGGAATAAAAACGAGGAGAGTACGTAATCTTATAAGTTACCTGTGCCATACGATCGGATCGAGATAACGTATTCTTTTACTATCTGTACTGCGTCAGTTTTGCCTTTAAAGCGGCTACGCTGCCTTAATAACATTAGTTTGTGGTTCACACGCTCAGTGTCCGGGACGATTTCATGTAAACGGGACAAAATGGGAGCGTTTAGAGTTTAGTTTATCCAAGCGGGTGTTGAAATGTTTGCTTCTATTGTTTTATAGTTTTAATTTGTTAATTTATTTATTTTTGTTCCTAAATAGTGTTCAGAAGTGTTCCTTAGAAAGTGTTAAGATAACCTGTTCAGTGTTATGTTTAATATTTTTTAAGCATTAATAAATGCTAAAAACAAACAAACCATAATATTTTAATAATAACTAGGTACATACATATATAATTAATCTATTCCGATCATAATTTAGTAATTATAATATTTTTATTCTTACCTGCTTAGTACTATAAATACAGAAATAAGTTTTTATAAAGTTTCGTTTAATAAATCTCCTAACGTAATAAATTTTAATGACAGTTTGTTTCAAGTTTGATCTTTCAAAACATTTCACACGAGTATTATGTGAGTGCAGCGATGAATGCACACGGTACTGCTCCCAGGACAATAGCTAGACGTCTTAGGTCTTAACAGCGTCTATTTTAGTACTATCATATTGCAGACTGTCCAGGGAGTTTCAGTGTTTTGAATATTATCTCTGAGAATTTAGTGTACGTATATTTGAGAGGTGATTTTAGGAAAACTTGCTTGTCCATAATTTATATTGTAAAATTATTTTTACATGTCTAATAGGCGAAGTACATTGTTACTAAAATATAATTTAAGATTACAATTACTGTATTTACGTGTATTTGGAATGAGAGATTTCGAATTTGTTTTTTTATTATTAAAAATTGCGAAAGTATGTATGAATGGTATTCTTCTTTTTCTAAACGGGGAAACTTATTAGGTGTATAATTTATATTATTATAATTGGTAGCTTTAAAATAACTCTATTTGATGAATTAAACAGCCAATAATTGGAACACGTTTTGATATCAAATGTATTTAATCGTTAATTTTGTTGTTCAATAAAATCTAATCTATCTAAAACGTTGGGCACAAAACGTTACTCACTTTTATTAATATGCTTAATACTTAAGTTCTCGTATTTACTTAAGTTACTTAAGTTTTATCTATTTGGTAGATATACTACAGTTTAGTGTGCCATCATGATGGAACCAAAAATCCATGTCACGCCCTAGTTTACACCTTTCACAAAACTATGTACGTTACCATATTTCGCAGTTCCCAACAAAATATCCAACTTCAAAGCACAGTTGTATGCAGTTTTTGAAGTTTTTGATGGCACAAATGTGCAATGTTTTGAATAACGCCGCCGAGAGAAATGCAATGAGCGGAGTGAGCGGAGCTTCAAGTTATTACTGCAGACATACAAGACAGACACCGCGCTTTAAAGAAAAAATGATATATTAATTCTGAAGAATACAGACAGATTCTGAACAGGTTAAACCTGTTTTTTTACTTTAATAGGTTTTTTACTTTAATAGGTCGTACGTCTAATTTTCATACAAGCAGTTAAACGACCTCTAAACGAGGGATCAGATCTCGTATTGAGAAACCCTCCCATATTGTAGCCATGTTTTTAACTTTTATCTCTATTAGGTATAATGTTAACAACACAAAAAGAGATAGACATGACGAATCTATAAAGGTTTTTTTTGCTTTTTGGCTATGGAACCCTAAAAGCCATGAAGTTAGTTCATCAAAACGTTTTTAAACGAAATGGTATACATAAAGTTATTTTCTATTTATTGGTGGTTCAATAGATAATAAAAAAAAGTGTGTGCGTGTAACCTTTACGCGCGATTGAAGTAAAACTTCAATTTAATATCCCGTGAACATTCACGAATTTTACTCGACACTGGCAAAATGCACATGTTGCCATATTATTAAAAAAAAAAAAGAAATTAGACAGACCATAGTATATGACATATACTTACAACCAATCAGAATTATTATTTTTAAATGGCGGAAACTACACAGACTATAGTAAGCGTTACTTCCGTCAGAAAAAAAAAAGTAAGCGTTACTTCCGTCAGAAAAAAAATCTGAGTTACTCCCTAGTCGCGCCTAAAGAAGTTTTACTTCAAAAATATTATTTCTTCATTTATTAATTTTATCTAACTATTGAATTTGGCTTCATAATATCTGATTTGATGTCGTAGTATCTGGCTGTATTACAAAGTCCGAGCAATGAGGACGAGTGCTTGGTTTTACAGCTGTCTAGGAAGTGTGAATTTGCACTTGTATTCGGTTTATTATCTAGTTACTGTCACTTGCTTGTGTAATATTCTCTGTTTCATATGATTTGTTTGTTAAACTTTCATGCTTTGCGAGGAATTTAATTAATTTCTTGTGATTGTCGTGTCTAAAAATAAATACCAAGATGATGAGTTTTCAGTATTTTACCCATATAACAGCAACAATATTAAAGAAACTTTTTTAATCCTTTGTGGCGACTAACTTTATGAATGAGTTTGTACCAATAATTTTAATTATTATCATCTAAGGCATTTATAGTATAAATAGAAAAAAATATGTGTACAGTTCCTGCTTATATTTTAAGGATGAAAGTTTATATTATTATTATATTTGTTAGTGTGAATGTACATATTATGTTGCTCTTTCATGCAACCTCTGAACTGATTTAAAAGACACATCTAGCATTGCAGACGACTAAAGGCGACAGTAACAGCTCACCATCAGTCGTGCCGTCTGCTTGCAAATAAGTGTCTAACATAGCATGTGAATTAAATAAAAAAATTAAAACCTCCTACGTAAAAAAAATAAATTAATTCACCATTTTATGGTCGCGGTCATCTTGGATTTTAAAATTTATCATAATGCGTTGTATTCTACTAGTTAAGTCCTTTCATTTAAATCCCATATTGACGGGGTCGTGGAGAAAAAAAGACAGACACAGACAGACAGACACGTCAAACGTATAGCACCCCGTCGTTTTTGCGTCGGGCGTTTAAAAAAAGATAAAAAATTTAAATGCTATATCCTCAGCGTGCATCAAAAATCAGCGAGACACATACAAAAAATATGACCAACACCTTTTATCTCAGTGACGTATCACACTTTTCACCAACTTCATGCCCAAACATGGCAAATGTTCCAAGTTGATTTTCCCCTCGGTGATAAATCCTTAGTGGATTTATCGGCCGGTGTCAGGACTCGAACCTCACAAATCAAACCCGCGACCCGTGAAGGTTGCCACTGCTCCAGCTATTCTTTATGGTGAACACGATGATGGCATTTGTTATGGGGATGGATTTGTATGTCACTTTTAGGGAGAGTAAAGTTGTTGATGGAATGCGTGTTATTTTGTTTTAATGGCTCTCGAAGTTTCGGTGTGATTTTCTGTTGCTATCTGGAAGTCAATATTTTTTATTCATTTTAGGTAAGCCTTTGACCACGATCTCGCGTGATATTAAGCGACAATGCGGCCTTAGATGGCAGCAAACTATACCTAGAAGGCGGGATAAATCCCTCCCTGAACATCATGCCGGAACACGGTCACATTAACCGCTTAGCGGACACGGTTTTGTCCAGTGGGTGGTAACTAGCCACGGCCGAAGCCTACCACCAGTATGAAACTAGTATAAATCTTTGTATTGCAATGAATCACTTTTCTCGATACAAGAACCTGAAGATAACGCACGACTGCGGCATGAGTGAATAGGTACCTTTCTAGTTTCTAGGCATCCTACGTGATTCATTGTCGTCCGCATCTGCACTTTTTATCAGGTGGGTTGAGGTCAAACGTAGGTCTATTTAGTAAAAGAAAACTTCTAAGTAGAACGTGCGTAAGTAAAACTTAGAAGATTAGCGCGCATTAAATATTTACCGGGGGTAGACTTCCTTTGCAGGAGGTCGACAAGGTGGATACCCCAACAGTGCTAGTTATTCTACCGCCTGAGCAGTGATGTGCAAACATTGCTGTGCTTCGGTAGGATGGCACTGTAATAGTAGCTAGTAAAATTACCGGGCTGAAGAGTCTTAACATCTTATGACTCTGAAGTAAGAAGCGTTGGCGCAGTTCACCCAGAATTTGACCTTTGTAAAATACTGGGTAGCACTTTACTAATTATGGGCAGCGTTATCTCTTACCATCAGGAGAGTGTCTTGGTCGTCTTCTTACTTTGTTGTATAAAAAAATATGGAATAATTAATAATGTTTTTTTATCTTTTGCTCATAGATGCCCCAGTATGTGCTGAGCGTCGTGACGGCGAATTATTCGGAGCTCTCAAACACGAGACAGTGTCTCTCCACTGCTCTGTAGATGCCAACCCAGCGCTAGTCTCCTTCCACTGGACCTTCAACAACTCGGGGGAACAGACTGAAATACCACCTCGGTAACTATCTAATATTATGCAGTAATTTTACTAATATTATACACGTGAAAGTTTGGAAGAATGTATGGATGTCTGGATGTATGTTTGTTTCTCTTTCATGCCTAAATGGGTAAACCGATTGAACTGAAATTAGGTATAGAGATAGCTTAGACCCTGGAAAAAACACATAGGCAGTGGGTAAAACTACTGGGTGCTGCTAGTACATGATAATTAGGTCTATTTTTTTGGCTTTTGTCAAGATTTTTTTCCTGTGTGTCTTCTTTCTCCAATTAGCTTATTCTTATTCTTAGTAGCATCTGTACCTACTTAGATTATTATCATTATTTGAAAAGTTTTTCGTATTTAATTAGTCAGTTGCTAAAAATGTTTCCCTTTTGACAGTTAAATTCTGTAAGGACCACTAATAAGCTACCACAATGCTGCAGACATTGCTGGACAAAGACAGGACTAAAAACGTTGCAATAAAGCGATTCTTTGTTAAATCATCAAGAACATGTTTTGCCTTTCCAAGTTTGAAGAGGTCATAGGTATTTTTATTAACTATTCCATCATCCGCAGGTTATACAGCAGCCACGGCCACACATCAACCCTAAACTACACTCCGACAACAGACATGGAGTACGGAACCCTCGCTTGTTATGGCGAGAACACAGTGGGACAGCAGAAAGTTCCTTGCCTCTTCCAGTTGGTCGCTGCTGGTAAGAACCTTATGATGAGCCGAACATTTTGTTCGTTCATATTTTAATAGAACAGATTTTTGCAATGGTATTGTGGGTTACAAGTGTGTACCTAAGATTATGTGTTGTTTGAAGCACCCATTCTTCAATCTTCAAATAACAAATTCACAAAACACTGTTGACTGAATTATATAGCTAGTTTTCCTTTTATTCTTTCTGTCTTTTTTCTAACTTTTATTCACGATCTTTATTCCTTCAGCATTGAAATGATGACTGTCCTGCACAATAAATGTCCAAAGGTACAGCTAAATGTAATAATTCTATGTATTATTGGTAACTCGGTAAATAACTAAAACAAAAAGCTTTATTAAATCGTAAATTGGACTAAATAAAACCCTGTTTCGACTAAAACGACCTGATTGAATGAACAGTTATTCTTCTAAATCTCTAAGCCATTTGTATTCAGAGAATATAATACATAAAAGCTTCCTAAGCTCCATAAGCTTCCTTTTAATGCAATATTTTCCATCCAGGTCGTCCCTTCCACCTGCAGAACTGCTCTGTAGCGAACCAGAGCATCGACTCCTTGTACGTGGAATGTGTGGAGAACTTCGACGGTGGCCTTCCCCAGACCTTCCTCATGGAACTGCTCGAACTGCCTTCTTTGATCGTAAGTAAATCAACCGACGGTCACCCGGAGGTCTACGTCGTAAAACCTATCTGTCAGTGGTTTGGGCTGTGCGTTGATAGATCAGTCAGTCAGTCAATCAGTCACTCTTTCCATTTATATATTTAGAAGACTATTATAAGTCAATCGTTACATTTTACCACATAATTTGTATCTAAAATCTATATCTACAAAGGTATACGGCTTAGCTTTAAGTTATAATATTTTCTCAGGACGACACTCTGGTTTTTTAATTAATCTTAATAAAAACCAATGAGCTTAATTAATAATAATCTAATGATGTTGTTTATACCAGACATTTTTTAACCAGGAATTTGGCGCACTAAATGTAGCCTATGTGTGTGGAATTAGCGTAACTAAGCGGAAATCCGTGATAATTGTTAATTTAATATTATTTAGCTACTTTCACAGAAAATATCAATATTGTCAGTTCAGCACAAATCTGTGTGAGTTGCTTAGAAATTTAAATATGAATATTTGCTGTAATAAAAACATAGTAAATGTTATTATTATACATGTTAAATCTAACCACTACTAAAATTAACTATAATACCTAAAGCTCCATCATCAAAGCTTCATAGTAGCAGGTAATCAATATTGCAATATACTGCAACTTTGAAGTGTAATGAAACATTATTACGGTTCTGCAAACTTCACGCGAACTCATTAATTTCATGCGATGGTAGTCTGCCATCAAAATTGTACTGAAATTTTATGGCCTAGTTATGGTTCACTAATACTACTTATGGTGGTGGACTTTCATGCGTATATGGAAACCCTTCCTCTATTCAGCGCCAGTATGGATCTGGGATGCGGGAGCTTTTAAACGACAAAACATGCAGTTTGAGAGTTTAAATGCTACCCTACTTTTAGTTCTGACATGCGGGAGGGTTTACGTACGCAATATTACCATTATAGATTGGAAATCCTTCCAGTATTCAGCACTCAAGTATTTTCGATCTGCGGAAACTTTTGATATTGAATGTTTAGTGTTTGTTTGCTACTATTCTTGTAGTTCTGAATACTGAATGAGACGGCATTGTTAAGGAAATGTAATAAAATAAAAAAAGTAAAAAAATGTTTTTAAGTTAAACGGTTTTATTTTAAACATGTAGGTACTAAAAGCTAAAAAATAAAATCGTGAGGCACGTCAAATATCTACAATTGTCAGAGAAAATGTTCATTAGAGATTTAGATATTTGACGTGCCTCACGATTTTATTTTTTAGCTTTTAGTACCTACATGTTTAAAATAAAACCGTTTAACTTAAAAACATTTTTTTACTTTTTTTATTTTAAGGCTTTTTAGTACAATGTATTCTACTTGTCAAGCCCTTTCATTTGATACCCATATTGATGAAATTGAAAAAAAAATAGGTTATCCGCCATTTTGTAGCGGCGGCCATCTTGGATTTTAATTTTGTATAGTGCACTGTATTCTACTTATCAAGCCCTTTCATTTGATACCCATATTGATATGATTAAAAAAAATACGTTATCCGCCATTTTGTAGCGGCGGCCATCTTGGATTTACAATAATATTGAATATACATAATTGTATTATCACCAGAACCAAAGGCCTATATATACCAAATTTCAAATCAATCGGTTGACAGGAAGAGGGTGAAATTTCATTTACTAAATTTGACTCAAGAAAAAAGAATAAAGAAAAAAGAATAATAAAACAAACAGAGTAAGCTAAATAAAACCGTTTAATAAAAAAAGGTTATCCAATGTTTTGTAGCGGCGGCCAACTTAAATTTTGATTATATATAGTGCACTTTAATCTATTTTTTCTTTCACTTTAATCTATTTCTTTCATTTGATACCCATATTGATGAGATTGAAAAAAAATGGTTATTCGCCATTTTGTAGCAACGGCCATTTTGGATTTTGATTTTATATATTACACTGTATTCTACTTATCAAGCCCTTTCATTTGATACCTATATTAATGTGATTTAAAAAATACGTTTTCCGCCATTTTGTAGCGGCGGCCATCTTGGATTTTGATTTTGTATAGTGCACTGTATCCTACTTACCAAGCCCATTCATTTGATACCCATATTAATGGGATTTAAAAAAATACGTTTTCCGCCATTTTGTAGCGGCGGCCATCTTGGATTTTGATTTTGTATAGTGCACTGTATCCTACTTACCAAGCCCATTCATTTGATACCCATATTAATGGGATTTAAAAAAATACGTTTTCCGCCATTTTGTAGCGGCGGCCATCTTTGATTTTGATTTTGTATAGTGCACTGTATCCTACTTACCAAGCCCATTCATTTGATACCCATATTAATGGGATTTAAAAAAATACGTTTTCCGCCATTTTGTAGCGGCGGCCATCTTGGATTTTGATTTTGTATAGTGCACTGTATCCTACTTACCAAGCCCATTCATTTCATACCCATATTAATGGGATTTAAAAAATACGTTTTCCGCCATTTTGTAGCGGCGGCCATCTTGGATTTTGATTTTGTATAGTGCACTGTATCCTACTTACCAAGCCCATTCATTTGATACCCATATTAATGGGATTTAAAAAAATACGTTTTCCGCCATTTTGTAGCGGCGGCCATCTTGGATTTTGATTTTGTATAGTGTACTGTATCCTACTCATCAAGCCCTTTCATTTGATACCCATATTGCTTGGATTAAAAAAACATATGTTATCCGCCATTTTGTAGCGGCGGCCATCTTGGATTTACAATAATTTTGAATACACATAATTGTATTGTCACCAGAACCAAAGGCGTATACTAAATTTCAGATCAATCGGTTGACAGGAAGAGGGTCAAATTTCAATTACTAAATTTGACCCAAGAAAAAAGAAAAATGAAAAAAGAATAATAAAACAAACAGAGTAAGCTAAATAAAACCGTTTAATAATAATAAAAATACGACAATAATATAATTATTCTATAAACTTTTATTTGTTTTTATTATTGATACTAAATATGGAATATGGTATAATCGTATATATCTAGTACAGATCTTGCAATACAATTTTTAACTAGTTTTGACTCAGTTTGAGTTTCACACTCATATTTGGGGTATATCATATTATGGTACCATAGAGTTGATCAGATGATGACGGTAGTTATTGGTGAGTGGATATTAGGTGGGTAGTTGGTTTGGACCCGCGCGCACTTCGTGGCGCGTAAAACAGTCAGCAAATACTACCTACATTTAGTCATTCATTTATTTCTAAAATTAAATGAAATTGAAATGAATTGAATAAAATAAAATAAAAAAGCAGCAGCTAGGTATAACTAGCGGAATAAATGAATGACTAAAGGTAGGTAGTATTTGTTGACTGTTTTACGCGCCACGAAGTGCGCGCGGGTCCACTAGTTACACATAAACTTTCCTCTTGAATCACTCTTTCTTTTAAAAAAACCGCATCAAATTCCGTTGCGTAGTTTTAAATATCTAAGCAAATATACGTCAGACAAGCGTTTTAGTCAAACAGATTTAAATATTACTCTGGAAACAATCCCCGAGTTCAGATCGATAAATTTGAAAGAGGTGTGAGTTGTGTATACGTTATTATGGTACCACCGAGTTGATCTGATGATGACGATAGTTGGTGGGTAATAGGAGTAGGAGTAAGAGTCAGAGTTAGAGTTGAAGTAAGAATCAGAGTAAGAATCCAGAGTCAAGAGTAAGAGTTAGAGTAAGAATCCAGAGTCAAGAGTAAGAGTCAAGAATAAGAGGTAAGAGTCAAGAGTAAGAGTTAAAGTCGAGAGTAAGAGTCGAGAGTAAAAGTCGAGAGTAAAAGTCGAGAGTAAGAGTCGAGAGTAAGAGTAACAGTAAGAGTAGTAAGAATAAGAGTAAAGTAAATATTTTTATTTTAAAAATAAATGAATGACTAAAGGTAGGTAGTATTTGTAGACTGTTTTATGCGCTACGAAGTGCGCGCGGGTGCACTAGTTATACGTAAACTTTACTCTTGAATCACTGTCTACAGTCTACAGTACTATACAGACATGCGTTTTCATCAAACAGATTTAAATATTACTCTGAAAACAATCCCCGAGTTCAGATCGATCGATCTGAATAGCGGAAGGGATTAAAGTCGCAATCAGAGAATGAATGCACGTAAAGGCTCCCGTAGCTCAGATCGGTCGCGGTGCTGAATAGCGGAAGGGATTAAAGTCACATTTTGAGAATTCACGTATGGAAAGGCTCCCGCATCTCAGTTCGGTCGCGGTGCTGAATAGAGGTAGGGTTTCAATATACGCGGACTTTCATACTCTATTTAAGAAATAACATGTAATTCAACTATTTTTATTTTTTTATGAGCCATTTTAGTGTTTTAATTACCATAGATCCGTTGTTAGACCTCTGTTGTAGTTCAAACTAACCTTTTATATTAATTTACTCGTTTTATATATTTGAATATGGAATATGTTTTGTTTATGTCTTATTGAGAAAATTACATTGAATTGGACCAACGTAATGTTCGTTTTACTTCCACGGAATAATATAATAAACTAGTTATTTTCATCAGGTTATGGTCCTTTCACGAGAACATGGCTTCAACAGCAGGTAATCCTGCAGCAGCAGCTATACCAGTAATTGAAAAATTAAAAGGGTATGAAAATTATGTAAACTGGAAGTTTCAATTGAAAATGCTGCTCATACATGAAGACCTGTGGGATGTTATCTCCGAGGATGAGGCTGAAAGTGCTGAAAAAGACCCAAATTTTAAGAAAAGGTCGTTGAAAGCACTGGCAAAAATTTGTTTGTCAGTACAACCAGCTGCATACATGCATGTCCGAAAGGCGGAGACAGCCCGTGAAGCCTGGTCCAATTTGAAAAAGGCTTATGAGGATAAAGGCCTTACGCGACGACTAAGTCTCCTCAGAATATTGTTTGCCACCAAATTGAGTGACTTCAAAGACATGGAGGCGTATATTGCAAAAATTTGTGATGTGAGTCAACAATTGAGCGACATTCAGTCACCTCTTGATGATGATTTTGTCGCGGTTATAATGTTGAGCGGTTTGCCTGCCGAATATGATCCCTTAATCATGGCACTAGAAAACTCAAACATTTCACTATCAAGTGAAATTGTAAAAGCAAAATTGATGCAGGAAGTACAGCGGCGCGGTGACAAAAATGAAGAAGGCTCAACAACAGCGCTTGTTTCACATAAGAAAATAAGATGTTTCAAGTGTAAGAAGTTAGGACACACATCAAAACAATGCAAGGGGGGAGCAAGTAACAAGAAAGAGAATAGTAACGGAGAGGCGATGTTAACTGCATTATCGACGTGCGTGCGTAAGGATGTGTGGATTGTCGACTCCGGTGCCAGCAACCACATGTGTAACGACAGGGACATGATCACTGATTTTGTGCCTGGTTTCATAACTGAAGTGAAAGTGGCGAATGGTGAAAAACTCTTTACTCGCGGTCGCGGCAATGTGATAGTAACCTTAAAGCATAGTGTAAAGACAATAAGTAATGTCTATTACGTGCCAAATTTGGCAACCAATTTGTTATCTGTCAGTGCTTTGACAAGGAAAGGTTTCAGAGTTATTTTTATAGATGAAAATTGTAAAATATATAAAAATGATACCTTGATAGCGTCAGCTAAACGCGAATGTGGTGTGTATAGGCTTGAAACTGTAGAGTCTGAGCGGAGTGATACATCAGTTGTAGGGCATAATAATTGTTCAGCTTTTACAGAATGCAACGAGGCTGTGTCGATGGAGAGTCAAACAGGCTCAAAAGCTTCGCCAGCGGTGCAAGAGGATGTATCACAAACCCAAAAGGCGTCACAAGTAGAGTGGCACAAACGACTAGGTCACCTTAACGTGCGTAGTATGCAAGTCCTAAAAGGTATGAACTCTGGAATAGATTACGATACTTCTACGTTCGAGTCTTGTATTTCTTGCATTCAGGGTAAACAAATTAGATTACCGTTCCCGAAAAAGTCTTTCAGTCGTGCGACTGAGATATTAGGGCTAGTGCACATGGATTTATGCGGGCCCATGCCGGAAAAATCGATTGGTGGTTCAAGATATTTCTTTTCACTTATAGATGATTTTTCGAGAAAGACTTTTGTTTATTTTCTGAAAACTAAAGATGAAGCTTTTACTAAATTCATGGAGTTTAAGGCTTTAGTTGAAAATCAGACCGGGAAAACACTGAAAAGCATTCGTAGCGATAACGGCACTGAATTTATTAATACTCGTTTTCAGAATTTCTTAAAGAAACACGGTATTCGCCATGAGACGACTGTTCCTCACTCGCCAGAACAGAATGGTGTGGCAGAGAGAGCCAACCGCACCATCGTGGAGAAAGCCAGGTGCATGCTTCTTGGTGCCGGGCTGGATCAAAGCTTCTGGGCGGAAGCTGTCAACACCGCCGTATATTTAAAAAATAGGTCCCCCACGAAAGCTGTTAGAGGAACTACGCCCGAAGAAAAATGGTCCAAACAAAAGGTACATCTAACTCACCTTAAAGTATTTGGATGTATGGCTCATATACGGATAGAAAACAGAAAGAAGTTTGATGCAAAAACTAAACCGTGCATTTTTGTAGGATATTGTCAAGACACCAAGGGCTATAGATTCATTGACCCTACGAGCATGAAATGCATAACGAAGGCCAGAAATGTAACATTTCTGGAAAATGTTTTCTATCGTTCTGAGAAGGATAACGGTTCTTTAAAAGAACGTGATGTACTTGTCCACATCTCTCCATCTAAATGTAACTGTCAGCCTGTTAGTGTAGTAGACCCTGCACATTTAGATTCAAATGATGATTCTATAACTCCAAGTAATGCTGGAGCTGATGAATCAGTTGGGCAGGCAGATGGAAGTAGAGATATGTCTCTAGATGTTACTGACAGTAGTGAAACAGATGATTTTCGCGATGAAAATTATATTCCAGATGAATCGTCGTCGTACGAGTCGTTGGAATACAACGAGAACGCTCAGCTGGCATCACAATGCATCTTCGTGGCTGAAGTAGATCGTGCTGACGACGAGCCACTCACTGTGAAGGAGGCGCTGGAAGGCGAGGAATCTGCGAAATGGAGAGAGGCGATGGACGATGAGTACAAGTCATTTATTGTCAACAAATGTTGGACACTGACTGATTTACCGGCAGGACAAAAGACTGTGAAGAGTAAATGGGTGTTTAAGAAGAAAAGAGGACTTAATGGTGAAGTTTTGAGATTTAAAGCTCGTTTGGTAGCCAAGGGCTATACACAAAGGTATGGAGAAAATTATTTTGAGACGTACTCACCTGTAGTCAGATACTCAACTGTAAGGACAATACTTGCTCTAGCCGCTGAACATAACATGGAGGCGGATCATCTTGATGTTAAGACAGCGTTTTTAAATGGTGATCTGTCTGAAACCATTTATATGGAGCAACCAGAAGGCTTTCGTGACAAGAGGAATCCTACAAAAGTATATCGCCTAAATAAGGCAATTTATGGTCTTAAACAAGCGTCCAAAAGTTGGTATGACAAAATAAATGACGTATTAGTAAGAAAACTGAAATTTAAGAAGTTTTCGTCGGAACCTTGTGTGTTCATGAGAAATACTGCTCGAGGTTTGAGTTTTATTTGTCTGTATGTTGACGATATCATCTTATTTTCAAATAATGAGATTGATAAGTCTACAATCAAGAAACAGCTGATGTCTCAATTCGATATGAGAGATTTAGGGCGAGCGCATCACTTTCTCGGCATGAGACTTTGTAGAAAGGAAGAAGGTGGTTTCACCTTGGATCAGTCAAGTTACATTAAAAATGTTTTACAACGGTTTAATATGGCCGAGTGTAAACCGGCTGTTACCCCAATGGATTGTGGTTTGAAACTGTTGAAAAATGACTCCAAATGTGAAAACTTGCAGTATCGAGAGTTGGTGGGTTGTCTGATGTTCATAGCTGTTTGTACAAGACCGGACATTTCGCACGCAGTGAGTGTCCTCAGCCAGTTTAACGAAAGCTACGGAGAGGATCACTGGAAGGCTGCGAAGCGAGTATTACGTTACCTGAAAGGTACACTGAACCATTGTTTAACTTATGAAAAGAGTGGTTTGTCTGTCAGTGGATTTGTAGATGCAGACTGGGGCTCTGATGAGCTGGACCGGAAGTCATTTACTGGTTACATCTTCAAGATTGGTAACTGTGCTATCAGCTGGCAAAGCAGGAAACAGAAAACAGTAGCACTTTCAAGCATGGAAGCGGAATACTTAGGTCTATCAGATGCTTGCAAGGAAGCTTTGTTTATAAGGAGTTTTATGCATGAATGTCTTGGCGTTAACGTTACTGTACGTATCTATAATGATAATCAATCTGCGTTGGCCAGGGCAACAAACTCGATGTATCACTCCCGAACGAAACATATTGACATTCGTCATCATTTCGTACAAGACATTGTTAAGCAAGGGTTTGTTGATCTGCAATATATGTGTACGAATGATATGATGGCGGACGTATTAACTAAACCCCTTAGCGGGGATAAAACGCGTAAATGTGTTAACCAACTTGGGTTAAATAGTAATGTAGTTGGTTAATGTTTGATATATAGTAAGTTTAGTTTGAGGGCCAGTGTTAGACCTCTGTTGTAGTTCAAACTAACCTTTTATATTAATTTACTCGTTTTATATATTTGAATATGGAATATGTTTTGTTTATGTCTTATTGAGAAAATTACATTGAATTGGACCAACGTAATGTTCGTTTTACTTCCACGGAATAATATAATAAACTAGTTATTTTCATCATCCGTTTTGTCCATCTTTCTTGTTATACATAATTTTAATTAGTCACTTAATAAAATGTCATGAGACATTCGTCATCATCATTATCACAGCCATAATACGTCCGCTATACCAGTTGGAAGCGACCTGCATCCAGCGTCTTCCAAAGTCATCTGGCCACCTTGTGGGTGGACATCCTACGCTGCGTTTGCCAGTCCGTGGTCCATGAGACATTAAAATTAGAAAAATATCAGAGATCAGTTTATTAAAATTAATTATTTATTTGTACTAGGTCCGTTACAACGTGTCAACCAACCGAACTCCCCCTTACTTCGAGATCCGAGGTCTACCTCCTGGCGTGAGCTACAGAATAGACCTCTATGCAGTCAACGCCAAGGGAAGGAGTGACGTTTCTACCATAGAAACTGTCACGCTGAAGGGACAAGCTAAGTATACTGGTAAGTTTGGTGAAGTTATTTTTCTTAGCAACATTAATAATAAATACATAAAACACACTTTAAAATTTTGCGATTTGAAATCTTGATGAAACGTCGGGGTTGGTTTTATAATGTTTTTTGTAGAACTTACATTTAAATAATTTTCGACGTTAGAGCCATAGGGTTGGATGTCCGATTGCATCAACAATCAACATTGGACCTTATGTTTGACCAATAAAGTCCGAAGTCGATAACCGAAGAAATCTGATAGAATATAGACATCTGACCCTATGGCTCTAACGTCGAGTAATTTTTACGCGATAAGTTCCGATTAATAAAATTAACACAATATGAAAGAGAAGTTGCCCGCAACATGTTGATTTGCGATCGTTTCGCATATAAATATCTTTTGTATTGTTTTCATGTCTTGTGTAATTTTGTTGTATTCATATCTAAGAAGAGGTTTGAGCGCGAATAAACTGTACTTTCATTGATTTATTCATTCATTCAAATAAATAAAATACATAAGCTACTTACGGGCTCTATAAAAAAGCAGATTTAAACATCTCCAATCAATCGCAAAAGTTCCGTCTCGGGGTTTTCCAACGGGCAATGGAGCGCAGCATTTTGGGCATCAAGAGAACCGATAGGGTGCGTAACACCACTATTCGATCCGAGACGGGAGTTACAGATGTCGGCCAAAAGTCTGCAAAATTTAAATGGGACTGGGCGGGTCACGTCAGTCGTGTGTATCCCTACCGCTGGGCAAAGATTACCACAGAATGGATACCAAAGGAAAGTCGGCGCCGCCGAGGTCGGCCCAGAAAAAGATGGAGAGACGACCTGGACTCATACCAGACCGGCTGGGCTGAGGTGGCGCAAGAAAGAGATACGTGGAAGGATTTGGGGGAGGTCTTTGCCCAGCAGTGGGACAGCATAGACTAAAAAAAAAAAATTCATCTCCAAATTATACAAAAACGCAATCGGGTTTAATTTTAAAATAACCTCTTTCTTGTTTAGAATAAATGCATTTTAATTTCGAATGGGAATAGACTGGCGTGCTTAACATGAAACCTATTTCGCCCATACCCCTATTTGCACCTAAGGTATAAAAATTCCTCACGTACAGAAGTTCAGTTTTATATAACGGTCATTAAATTCACGATGGAGCCTAATTTCGAAGGTAATCTACGTCTAAATCAGTTAAGCGCCTATGAGTTTAGCCATCGAATTTCCGGCAAGTTTTATAAAAGACCCATAGAATTATGTAATACTGTAGATACTGCGATTCAAAGACTAAAGTGAAGCATTATAGTATCAATGAATACGTTTTTTCGAAGTTTGTAGAGGTAGACCTGACCAATACAAACCGTCTTATATCACATGTGCGCCATAAGTATAAAATTTGACATTATTATTTTCTGCATATATTGGTTTTACTTGCTTAAAAGCTTATCTATTGCTTCAGAGTTTAAGCTAGGTTTCAGTTCAATAAGTGCGCTAAGATAAGAAACACACGTGCATACTTTCGCATAATAAGAACTTGTGTACAGAAACACAACTTCTACAAACTCTATACAACAAAATTTTACGTTTTCATTCATTACAATTTAGCCTTTGACCACGATCTCAAGTAATAAAGCGACGATGCGGTCTTAGATGGTAGGAAACTAAACCTATAAGGTGGGATTAATCCTTTCCTAGCTTCACTGAATTTCATGCCGGAACACGGTCATTTATTATTATCTATGTATAACATCTTATTATATATTTAATTTATGCCCCATATTTTTTTCGGTGCGCGGTATCTAACTTGATTACAACAGTTAGTGAATCAACCAATCACAGCGAAGAAAAGGTGCCGAGGACTATAATAAAGCGAAATCACAGCTCTGCTCGGACGAAAGCAGTTTGCTTGATTTACTGCTTTATTTCTGCTCAATCCCTATTATGGTCTAAATACATCATGACACACATCATTCTTTGAGGTTCTTGGCCGTTCTTCTCACACTTTCCGTATGGCCTGTAATTTCGAAACACAATAATTTGTTAATAAATTAAAAAATATATACATTAAAAACTGCAAATGTGTGCTTACAAGACATTAATTATATTATTACCAATGGTAAAACTTCCTTTGTAAGAGGTCGACTAGGTATACCCCAACAGTGCCAGTTATTCTATCGCTTGAGCATGAATGTTCAAAGATTACTGAGCTTTGTTAGAAGTTTAGAAGGGCACTGTAGCTGGCAATATTACTGGGCTCAAGACTCTTAATATCTTATGACTGTATGAGTAAGTGCAGTGCGCCTAGAATTTCACATCATTGTGAAATCCTGGTAGGCACTTAGGCACTATACTGATTATTTATATATGAGGTGCGTTATCTCTTACGCTCAGGAGAGCATCTTGCTCGTTTTTTTACTTATCAGCTTAAAAAATCTAATGTATATGATAAATCCTTTTTCGAAATCAGTTAAAATTTCCCTGTATTTAGTTATTGTATTTTTTACCCAGTGAATTAAAACCCTATTTATTCCAACCGAATGCTTATTACGGTAGTAAAACGAACTAATACGCGAGAAGTCACGCCAACCCATTGCGAAATTGTAACCACTTCATTCCATGGCATTTGATATGAGTACGGAATTTTAATGCATGCTAATCACATGGTTTTATGGTAAGAAACATAACATAGCCATTACACCCCATAATCTTAGGGATATCAGATTTATGGTGAATTTGATGGAGCAGTCGGTTCGTGAATAAACATATCTAAAATGGCGCAAATTATGGTGGTTTTCTTACAGTTATTGCTGTATTACGTTTAAAATCATCGTTAGAATAAAAGTTTCTGAAAGAATTTAAGATATTAATTATAATTAATAATAATTGAGGTTTATACTCCAATAGAACAGGTACCCTACTTACACTGTCACAGTCAAATCACAATTTATAGGTTGTGTGGCCAAACTATGTGTCGCAGTTTCAGGTCGCCGAGATTACTACAGGGCCTGTAACATGACCTAACGACTGCTGTTAAAACCTAAAAGTTAAAAACCCGCCTTAAAAATTTGTATCCATTTTGCTTGTATTAAAAAAATGACATTTATTTCGGTCAGAAACCTTTATTAACCCCCGACGCAAAAACGACGGGGTGTTATAAGTTTGACGTGTCTGTCTGTCTGTCTGTCTGTCTGTCTGTCTGTCTGTCTGTCTGTCTGTCTGTCTGTCTGTCTGTCTGTCTGTCTGTCTGTGTGTGTGTGTATGTGTCTGTCTGTGGCATCGTAGCTCCCAAACGGATGAACGGATTTTGATTTAGTTTTTTTTGTTTAAAAGTAGAGTAAGTCGAGAGTGTTCTTAGCCATGTTTGGTGGAAATCGGTCCAAGATGGCCGCCGCTACAAAATGGCGGGTTATTTTTTTCTTCCACGACCCCCTCAATATGGGTATCAAATGAAAGGGCTTAACGAGTAGAATACAGCCCACTATATAAAATTTAAAATCCAAGATGGCCGCCATCAAAAAAATGGTGAATTATGTATTGCGTTGGGGGTTTTTAACCCCCGACGCAAAAACGACGGGGTGTTATAAGTTTGACGTGTCTGTCTGTCTGTCTGTCTGTCTGTCTGTCTGTCTGTCTGTGTGTGTGTGTGTGTGTGTGTGTGTGTGTGTGTGTGTGTGTATGTGTCTGTCTGTGGCATCGTAGCGCCCAAACGGATGAACGGATTTTGATTTAGTTTTTTTTGTTTGAAAGTAGAGTTAGTCGAGAGTGTTCTTAGCCATGTTTGGTGAAAATCGGTCCAAGATGGCCGCCGCTACAAAATGGCGGATTACTTTTTTCTTCCACGACCCCCTCAATATGGGTATCAAATGAAAGGGCTTAACGAGTAGATTACAGCCCACTATATAAAATTTAAAATCCAAGATGGCCGCCATCAAAAAATGGTGAATTACGTATTGCGTTGGGGGTTTTTTTTAATTTTTAATTTAATTCACTTGTTTAGTTTAAGTTTCTATCTTAAAAATAACATTAATGTCAAATTCAAAGTGTTTAATAAACAAAAATAAATTACTATAATATCTCAGGTCGTTATTTTTTTTATGTTAGATACAGACGCAGGCACACAGGCAGATCATCTGATGGTAACCAGTTACCATCACCTGCAACAGGAGTGATAATATGGCCGACATTATATCGTTAATTACCGTAGTATTTTCGGTCGAGTAGGTGAAATAATTTACCATCAAAATTACCTCCATCAAAATGTAGTAACATGTTAACCCCTTATCACTAGAAGGATCAAACAGCCTATCGCGTGTCCAAACGACTACTCGTACTTTCGACGACGGCCAAAACCACGTAATTTATTACTTGCACTCAACGTTTAAACATTTGCATATCGCCGCAACGCAGTCGACTTTTAATATAAACGTGTGAATTTTTAATAAAGAAATAAAACAAATTTGCTAAATGCCGCCGCATTTGTCGACCGCGAGCTAAACGCTGTTCTTTTTGTCACTGGCTGAAAAGAAAAATGTTATTTTTCTTTACTTGCTGGATTTAAATGTGGAATGCTAGAAAATGTTTGCGATTTCTGTTGCATTGAATTATTTCGTTAAGGAAGATTTGCATTAAAAATAAGCAAAACGTTAAGGTACGTAAATTCATCTAATCTTAAAAATTCAAAAGGATAAAATTAAGACTTATATTGACTTAAATTATTTACTTTTTGATTTATTGTCTGACTGATTTATCAATGCATAATATCAAGCTGTTTTCTATAGTAAACACAGCCTGGTCACAGACAGACGGACGGATAGACAGACAGACAGAACCCAAAAATGATAATCTATATCTTAAGATTAAATCAAATAAAAAATATATATAATAATTGATTTTCGCATATTATCATATTTTTTATGACATCTCCCGGAAATTGTTTAATTTAAAATAAGAAGATTAAAATTATAATATGCCCTATTAGAGAAAGTGGGTTTATTTGCGCGATATTATGTAGGTGTACCTTATAAGCTTAGCTCACTAATCCTTTAGGTGGGCGCTCTAAAGGTTAAAGTATAAAAACCTTTGACAAATGCCACTAAAGCTATTTTGATGTTATTTATACATTAAATATGCAAAGTGCTCGAGATATTTTCAAAATATGAAACGTGGTATTACACAAGGATAAAATACCAGAATAGATGCCTTAGGTGCATTTATTATTAAAAAATCCTAGCATGTCGCTTTGCTTTTTACTTTCTTTGCGTTATTACCAATAGTCGGGACGTTTGAGTGGTTAGTTTATTTGGAACAATTATCCACATATTATATGTTATAGAGTGGGGTACACTTTGTAGTTACAAAAACTCGCTTGTTACTTATTTACTTAAATTAAATAGAACATCGGAGACGAACAAAGATCATATTTCTCATACATCACCATCATATTCCTCTTCATATTTTTTTTTTCTCCATATCGCCACTACAAAGACAGCCGAGGCAAACAGTGTCAAGGATTGCCTAAAACTCATGGCACCTATTTCAATATATTACCTGTGGTATAACCGATTTTAGAGTGAACAGTATAACATAAATTGGAATATAATATTAAAGAGTTTCAAAGAATAACATGTGGTAGATCGAGTGAACTTTGACATGGAAATAACAACAATAAATTGTGATAAATGTTGCATTGTCATTCTTTAAAGAATTTTAATATAAGAGCGATAGAAATGTTAAAATCTAGGAAACGTGTGACATTATGCAGCGCCATATTTGTGGTGATTTGTTTATATTACATTAGCATAATAGCCTTTGTAAAACATGTTTTTAGACAGAATCAGTCAAACTCACATACGATACTCGAGACAACGTTAATGGTTGTTTGCAACGTTACTTATTCAATTACATATTATGTTTATTTTGTACTAGCTGCGCTCAGTGGTTTCACTTGCTAAATATTAAAAAACCTTTTAAAACAAATGTTTCTTTATTTTTTGTATTAAAGATTTTACGAAATTTCATGTTTTCTTCAATTGACTTAAAAATAAATTCTTCTCTAAAGAAATTTTCAACTCTTACTCGTCTGGACAATAAAAGAAATCTACTGTTTATATTTCATAACTCTAGACTCTAGACGTAGTTTAAGGAGTTTCACATCTTATGACTCTTAAGCGTTGGTGCAGAGCACCTAGAATTTCACATCATTGTGAAATCTTGAGCTGCACTATACTGATTATTATGGGCAGCGTTATCTCTTACCATTATGAGCTTGTCTTACTTCTTGACATACAAAAATTAATCAAATTCCTCAACTACATACATATTATCTTCCTCAGGTGAAAGCGGCACACTGGGCATGTCCCCAGTCTTGGCTTCCATAGCAGCAATGTCAGCGTTACTGGCGATGGCTGTTTGTGGTGTGATGGCTGTGCTGTATCGACGGCATGCGGCCAGACATCGGCACCCTGCGAAACATGGGGTGCTGAGGTAAGGAATCTTCTTCTTCATCTTGTCCTTGTAATTTTGTTTTGGACTCAGTAAAGACAATTTTTATCATCTGCCTATATTTATTGCCTACCGCTGGAAATATGCCTCTTCCATGAGTAGACACTCAATTTGATCCCCTTTCTTCTTCCACCCACTCCCAGTGACCCTCCGATCATCATCTCTTCACGACCATCGTCACCCCCCCATCATCCCTTCATCACCATCCCTTCTCGCCCATGACCCGCCTAACAAAGACTGGAGTACTCACTCCAGTCCGCAAGATAACATTCACGATTTGGTCGTGCCACGTGCTTTTTACATGACGATCTCTCGTTCTTTCATTCTTTCCATGTGGACCTAAACACTTGTATCTATTTATTAACAGTTAAGAGCATCTACTTTCTGACCATGAAATAACCATATTTTTGACGAGCTAAAGGTTAGGTTTGGCTCTTTGGAGTATTCGGACGTAAATTTCTTATAGTGAAATAAAAAGTTATTAAAATTCAGTCCTTCCTCCAGTGAAGCGATGTACGTGGAGCGTGCACCGAGCTGCCCCACGCCCGTCAAGCAGGAGGCGGAGTCTCGAGCCAGCAGCGCTGAGCCAAGAGAGCGCAGCGCTCGAGGGCCTCTCCTGCATGCTGAGCCCAGAGACGCTGATGATGCAGACCCTGACATCATTCCTAATCTATATGGTAAGGCTTGGTGATGCTGAAGAGTTTTTGCTAAAGTACTTTCTTCTCACTGACGTCTTAATGCCTGTTCAAACCTTTCATTGTGACCAGGCCTTTTTATTCATAGATAACCTTCATTTAATTTAAAGCATATCATTCTTACCACATCTTTACATAAGACTTAATTTTACTTAGGGTAATGCACAGAATATTGACAGAAATATATTCACTGAAAATGAAGATAAAGTGCAGCATAGTCTACTTCTTCACTTTGGTTTATTTTAACTTTCATTTAGAGAATCATAATTTAAAAAATTATCTTTAGACTGGACGACGGATAGGTTTATAAACCAAGATGGTATTTTTTGTAGATTAACCTATGAAAATATTTTAACGAAATCTAGGTTTCATGCTGTCATAAATTGCATTTACTTAGAAGATTTTTACTTCTGCCACTACTTCTGAAGCTAGTTCTTTATAAATGTGAATTAACCATTACTAATATTAAACCTCTCTCCAGCAGAACGCAGGCCGGTATCCAACGGGTACATGAGCCTGCAACGCCCCCCCTCCTCCGGCAAGATCACGAAGCTCGGCGAGGAGGTCCGCTCCGAGCCTGATGGAGGGGCTTACTACACTGATTATAGGAAAAAGGATTATAGAATACCTTTAACTAGTGTAAGTATATTATTTGAATAAGTTTGAAGTTTTTACACTAAACGATTCGTGAGTATTTGGCTTTACCTTTGTAAATAAACGGCATAAACTCACTTTTATTTACTTCGGCTTCGTGCCGACCGTTTTTATCCTGTACGAGGATCTTCTGCAGGGAGACAAGTGAGTTTATTCCGTTTGTTTACAAATAAGTTTGAAGTTGATAACAAAGACATAAAAGAAAATAATAAGAATGTGATATAATACTTTTCCTTTAAAAAAATCATAAAAGATTAAGTCTTTTGGAAATACAACCAAATCGACCTCCTCTTTTAAGTGGGTTCAAAAGAAATCCACTCGCCTCCTCAAGGAAATCCAGGGGCACGTTAACGTGATACAAATAAGCCTCATTGTTGGCCTTTCCACGTCAAATCTACGAACGTCTACACAAATAAGGAAAACGAAATATCGGCAAAACGTTGAGAATAATAGCCGGGGCGTACAAGGTCAAGCTACAACTCAAGAGAATATATAAGTCCATCCTTATTTTATGACCCTAATCTTAACTGATGGAAAGCGACGATTGATGAGGGTCTTACGCTTCCTCTAAAAATATTAGACGCACTTAACGCAGACCCCCACTTACTTGGAATGTTGCTTTTTATATTCTGTCCACTCTGTACTCTGTGCCTAAATAAATGAAAGTTGGACATCTGGCGTTACGAGAGAACTCACTTAAATTGTGACCTCTGACGTAAAGAACCACTTATGTGATGACATTACTGTACTGAAATATACAGTAGGCACTTTTTTGTTGTCACGTCTGTATTCTTAGTAAATATTCTTTGTTGCAGTAGTAGTAGTTTAGGCACTTTGACCACTGATATGAGTATGGTGACCATAGACGTGTAAGAACAGATGCCGCATATGGAATTTAAAAAAAAATTTGTTTGTCCACAACGAAAATTATTTAAAAAAAAAAAGGTAGCACTCCGGGAGTGCCGGCAGAAGTGAAAACTTCAATATTAACGTTGTGTTTAATTATAAGTATAAAAATACTATCATTTATGAGGTAGAATACAATGTTTATTTATTGCGCTATCGTACACAAATATGACAATTTATATGTTGTTATTTATAATATTATATCGTTATTTATATATTACATTAAATTTTATCTCTCAGAAAAATCAACTTCCATCCATAATTTCGACGACTTTTACACCATCAACAGAGCAGCACACTCAGGCACGGTAGAAAGAGTGGGAGATACTAGTTCCTCTCCCTTCCCCTCGATCTTACGCTTTTTCGATCAGCATCACGTGACCCTGACGCGAGTTTTAAAGTTTTTACCCATACAAAAAAGTGCTCAGCGCCGCTAAAGAAGTTTTCACTTCAAAAAATCGTTTGTAAACTGGTAAAAACGCGTGATGATATTATGACGTCACTGTGTGGTACTTGAGCCAGTACAAAATGTGCCAACCTGTAACGTAACGCGTCTTCGCCCAAAAACTTAGCATTATATCTCAGCCATTATTAATTTTATTCGTAAACAAAAAAATATGTATAGAACATTTTTTTATTATTTAAATTACCAACTAATTATGTCTTAACCTTGTCAACTACCGCATTTAAATCAAGTTTGACACTAATTAAAATTTTATTGTAATCGGTCCACTTATTTAGGAGTTAAAAAGATCATAGATTCTTACAATTTTTCGCATTTATAATTACAATAAGATTATTTTTCTTTGTTACAGTCGTATCATAGTTTAGGACGCGCGAACAAGGGGGTCAACGCTTGCATAAGCCCGAGCTCGGCGAGTGGTGTGACATCATCGCTGACCGCCCACCGTTTGCGACCAGAAGTGGTCACCACCTCCCATCGCGTCCAGGAGAGCTGTATATAAACAAACTACCCTCCGATGTAAATATTATGTAAGCGATGACTGTGTTCCTTTCATAGATTTAATTTTTGTAAGTGTTTTAAGGAAACCAGATGTAATAAAGGCAAATAAAGGTGAAGACAATTCCAATTAATATTATTTAGAAAATAGCAATAATACAGTTCAGAAAAGAAGCATTTGAAAGAAATAAAAATTGAGGTTTAAGTATACTCTAATAGAACAGATTGGGAGCTCTGATTACACTGTCAGAGTCAAATCACAAAATCATAACTACGACTACTAAGATATACATAGTTAATGACAACAAAAACTATCGTAATAAATTTGATCACAAGTTAAGTTTTTGCTTTTTTATATGATTCATTTTTGGAAAAACGTATTATTATAATATTTTGTATTAATCGCATGGTTACAGTTTTGTCTTTGCGATATCTGCCTTTATTACTATTCTGTGGAAACTTGCAAGAAAACCTGCATTTTCTTGTACCGGAACAATAATGTAAATATAAGTAGTTTTAAGGCTCTTCGTGCATTTTGTAATGTCATAAGATGATGATGATGATATAGCAAAATCTAAGTGATAACTCTGTTTGTTAAAGAAACGAATTTAAATGGCATTAAAATTTGAGCAAAAATATCACAGTAACAAAATTTACTTGGTGTTCTTTGAAATCGTCCTTGAAATCGTACAATTCCAGTAAGAAATCAAATGTAGGTTATTATTTTTTTGGCATCTTTTGGTCTATCCGAGAAATTTTTTCAAAATAAAAACTATCTTGTGTAGTGTAGTTTGGAACAAATTAAATTTACATAGTATTCAATCAAACCAACTAAAAAGTTGTATCATTTTAAAATAAAAAAATTATCTGTTTCAGTTGTTCGAAATGGAAGGACAGGTTTTACAGGATATAAAAAAAGCGTCCAGTCATCTTGGGTAACTTCGAACTTTTTCGTCTAACTTTGAAAAAGGTTTTTTAATGTGGTTTACTAATTAATTGTATGGTAACATATAGTTGTTTTATTTTAACTGCGTATAACGGATCCTTAAATTATTTTCTAAATACTTTAACGATCCGTCCTTGTAATACATTACTAAGCACGTCGATCAAAGTAAGACCAAGATTCAAAGAGACCCAAGATGTCTGAATCATTTTGCTACGAATTCGTCTTGTCTTCTTACAGAATCAGCTTAAAATTCGTTTCTTTATTGAACCGAGTTAGTATTTGTGTTTTCCAAAAAGAGATTTATTACATAGCAATGTACAGTATTATAATGTTAAAGATTTTGTTAATATCCCATGTTTTGTATTAATTGTATTTTTTAACAATTTATATTAACTACAGTAAGATCGCATTACTTTGGCTCTAAAAGATGTATCTTTAACTTGAAAATAAGTAATTATTAATACTTATTGAAATTTAACGAAATCTACTTCTGTGTAATTTTGTATTAAATTCACTGTTATAACAATAATTATTGGGGTTTTATACTCCAACAGAACTTAGATTACCCTTATCAAACAATTAGAGTCCAATCATAATGTATGGGTTGTTTGGCCAACCTATATGTTGCAATTTCAGGTGGCCGAGATTCCTACAAGACCTGCAACATTTGACTCTGACAGTGTAAGTAGGGTAACCTGTTCTGTTGGAGTATAAACACCAATTTTTTTTTAATTATTAGACCAGCAGCTGCAGTTTACGTGACCAAACCAAATATATTTTTTTTATACAACGAAGTAAGAACACGAGCAAGACGCTCTCCAGATGGTAAGAGATGACGCTGCCCATAATTAGTACAGTGCTACCCAACCTAGTGCACTGCGCCAACGCTTCTTACTTGAGAGTCATAAGATGTTAAGACTCTTCAGCCCAGTAATTTCACTAGCTACAGTGCCCTCCTACCGAAGCACAGTAATGTTTGCACATCACTGTTCAGGTGGTAGAATAACTGGCACTGTTGGGATCAACCAGAAACTATGTACAATGCATTAAAGTACGCTTACCGTCAAAAGTGGCACGCCAGTATGAAATGTGACAAGTTATGTGACAAATGTTTGGACAAATATTTGGTCACAGTTATGATTTATATTGGAAATCCTCCGAGGTGAAAACGCTGCGCTTTTGAAGATAAGTTGCCGGCGGAAGGTGACGTGGGGCCATTAAACTTACGGACTTACATAACCAATCTTACTAATATTATAAACTTGAACGTTTGTAAGAATGGATGTCAGGATGTTTGTTACTCTTTCACGCCAAAACGGTTAGACCGATTGAGGTGAAATTTTGTATAGAGATAGCTCAGACCATGGAATAACACATAAGCTACATAAGTACTGCGAGTAAAACCGCTGGGCGTAGCTAGTATAACATGTGAAAGAGTAAGATATTTATTATTATGTATTATGGATTTATAAATATGAAAATCGTTCCAAAGTTCAACTCATTGGCTTGAAAAAGATTTAATTTTATTATTATTTTTATAATATTTTTATTAAATTAGATTTTTTTGAATGAACTAAAATATATGTATTTGAAATTTTGTAACGTTTCTACTATTTTTTTTTAAAGAATTTTTCCTTTAAAAAGATAAAACATTATTTGCAAAATACATCAAAAATTAATACAAAATTTAACATAACAACAAAATCCACCACAAAGAAAATGCTCCCAGAAAAAATTAAGGCTTCAACCATATCATCACAATCTCCAATCTCCAACATCAATAAAAAGATACATATCAATTCGCCCGCCAGTTTAATGGCCCCACATTCGCGGCCACACGCGACGCATCATTAAACCAAACGACAACATTTATCTACACTTAACATGGCGATAGTTCTTTCCAATAAATATATATTATATATACAGTTGTAAATTGGTTATAATAAGGTTCTAAACTCGAGTTATGATCACTATTGTTTGACGTGGTAACGTTGATTTTGAACACTTTGGATGTCGTGTGAGAGCTTGAATGTCCTAAGTGATTGAAATTTTGTATACATTTTTCGATTCGGTATAAATTTCTATAAAGATATGAAATAACTTGCATTCCGTATTGTTTGAATTATAATTTTCGTCTTTAAATAAACATAATATGTTTCGAACAAAGTTTTCTTTTTTTGACGCATTTTGGTCATAAAAACAAGAAAGATTTTAATATTGTGAAGTTGTTATATTAATATTTTTTTAACAATAGCTAAATAGAAAAAAATCCTTGTACACAATTAAACGCACGATTTAAATTAAGGTTTAAATAAACCCGTTTCTCTTCGGACAATTTCAACCGTTACCAAGACATCCTGTAGTATCAGAATCAACGATTCCATACAATAGTTTTTCGGAGTTATGAAGAGTATTGTTTGTCGTGTAAACACGATATTTGAACTGGGCGTATTGTGACGATAATTCTGTTACTTCGGGCATTGTCGCATCTGTTTTATTACTGTTTTCACTTATAAATTCTGGTGTTAACATGAATTTGTTATTTAATGATTATTTTATTTTTAGTATTGTGACCTATGTACATATGTAGGTGTTAAGTTCTTTTTATTTTTTTGTAACGAATGCATTTTTCGAGAAAAACGCCAATACCTACAATTGCTACTTAGAAGCTAAAGATTTAGCTATACCTAATGAACTAATTATCAAAACATCGCCCAAATCAACGCAGTGTTCTCTTACTTTTGAATTGTCGCTTCCAGAACAATAATTTTCAAATTATTACACTGAGTATGGCTTTGATTTTAAGTATCAACTTGGTCCTAATATTATACTTAACATTGAAGATGGTATAACTGTCATGAATCTTAGTAACTGAGCCAGTTATCTGCTTAGCTCGAATGTGGTGAAATCTATAGAATGTGTATAATTTACAAGTAAGCGTAATTTTAATAATCATTCTGTTTTGTAAACGTCACTGGCATATAATGACATATTGTTAGTTGAAAAAATCAACTTTATATTATTTTTTATTTTTATATTTGTGAACCTATAATAGAATCCTTTTTAATAAGTTACATTTAGTACCATATAATATTGTAAAATACAGAAATTCCCACTGCCCCCTTTGTAAATTTGTAAAAAAATGTAAATAAAATCGAAAATTATGTAACGAAAATAAAAAAATCTAGTCTAAATTTAGTTCTAACGGTGCTAAGAATTGTAAATAAATTAATGAATTAACGAAAAATTAGGATAATTGTCAATTGCCGTGCTCATACTAAGTATGGGATGTATTGTTGAAGAAATTGTTTCTTGTAAATGTTTCCTAAATACATTGTCAAGCATTTATCAATGTTTTGTTTTATTTTTTACCTTGAATATGGACCCTAATGCCCTTACCCCTTATGCACCCCTAGCATTCACAATGCGTAGACTTGTCTTGCTGTCAAGTCAAACTATCAATCATCCTTTACATTCACAATGTATGGGATGATAGTTTGACTTGACAGCAAGACAATTCTACGAAACGTCTGTGCTAGAGGGGCAGTGGCCGTAGCATGGCGTATGGGATCCCGACGAAACTTCAAGAGTAGAATAACTGTCATCCCATACATTCACAAAAGTACAATGTATAGGATGACAGTTCTACTCTTGAAGTTTCGTCGGGATCCCGTGTGTCATGCTACGGCCACATCTCTACATCCTACGTCTACACTGTGTGACGTAATGTCACATTTTAGAAAAATAACGCCTAAAGGACATTGTTGAAAAAGATTTAAACTAGAGCCACACTATTGTGGTGTGGTGTGCCATGACGCATCCGAATCATTTTTTAACACAGAACACTATAATAATATTTGATATAATATGTATTACTATTAGCAATACTAAATGTATGAAATGTAATCGCGCAGTCATCACAATAGCTTTGATTCTGCGTCACACACCAAACCACATAATATTATGTGTGACTTTAGCTTAGACACTGTGACGTACAGTTATGCATAGTTACAGTAAAAGTTTAATAAGATGATAATAATATATTATAATTCTTATATTTCAATAGGTACCTTTTTTAAGAGTTATATCACATCTTAAAAAGACAGTCTTCGTAATAATAACAAAGAGATTGGTTCTATTTTCTTGCTCTCAGTAAAATATTTTCGGATGAAATAAAAAGAACAAAAGGCGATGTTTATATTGGCGAAACAGGCTCTAACTTCCACAGCCTTCAATCAAGTATCGTAAATCAATTAGCTGTGCCATCCCCATTGACAACAAATGCCGACCGTAATAGAAGAAGGGACACAGTATGTCAGTAAACTGTAGGTATATCATTAAATTTTACAGGTTATTATAATAAAACCTAGACCAACATACGAGTATAATAATATGTTGTAGTATCAGGTCGCCAAGCTTACTACAAAGCCTGCAACATGACTTATGGATACCTTATATGGTACCCTTAATTTTAAAACCACTGTTGCCTAGCGATCATTAAAACCGAACATTATAAGCGTGTTCAATGAAATTAGGTAGGAGGCGTAGGTTGGCAATGACTTTTTCACCACTCTCGCACGAAAATGGTGTCTTTGGTCATCGATTTCAGTGAGCAAAAGCCGTTTTTGCTCTCTAGAGAGGCAAAGTGATTTGAATTTCGAACACAATTTTATTGGCTATGAAGAAGTTGGTGTGTTCTGAAACTTATTTGTGTACAATTATTTAACTGAGATGCACATAATTTTTAATGTTATTTATTGAATTTTAAGTTTATAAATTGTATTTTTTCAATAATATTTTAAATAAAATACTATTATAGAATAATAAGTCGTGAGTTTTTTTTAAAAATATTATTACAATTTGTTTTTCATAAATATGTCACACACACAAATTTCGAACGCAACTCTTTTAATAAAAAAAAAATACAAAATGGCGGGATGTAAAAGTTTAGAGTTTACAGTCAAATGGAGAATGCGTTGTGACGTCATCGATAAATGCCATCTTTGTCTCTCTCTTTTGTATGAGGTAAGTGAGATGGCACTTATAGTTGTCATTTTTCTTGCGACAGTGGTGTTCACGACACATTTTCCATTTGGTTCTAAACCTCTTGGTAAAGATTCAAATAAATATTTTCAACTTAAGTTGTAAACTTTTGCAAATTTCTATTTGTGATCTAATAGTCTGTTTAATTACAAAGAAATGAGTGACCCCAGTGATGAAGATAGTTGTCTTACGCCAAAAGAGTTGAAAGAACAAGTTTCGAATGCCGAGTTCAGCTATTTGCCTGAAAAATCTAAAGTGAAATATCTAAAGGCGTACGAATCCTTACTGTTCGTGGTGAAAAGCTGTATGTTCAACTTGTGAGAAAGTTTTTTTTGAGGTTTCGTACCGTTAAGTCACTCACTGCGCTCAGCAGTCTATTATTTAATTCTAGACTGCTTCGCGAGCTCGTGACTTAATCTCGGTACTCACAGCAAAAAACAACTTTGCTCACATGTTGAACGAATAGCTATTACCGCATTGACTAACCTTGGTTCTGTCTGGGTCAAAAATAAAGCACTGACACGTTGAAATATGGATTCTGTAAAAATAGTTATTTAATATATTATGAAGACAATAATAGGGCATACTAACCCGTGCGCAGTTTTAGGTATAAGACGCTTGTACAGTGTGTCCACAATCATAGTGCGATGATGATGTGGTGTGATTGTGTATTTTAGGAGAATCTGCACTTTATAGAGGAGCTTATAATATTATTTAAGGTTAAGTTAATTGATGGGAACAAAGGGTCTATTGGCTATCGCAAAACGACATGTAAAACACTAGAATCCATAGACAATATTGCGTCCATTACTTGCTTAAACCTCCTTATTAATATGAGCAAAATTAACAAAAGCAGCAATGTACATTGAAGTTGCTATCAAGTGTAGTGGGTGAGAATTAGCCAATAGCCCCTCTGGACTGTTGTCAAGTATCTCATAAATGAAGTTGACCTTCTGCAATTATCCACACTGTAACATCTACGTTACTCAATCTTAATTTAATCTATTGTAAACAACGATTTGTTATTCGATTAAAAACATTAATGAAAATTGATGGGACTTTGCATTGTTCCTGTTTTATTTCCAATATATTTTACAACTTGAAATGACAAAATTTCAAATAAGTACTTTATATTTTAGGGTCCCTAGATCAATAATGTTAGGGAATTTATGACCCCACGTTATAAACAGTAATATTTTCATTCAAACTCAAAATGTATCTATACCTAGGTATACTACAAGTACAAAGTCCAACGCCACAGCATCCAGATTTATCCATTAATGTTGATTTTTAGGGTTCCGTAGCTCAAAAGGAAAAAACGAAACCCTTATAGGATCACTTTGTTGTCCGTCAGTCTGTCTGTCAAGACCCTTTTTCTCAGAAACACGTGGAGGTAACAAACTGAAATTTATAGGAAATACTAAGGTCTATTGCTTCTTAGAGCTGTGAAAATTTCAAACTTCTAGGCCAACGCAATGAAAAGATATAGTTGAAAATGTCGCAACTTTCAGCAAATTTTCGACATTACCAAATAAATCAAAACCTACGGGGCACTTCCTGTAAACTCAGAATCTTGAAATTTGGCACGAAGTCCTTTGTGTCCTCCTTAAAGCACAGATAAAGGAAAAATTGCGAAAACCATAAATTTTTATTTGCATCATATAAAAAAAATATTTTAAATAATTTAATACTTACTACCCCTTTTCTCATGAACGCGTAAACGTATTAAATTGAAATTCATATCAAATACTCAAGTCTATCATACCTTTAAACTGTAATAAAATCAAACCTCTATGTCAACGCACTCAAAAGAAACATCAATTTTAGTCGCAATTTTAATCTCGCAACTACTCGCAAAAAATCAAAACCTACAGGGTGCTTCCCGTGAACTTAGAATCTTGAAATTTGGTACGCAGCAACATCTTAAATGATAGGCACAGAAAAAATTGCGAAAATTGTAAATTTTTAGTTACATCATAATATAAAAAAAAAATATTTTTAATAATTTTGTATTTACTACCCCTTTCCTCAAGAACGCGTTCAGGTATTAAATTGAAATTCATACCAAATACTCAGCTTCATAATAACTTTAAGCTGTAAAAAAAAATCAAACACCTATGTCAACGCAATAAAAAAAACAGCAATTTTAGCCGCATATTTTCAAACTCGCAAGTACTCGCAAGGGAATCAAAACCTACAGTATATAATATTATACCCACTTTTCCTTAAAGTTCTGTAGAAACCCGTAGGTTTGTACGGAACCCTCGGTGCTCGAGTCCTACTCGTACTTGACCGGTTTTTTTTAGTAATGAGGGTAGTTTGAAAAAACATCATCTTTAAATATTACGTTTTGCCGAAAGCGCCGTCAGTGCGCGTGCAAAACGGAGCCGAGACGGAGGCACGTTGTCTTTGCTCCCGATTTTAACACCCTCGACTGAGGTGTGCCTAGTGATTCGTAAAACCTGCAGGGGTATTGGCTAATTCACACCCTCTAAGATAGTTGTCCACTTCAATGTACATTACTGCGTTTGTTATTTTACTCATATAATGAGAAGGTTTAAGCAAGTAATGTGCGCATGTTTCTTTTGAATTCTAGTGTTTTACATGTGGATGGGCGTTTGCCAATAGCCCTGCTGGTAAATTCGCGCGCGTGTGATATTTCTTTTAGACAAGAGGGTTATCTTTTCTGTGTTGCGAGTGTTTGTGAGTCTATGATGTTTTTTATAAGTTAGCCATTGACCACGTGATTTTAAACGATGCGGCCGTTGATGGTAGTAGACGAAACATAGAAGGCGGGATAAATCCCTCCCTGACGTCACTGATCATTATGCCGACACGATCATAATGACCGCTTGGCGACATAGGATGGATTATCCTGTCTTCTAGGTTTAAACTGCAACCATCTTAGGCTTTACTTAATATCTTGCGAGATCATGGTCAAAGCCTAACCTAGGTATTATAAATTATAAAAATCCACGATTCGAGTATTTCGTCTGGAACCCCTCATGTCTGTGATGAGTGATTAGTGAATCTTTGGATGAATATTCTTGGAGTGCAGTGGTTTACCAGTTTGCTGTGCTGCGTTTGCTGCAGCTCGAGGCGGCGTAGATTTAAAGGTTAGTGGTGCACTTCAATTCTATTTTTCCAGAGTATTATGCAAAGACCTGATCGGCCGTTCCCTCCTAATTCACACGCATACATACATATACCTATACAGTCCACTTATATACTTGAAATAGCGAGTTGGTGTTGTTTGGTCTAAATGCTAGCCTGAACCCTAAAACCCATCCCCCTAAAATAATAGTAGTTTAATAGATTACAAAAAAGTGTAATACATGATGTATGAAAGGAACTGATGAAGCGCGGAAGTATGAGAAGCATATTATACGAAAGAACTAAAGTGAATGCGTAGAGAAATAAACTATGCCGATGTCAGAGGTTCGTAAAAAAAACATGGGTCAATGACAATAACGAGTCATGTCGAATCATTTCAAAGCCCATAAAAATTATGACTCAGAAAATAATTTATTGTTATAAAAAGTAATTTATTTAAAAATTCAGCTCATTATACCAATTTAAGTCACATTGACTCGAGATAAATTGCCAATTTATCGTCAAAACCAGCACTTATTTATAACTATGACCATAAAAGTTAAACAATAAATACCTTTGAACCTATTTTAACAATACCGGAACCATTTCAATTCATAAATTCCCTAATTCATAATTCCATAATAATATACTGGGTTAGTTTCGGCACGCTCTTAGCCAGCTTTGCACGATTCCATAAATATCTATCGGCAGCTTAGATTATAGCTACTTAGTTTAGACGCCACATAGTTAAATTCGGTGGACCAGAGACGGAAGTGGCGCCATCTCTTGTGTAACGCAGGCAACATCGCATTTTCGTGATCGGTTGACAAGTAAAGGGGAGTGACGGGAAGTGACGTTAGCCAATGAGAGTCGAGTAGTTGCACGGTCGTCCGCTAGGGGCGCTGTTGTGAGCGAGCGGTAGGGCGGACGGGCGTGAGGTATTATATTGAGCTGTGTAGTCGACGGAGACTCACTTTACGTTTGGCTGGCGACCGGGACGGACACTTTACCTTTGACGGGCGACTGGGACGGTCACTATACGGTTTGGGTATCGAATTAGTTATCGAAGCGTTCGTAGCTTTGCGGAACACTCGGTCCCCGTTAATATTGTGTAATACTGAGTAGTGTAATATCATCCTTATTCACATTGTAATGTAACTGTCTGCAAGTGAAATAAAAGTGATCTTAATGTTGAGTGATTCTTATTCTCCTCGCCCGTTATATCCACGCTGTAAACCATGCCTGAGGGGCTCCAGAATGAGCGACAATATGGTGACAGTGACACATATAGGTTACTACGCTACGCGCCCGGCATCCTGTCCCGACATCAGAAGTGGGATAAAGAACGGTGAAAGAATTTAACGTGTTTTTTCAATGTTTCAGTTTGCCTGCCTTGTTCGCCGCACCTGGCTTTTCCTGTGGCGAGTGCCGAGTGCGCGAACTGCGCGCTGTGTTTGCACGGATGTCTACGCGATATGCGCGCTGTGTCTGCGAAATGACTACGCCATCTACACGTCGTGTCCGTGCGTTATGTCGGCGCGATCTGTGTACTACGAGCAGCGTTTAACCTGCTATCTGCGCGTGTGTTCTAATTCGTGGTTGCATTGATTACAGTGACATGCAGTGGAGCGCTTTTGCCGGCGCTCATGTGTGCGCGTCTGTTCCTGCTTGCGTGCGTGCATACGTGCGTGTGTGCGTGCGTGCTGAGTCTGCTGCGCTGTGACCTGCGACGCTGCTGGTCGAGCAACGAGTCGACCTTGGTGTGACTGTGAGATATGAGTCAATCTGAGAGATCGAGCCGTATCAGCGATGAACATTATTTGGTGAGTCGATTCCATGATTTTTTTGTTCATGCCTACTGCAGACTACGTAACCGTAGCTTGTTTTGTCTATTCTTGTAGTAGCATTTTAGTGTGCGATGAGCGGTAGTGGAGAATTTGATGCCTGAGCTAAGTTTTAATGTCGCTCAATGATAATTACCTACCCTCACGTTTTTTGTAAATAGTTGAACATGGCTCGCAGTGTAGTCAGCTTAGAACGAAGCTTAGAAGTGTTATCTGATAATTAATAAGGCCCTCGCGATGTGTTAATGGAAGTAAAATAAGAAATTCTGAGATTTTAGTCTTAGACTGATTGCAATAAATGAGGTTAGGTTTGAGTTAGGTTAGGTGCACTATTGAAAATTGCAATTTTAATGCCACCGGTTTGTGTACCGGTATAATACGATATTCAGAGATCTTAGGCTTACATTACAATTGAGGTTAGGATTGAGTCAGGTAAAGAATACAGATAAGTGACGTCAAGCAGCGCGTGCGGTCGTGCGATGTGCTGGCCTGAGCATCGGTGCGTGTGCGGTCACATGGCGCGCTATCCTGAGCATCAGCGCGTGTGGTCGTGCGACGCGCGGTCGTTCTGAGTGTGCAGAGGAGAGAGAAAAAAAAAGGGGGGAGGAGAGAGAAAAAAAAGGAGGGAGGAGAGAGAAAAAAAAAAGGGGGGGAGGAGAGAGAAAGGATATGTATCGCCTTTTACGTTTAGTCGCTAGGCACCATGTGAGAGAGAGGTCCAAACCAAACAAAACCAAAACCAAAAAAAAAATAAAAATTGTTCTTCAGTAGACTTTTTGGTCGATAGCGAATCATTTTGCTGTAGTTCATGTGGTTTTTATTGCTGTTGTGTCACTCTGACACTCTTGACCCATTGGATTGTGTGACATTTCTCAGTGACAAAGTAAGAAATTAAACTGAAGTCGAATTGCCCAAAATGATGTGGTCAGTTTAGGGTGGACATGGCTGTTCAGTGTGTGTTGTGGGGATTCGGAGGTCTGCGAGACTCTGTTTTCTAGGCTATTGATGAGTGGAGTTTTGAGCAGTTGCGTGTCCCATCCGAAAGGTGATCACATCATCAGTCATTTTTAAGTAGTAACCTAACTGATTTTTTTGTGAGTGTTCCTTGAGAGATGTGTCACAACCGAACTTGATAGCATACTAAGTCGCTGGGGTATATTTTCTAATGAGTCTCAATTATGTGTCTCTTTCGAAAGAATTATGTCAGGATGAACGAGCGGTAGAATGTGGAATAAATTAAAATGGTGTCTTTTTGTTGTAGATGTGCAGTGAGATCGCGCTGGGAGAGCTCACCCTGCGAGAGTTCGCTCTGCAAGAAGATCGCCCGAGGACGTGCGAGCGTCAGGAAGGCCGTATCGGCAGCTTAGATTATAGCTACTTAGTTTAGACGCCACATAGTTAAATTCGGTGGACCAGAGACGGAAGTGGCGCCATCTCTTGTGTAACGCAGGCAACATCGCATTTTCGTGATCGGTTGACAAGTAAAGGGGAGTGACGGGAAGTGACGTTAGCCAATGAGAGTCGAGTAGTTGCACGGTCGTCCGCTAGGGGCGCTGTTGTGAGCGAGCGGTAGGGCGGACGGGCGTGAGGTATTATATTGAGCTGTGTAGTCGACGGAGACTCACTTTACGTTTGGCTGGCGACCGGGACGGACACTTTACCTTTGACGGGCGACTGGGACGGTCACTATACGGTTTGGGTATCGAATTAGTTATCGAAGCGTTCGTAGCTTTGCGGAACACTCGGTCCCCGTTAATATTGTGTAATACTGAGTAGTGTAATATCATCCTTATTCACATTGTAATGTAACTGTCTGCAAGTGAAATAAAAGTGATCTTAATGTTGAGTGATTCTTATTCTCCTCGCCCGTTATATCCACGCTGTAAACCATGCCTGAGGGGCTCCAGAATGAGCGACAATATGGTGACAGTGACACATATAGGTTACTACGCTACGCGCCCGGCATCCTGTCCCGACATATCTATACCAAAACAATAAGTCGATAGATATTTTGTGTATTGAACGTGAACTTTTTAAAGTTCTTTTGTTTTATTTTTAACTAGGGAGTTATAATAATATTATTACAAAATGTGAATAAGCTGCAAAACAGTTGTATTAATTCATGAGTGAGTTCCTAGGTTCAGCGCAGTTATATTATTATTATTATTTAATAATGCACAAGCAGCTCTGTGAGCTAATGCGTGCATATCACTGCACTTGTGTTTATGGTTTTATATAATGCTTTGAATTATATTACTTTGATTATTCACGGTATATTCTTATTGTAACGTTAAATTTATATAATATTATGTTCTTCATAATGCATGAAAAGTTGTAGAAATTTTTCCATTATTCTATTTTACACTAGACATCAAAACTATTTAAATTCTTACTAACTACACCATTCTTAGTTTTTCAAGAATTTTAAATCTGCACATTACGAGACTTTTTGGTACATTTGGGTATTTGGACCTTTGGGCATTTGGGAACCGTACACAATGGGATAAGTGCATATCGAAACTAACCCAAAACATCAGAGCTATATTTAAGTTGGACTCACGACTTTATCCAAGTGTAATAAAGCTAAAAATAGATGTAAAGTTCAGATCGATAATATAATATATATCTTGCTCGTAATATGAACGATATCTGTCGTATGTGTAACATAAAATAGGGATGGGAAAGTTGTGTCTGACTTTGGGCTTGCAGATTGGAGGACTATTATTAGGTAGCGATAAAAGCTTTGGTAACTCTTATTATTTTAATTTTCAAGCACTTTTAAATAAGCATATCATGATTTATTACCGGAATAACGAATTTTTTTATGTAGTAGGTAACAAACAAGCAGACGGCCCACCTGATGGTAAGTGGCTACCGTCGCCTATGGATACCTGCAATACCAGGGGTACTGCTGGTACGTTGCCTACCTTTCAAGACTCTATTCACTTGTCTTTTGAAGAGTCCCATGGCGAAGCTCAGGCATAGGATATTAAAAAAAAAAGATTTCATTACATATTTCAAGCAATTTTGAATCGCCAAACAAACGCCATTTTGTTCTATCTATCTTATTCTGTTATTATAAACAATAATGATATTTTTAAGCTGACGTCACACGACTCATAAAGGCGTGGAAAAGTGGTCGAAATTGTTGTGTTTTACCAGACCATGCCGGCTTTATATTATGTGTTAGGATAGTGCGTACAAATTTGAATAATCATTAATTTAGCAATATAATCAAACGTTTGAAAATTGGCCTTATCTCGACCATTCCAGTGTCTACGTGAAATCTTTTTTTTTATCCAATTCAAGGACCAAGACTGAGTAGACAATTTTTCCCATCACTATGACGAGTGGTGCATTGTATTTTAATACCCAGTATGGGGTCCCGATTTACGACCTTCGGCGTACACAGCGATCCCTATATCAGTTTTAGAGCAACGTTAAAAACGATAAATGCATAATTCTTTATCTCGAATGTTCGACGTATGTTATCATAAATTTTTCGGTTAACTTAATTTATGACGTAGTATCCGGTGGTTAAATTAGACTATTATACAAATAGTTTGATTTTGGAGAACTTAATCTCTAATGAGCGCTGTTAAAACAAAATTATTTTTAAACTATATTTTTCTTTTAATTTTGTTCAATGCTGCGACCCAATCTGAATTTTTACCTTATGAAAAAATACGTATAGTATAATTTATTACAACTTGGTCTATCCACAATAAATATTACTCAATAAACTGCTTTCATCATTGACAATATTAGTCATTAGTTAAGAAAACATTTTTAGCGAGACGTTTACATGTTATTATTAATCTACGTAACAACATTTTTTTATTCTTGCTTGATTGTCAGGAAGATATTTCTTTTAGCAATAAAACTGCCAATTATTGTAACACTTTTTATATATCAAATTCATTTTCGTGATTGTGGTGTTCAATAAAAAGTGATCCAATCATATCTTTATGCCAAATACATATATATTCACATCATTGTGAAATTCTGGACTGTACTGCGGGCAGAGTCATCTATTACCATCAGGAGAGCGTCGCATCTTTTTACTTTGCATAAAAATTAATATTATGTAACATAGGTAAATTTCAATGCGTCATTATAAACTTTAAAATGGATAATGACAAAATAATTCTATCTCATCACATTTGCGTAAACATTTTAAACTCTATTCAAATTATAAAGGAAATGATTTCACAATCCACTCGCAGCAAAGCTCGTCAATTAGTGTTTATTAATTTAATTTGCTATAGGAAATTACGCGTCATGTTTCATGAATATCATGGAGTAAATAGGGAAAGGAACGGCTTTATAATAGGCTGTTATTGGTAAATTAAGGTGGCACAAAATTCCTTCCTCCTTAGTCGTTCACTCTTGACAGAGTGGTCGTGGTTGATGATGCTGCATTTTCATTATTGGCTAGAACAGCCCTCGCGATGCGCCTCCACTTGTCACGGTCTCCAGCGTCTCGGGAACTCTGCACTACGGAGGTTTGTGTTGCAGCTTTGATGAGGTCTGTCCAACGCGTAGGTGATCGACCGCGTGACCGCTTGCCCTCTACATTTCCCTGGACAACGAGTCTTTCCATGGAGCTTCGAACAACGTGGCAGAAATATTGATTCAAAATTAATCATCATCAAATTAATCATCAATCAGAAAAATAATCATATAATTTTGATTTAAATAAAAAGTAAATCAGATGTTTAATTTTGCAACACTTTTTACTAGCAATAATGGGACAATGTACAGTGGGACAGTGCACAAACTTACTAAAGTAAAACACACTGTCCAAAATTGTTTTGGCTCTCCGACACACAATTTCGCGGGTTTTTTCTTTTTTCATAAAATTTGTCATATTGAGAAAAATAGGTTCACATATCTTTTCGATACCCTCATATTATTATTTTCTACGATTATACGTTGCTGGTAAAAAAATCCCCCTAAATTAATAGAAGAGATCTGAATGTACCTTATTCAAATCTTAGTGGAAATTTCCGTGGTGTCCTTTCTACTATCATAAGTAATCAGTGATGAAAACTAATTTATCATCGGATTAGAGCGGCTCTTAAACGTAAGGTAGAGTGCGCCACTTACTTTGTTGGTACCTACCCGTACTTTGTCTTTTCGCTGCTGAATCATTTTGGATTGGCAGGTTGTTGCGAAATACTAAATCCTTCTACTTAATTTGTTCTAAGTTATAAGCGTTTATATTATAAATTTGAAAACATACTTGTATCCTAAGTTTATGTACCGGGAAACTTTGTTTAGACTTATAGGCAAAATAATAATACACAAAATTAGTATTGTGATAGTTTTCCGTGTCACGAAAATGTAATAATGACCGTGTTCTGGCATGATGTTCAGTGAAGCCAGGGAGGAATTTATCCCGCCTTCTAGGTTAAGCCTGCTACCATCTGTGGTCGCATCATTGTTTAAGATTAGGCGAGTGCGTGGTCAAAGGCTAATTGAAAAAAATGAGGTATAACCCGATCTTTTCACAACTTAAAATGATACTTTGGTACACAATTTTTTTTAGATTTTAGAGATTTATCATAATAATGTGGATTAAACGGGACATCCGATGGACGGACGATGTGACACAGGACAGGGTGGAGTGGCATAACATGAGGGAGGGCTATGCCCAGCAGTGGGATATAGAGGGCTATGGATGATGATGATGATGATGAAACGGTACATCCTAAGAGGCTTTGCGCAATCACGATGCTCACAATTCGATACCAGATTGGCTCGTCTTTCACAAAAATATCAAATATTTTCTCGCTAAAAGTTCACAATTTAGACCAAATTATAAGCCTTTATACACACTTGAAACACGACACGCTCCATGTTTGCATTAACACGTTTTTTATCGCTAACACAATATTAATTTGACGCGAGTGACAAATTGCTCAAATAGTGGACGGTTTGCTTGCTTTGTGTGGAACATGCTACTTTTTGTGCTGCTTTTTTGTAATTAACTGTTATGTTTAAACTTTTATGTTTAGATATTATTTAAAAGATTACATATCTGTGTGAAGTAACCTTCAAACTCATGCAAAATGTATTAAATTATATATAATACTAGCTGCGCTCAGCGGTTCTACCCATTGTACTATAGCCTATGTGTTATACCAAGGCCTAAGCTATCTCTATACCAAATTTCAGCTCAATCGTTTAGGCGTGAAAGAGTTACAAACATACATGCAGATATCCGGATATCCATACATTCTTACAAACTTTCACGTTTATGATATTAGTAAGATGATACAGTGGATTTTTTTTAAATACATTGTAGGTTAGCTTTGGACCACTATCTCGCTTGATGTAAAGCGATGATGCGGCCGAAGCTGGTAGCAGCCTTAACATAGAAGGCGGTTTGAATCTCTCTCTGGCTTCACTGAACATCATGCCGGAGGCCGGAACATAGTATACTTAGAACATGTACAAATTAATGTATTACAATAATAATAAAAGGGATTTTGAAACGACGATCATCGCCTTTTACCATTTACATGTCCAGAGCCTTATGTAAAATTTGAGAAGGAAAGACCTTAAATGCACTTTTCCCTGCTATATAAAACGACTTTCAGTAGAAAGATATTGAATTACTCCATATTGCACGATCCGTGCACGGTAATTGAAAAATTATGCCTTTGAAATTGAGATTCATCGACGAAACAAAAATTCGCTTCACAATATCCTATCGTTTACCAAAAAATCGCGAGCATAAAGCGCTGCAAGTGCTGTCGAGTCCCGAGACGTTTTTAAACGTTTAGTCTATAGACTGCCGACAAAGCTCTACAGCGCTGAGAGCTCCGACATCGCTCTCAAGAGATCCCCGACACCTATTGAGAGCTGGCATTGTTCGGGATCCGATAAAGCGTTAACTGATAGTATCTGGCGCGTTTGGTCATATTCTCAAATAGACAAAAAAAATGCAGATTGTCATAGTAGCAAAATGTCACGGTTGGAAGTCACAATAGCATATTATTGTCATAGTAGCAAAATGCCAAAGTAGCAAACTGTCAATTTAGCATTAATATATAAGTCAATACAATTATAATTAAATATTAACAATTAAATTAAATATTAAAAAACCGAAAACGCTATAAAAAAATGTAGTTGCACATACACGCACACTAAGACAGACACGTAAAACTTTTAACTAGTTTTAACACACCTTTTGGTTTTTGGGTCGGATCAAAAAGAATCAGGTTTAACAATTGGGATTTCTAATGACGACTATTTGCTATTACCGTAAGATTTTATTACTGTGACAATTTGCTACTATAACGACGTGGAAAAATGACGTTTTGCATCGAAATTTCAATTTACGAATATGACCAAGTGGGCCTGAACTGATCGACTGATTTTTAAACCGGTTTTATCCGATTTGGTGCCATATCAACGCCTACTATGAGATTAATTTTGAATTAATTTGAAATATTATAACAGAATGGGATTATTGATTGTAGCGGTTTTGAATCGATCAATCATGTTTGAGTGGGCATTTATATGTAAATGTTTGGACGAATAAAGGTATTATCGTAATATTTTAAAATAAAGAAATATTGATTAATTATTATTAGTAGAACAACTTTAAAAAACATAAATATACCCTATGGACGCTACAGCGTTTCGGAAGGCACGTAAAACTGTGGGTCCCGGCTGTTTCCTATACTATAATAATATTGTGTAGAATAATATTGCAGTCCTTATATATATATAGTAATCTTGGGGATCTGAAGATAGCCATACAACTCATAATAATTTTGATTTGACTCTGACAGTGTAAGCAGGGTAACCTGTTCTATTGGAGTATTAACCCCAATTATTATTATCATCATAGATGGTCACAGATTTTTTAAAATTCTTTCATCATCATCGTCAGAGATAAAACCGCGGGCAAATGCTAGTTATTTACAATATGAAAGCATTATTGGCCGTTAGACATACCTTTAGTTAAAAGTTTAGTAACAATAACTTTGTAGCCGGCGTTCTGGCGTCAACAGCTATAAACAAGAAACATCTTTATAAACAAAACAAATTGTAAAACCCATCGTAAACAATGCCCACGTCCAAATATAAATTATGGACTTTCTTTTCCCATGATTTTAGGACTGACTGACAGATAAAATGTGTCATAAACCCGAGAATTCCTATGTCACTATAAATTAGTATGATTGACGGATCACATCACAAAATGTGAAGAATTTAACACTTTCATAAATAATGCAGCTTAAAATATGATAACGATCTTTTAATGTTACAGATTTAGGGTTTTATTGTTGAATTAGATTGAATAAAGTATCTCTTTTATATTTTTAACGGTTTCAAGGTTTTTATTGAGAGATGGGTTAGTTTTCTTACGTTTACTTTCTAGGTATCTTACGTTACGTGTGGATTTCCATATCAGACGCAGCACCACCTAGTGTTTTGGATTGATTTACATCGAAATGACGCGAGCCAATAGAAGCTGCAGTGTTAACCTTTCTGGGTGACTTAAAACTTATGTGGCCTATTCACTCATGAGAAGTATAATATTGGGCATTCTGTCCCACCTATCGCTCGGCACCTATCGGCCTGGCGATAGTGGAATAGAGCTACCCAATAATATATTTTTATTGGGGTTTATACTCCAACAGAACAGGTTACCCTACTTACACTGTCAAAGTGAAATCACAATTTATAGGTTGTGTAGCTAACCTATATGTTGCAGCTTCAGGTCGCCTAGATTACTACAGGGCCTGCAACATGACCTAACGAGTGCGTCCTACATATCTTATAGGAAACAGCCTAGACCCACAGATTTACGTGCCTTCCGAAACACGGTAGCGTCTATTCTTTTATCTGTGGTAGTGGTCTGGGGTAGGTAGAGTCCAGGCTAACTTTTTGCCACACACTGAGATTTGAACCCAAGGTCTCCGGATTAAAAGCCGGACGTGTGACCACTGGGCGACGGACGCTACAAAAAAATCAGTGTGCAAGATAATCCGTAGTAGATTTTCATTGAACATAGATCTTCTGTATGGAATCATCGGAAGAACTTCTACCCGTTGCGCTCTCTACCGCGCTTCGGTCGAAACAGATCAACACTAAGTTGGAATACTGTTATTTCTGTTGAACGGACTTCATAATATATCAGAATGGCTCTGTTACATTTTGCGTTATTTTTCTGTTAAATAAACTGTTGCGTTACTCTCATACATTGAAGATACCCAAGTTGTGTCGCTCGGGAAACACGGATGACGACAATGCGGCTAGCTTGTTAAAAGATCAGAATAATGGTAAAGTATTTTTCTATAGATTATGTAATCGATGAATAAACAGGCTGAACCAACAGCAGTCGCCGAGTACGCAGCAATCAGAGCATCGATAAGTATGTCAACACTCCACAGCTCGCGCGCTAATGCTGTACAAACACGACGCGGCTCCTCTATTATACATCTATTGTCTATTGAATATGTACTAGCTGCGTTTAGCGGTTTTACCCGTACTAGGGTAGCCAATGTTATGTTTTTCCAGGGTCTAACCTATCTACTATCTATTCAGCCCGTATCCACCCACTGCTGGGTATAGGCCTCCTCATGTTCACGCCACACCTTCCGATCCTGTGCGAGTCTCATCCAGTTCCCTCCGACATATTTCAAAATATCGTCTGACCATCGCATCGGGCTGGTGGTCTGCCTTGATGTCTATGTCCCTGTCTTCATACAATTTCATATTTCTGCATCCAGCGGTTTTACCCGATGTACAGTAGGCTATGTTATGTTTTTCTAGGGTCTTAGCTATAGAACCAAAGTGCTCCATCGAAGATTGATGGCTAAATTTAGATGTCATACCCAAACTTCGAGGTTTAGCCGTAATATATTTACTTTCTATAAGGTAGGTCACCTGTCGTCTGCTAGATTTCCACCTTGAGCATAAAAATAACTGAAATTTGCATTAAATTTAATTACACAAAACATATAACACAAAGGTAAATGTAAGCTTTCCAAAAATATACATTTTAGTATACACCAACTTATATCAAACAAAATTTCAACAAAAATCAAATACAACTCCAAAAACTTTTCTCCATTAGGGAACCTAAGGTTAGGATTTAGTATTTTTCATTCCCCCGTGACCCAATAAACACGAAATTTCGAAAGTACACCCACAGAACATGAGTGACCTTCAAAACAACACAAAAGATACAATAAAGTATATTATGGCGTTTCTAATATACAGACTTGTCTATTTATCACTGCGTGACCTATGGTAATAGGGGGAAGACAGATGAGCGTTGGTTTGGGTGGCCCTATTCTGAATTTATGGTTGACCAATTTAAACTTGCACGTCGTTTCGTTACCTTAGGAACATTTTGTTTAGCTGATAGATGCAGTTATAAAATAGTTGTCACATTATTTATATGCTTTGGCAGTTTTGAATTTGTTTGTTTTTAATTAATTATTGCGTGTTTTCACGTAATTTTCTATAGACGGACTCACAGATAGACTGCGATAAGTGTCACCTATTACATTTATATTAAAAGCTCAAAAGTGCCTCTGTGCTATGAACTTTTTCTTAGCCAGTAAAAAATAATCGGGCTTAACCACTGATTAAAAATGACAAATTATAGTAATAATATAATATTTAAATCTTAAAATTAAACATTATCTATTATAATATACCAATAACCTTAAATCATTTCATTTCATTTCATTTATAAAATCAATTACATAGCATTCCTGATGTATTAAAAAGTATGTCCTTTCACACCTCGTTTCCCTTCAGTAACTTCTCCATAAAAAGTAATACGAACATACAAACTCAGCAGACCCCCTTAAACAGAAATGTTTATCAGTCCCCCCGCCACTAAAGTCCCATACTTATTGTATACGAAGTATTTTCATGTCACTAAACCACAGCTGATAAAACTTTGCCCGTTGTTTGCAGTAAGTTGAAGCGGGACGCTAAGGCGCAAGTTGGGATCAAGAAATAATATAGGAAATGGAATGGCCACCATAACAGTGCCAATTCTTAATAAAAATAAAAATACTTATGTTAATAAGAGCTCTAGTTGAGTTATCAACTAGAGTTGTCTTTAAAAAAAAAAAAACATAACATAAATTTGTTTTATAGGTTAACCTGCGACCACAAACTTACCTGATCTTAAGCGACGATGCGGCCGATGATACCAGACTAAACCTAGAAGGCGGGATAAATACCTCCTTGACTTCACGAAAATCATGCCGTAACACGTGGCTATAATTACCACTTGGCGACGGTTTTGTCTAGAGGGTGGTAACTAGCTACGGCCGAAACCGACAGAGCAGTATAGCGAGTGAAAAAAACAGCACATAACTAATGATAGTCATTGGTGCGAGGCCTAGATTCGAACTGGGTGATTAAGATATACATTCGCATCATATTACCACTTGGTCACCACCTCTTAAACTGTCACGAAAGGGTTCATGCACACGGGTAAAGCGGTACAGTAAATATGACCGATCTTTTTTTTATACAACGTAGTAAGAAGACGAGCAAGACGCTCTCCTGATGGTAAGAGATAACGCTGCCTATAATTAGTACAGTGCTACCCAGTGCACTGCGCCAACGCTTCTCACTTGAGAGTCATAGGATATTAAGATTCTTCAGCCCAGTAATTTCACTAGCTACAGTGCCCTCCTACCCAAGCACAGTAATGTTTGCACATCACTGTTCAGGCGGTAAAATAACTGGTACTGTTGTGCTACCCACGTAGTCGACCTCCTGCAAAGGAAGTCTACCCCCGGTATGACCGATCTGATATAAATAAGGAATCTTTGTTAGTCTGAGACTAACTGGGACAAAGAGGTAACGTGTGAGACTTTGTAATCACGCCTGGGAATTGATTCATGTGGGTTTTAAGTTTGGGGAATTAGTAGTTTTGTTTGCTACGTCATTATAAGTAGGTTAGTTTGACGAAGTACTTCTAAACGTGGCGCCAAGTTAATTTTAGGAAAATTAGTACCTCCATTTTTTAGGGGAGTTACTGTTCAAAAAAAATCATTGACTACGATCTGGAGGGATGCTAAGGGACGATGCAGCCGTAGATAGCAGCAGACTATACCTAGAATGCGAGATAAATCCCTCTCTGGCTTCACTGAACAACATGCCGGAACACAGGCATAAACCTCTTGCCGACATGATTTTGTTTTATTGATATTTATTTTTGTAATACATTTTTAAATAAAAAATGTTATTATAAAAAAAAATCGTCCACGGCCGAACCCTATCACCACTAAAATTTATTATTTAATATTTTTTAAATTCATTTTATTATTAATTTTTAATGCGACTTTTAAATTGTAGTATTCTATTCTCTGTATCGATATAAACTAGAATAAGGCCGCCCGAACCAACCGGTTAACCGAACTGATTGCTCATGCGTTTGTTTCTTTTATCGATTCCAAGTTTATTGTCCGTGTGTCGATATTCGGTATCGTATCGATAACATCGAGATTTGTTTTATACTTTATGACTCGAAACGTCACGGAGATTACATATCAAGGCAGATGCCGCTAAATTGCCTGCATTGTGTGTGACGCTTTGAAGACGATTTTTTTTTAGATTGTTTTTGGATGCTCGCAAAAAAATATTCATTAGGCCAAATTAATATGGTTCCATATAGATTTTTTACATTAACATATAAAGTTTTAAATTCTAATTTTATACATATTAATTTTAATTCAATTTTATTTTAGTATATAATGTTATTTACTTGTGATGAAATATACTATGACTAGATTTATGTAAGCATACAAAACTAAATATTTGCACGACATATACAACACACACACATATATGTACGTCAAATACAGTAAGAACTATAATATATCTATCATAAGAACTTATTATTAACCTGTATTTAATCAAATAAACTATTCATTCATTCAAGTTTGTGTGTTCGTATTCGTATAATAGAAAAAGAAACAACATTGAAAAGATACAAGTATTATACAACATGAGTGCAATCAAGTGAGCTTGTTGACAGGTGCGTTATTATTCATGGATATTTTAATTAACTATATTTTCAATGAGTCCAAATAGATTTTTTTACACTTGCCGTTTTGAAGTGAAATGTTAAACTTACCTTGCGATGTATATGAACGTTGCGATGCAACGAATATGTTTATTTAATAACTTCATGCCTGTTTCAATTTTTATTGTATGTTAAAAGATTAGCAATTGAAATCGCCGAACAGAAGCACCACTATTTTATTGCTTTAGTAGAAAGGTAAAAGTTAAATTATATAACAATGACAAGAAATTTTAAGCTATTGCATAGCTTCTATCGCGGGCCTTGAGCGTGGGGACCGAATCCAGAAATTCCGTAACGAAAAAAACCTAACACCCCCCACTCCGACCGGCACAGCAGTGATACTTTTTAGTTTTTCCATCTATAGATAAATACCAGAACTTTTAATGACTTTTTTAAATATCACGCTTGTCTCTTTTGTTTTTTTATCGGTCACCACGCTCAAAGTGTAACTTGAATTAATACCAAAGAAAAAAAAAAACAAAGGGAAAAAAATACTGCATTAATAAAATAAATAAATAATTATAATTGCATAAGTTGATAAAAAATGCTATGCAATAGCTTTACCGCGGCAGTCTCCGAGTGCCACACGTCTTTTTTTTTTTATACAACGAAGTAAGAAGATGAGCAAGACGCTCTCCTGATGTTAAGAGATAACGCTGCCCATAATTAGTACAGTGCTACCCAGTGCACTTCGCCAACGCTTCTTACTTGAGAGTTGAAAGTCATAAGATGTTAAGACTCTTCAGCCCAGCAATTAAAAAATTTAACTTGTGCCATCTATTGCATTATATTATCCGTGAATTCGACCTCTGTACTGAGTACTGTCTTTGCCAAGTTCATGCATGATAAACATCTTGGTTTATCGAGGCTTTTCAATGGGTTTTGTTATGGTTTGATGGATATGACATAATGACACATCATTTGTTATTACTATTGTACCTTTAACGTATATTTGTATACCTTACAGTTGATAATATAGGTACAATAATATGAATTAAATGTATGGAATAGATATTGGATACTAATAGAAAGATGACACTGGCCGAGGCCAGTAAAAAAACAACTCGTATTATTTTAAGAAGAAATGGTACAAGAAAAAAGAAATTAAGAGTGTGAGTGTGCGTGTGTGTGTGTGTGAGAAAGAGAGAGGGAGAGAGCAGGATTTTTCTTCTTCCTCCAAGCAGTAATATCTTCCAGATTGAAGGGCAATTTAACCAGATTTATTCGTCTTAGATTTTTTTATTCACAGCTTCAAGGGACCGTGGACTTAATTATAAAATATAGTATTAATTTCTACTCATTGACACCATGCATTCTTTATTTTTTTTTAGACAAGAACATTACAGAAATTCCTTCCCGGATCGCGTTCGTATACCGGCTCAGTGTGACATAAGCTTTAGGGTCTCGTTTTTTTCATTTATTTCATTTAGAGATACGAAACCCTAAAAATAATGACATCATCCAAATCAGCAGGAGTTGTGTTATTTAAGTGAAAAAAAAGCTTACATCCGGGAAGTAATCCTTTAATAATTTAATTACAATAGTTTTAAAATGAATCAGTAAGGATGATCTCATTGTAATTTTGGAAAATCCTTTACCTACCGGACATCTTTACATTCTTACTTAATGATGGTAGAGTTTGACCGTTATGAAATTGCAGAAAACTTCCATACACATTAAGAACATTTTGTTTGACTGGTTTGTGCAATTTAAAAATGTTTGATATACTTGTAACATTTGATGATTTATTACTTTAAATTTATTTATCAGTCAACTTAAATTTGGAACTGACTGTTTCCTAACGGTTACCGCGCCGTCTCACGCCCGAAGTAAAATTGTGCACATGAACCTAATTGGAAAGGACCATTCGCGAGACGCCTGTTCCATATCTGCCTATTTTTTTAACCCCCGACGCAAAAACGACGGGGTGTCGTTGGACGTGTCTGTCTGTCTGTCTGTGTGTGTGTGTGTGGTGTGTGTGTGTGTCTGTGGAATCGTAGCTCCCAAACGGATGAACGGATTTTGATTTAATTTTTTTTGTTTGAAAGTAGAGTTAGTCGAGAGTGTTCTTAGCTATGTTTGGTGGAAATCGATCCAAGATGGCCGCCGCTACAAAATGGCGGATTACTTTATTCTTCCACGACCCCATTGATATGGGTATCAAATGAAAGAACTTAACGAGTAGAATACAGTCCACTGTATAAAATTAAAAATCCAAGATGGCCGCCATCAAAAAAATTTGAATTACGTATTGCGTTGGGGGTTTTTTAATTAAAATTTTTAATTTAATTCACTTGTTTAACAAAAGGTTTAATGGTTTTGACGTTGATAGGTCAGAGATTTTTTCTATAGTCTACTACCATCTACGGCAGCATCATCGCTTAATATCACGCGAGATCGACCTCATAGTTAACCTATAATAATTAGGTATATAAATAAAATAAATTTCGTATAATATAAGTTTATAACTGAAGTGCAAATCATGAAATTCAGCTGTTACATAAACTAAAGTTCGCTGATTACCACATTCCGTGCCAAATTTCAATTTGTTTGTTTATCCGAACTCATGATATTGTGGAATTAAGCACTTATTTTAATTGGATAGGTACATTTATTTGTGTAATCATATAAACCATTAAATGCTATTAATTATCCCGCCTTTTAGGTTTAGTCTGCTACCATCTACGGCCGCATCGTCATTATACAACACGCGAGATCGTGATCAAAAACTGTAAACCTATAAGAAATAAAAAAAAATTATATTAGATAATACGTCATAACATTAGTTAAGACCGTCATTCGTAGTAGCTTTTTCCCAAATGTGTAATTTCAAGCTTAAGAAATTTTAAGATATTGTATGTTTAATTATTTGGTAACGGTAAAGCCTCCGAGTGTTATTTCATGATTCAAGCTACCTACCATTCTAAATTTCAGCCAAATCGGTTCAGCACTTAACACGCGTAAGTGTAACAAAAAATACCAATGACCAATATCACTACTAGTCTTTTTTGTTATTATTTTAAGCCTTTGATCACGATCCCCCATGATGCTAAGCGACGATGCAGCCATAGATCCAGGCCGTAGCCATGGATCGCAGGCTAGACCTAGAAGGCGGGATAAATCCCTCCCTGGCTTCAGTGAACATCATACCGGAACACGCCACACATATAGTGCTTTTCACGAAAGGAAGCCAAGAGATCAAGTCAAGAGTACCTCGAACCGGCGAGCGTGTATGAAGAATGTGAAGAAAGTTCTGGAAGCGAAATAGGTGTGTCAGAATCGTACTAAGTAAAGGATATAGTATCTGCCTTTTTTTGACCCAGGAAAAATGCGTTACGCATCATCACCCCACGCCGGCGCGGGATGGTATGTGGGACTCCCCTGCCTAAGATGGGCGCGGGGATACCCACTAAAAACCTGGGGGTGTTCCTGCGGGACGCCATAATGCCGGGGCAACAGGTACGCCAAAGCACTTATCCGCGGCCCCGACGGCTAACAGTGTACCCCAACGGGAACCAGGCGTGATTATATTATGAACAAGTATCTGAGTATCGTGGTCGACTTAAATGGCTCCCCATCCGAGAACGTAGGGAAGTCCGTATTTTATGTCTCCTTTACTCCATTCTAAATGACCCACACACCCCTACATATCTAAAAGAATGCTTCTGGTTTAGTAAAGAGAAGAGTGATCGGCAACACAGGTCTTTCTATGAGCTTTTCCTTTATATGCCCCCTCATACGACCTGTTTTACTGACAACTCTTTTACGGTGGAAGCAGTCAGGCTTTGGAACGCGCTACCGCTGGAGTTAAAAAGTGCGACGTCCAAAGAAACATTTAAGAGAAAGGTACGTGACCACTACATTAAAAAAGTTCACAAACAGAGTTGCTGGTTGCAAATAGATTTTGCTATTGTACCTACTTAGCTTTTATCTGTCCTAAATGTTCAGGCTAATTTTTATTATATTTATAGTATTATTTTATTTATCGTGCTCATTTCCGATTTGCTTTTATTTATTTATTTAAGTATAATATTATTATAGTATGTATTATTTATGTATTTATTTTAATTACTGTCTTCGTAGTCTTTTATTTAGTATTTATATTTGTGTATTTTATTGCATGTTAGTATACCTTTAATATGTATTAGTTTGGTAGTTTTAATGTTAGTTTTTTTCTTAATAACTGTCCTTGATATTGTCTGCACTCCTCCATTATCCATGTAAATTTTCTCCACGAACAGGTCAACTGGTAGAAAATGCTACTTTAGCATTAAGTAAGTCCTAGCGTTGTGCTGAATAATAAAATAAATATTATGTTTTTTCGTGTATAGCACTATACACACACACACACACCCTACCATAGAATTTGTATGAAACAATGTAAGCTCCTATAAGAAGTGATAAACGCTCGAACTGCACGCCGCTGTCACCGACCGATGAATATTTATGGACCATTCGTCACTCGCCACTTTCACACTGGCTGGGCGGACTTTGTTGTTGGACATTGGACGCCCTTTGTTTGGCGTACTTTGTGGCAATGAAAGTTATGTTGTTACTTTGTATACTGAGTCTAACTAATCCATACATATAATAAGAATGGAAATTTCTCCCCATTCATTGTGATCCTTTACTAAGGTGAACTGTGAAAATACGCATATGAACAAAACGACGCGAAAAAGTCGCTTGCGCGATCTAGATCGTAAAACAGTTTGTCAATTTTTCCTAGGGAAACGTAAAATAAAATAATAAAATAAATAATAATCATTTATATCGGACACATCGCCCCTAATTTACATCAAAATTTCGAAGTAAAAGTAATAGAATATAAAGTAAATTCAATTCAAAAAAATCAAAAAGCAAAAAGTGCGACAAACTAAAAATACGCCATCTATCGATGTGGCCATAAACGAAAATTTACCAGAGTAGTTTTATTAGGCTTAATTTGTAAAAAGGTTATTACTTATGTGTGATAAAACGGCACAACCGAATTGTATGCAGTTTTCGCTAAAACGTTGCAAATTTCTCTAATTTGTAAATAGTATTGGTTTTATTTAAATCGGTTTTTAAATAAAAGAGTTATATCTATCTAAAGATTTACTTATCTATTATATAAAATCGTTCGTACACTTTTGTTCTATCAACGCACAGCCCAAACGGCTGGACGGATTGAGCTGAAATTTGGACAGCGTATTCGTAAGAAGATTTCATCGTGCAATAAGAAGCGATTTTTTAAAATTCCCTCAGGAACAGGAATTATTCCCGAAAAACGAATGTATGCAAATCCGTAACCGCTGAACCGATTAAGCCGAAATTTTGTAAAACGATAGTTGGGATTGTGATTAGAAACATCAAATAGTTTTTTTGTCAGAAATTTACTTTTAAGGGGGGTAAAGGGGGGTCGAAGTTTGTATGGAAAATTTAGAACCGCTGACCCTATTGAGCTGAAATTTGGTACAGAGATAGATTGAATCCTAAAAAATTGAATGGTATACTTTTTATTCCAAAAATCAACCTCTAAGGCGGGATAAAGGAGGTCAAAGTTAGAATAGGAAATCGGTAACCGCTTCTTTGTTTAAGCTGAAATTTAAACCAGCGTGTTCTTTAAGTAACGAAGACGACGTATAAAAAGGGATTTTTGCAAAATTCTTCCGGGAACGGGAATTATTCCCGAAAAACGTTTGTATGCAAATCCGTAACCGCTGAACCGATTAAGCTGAAATTTTGTAAAACGATTGTTTAGATCGTGTTTAGGAACATTTTTTTTTTTTTTTTGACGAAAATTAACATTTAAGGGGGGGTAAAGGGGGGTCGAAATTTGTATGGAAAATTTAAAACCGCTGACCCTATTGAGCTGAAATTTGGTACAGAGGTAGATTGAGTCCTAAAAAATTGTATGGTATACTTTTTATTCCAAAAATCAACCTCTAAGGCGGGATAAAGGAGGTCAAAGTTAGAATAGGAAATCGGTAACCGCTTCTTTGTTTAAGCTGAAATTTAAACCAGCGTGTTCTTTAGGTAACGAAGGCGACCTATAAAAAGGGATTTTTGCAAAATTCCTCCGGGAACGGGAATTATTCCCGAAAAATGTTTGTATGCAAATCCGTAACCGCTGAACCGATTGAGCTGAAATTTTGTAAAACGTTTGTTTAGATCGTGTTTAGGAACATTAATTTTTTTTTGACGAAAATTAACTTTTAAGGGGGGGTAAAGGGGGGTCGAAATTTGTATGGAAAATTTAAAACCGCTGACCCCATTGAGCTGAAATTTGGTACAGTGGGAGATTGAGTCCTAAAAAATGATATGGGATACTTTTTATCCCAAAAATCAACCTTGAAGGGGGAAGAGGGGGGGGGTAGAAGTTTGAGTAGAAAATCAGTAACCGGCCATCTTTTAAAGCTCAAATTTGAACAGTGTATTTTTTATGGCTAGGAATAGTAGGGCTGCCAGGAACTAGGGGCCATTGATTTATATGACCTGCCATGTTGGGTTTTGCCCATAATTGCCGCGCTGGGCATGCGTGTTGGCAATCGCAGAGCGTAGGGTCTTGTATCGGTGGCGCTGCTGCCCACCACCGACCTAGGTGATTTACCTTTGCTTATTTCGGATGGTTATACCGCCATCTGCCGGTCGCCAGAGCCTCGTTCGTTAGTCAGCAGGATGTACCACGAGCAGGTGAGGTTGGCTTGGGACTTGTGGATGGAGTTTAGTCCCCGTACACCCCTACTATTCCTAGCCAAGGCGGCGGCTATGGTAACGGTAGGGCGAGGGGTGCTAAGAATCTCCGGGTTACGGTAGGCCGCCGATGTGAACGACTGACCCTGGCTACCTATAATGGACGCACGATGAGATTAGATGAGCACGTACACCAGCTTGAGGAAGAATTGAAACACATAAGGTGGCACGTACTGGGATTGTCCGAAGTCCGAAGAGAGGGAGAGGATACGGTTACCTTAGAGTCGGGCCACCTTATGTATTTCAGGGAAGGTAACCAACAATCCCAGGGTGGTGTAGGGTTCCTGGTTAATAAAGCCATCTGTGACAACGTGGTTGAAATTTCCAGTGTGTCGACGAGGGTTGCATACCTTGTGCTGAGGATAACAGATAGATACTGTCTGAAGGTTATCCAAGTGTATGCACCTACGTCGACATACCCAGATGATGAGGTAGAGGATATGTACGAAGACATATCCAAGGCCTTGCACAACACCACCAAGGCACATTTCAACGTTGTCATGGGTGATTTCAACGCTAAAGTGGGAGTACAGACTTGCGGCGAATCGGTAGTAGGACCACACGGTATAGGAAGCAGGAATCATAGGGGGCAAATGCTCGTCAACTTCCTTGAGAAAGAGGGGTTGTTCCTGATGAATACGTTCTTTGGGAAACAGCCTCGACGGAAGTGGACGTGGCAAAGCCCCGACTCTATGACCAAAAACGAGATCGACTTCATCATAACGGATAAGAAGCGTATATTCACGGATGTCTCAGTGATCCACAGGTTTAACACCGGCAGTGATCACCGACTCGTCAGAGGCATCCTGGATATTAATTGTAAGCTAGAACGCGCCCGATTGATGAAGTCCACGCTCCGACCTTTCCCACTTCCAACTGTCGCTGGATCCGAAGCATTCCAGATTAAACTGGAGAACCGATTCGCAGCCTTGGAAACCACAATTGACGTTGACGTAGACCAGGATCTAAATAGAGTGGTAGAAATCTTGCGGGAAGAAGGTGCTAAATTGAGCGAGAAAAAACGCACAGGCAGTAAGTCGAAGCTTTCTCAAGAATCTTTGCAGCTGATGAGGGAGCGACGTGAAGACCCACCGACATCTTTGTCAGAGAGACGAGCTCTCAATAAGACAATCTCCAAGGCAGTAAGACGAGACCTCCGGAGCTCCAACACACGCGCCATTCAGGAAGCGATCGAGCAGAACCGGGGGACTAAGGTCTTCGTGCAAAAATTGGGGAGGAGCCATATGACGAAGTTGACTACTTCTGGTGGAAGCGTCGTCACCTCTCAGCCTGAGATCCTTGCGGAAGTAGAAGACTTTTATGGCCAGCTGTATGCCTCGCAGGCGCCTCAGCCTGATACCCGCAATGATGATTCAAGAGCCACTCTAACACGCCACTATACCGAAGACCTCCCGGATATTAGCATAGACGAGGTGGCGATGGCCCTTGGGCAGCTTAAAAATGGAAAAGCCCCTGGTGAAGATGGAATTACCTCGGAACTCTTGAAGGCTGCAGGCATACCTGTATTGAGAGAGCTCCAGCGAATTTTCAATTCTGTCCTATTCTCAGGGAGAACTCCAGAGGCGTGGAGCAAAAGCGTTGTAGTGATGTTTTTCAAAAAAGGTGACAAAACTCTTTTGAAAAACTACAGACCTATTTCACTTTTGAGCCACGTCTATAAGCTTTTCTCAAGGGTCATCACAAATCGTCTCTCACGCAGATTCGACGAGTTCCAGCCACCGGAACAGGCCGGGTTCAGAGCAGGCTACGGGACCATAGACCACATCCACACAGTGCGGCAGATTATACAGAAGACCGAAGAGTATAATCAGCCCTTGTGCCTAGCATTTGTGGACTATGAGAAGGCCTTTGACTCCATTGAAACTTGGTCTGTTCTGGAGTCTTTGCAGCGGTGCCAAGTTGACTGGCGATATATCCAGGTGTTGAAAAGTTTGTACGATACCGCCACAATGACTGTCCAAGTACAGAACCGGCAGACTAAACATATCCCTTTAAAACGAGGTGTGAGACAAGGGGATGTAATATCCCCCAAATTGTTTTCCAACGCTCTAGAGGATGTGTTTAAGACGCTGGACTGGACTGGACAGGGCATCAATATCAACGGCGAGTGTATTTCACATCTGCGATTTGCGGATGACATCGTCATAATGGCGGAAACGCTGGAAGATTTGCAACAAATGCTGACCAGTCTAGCTGATTCTTCCCAACGTGTCGGTCTCCGGATGAACATAGACAAGACTAAAGTGATGTTCAATGAACAGGTCGCTCCGGAACCGGTTATCGTTAATGGACTGCCTATTGAAGTTGTTCAGGAGTATGTTTACCTTGGGCAAACAGTGCAGTTAGGTAAAAACAACTTCGAGAGGGAGGCTATTCGAAGGATTCAGCTGGGATGGGCTGCATTTGGAAAACTTCGTCGAGTCTTTTCGTCACGTATACCACAGTGTCTGAAGACTAAAGTCTTCAACCAATGCGTCTTACCTGTAATGACATACGGAGCCGAAACGTGGACACTTACGGTTAGATTGGTTCACAAGTTTAAAGTTGCTCAGCGAGCTATGGAGCGGGCTATGCTCGGCGTCTCTCTAAAGGATCGCATCAGAAATGAGGTGATTCGGCAGAGAACCAGAGTTACCGACATAGCCGAAAGGATTAGTAAGTTGAAGTGGCAATGGGCTGGTCACATTTGCCGCAGAACCGATAACCGATGGGGTACACGGGTTCTAGAGTGGAGACCGCGTCTCGGCAAACGTAGTGTAGGTCGTCCTTGGGCGAGATGGGGTGACGATATCCGGAAGGTCGCGGGGAGCGGGTGGAGGAGGAAGACGGGGGAACGAGTTGAGTGGCGTGCCATGGGGGAGGCCTATGTCCAGCAGTGGACGAACACAGGCTGATGATGATGATGATGATTTTTTATGTAACGTAGATGACCGATAAAAAGGGATTTTGCAAAATTTCCACGGGAACGGGAATTAATTCTAAAAAACGTTTGTATCCAAATCTGTAACCGCTGAACTGATTGAGCTGATATTTTGTAAAACGATTGTCTGAAGTGTGTTTAGGAACATTGAATAGTTTTTATGTCAGAAATTAACTTTTAAGGGGGGTAAAGGGGGGGTCAAAGTTTGTATGGGAAATTTAGAACCGCTGACCCTATTGAGCTTAAATTTGGTACAGCGGTAGATCTAATCCTAAAAAATGATATGCAATACTTTTTTCCCAGAAATCAACTTTTAAGGGAAAAAAGGGGGGTGCAAGTTTGTGTAAAAAATCGTTAGCCGCTTCTTTGTTTTTGCTGAAATTTGGACAGCGTGTTCTTAGTTACATAAACTAAGACGACCGATAAAAAGGGATTTTGTGAAATTCTTACAGGAACGGGAATTATTCCCAAAAAACTTTTGTGTGCAAATCCGTAACCGCTAAACCAATTAAGCTGAAATTTTGTAAAATGATGGTTTGAGTTTTGTTAAGGAAATTTTTAATAGTTTTTATATCAGAAATTAACTTATAAGGGGGGGTCAAAGTTTGTATGGGAAATTTAGAACCGCTGCGCTGACCCTATTCAGCTTAAATTAATTTAGTGCAGAGGTTGATTGAGTCCTAAAAAATGGGATACTTTTTATCCCAGAAATCTACATTAAAGAGGAGGAAAGGGGGGGGGGTGCAAGTTTGCGTAAGAAATCGTTAACCGCTTCTTTATTTGAGCTGAAATTTGGATAGCGTGTTTTTAGGTGGTTTTGGCGACTCACGAGAAGGGCTTTTGCTAAATTCCCACTGGAACGGGATTTATTTACAAAAAACAATTGTATGCAAATCCGTAACAACTAAACCGATTGAATCGAAATTTTGTAAAATCATGGTTTGAGTTGTGTTTAGGAACATTAAATATTTATTTTGACAGAAATTAATGGGAAATTTAGAACCGCTGACCCTATTGCACTTAAATTTGATACAAAGGTAGATTAAGTCTTAAAAAAAGATATGGGATACTTTTTATCCCAGAAATCAACCTTTGAGGGGAGGAAAGAGGGATCCAGTTTGTGTAGGAAAGGTAACCGCTTCTTCGTTTTAGCTAAAATTTGGACAACGTATTCTTTATGTAACGTAGGCGACCGATAAGAAGGGATTTTGTGAAATTCTCACCAGAACAGGAATTTTTTCACAAAAACGTTTGCATGGAAATTAGTAACCGCTGAACCGAAAATGAGCTGATATTTTGTTAAGTTCTGTTAATGAATAGTTTTTTTATGTCAGAAATTAACTTTAAGGAGACTAAGTATTAAAGGAGGGGGAAGGAGGATCAGAGATTTAATGGGAATTCAGGAACCATGGAATTGATTTGAGTCGCGGGAAGGATGGTGTGAGAAATTAGTAACGAATAATAATTTAGCTGAGGTACATTACAGTAGAGATAAGTTAAAGAGTTACCGGGAAAGGACCACAAATAGTTTTAATTCCTGAAAAGAGGCGTGAAAATTTATGAAGGCGATAAACTACCGCTCAACTGAGATAATTTGACCTCTGGGAAAGGACATAGGATTGGTTTCTACGGTAGCGAACAAAACTGCATAGAAATACCCAACCCGATATTCTTCGCTACCCACAGCGGGAGCAAATAATATATAGCCATGCCTTATTTTACGCTTACAAAGTCACGGGGATGGAAATACTATCATAGTGAACATAGCAGCACCAAATTCGCTTTATTAATTGACTCTCACGCGCAACGAAGTGCGCGCGGGTCAGCTAGTCCCAAATAATCTTATTAGGAACCTTTGAGCATCATGCGAATTTGCTTGAGCGCGAGGGATCGGCCATCATGCGTATTAGAGCTTCTTTGGTAAAAATCTTATGTCACTGTGAATTTTTTTTTGTGTCGATACCTCACATGATGGGATAAACCTGAAAGAACTCATCCTCATCTTACTGGGTCACTAAACCCAAAATTGTAAAATTTGTTTTTTTTATCATTCTTATATCAGTTATTATGCTTGTCTCTACATCATAACAGCTATCTATGTTACCTGTAATTACTTATAAAAAAAGATCACTATATTATAAGCATAAAAAAATAATAATGTGGCATTACAAAGTTTACCAGGTCAACTACTTTATATTGAATAATAATATTTTTAATATGTCACTCAAAGACATGTCAAAGACATAATATTGTCAATATGTCTTTCTCTATACGACCACAAAAAAACATGAAAGTCCAACGCGCAATTTCTTTTAAACTTTTAATAGTGACAATGGGTGACATGTATATATTATTAATTATTATTATTTCAATTTTTCTCGCACAGCAGGAAAACATTCAAGCGGCTAAACAGTTCCAATGTGTTCCATAATCTGTCAGTCTATTACTCTGATATTATTATATCGTATATTTTCTTGCCAGTTCTTTTCAGAAAGATGCATTTTAAAATTAGCAGTAATCTTAAAATTTTACAAAATTATTGTAAAATTTACTTGCAAAAATTCTGCATGACACCTAAAAAAACGCCAGGCTTCTAAACAGTTCCAATATGAAAGCGCCATATTTAGTATTAAGCAACAGCCGACGAGTTATTGTCCCATTCAGGTGCGAAGGCGTTAATAATGACATTAATCTATGTTCCATCTGTCATTCTATCACTCGGTTATTATTATTTAAGCCCCGCCTTGATGAGGTGTTTATCATCAATTAATAAATAGAGTTCGCTCCAAAGAAGTACAATAAGATAGATAACTCTTTATTGCACCAAAGAAAACAATTTACACTAAATAAGTACATTTCAGTTAAGCAATGTTACAATTGGCAATCTTATCGCTAATAGTGATCTCGTTCAGACAACCAAGATATTATATTAAGATATTATGTACTTTGTCGGTTCGCTAACAGATTTTGAAGCGGTGGTAGCCAAACGGTTGTGGTGCAGATATAATTCTGGATCATCTGGAAATCCCGCCTCCGCACCATACTGATAATACTATAATAATATTAGTTTTGCGTGGTTATTGCTACTCAATACCAAGAAATCAAGAGTACCAAGAACCGGCGAGCGTGTATGAAGAATGTGATGAAAGTTGAGGAAGCGAAAGAGGTGTGTCAGAATCGTACCAAATGGAGGGAAATAGTCTCTGCCTTTTTTTTTGACCCAGAAAAAATGCATTACGCATCATCACCCCATGCCGGGGGGCGCGGGGCGGTATGTGGGACTCCCCCGCCAAAGATGGGAGCGGCGGGGATACCCACTAAAAAACCTGGGGGTGTTCCTGCGGGACGCCATAATGCCGGGGCAACGGGTACGCCAAATCACTCATCCGCGGCAAATAGTCTCTGCCTACCCCAACGGGAACCAGGCGTTATTATAATAATATGTATGTATTTCCACTCGATATACTGGTGGTAGGCTTCAGCCTTGGCTAGTTACCACCCATTGGACAAAACTGTGACGTCAACCGGCCATTACGACTAATAAAATAAAAATACTCTTTATTGGAACCAAAACAATACAATTGGACTTAAAAATAGTATTTAAAACTAAACAAAAATTTGGCCCACAGTGGGCGGCCTTATCGCTGTGAGTGATCTCTTCCAGGCTTTGTACGGAGCTATAATTGTTCGGAAGAGTAAGAGTGGAATTTGGTAAAGTTACTTATTCATAGACATTGTTCACCTAGCTAGGTACTTAAAACTTAAATTTAAAGATGAATAAATGGATAAATTTTAATATAAATAGATATACCTATGTATACATTATAAACACATACATACACAATATAAATATATAATACATAATTATAATAATCATCATCATCCACTTTCCATCATTCACTTAGACATGATTAGTTTCGTTTTTGGGTCGAAACTTCTCTTCATAGCACAAATACTTGTTTTAATTTGCCCAATAATATAAGCACTTTAACCTATAAATAGAAATTCCAATATCAAATTATATTTAGACGCGTAAACAACGATCAATCAAATCCAGATAATATTGTCAATATCTCAGATTACGAGCTAAACTTAGCTTCAACTTAGGTTGACTTAGACTGTAGAGATCTAAATTAATTAATTTAACTACGTTAATAATTCAAGTAGGGTAAGTTTTTTTTATTAATTACTATCTGCACCCAGTGGTTTTATCTGTTGTACTGTAAGCCTTAGTGTTATTCAAGGGTCTAAGCTATCTCTATACCAAATTTCAACTCAATTGGTCCCCCTATTGAGGTGTGAAAGAGTATGCTGCTGGACATAGGCCACTCCTATGGTACGGTACTCAACGACGATATCCGGAGGGTCGCTGGGAGCGGTTGGAGGAGAAAGACAGAGGACCGAGTTATTATTATATAGCTACTTGCATATACTCAGTACATTCAAGTTTCATAATATTATTTTCTCAAAAATAGCCGCAAAACCGTGGAGTGAAGTAAAGTTGTTAGCGGCACTAGTGGTGGGCGAGTGGACTCGACACGAGTGGCTCAAGTTTAAGATTTGACTGCTCGGAGAAACGTTTATAATATTTTGAGATAGTTGCTCCATTTCTCATTTAGTAGACTTTTGTAGACTTTAAGAGGACTTTTGTGTTTAAAGGTAACGAGGCGTCAGATGGCTTTACATTTTGATTCAGAAAGTAAACTCAGTCTTCATCACATCACACTAATCTTACTTCTTAAATCAAATCAAATCAATCGTTTATTTGCTAGAATGCATATTTTACAAAGGTTGTTTTACATTGCTTAAAACTAAGTCAGTGCATTCAGCCTGCAAGCAGACATGAAAATATTAAATTTATAGCAAACTTTATATAGGCCTTACATAATATTATTAATTATTATCATTATAATCTAAAAAATCTTTAATGGTATAAAAACATTTGCATATTAGCCAGTCACTTACTAATATTATAAACGTGAAAGTTTGTAAGAATGGATGTCTGGATGTTTGTTACTCTTTCACGCTACTAAACGGATGGAGTTATTGTGCTGAAATTTTGTATACAGATAGCTTGGACCCTGAAATAACACATAGGGTACATAAGTACTGGGGGTTAAACCGCTGGGCGCAGCTAGTATTATAAATCTGAATGTTTGTGAGTGAGTGTGCATGTTTGTTACTTACGCCTAAACGGATGGACCGATTGAGCTGAAATTTGGTATAGAGATAGCTTAGACCCTGGAATAACACATAGGCTACAGTACAAGGGGAAAACCGCTGGGCGCAGCTAGAAGGAGTATGAAACAGTAATAACGTTGCGTGCATAATATTATTATGATTTTCTGGAAAAAATGGCGCATAAAAAGGCTATGAGATCTTTTATGCATTCATTATGTAAAAAAGCTCATAAATTCAAGTCCAACCCCTTGTAAGTAGTGACCTCACCCTCAACTCAAACTTTTTCAAAAAGGGTATTATATAAATTCAAGAAACTTTATTTGCACCAGTAAATAACTTCTAAAGTTTTTCTATAAATGTAATAAATTAAAACGTGTAGAGACATGTTTCAGTAACATCGGACACAATCCCTTAAACCACTAAAACACCGAAAACTCGGATTCCTTTAGTAATTCATCAGGAGCCCTTCCGAAATCAAATCAAGGCTTCCCCTTAATCCCATATTAATTTACAAGCGTCCGTCTAATGACCGTACATTCAGCTATAAAACTACATACACTATTCAGTACCTTGTCATAATAACAAAAGACTACACTATCTTCACTTTAGAACGATGTACAAGTCGTAATTATCGAGACAAGGTACTTAAAAGATTTTCGTAGTTCTATACAGTGATTTGTTAAATGCCAGAACGATTGTCCTAATTCCATTAAGGGCATTAGAGTAATAGAATTCGGTTGAATGGGATTCGATTTACTTTTTGTTAGTTTGTTTTGGTACGAAGGTCGTTTGTATTTAATCGAACATGCGATGAAAGGGTAACTGCGTCTAAAGGTTGCTGTAATCGGTAAATCAATACGAAAGAAATTTGTTCATGCGGTTTCCTTAAAAAGTGATGTCCTAGGATGAAGGTCACAGCCGCAGTAGTGTTTTTCGTGGCCACAGCTCTAACTATATAGTTTTCCGCAGTAACACACCCAAGTTTTCTACAGCCATGGAATAGGTGGTGGTGGTGGTTTTCGTGCCCCCAACTCTAACTGCGTGGCGTCCCGCAGGAACACCCTTAGGTTTTTAGTGGTTATCCCCGCTGCGTGAGCACATCGTATCCAGGTCTTTTTTGTCCCGATCACCGATTATGACATCGATATTCGGATAGGTAGTCAGTCAGTCATCAGGTGAGCCGACTGTTTGTTTGCCGCTCTTTATATAAACAAGTACTTTATAAAAAAAAAGGACTTCACTGCCTTGAAAAAGTGGAAAGAATGGGGGAGGATCGAGCTTTGAAACCAGTGGCCAGTGAGTGAATTTAGAACAGCAAGTGGGTGTCGTTCAATGGATGTTCCTGGTATCAATCAAAGTTTGAGATCAAGAAGGATCTGAGTATCCTTCACGTGGAAGAATGGCAAAGGAAGATGCAGGATAGAGTTGGAGAAAAGTAGTATTGGGTGCCTAAAGCCATTTTGGGTTCTCGCAACAGACCAGTAAGTAAAATAAATAAATACAGCAAAAGCCCAAAAATCTTTACAAAACATGCCTAGATTATTTACATAATAAATCTTGTACAAGAAAACAAGATTATAATATCAGTATCAGCGAAGCAGATCAGCAAGTTCCATGGGAAATATATTAACATTGTGGGTACTGTGCGAAGGATTTTTCCTTGACAAGGGTCTGGAATCTGGGCCTAATTGAATGCGGAACATTTATGGAAATGTGCTTATAATTTTATGTTGTGTGCTGCAAGGTTACGATGCTATAGTGTAGAGATGAGCAGTAAGTACATTTTGTATTTGAAAGAAAGAAAAAGTTTTATTTACGACAAATTACAGTAAGAATATTACGTAATTTGCATTTCTCTTACGAGATGTCGCTTTTTCAACAGGAATTCATATAGCAGATGATTTCTTTGCTTTCTGCTAAAGCCATCGCAGGTTACATCTTAGGCAATTAGGGAATTCATTTTCAATTATAAATTACGATTTAATTTTGAAAATTATATGCGTAGCAACATTTTGTAACATCCCCCCTCGTTTCTGATTTTACTGAAGCGAATTTAATGAGGGACGCTTATGTCCAGCGATAGAGTGTAATCGTGATAATGATGATAAATATTTTACAACCCCAGATTTATTGACTACGAAAAAAATCTATCTCTAGATCAAATTGCATTTATATTTTGTAGATTATATATGTATTTAGAGTAAATGTAAATTTAATGGCGAGCTTGAAGTAAAATCGAAATCTTTTGGACTTCTCATTTTGCTAAGTCTCACCTACCAATTTTTTTTTTCTCATTTTTAGTTGTAGTTGCGTTACTGTATCAATATTTTACTGTGTCAGTAATGTCTGGAGCTGACATCAATGGAAGAATGATATTCGGTGGCTTACAAATGTGTGCCTCAAATTTTGGGTTAGTTGGTGACGTGGTCCACAATTTTTCGGACTGAAATTAAACGCATGGGGGAATGTGTTTTGAAAACGATAACACACGTTTTCAACACAAATTCCCCCATGCGTTTAATTTCAGTTCGATTTAGCTCGTTTCGCTGGTTGTCTAACAAAACAAAAGGAAAGGAAAAATATAATATTATGTTTTTAACCCCCGACGCAAAAACGACGGGGTGTTATAAGTTTCACGTGTCTGTCTCTGTGTGTGTCTGTCTGTGGCATCGTAGCTCCCGGACGGATGAACGGATTTTGATTTAGTTTCTTTTGTTTGAAAGTAGAGTTAGTCGAGAGTGTTCTTAGCTATGTTTGGTGGAAATCGGTCCAAGATGGTTGCCGCTACAAAATGGGGGAAAACTTTTTTTCTTCCACGAACCCATCAATATGGGTATCAAATGAAAGGGCTTGACTAGTAGAATACAACGCACTATAACAAATTTAAAATCTAAGATGGCCGCCACCACAAAACCGCGAATTACATATTTTGAAAGCGCTGCGTTGGGGGTTTTTAAAATTTTTAATTTAATTCACTTGTATGTATAATGATTTTCTTATACATTATAGACTAGCCTTTGACGGCTTTGGCGATCTTGCGTGATGTTAAGTGACGATGCGGCCGTAGATTGTATGAGACTAAACCTAGAAGGTGGGATAAATTCCTTCCTTGCTTCACTCTGAACATCATGCCTGAACACGGTCCTAATGGTGGCACGGTGTGGTTCATTGATTGGTGGGTGCGGTAACTGGTAACTAACCACGGCTGAAGCCTACCACCAGTATAGCGAGTGGAAATAACGGCACATAACTATTAATAATAGGCGTGATGACAAGGCTAACATTTTTTAAATGTTATTAGTCCGTAATTTAAATAATAAAAAAATATTCGATACGTATTTGTTTGTTTGTCAATATCATTGAATTTGACTGAGATATAAGGAATCTAAAATTATGGGGGAGAAACGCTACGTCACACCTAGGTACAAATCGTACCTAAGCGTGACGTCATTACCTCCTTCTCCGCAACTTTAAGGCGCTGTAACTTACTCGTTTTTCATTAAATTTACAAGAATAAAAATACGTGTCCAATATTTTTTTTAAATCTACATTATGGACAAAAAAATGTTTTTCTGTCTTCATGCCTATTATTATATTGATTGTGTGATGACCTGATCACGTATATGGAGAGCTGGTAAGAGGTGGCGCTAGATCGAAAGGAATGGAAGAATTTGGGGGAGGCCTTTACCTAGCAGTGGGACAGTATAGGCTAAATATAAATAATATTTCTTGGTGCTGATTCAGGATTAGAACTCAGTAATCCAGAATTAATTAACCACCACTCACTGCTTACAAAAGGTATCGGGAGGTTCTTCCACAGATTTTGAGGTCAGACTATAATATCAGATTGTATAATTCCTTTACCTGCATGGTTGTCTGGAAGTGATCGCTTTGAGCGATAAGACGCTAATTGGTACTGTTACTGTTATTAAACCTACGAATACACATTTCTTATTCGTAGTATTAAACATAGTTTTGTGATTGTAAAATTTACTTTATTATGTTAGATCAATAATAAAGAGTTATTTATCTTATTTATTAATACTTGATTGTAACACCACATGAAAATTAAAAATTTACAACAGTAATTAACAAACAAAACAAAGATGTTGCAACCGGCGGTTTTATCGCTAAAAGCGATCTCTTCCTGCACGGTTGAGGAAGGGAGTAACATAATATGGCAGAAACTGGTAGGTGGTGAAGTATAAAATAAACAAACAGTAACAGTTATCTTAACTTATACTATAAGATTTTTTTTATCTGGAACCTAGTTCATTCTCCAATACCTAATCACCTCAACCATAAGGCATCACGCACCGCAGTAATTTGTTCGGTTTTTGTGCGTGGCGTGCGGGCCGAGTAATTGTCAGTATTAATTCAAAAGCATGGGGTATGCACGCGATGGTGTATGGGCCACTTTGGGCTGTTGTTATGGGGCTGATCTTTTTTTATGTTGACACACAGACCGCCTAATGGTGAGCGGTTACCGTCGCCTTTGTCTGGTGATTTTATGAAAATAATTTTGAAAATTGTTTGTTTTTATGCACTTAGTAGCTGCACCCGGCGGTTTTACCTGTACTTTATATGCCTATGTGTTATTCCAGGGTCTAAGCTATCTCTATACACTCTATCTCTGTTCAGCTCAATCGGTCCAGCCGTTTAGGCGTGAAAGAGTAACAAACACACATCCAGACATCCATTCTTACAAACTTTCACGTTTATAATATTAGTAAGGTAAACTCAGCGATTTTACACAAAAAGAGTGATATTATATTACTGGCCAAGCTGTATTTATACCAAATCTGTGATCAGTCGTTATATTATAATCCTTTAAAACTTATTATATACGCATAATTTATAGGTACGTACATACACGTATGCAGCTTAGACCTGAAATAACACAAAGGTAACATTTTAGCAAGCAAAACAGGATAACATAATAATATCTTGTATAACTTAGATAAAAATAATTTCAAAATCATTCTTCTGAAATTTATTGGGGAAATCCTACAAATATTATATACGCGAAAGTTTGTAAGAATGTATGGATGGCTAGATTTCTGGATGTCGGGATGTGTGTTTGTTACTCTTTCACGCCTAAACGGGTGGACCGATTGGGCTGAAATTTGGTATAAAGATAGCTTAGATGCTGGAATAACACATAGGCTACAATAAAATGGGTAAAACCATTGCGCGCAGCTAGTAACCTATAAAAAATAATTGTGTTGGCTACAGAAAAACATAGACCAACCAAGACAGATAGGCAACATGTTAAATTACCTACCCAATTACTTTCTCATTAGGGTTGCCTCTATGACCTAACCGTAGCAAATGACTAGGTCTCAAAATAGCTCGCCCTTCAATTTTCTGAATCATTTTGTAATTGTTTTCCATTGTTTAGTTAACCAGCAGTAACTTTAACTAGACCAATTTATTGTTTGTCTGTTGAAATTGGATTCTATGATTACATTTCAGTGTTTAAATTATAGCTCAGTAAAAATTGCTATTTTGATCAATAAATGTGAATATACATACATTATATTATAAATATACCGTACCTCTATGTTAATAGGTCAGATCGATTTGTGAAAAACTCTGTGTCGACAGTGTCAGATTCCTAAATAAAACAAAATTTCAGAATCGCTTTATGTGTAGGAATTTAACACTGCTCTTTAAACATAAAGGGCTAAACTCAAACTCAAAACTCATCTATTCAAATAGTGGAGCACTTCAAGTCAATTTTACAATATATAAATAATAGTTTTATTTTAATCCTGTTCGTTCGCAAAGCACATAATATTTATGAGAAGAACGACCAATAAATTCATAGGGATTGTTTTTTTTTATATGTGTTTACAACGTGTTTATCTTGGCTACATAATTTATTGTTCGTTTCAATTGCACCTGCTGCTTTATCAAAGAGAGGTTTTCAGGGATATTTATCTTCTATGTATTGGCTAACTTTAAATAGCCTTTCTTTGGTAATATAGTTTTAACACGGCTAGACTCAATGAGCTGGAATTTGGTATGTCTCAAACATAAAAGGACTCGCCAATACCCCAAGGCGCGTCAGGAAACCGTGACGTTTATCATCAGGTAAACATCTCCTAATTCTTTTAAAAACCCGTTCCCTGAAGCTCGCAACTCACACGGCACTCCAAATTGAATTCTGTGTCACGAGTATGGTTATGCTTAACATAAAATACGAAAAATAAAGATACCATGTACGAAAACCTATAGTGATGCCAAGATCTACTAATACCATTTTAAATTATAATTATTGACTCGAATACTTCAAATCAAAAATCAAAATCAACAACTATTTATTAAAGCATTACAAAAAAAATCTATTTAAATATAGATGGCGCTTCCTGGAGTAGCGTAAGCTGTGAGCCCAAGAGTCAGTTGGCTGATGTAAAAAAGGTGATTGTTTTGATTTTTTTACTAAAATAAGTATGTTTCAATATGAAAATGAAAAGTAAAACTAATTGAGAAGCACTTGTGATGAAATGAAACATTATTCTACCAGGTTATTTATTTGGTTCGTTGATTCGGTCGGGTTTTTTGTATTAGGTTTCTTGTTCTTTAGATTATCTTTGCGTAGCTGTGGGACAGAACCTATAGATTGATAAAAAGGCTTCAACTCAAATGGGAGGATTCTGCAGGCGCACACACACACGCACACACACACACACGCACTTCTACTCTGACATAACCTCTCTTTTACCTATGTTTGCTATTTTGCAAGCTAATAACGCCCATTTTGGGTGAAGTTCTTAAAGAATACTTTATTTCCTATCTGCACCACTGAGTCAGTTCTAGCGCGGTGTCCTAAATCACTATAGTCTGTGCCCACAGGATGTTCCTAAAATTATTATATTTAAAATTCAATTACGTGGGTGTATGTGAGGATTAAGGTGGAATCGTATGGACCGGCTTCGGTATGAAATTAATTTTGCACCTATGCTATCATCATTGGATGTTAAGCTAATATAATGCACACACCTTTATTGGTTCTTGATTAATAAAATCATAATTTTTGAGTATTTAACGATAAATTTTAAGAATGTATTCTTGATTCAAATATATTATCTTCTTAGTCTCTTCTCTTTTATCTTTGACCACATCATTTCTTATCATTGTAATATTATAATAAAAAAATCAAAATAAAAAGAAATAATTTACTACGTACTCTTAAAAATAACAATACATGAAAGGTAAAGTTGACACATCTGCACAAGAAACTTGGAACACCTTTTTCCTAGAGACAGGTTGACAAAAAGAGAGTTGAGAACGTCAAGAATTAAAACAAATGAAATAAAAAAAAAATTAAGAACTTTTATTATTATTACCATCCAGTACCAAAGTACTCGTCAAGACGAATCAAATGAGTCCTAACTTGACGGAGTTGCGTCGTTTAATTACGGGGTTCCTATGGCTACCATCCTATTCCAGCACCATCATCAGATTAGCTCCATGTCATAATAATATTGCATTGTCATCCGATTTATACATGCACGCAAAATTTTTGCTCAATCGGAAACCGGGAAGTGGGTCAAATTCAGCTTGCAAGATTTGATTACAGACAGACAGACAACAGACAGAAGATAGAAGCTTGTAATAAGGAGGTTAGAGTCGGTTGCATTACAGTTAAAAAATATTTTTAATTTTAATCAAAAGTCAAAAAGTCGTCAATCAAAACATCCACAAAAAGGCGCGGCAATCGTAACGAACACAAAACGAATGGTAACCGAGTTGAACCGGATTTGACCGGCACAAACCGGTGTGCGGCCGGTAAACGCGGTTGCGGTCGCGGCTGATATTATTGACAAATTAACGTTTTATCTACACGAGTAGCGTATTACGAGTATATATTGGAGTACCTATTGGAATTGGGTGATTTTTCCAAGCATTCAGGTACTAAACTCACTACATTGATTCTTTAAAAAAATGTGAATTGAGCTGTTTAATTTACGAATATTATAAATGCGTTCGTGTGTGTGTGTGCCTGTATGTATGAATGTGAGTGCAAAAGGCTTCTTATTATGATTTTCTATAATATTTATCAGTCCCGCGAACTGCCATATTAATACAATCGGTTCACCGTTTAAACGTGAAGAAGTACCAAACATAATGTAATTTATATACCTCCAACACTATCGCATCATTATAATATTATTATCATAGTACCAGGTTTTACCGGGGGTAGACTTCCTGTGCTGTGTGTGTGGTCTAGCTGGGTACCCCAACAGTGCCAGTTATTCTATCGCCTGAGCAGTGATCGGCAAATATTACTGTGCTTCGGTAGGAGGGCACTGTAGCTGTAGCTAGTGAAATTACTGGGCTAAAGAGTCTTAACATCTTATGACTCTCTTATGACTCTTAACATCTTATGAGTAAGAAGCGTTGGTGCAGTGCTCCTAGAATTTCACATCATTTTGATATCCTAAGTAGCACTGTACTGATTATGAGCAGCGTTATCTCTTAATAGAGCGTCTTGCTCGTCTTCTACATCATCACATAAAATAAAAGAAAAAGTATAAAACAAAGTCACTTCCGGTGTTTGTGTCCGGTGGTGCCTAATAGACCAGGGTCGATAATTTTTAAAACAAAAAAAATAATAGTAGGATGAAACCCATTACAAAAGGAGGGGAATATTATAAAAATAAAAGGAAAAATAATTTACGGGCGATCTGAGGTCGGGAAGGGGATGAGGGTGAGTTTTTAAGGGTAAAAAACGGTTTTTCTCGATTTCCGGCAAAACTAAAAGTCCTATCGAAAAAAGTTAAATGGCAAAGTTGTAGGTAATAAAAAGATCTAAAACTTTTGTATACACACTTTTTTCACATAACCTCAAAATTTATGTGAAAAATTCAAAAAACCAAGTTTTTGGTTTTTTATTTTTATCTTTTACAAAAAAAATATTTTTTAAACGAAATTTGGTGAAAACTTACCTTTTTATGTCCCAAATACCCTGTAATTTATTTGATTAAAAATATTTATTTTTTCACCTTATTTTGAATTAATATCGAAAAAACACCCTATATTTCAATCGAAAATTCACCCGTCAAAATATCAGCTTTTTTCAAAAAGTTGGTATGGTTTCTGTTCGTTGAAATCTCTACTTTCCGATGGTGAAAAAAAAATATGTTACTACATTAAATCTTCTCAGAAAATGCAAAAAATTCAAAAAACCTGGAATTCGAAAATTTTTTTTTTAAATGAAAAAATTACACTGAATCAATTATTATAGTTTAAAAAATATCAATTGGCAAAAATTAAATCATCTTTCGTTTTGGCAAACCTCCCACCCACAGAAGGAGCAGCAGAACAACATTGTTACAGGGCATATTACGAGTATCATGACAGTTTGAACATAAATTTGTGCATTTTAAACCATGTTTTCGGCAACCACATTTTAAACTGTTACATCCAGTTTCACAGCTGCAGCAAATAGTTTTGAGCAATATTTCCGGAATTGATTCTTTTTGTGTAAATTTGGGCATAATTCCTCGTTGAAATTGCTTCCAGCCCTAATCTGTTGCTGTTAGTTCGTTACCCAACCAAGTTTGAAGCTGATAATATGCCCTGTAACAATGTTGTTCTGCTGCTCCTTCTGTGGGTGAGAGGTTTGCCGAAACGAAAGATGATTTAATTTTTGCCAATTGATATTTTTTAAACCATAATAATTGATACAGTGTTATTTATTCATTTAAAAAAAAAAATTCGAATTCTTTTTTTTTATTTTTGCATTTTCTGAGAAGATTTACTGTAGTAACATATTTTTTTTTTCACCATCGGAAAGTAGAAATTTCAACGAACAGAAACCATACCAACTTTTTGAAAAAAGCTGATATTTTGACGGGTGAATTTTCGATTGAAAAATAGGGTGTTTTTTCGATATTAGTTCAAAATAAGGTGAAAAAATAAATATTTTTAATCAAATAAATTACAGGGTATTTGGGACATAAAAAGGTAAGTTTTCACCAAATTTCGTTTAAAAAATATTTTTTTTGTAAAAGATAAAAATAAAAAACCAAAAACTAGGTTTTTTGAATTTTTCACATAAATTTTGAGGTTATGTGAAAAAAGTATGTATACAAAAGTTTTAGATCTTTTTATTACCTACAACTTTGCCATTTAACTTTTTTCGATAGGACTTTTAGTTTTGCCGGAAATCGAGAAAAACCGTTTTTTACCCTTAAAAACTCACCCCCATCCCCTTCCCGACCTCAGATCGCCCGTAAATTATTTTTCCTTTTATTTTTATAATCCTCCTCCTTAGTCGTTCACTCTTGACAGAGTGGTCGTGGTTGATGATGCTGCGTTTTCATTATTGGCTAAAATAGCCCTCGCCATGCGCCTCCACTTGTCACGGTCTCCAGCGTCTCGGGAACTCTGCACTACGGAGGTTTGTGTCGCAGCTTTGATGAGGTCTGTCCAACGCGTAGGTGATCGACCGCGTGACCGCTTGCCCTCCACATTTCCCTGGACAACGAGTCTCTCCATGGAGTGTTCATTTCGAACAACGTGGCCGAAATATTTAAGGATTCGTGCTTGCACAGTCGACGATAATCTCTGTTTGATTTTAAGCTCCTCCAGGATTGAGACATTGGTTCTAAACGCTGTCCAAGGAATCTGCAGCAGTCGCCGCCAGCACCACATCTCCAGTGCATCGATTTTGCGTCGGTCTTTGAGGCGAACCGTCCATGTTTCTGCGCCATAAAGAAGTACCGGGAAGACTAGGCTCTTCATTAGACGGACTTTCGTGGCTTTGGTGATATTACGATTGCACCATACTCTTTTCAACTTGTCAACGGCAGACCGTGTGATAGCACATCTCCTTCGAATCTCGTCCTCACATCCCCCATTGTTTGTGAGAGTAGAACCGAGGTACACATAGGATTGAACAACCTCACAGTTGCCAATCCTGGAAATGTCAGGATGGTTAAGTTCAGCTCGGTCTACTATCATCATCTTGGTCTTGTCTCTATTGATCGCAAGACCGAAGGAGTGGCTTGTTGTCTCTAGAAGCGTCAGCAGATGTTCCATGTCTTCTTTTGTTTGAGTGAGAAGAGTAGTGTCGTCGGCATACCTCAAGTTCGATATCTTTCGACCTCCCACTGAAATACCTTTATCCCATTGTTCCAGAACGATTCTCATAACACATTCTGTATAGATGTTGAACAGAAGTGGAGAGAGTATGCATCCCTGTCGGACACCAGCTTGTGTGTGAAAGTTTTCCGAGTCAACGTCATCAATCCGTACAGTCGCAGTTCCGTCCTCGTAAAGTCTGCGTATGAGACGAACTAGATGGCTAGGTACTCCCATTTGACTGAGTACGTCCCATAACATATGCCATTTTACGGTATCGAAAGCTTTGCGAAAATCGACGAAGCAGATGTAGAGTGGGGTGTTAAACTCTCTAGACTTTTCGATTATTTGTCGAAGAATTAGGATCTGCTCTCTTGTACCTCGTCCCTTAACAAATCCCGCTTGCTCAATAGCTATTTCGGGATTCAGAAAAGCTTGCAGTCTGGTGTTGATGACATGAAGTAGCACTTTGCTGGCGTGTGTAATTAACGCTATAAGCCTGTAGTTGCCACATTTTTATAATATTCCCCTCCTTTTCTAATGGGTTTCATCCTACTATTATTTTTTTTCACTTTTTATTATTTTTAAAGGGATCTACCCTGGTCTATAAGTATGCTAAGATCTTTAAAACTAAAAGCTGAAAAACTGTCATAATGACTGCTTGGCGACACGATTTTGTACATAAAAAATATTGGTAGGACCTACGAATATTCGTAGGGACATTTGTATTTGTTATAGGAAGCGGGAATGATTAATTTTCAATACCTATTGATAAGGATATTAATCGAGATCCCTTCATGTACTTCTCTGTGCGATGGCGCCGCACGTGCGTGTGATTTGCCACCGCATGCCTCGCCACATAATGGCTGCGGTAATTCAATTCCACACCACCCTGTATCCACGCGAACTCATGTTTTATGCGTTGATAGGTATACTAGAAATGAAGAAATCCGTAGACGAACTAAAGTCACCGACATAACCCAGCGGATTAGCAAGCTGAAGTGGCAATGGGCAGGCCACATAGTGCGCAGAGTGGATGGCCGATGGGGTCGAAAAGTGCTCGAGTGGAGACCACGGACTAGCAAACGAAGTGTAGGACGTCCACCCACAAGGTGGACAGACGACCTTATAAGGTCGCCGGAAGACTCTGGATGCAGGTCGCTTCCAACCGGTACATATGGAAGTCCAAAGGGGAGGCATATGTTCAGCAGTGGACGTCCTACGGCTGAGATGATGCTGATGAGATATACTAACTAGAGGTGTTAGAAATGTCATTTAACATCAGACATAAGATTCAGAGAGATATTTTCTTTGCTGAGCTTCAGTAGGAAGGCACTGTAGCTAGTGAAATTACTGGTCAAAAGATTCTTAACACCTTACTGACTCTTAAGTAAGAAGCGTTGGTGCTGTGCTCCCAGATTTTATACATATAATCACGCCAGGTTCCCGTTGAGGTAGGCTCCTCCACTTAGTACGATCCTGACGCACCTCGTTCGCTTCCTCAACTTTACATTCTTCATACACGCCTAGATTCCCAGATACCAGATATCCCAGATGATGATCCCAGACTGTTCCAGACTGTCTGTGATTTCCTAGAGACACACAGCATTATATCATTGTAAAAACCTTGTTGGCGCTGTACCTACTGAATATGGGCAGAGTCATCTCTTGTCAACAGGAGAGGATATCGTATTTTTTTTATGTGATGAAGTAGAAGACGAGCAAGACGCTCTCCTGATGTTAAGAGATAACGCTGTCCATAATCAGTACAGTGCTACTTAGGATTTCACAATGATGCGAAATTTTAGGAGCACTGCACCAACGCATCTTACTCAAGAGTCATAAGATGTTAAGACTCTTTAGCCCAGTTATTTCACTAGCTACAGTGCCCTCCTACCGAAGCACAGTAATGTTTGCACATTACTGCTCAGACGGTAGAATAGCTGGCACTGTTGGGGTACCCACCTAGACGACCTCCTGCAATGGAAGTCTGCCCCCGGTAAATCGTATCATCGTATCGTATTCTTACTTTGTTGCATAGAAAAACAAGTTACAGAATTAATAACAAAATCAGTTTACTATCGTCAGTAACTACAGAAGCCGAATGCATATTTCAACAAACAAACAGAACCTCTTCACGCTAGAATATAGATTTAGAACAACACACAGCTTGACCGAGTAAATCTTAACAATAACTTGAAAGCTACCTCCTAGTACAGTCGGACACAAACGTTGCACTATTCTATAGGTTCATTAAAAATATACACTTACAAAAATTATCTTACTAATATTCTAAACGTGAAAGTTTATAAGAATGGATGTCTGGATGTCGGGATGTTTGTTACCCTTTCACGCCAAACGGGTAGATCGATTAAGCTGAAATTTTGTATAGAGATACCTCAGACCCTGGAATAAAACATAGGCTATTAAAGTACTGCGGGTAAAACAGCTGGGCGCAGCTAATTTATACTTACTTAAGCCAGACAGACACGGGCAGCGACTTTGTTTTTTCCGTTTTTCGGAAGGCACGTAAAACTGTGGCTCCCAGCTGTTTCCTATAAGATATGTAGGAGGCAGTCATCAGCTCATGATGCAGGCCCTGTAGTAATCTCGGTGACCTGAAACTACAACATATAGGTTCGCCACAAAACCTATAAATTGTGATTTGACTCAGACAGTGTAAGCAGGATTACCTGAGGGTCTAAGTTATCTCTATACAAAATTACAGCTCAATCGATCCACCCGTTTAGGCGTGAAAGAGAAACAAACACATCCAGACATCCTGTTTGCGCGCTATAATATTTATTCTACTGTATCACAGCAAGAGGTAACAGGCGCCATCTAGTGGTGGGCGCGCCTTTGCATTGCCCAAGCGACCAATGAGCGAGGCCGGTCGCGACGCTTGAGTCGACAATTTTGAATTCCCGCTTCCTTCCGTCTCTTGTGAAAAAATGGCGTTGACACATTAATTTTGCTCCGCATTACTTCTAATAATTAAATAACCGCGACACCGCATATTATGTTAGTGAATCTACCCGGACATTGTGTTTGTGCATAATATACTTTGTTAATTACATAAGACTATTGAATAAACATCGAGCAAGAAAAAGAACAGGATCCATCGTCCATGTGCCCAGCGGGAGCTGCCAGCTTGCAATAGGTTAGTGCCTGCTCTTTTGGTTCTGTTCCTCAATGTGATACAGTATTTCTCTATTCATCTCTTGTATGTCCATCCGCAATAATTTACCCGCTCACCCGCAACTCGCAACCGCGTCAACACAAAATTTGGTCCTTCGAGCCGGATTGAACCAGAACTTTCTAAAGCTATCGTTGGATAAATCTCATTTTTATAACCCATATTATTGCTGTTCCATATTAAAACCGCAAATTTATAACCTTATTCGGTTATTTATTTCATTCTTATACCCGCAAAACAGCAATAATACCTACTAAAATAGTTTCATACATTCCCGAATCTCGATTATAATATCTCTTATATTCACCGCATACCTCAATATTTACATTAAAATACATTGTCACTCGCATTCAGTACATAATTCCTACAAATACACTAACAATAATTAATATTTCAGTGTCAATTTATAACCTAAATACCTATGTCAGACAATTTACTTACCTATTTATTTATTTTATTAACATTGTTACTTACATATTCTTAAATTACAACAACTTAACTCTATTTAATTAACTAAATTTATAACTATATTTAACATAACGAACGCACTACGCATAATATTCAATATTTACCATTTTTTCACAACTTCCATTGGAATTACTCAATATTGCCTACATAATATAAAAATTTCGAGAAATTTAATAACATTTACCTAAAATATCATTGTGTAATTACTGTGCATAAGTTGTAATTAGTAATTTACCTGTCAAGTACCTAAATACATTCACGGGCTTCGATTTGTTATCGCGAACCGCTCGACTGTCCACAGCTTGTTCTGGCAAACGGTCGTATTCTGGAAATTACACTCTAAACAGACTTATTCTGGAATATCTATTACATTATTCATTGAGTGTACTTATTCTGGAAACAACTAATATTTTATTTTCTAAGCATACTTATTCTGGAATATCTATTACTTTATTCATTGAGTGTACTTATTCTGGAAACAACTAATATTTTATTTTCTAAGCATACTTATTCTGAAAATAAATAATATTAATTCATTTAAACAGACTTATTCTCGAAATAACTATTAGTTTACATTCCAAGTGGACTTATTCTGGAAGTAAATTCATTAAATTTATTTGAACTTATAAAATAATTTAGTGTTGTTTATTCCGACTAAATATTCAATTTTCATATTGTTGTGATTTAATACTTGGTCGAATTAACTATAATATAATACAGGTACATACCTTTTCCTCGCTTATTTCCTATAATTTGCTACACTTGGTTTTGGTCTATTTGCTACAACATTAAACAGTACTTGCCAAAATGGATTTAGAATCTAAAATTAAACTTGTTATTGCCAAAAAAGAGGCTATATTTGCTCATATCACATCGCTATGTGAATCATCAAAGAAATTAAATAAGTCTGATATAGAATTAAGAAGTAAACAAGAATTTATTGCCGCTACTGCTAATATTGAAAAATTAAATACAACTTTTAATGACTTATGCGATCAACACAATACATTAATGTTAGAAGAAGATCCAGATTGTAAGCTCAACTTTAGTAACTGGTCTGCTTTTGAAACGCTATACTCGAGCATACAACATACTCGGGCAACCTTATTATCCAAAAGTGATGTTGCTACCACCTCTACCAAAGGTCAAAGTGCTGATGATTTTGAATACAAATGCCGCTTACCTCCTTTAGAATTAAAGAGCTTCTCGGGTGACATTGCTACATGGCCAATATTTTACCAAAGCTTCAAAACAAATGTTCATGATAATGACAAATTAAATGATAATATGCGCATTCAATATTTAATGTCAAAGCTTAGTGGTGCTGCTCTTAATACTTTCGCTGGTATAACACCAGAAGCTTGTAATTATAAGGTTATATGGGAATCGCTGGTGGCTCGTTATCAGGATAAAAGATTACTAGGCTCGACATATTTGAATGAAATTCTCGATGCCAAACCCGCAACTGATTCTGCTGCTTCACTAAATAACTTTATTGAGCGAGTACATGCTGCTTGGGCCGCGTTGAAGCTATTGAATATAGATAATCTGGCTGATTTCATATTCACCCACATAGCATTAAAGAAGGTAGATACGAAGGTGGTGCAGAGCTTCGAATTATCTATCCGAAATAAAGATATACCTTCCAGTACGGACTTAGTCGACTTCATTCGGCACCGTATTAAGGTCTTGGACAGGACAAGCTTAAATAGTGGGAAGCAAGTCTCTCTTGCACGCACCAACAACAGCAGCGGCTCACATTCTCGTTCACAAGGCGCTGCTCACACTAAAGTGGCACATACTTTCGCAACAGTAGAAGAGGGCGTTTCAAATAAACGTTCCTGCCTTTGCTGTAAATCTTCAAATCACATGCACCTATATGAGTGCTCCGCATTTAAGAAACTGTCTGTAAGCGACCGTTTCAATTTCGCAAAGGAAAACCGCTTATGTATTAACTGCTTCAGCGCGTCTCACACTACGTCGAACTGCGCTTCACGAAACGTTTGCAAAACTTGCACTAAGCGACATCATTCCTTATTATGTCGTAATAATGACCAAGGCGCTTTAGCCGCTAACACCACCGCACCAGCTGCTGGCAGCAGTTCTGCCGCTGCTACCAATACTAATAATACCGCAACTTCGAAGATTTCGAACTCTGTGTGCTTACACACCGCTTTACCGCACCCGCTCGAGGAGCCTCTGCTGACCGCGGCATCTGGGTCAGGCCAGCCAGTAGACTCACTCGCTTTACATTCGCATAAAGATACAACTACCCGCAATCAATTAAACAAGGTAATCGTCTTACCTACCGCTGAGGTTCACGTACCTATTCAAGGGAAACGCTTTACACTGCGTTGCTTAATAGACAGCGCTTCACAGAATAATATAATAACAAGACAGCGTTGCAAAGCACTAAAATTAAAAATCAACCCGCTTAACAACTCCACTCTTAGGTCTGTGGGGTCGTCGTCTACGCCCATTAAGGGTTACGTCACACTGACAATACAATCGAGGCTGTCAGACACTCGCTACACCGCTACGCTATTAGTAGTAGATAACATAACAGACAAACTACCTACTAAAGTGGTCTCCACGTCAATGTTAGATCATCTCAAGGGTCTTCCCTTGGCAGATGAAAACTGGAAGTCACCAGGAGAAATTGATGCCATTCTAGGCACGCAAATATTTGCCATGATTTTACTTGACGACAAAATACCGCCGCCTATCAAACAGGACTCATCTGATCTTTCAGACGGTTCGCAATCGGGTCTATATGCCCTACAAACATCGCTTGGATATATAATTGCCGGGGAGATAGCAAACCCCAATGATATATCCTGGTCCTTCGGTCCTTTAGTAAATGAACTACACCATAATGTTGAGAAATTCTGGGAGCTCGAGGAAGTTCCTTCCGCAAATTGTACCAGTCCGGAAAATCATGAATGCGAACAACTATATAAGGAAACAGTTACTAGAAATACTAGCGGCAGATACGTCGTCTCCTTGCCATTCCAGGATGAACCTGCAAGATTAGGCAGTTCATTCACAACCGCTCAACGCCGACTAGCCTCGCTTGAACGAAAGTTTACCGCCCTTCCGGCTCTACGCCAAGTATACAATGAGGTTATAGGAGATTATATCAACAAAGGCTATCTTTCAGAGATTCCACATACGCCTTCAACATTAGAAGAAGGATATTTCATTTCGCATCACGCTGTGTTGCGCCCGGACAAATCGACAACTAAGACTCGTGTTGTCTTGGATGCCAGCGTGAAAACGGATAGTGGCGTATCTTTAAATGATTTATTGCATACTGGCCCTAACTTACAATCAGACTTATTCTCCTTGCTCCTGAACTTTCGCTGTTTTAAAATTGCTATAACCGCCGACATACAACAGATGTATTTAAGAATTCTGCTCAATGAGAGCGACCGCAAGTACCAAAAAATTCTATACCGCTTCGACATCACTGAGCCGCTGCGCATCTGGCAGTTCAATTCTGTAGCCTTTGGTCTCCGCTGCAGCCCATTTTTAGCCATGAGAACGGTTCGTCAGTTGGCAAATGACGAACGTGAACGATTTCCTCTCGCTGCTGAAGTGGCGAGCTATACATGGATGATCTGACCACGTCCGTGCACACGGTTGAGGAAGGCGAACAATTAGCAGACGAACTGCTAGCTCTTTTCGATGCTGGTGGATTCAAGCTCGTCAAATGGGCATCTAACTCACCAGAGCTTCTTGCTCACCTACCAGAGTCACATCGTGCACACATTGAATTCACAGACGATAATGACACTCTAAAGATTCTTGGATTGAAATGGATACCAACGGCTGACGTTTTTTCGTTCACCACATCCGCAGCAACTGAAACGAACACAAAACGCGCAATTTTATCTACCATTGCCCGCTTATTCGACGTTTTGGGTTTTGTTGCGCCAGTTATCCTCTATGCAAAAATTCTCATGCAAGAACTCTGGACCGCTAAAATTGGATGGGACGATGACGCTCCCGCCGATATTACCAACCGCTTCCTTAAATTCAAAGAAGAATTGCCGCTTCTCGGTAACCTACACATACCGCGCCATCTTGGGATCTCTAAAGGCTGTAAGGTTAACATAGTGGCGTTTGGAGACGCAAGCATTAAGGCATACGGGTGTGTCATATACATGCACGTAGAACATCCGAACAGAGACATATCTGTTCACCTAGTTTGCTCGAAATCTAAAGTAGCCCCGCTTCAAACAGTCTCGCTGGCAAGATTGGAGCTATGCGCCTCCTATCTTCTCGCTAGACTCGTCAATCAAGTACACACCGCATTTCAGGATCGCTACCAGATTAAAGATACATACGCATTTTCGGATTCCACGGTCGCTCTGTCGTGGATCCACTCATCACCGCATAGATGGCAAACTTTCTTCGCAAATCGAGTAACCAAAATTCACCAGCTGCTAGCGCCTGAGCGTTTCTTCCATATAGAAGGCGTATTGAACCCTAGCGATGCCGTATCCAGAGGGTTGCTGCCCTCCCAGATAATAGACCATCCTTTATGGTGGAACGGGCCGCCGTGGCTTAACAGCCCCATTTGCGAATGGCTTATTACGCCGTTTGACCCCTCTTGCGCGAAAGACGCCATACCTGAAATGAAACCATCGATTACGCTAACTGCAATCACTGAGTCTGAAGATCCACCGCTTCTCGAGCTTTCTCTGCGAGTGTCTTCTTGGAAGAAGTTGCTCCGCATTGTGGTGTATGTCTTACGCTTTGCTCGTAAGCTGCCACGCTCATCATCAATTGAAGCTTCTGATTTAGAAGTCGCTGAAACCATACTACTGCAGAACTTGCAAGAGAAATATTTCGCAGAAGAAATTCGTAATATTAAAAAGGGTAAACTACCCTCGCCCGCATTAAGAAAACTTGACCCATTCGTGGATGAAACTGGACTGCTTCGAGTCGGTGGTCGACTGAAGAACGCGAATATACTTTATGTGAACCGCCATCCAATATTACTGCCTCGTCGTGATCACATAATTGATTTGATCATTGACGATTGCCATCGCTCTAATTGTCATACTGGCTCTCATCTTGTCATGTCGTTATTGCGACAACGTTACTGGATAATTTCCGCCAGGAATATAATACGCCAGCGCATACGCAAATGTAATTTCTGCTTTAAAGTTACACCTTCGCATCCAACGCCTATGATGGCTGACCTCCCAGCCGCTCGGTTGGAAGAAGCCAAGGCCTTTACACATACTGGCGTAGATTATGCTGGACCTTTACCCATAACGCTTACCCGTAAACGCGGGGTACGTAGTCAGAAAGCCTACATTGTACTTTTCACGTGCTTAACTACCAGAGCCACACATCTTGAAATTGCATCAGATCTCTCAACAGAAACGTTTCTAGATGCCTTCAAACGTTTTTTGTCAAGACGAGGTCCCGTAGCATGCATGTACTCGGACAACGGTACCAATTTCATAGGCGCAAAAAGACAATTGGATGAAATACATTCGTTTCTAACAGCACAAGCTACCACAACGGCCTTCCGCAATGAGCTAACCAACCGCAGAATCGCTTGGAAAACCATTCCTGCCAAGGCACCTCACTGGGGTGGAGCTTGGGAAGCCAATATTAAATGTGTGAAAACTCACTTATACCGCACTATTGGTCAGCAACTCTTGTGCTACGAAGAACTACTGACAATTCTTACTCAAATAGAGTGCATTTTAAACTCGCGACCTCTCTGTTTATTAAGTGATCAGCCGCACTCAATATTGACCCCCGCTCATTTCTTGAATACGACGCCGTTGCAATCTTTGCCGGCTCTTGAAGTCGATACTTCTCGAACGATAACCAATCGAAAACAACTCCTGGACAGCTTAGTTCAGAGTTACTGGAAACGGTGGCATGTAGATTACTTGCATACGCTTCAGGCGCGATAAAAATGGAACACGCCAGACGTACAGGTTCAAACGGGTACCCTTGTACTCATACATCAGGACGACACGCCTCCATTGAGGTGGCCAACAGGCATTATCGAGCAAGTCTACCCTGGAAGTGACGGAACTATCCGTGCCGCGTTAGTGCGTTCTACTGCTGGATGTTTCAGACGCCCTGTAGTAAAATTGTGCCCCCTTCCATCTCAATAGTATAAATCGCTTACCAACTATACCTACCTATTTATTATAGTAATTATCATATACACATATTGCTCATATTATTTATTATATAAACTTCACCCCACACATACTATATTATTCTACCGCATCACTCTTTCATGCGATACAGTGCATACTTAGATAGCACTCCTCCTTTTTCCCACTTATCTTTGAAAACCCTGCGGTTTTTCAAGCCGGGGAGTGTGTTTGCGCGCTATAATATTTATTCTACTGTATCACAGCAAGAGGTAACAGGCGCCATCTAGTGGTGGGCGCGCCTTTGCATTGCCCAAGCGACCAATGAGCGAGGCCGGTCGCGACGCTTGAGTCGACAATTTTGAATTCCCGCTTCCTTCCGTCTCTTGTGAAAAAATGGCGTTGACACATTAATTTTGCTCCGCATTACTTCTAATAATTAAATAACCGCGACACCGCATATTATGTTAGTGAATCTACCCGGACATTGTGTTTGTGCATAATATACTTTGCTAATTACATAAGACTATTGAATAAACATCGAGCAAGAAAAAGAACAGGATCCATCGTCCATGTGCCCAGCGGGAGCTGCCAGCTTGCAATAGGTTAGTGCCTGCTCTTTTGGTTCTGTTCCTCAATGTGATACAGTATTTCTCTATTCATCTCTTGTATGTCCATCCGCAATAATTTACCCGCTCACCCGCAACTCGCAACCGCGTCAACACATCCATTCTTTCAAAATTTCACGATTATAATATTAAGGAAGATGTAGTGATGTACACAGGAGATTTTTTTTTGTAAAGAACTGTAGTCAAGATGTTAAGTAAGTTGTGTGGTGGAGTGTACAGTCGATGCTTCGTCCGGTCAGGTTGCGCTTTCCTGAACGGATGTACGCCCGGATGTTTACTTAAGGAGGCGGGGAACATATCGGTATTTGGTTTTATTCGGAGGAACGATATTAGAACAGTTGAGAATAATTTACGTAATCAGCCAGTGACATAATACTGCTGTGTTTACTTGGTCACGGCACACATTTTGGATCTTCATTTTATTTTATTTATTATAAGTTAGCCTTTGACCACGATCTCACATGATGTTATGCGACAATGCGGCCGAAGAAGAAGGCGGGTTACATCCCTCCCTGGCTTCACTAAACATCATGATTAGTTTATAATAGTGGAAGGCTTCGCCCGTGGCTATCATCCGCTGGTCAAAATGGACAAAACCGTGTCGCCAAGTGTTCATTATGACCGTGTTCAAATTATTACAATTATATCATGTGGTTTGTTACAGTTTCAGGCAACGAAAATGACTACAAAGCTAATTTTATTACAAATACGTCGTCAAAATGTTGTTTAAATTGTCTCAACCATGGTTTCGGTCATTTACAATTTCCTTTATAAGAAGTTCACGGGAAGTATTTGTAATGGACACTTAAAAGGTAGTTTCCAAAATCGTAAGCAAATTTTACCATTATCGTATCGTTATAATATCGTACCTCACAACGCCCCATCGATACCTGCAAGCACACCATAGAGGCAGGATTCGTCACGTGACGTCACGCGACGTCACGCCTTGTTACACGTCCTATTGAAAAAGAGAGACCAAACCACTCTAAACCCCTTCTTGATTATTTTTAACCACGGAATAGAAGATGAAAAAATGGGAAATGTCATCTTAATTTAGTAGATATGCGTTTCTTGTACTGACTAGGATTGGCTTAGTTATGTTTTTTATAATGGTGGTAGCCTACGGCCCTGGGTATTAACCACCCTACCCTACACATACCGGAGGTAGACTTCCTTTGCAGGAGGTCGACTAGGTGGGTACCCCAACAGTATGTACTAAAATTTTATTTATTTAAAAAATCTGAACTAAAATTTTATTTATTTCCCTTCAATAAAATTTTAGAGTACCAACTTTTGCCTTTGGATTACAAAAGGGATGTACATCGTTGACTCACTTACGCTCTGATCTAATCTTAGTATATTGTCTAACATCCAATACAGTGTGACCAAGATAATAAGCCCAAATTGCTTCCGTAACGCCTCCCTTGTTATCGACAACTTATTCCCAATTATCCTGAGCCTATCGCGAGAGAGTGAGAGAGCTAATAATCATTTTACTGCTCTACTCTTCCTTAGAGTATTAAACCACCAAAGGAGACGACCCGGGTACTAATTTTTAAGCCTAAGTCTGCCATTTTTTCGGAGTGACAGGCAACGCGCACCAATAATGACATAAAAGATACTCACACAAGTACAGTAAACACACAAGGATAATTTGTATTGTTAGAACTAGAGTGTTTTTCACGAAAGAAGTCCCTTAGAAGGGGCGCCACAATCGCGCGTTTTAAAGAGACAATATCTATAGATTTTTGACTTCATAATTTTTCATAAGTAGATATTATTAAATTTTTTGTTAATTCTTAATAATATATCTCTAATTTACATAAACAAACAAGAATAATTTAGGACATAAAATTATTATAAAGTAAAGTTACTATTTAATTCAATTTAATTTAGTTCTGCTAAATTCCGCGGAACGTCTTTCGAGAAAAACACTCTATTGTTAAAAAAACTAGTTCTATGCCCAGCGGTCTTTTTTTTTTATAGAGAATAGGGCTGCGTTTGACCACAGTCTCACCTGTTGGTAAGTGATGACGCGGTCGAAAATGGTACACACAGGTCTATTTTTCGGTATATTTTTTTGGTAGCGGGGGTCGCCTGACATTGACGTATCCAGTTGGATAGATCCAGCCTAAGGGTGATTCCTGAGAGTCAAAATTTTACGTGTCTGGGGGAATAAACTACCCGTAACATAAAAATTCTACCCAAAGGTATTTTTTTCCTGTTAGTCTAAGGTTCAATCTACTTAATGCATGATAGACATCAGGTTATATTTAGCTGCAAGTATCTAAAAAAAAATGTAAAAGCCCTGAAATTTGATTACCGTGGGCTGTCCCTTACACATTTTCGGAACAAAATATATTTTTTACACTAATTTATAAAAGGAATTTAGTTAATTCTTGTGATCAAAGCTGTAAAGGGTGAACTGTTATATGATCAAAAAAATACGCGAAGGCTGTACTCAGCGTAGTTTTAGAAAAAATAACAAATTTAGGTTTGTCCCCGGACAAAAAGTGATTCCCATGGCGCGCGACATAACTACCCACATTTCACAAACCACAATACTTAGAAGCTTGTACGCACGCTATTGGCTAACTTCGATTGCGCTCTAAACATAGTGAAGAGAGGCTCCTCCTCTCGTTGTAATAAACTGGATTTACGAAGGTCAGAAATTGATTACCGTGGTTTTGGTTCACTAGATCATTGATTACCATTTCCATGTTTAAAAATATTTTTTTATCCATTACGGTTTTTTGACTAGGGTATGCAGTTAGGAAAAAGGTATTGTTTATCATATATTTTATTAATTTTGGTCTTTAATTCTGGTATTTAAAAATATTGACAAAAAACTATACAATTTTGATTTCCTTGGTATTGATTCTCATGGCATTTTACCACGGTGATCAATTTTCCCCTGAGTTTTCTTGCGCATTCTTTCACTTTTTACCCAACTACAGCAAAGCCGCAGGTATGGAAGTGATTTTGACAGTTTATATTTGTATATTTCATTATTTCAGATATTTTTTTTTATATTGTATACATCAGATTTTTTATATTGTACTATAGTAGACAGCCGCTCTGGCTTATGCGGCACCATTATATCCCCACATTAAAAAGTCGCTCAGCGAGCTATGGAGAGGGCTATACTCGGGGTTTCTCTACGTGATCGAATCAGGAATGAGGAGATGAACCAAAGTAACTGACATATCTCCGCGGATCAGGAAGCTGAAGTGGTAATGGGCAGGCCACATAGCACGTAGAGCGAATGGGTCGAAAAGTGTTCAAGTGGCTACTACAGGCAAGCAAACGCAGTATATAACGTCTACCCACAAGTGTGGCAGACGACCTTATTTAGGTCGCTGAAAGACGCTTGAAGCAGGTCGCTTCCAACACCGGTGTTATATATGGAGGTCTAAAGGGGAGGTTTATGTTCAGCAGTAGACGTCTTATGGCTGAGATGATATATGATGAAAAAATAAAACGAAACTATGGGCTGACTGCAACTTTCAGACCAGATTAACCTAACTAATGATAAATGTACAATCTGATGACAGCTTCTGGAGTGAATCCTGTCAGTAACTGTGACTGAGAACTTAATCTCATATTCTAGGACTATATATTCAATATTTTTACATTGTTTAAGACTGCAATACGTTGATTTTATTTAGTTTACATGATTATTATATAGAGAGCCAATATAGACCTTTTTAATACTTTATGTTTGGTGTATATCTGTTTGGATCACCGTCTTTAATCATTTCTATTTTATATGATTAGTATGTAGAGGTCAATATTTAAATAATAACATAGAATTCAAACAAAATAGTTTTAATTTTGATTCCCATGCCACACTTTATTGATTCCCGTGGCACCAAAAATTTAAATTTAAATATCTTCTGAACAAAACAAGTTATAATGATGCCTATTTGATTGATGTGCTTATAATTATGGGAAATTTGATGTTTTACATGTAAAATGCAATAATACTTTGATTTAAAATCTGCCACGGAAATCACTTAAATACGCCCGATCTCAGGATTTACCCCTAATCGAAGTACTCCTCACATTAAGCAAAGTTAGCTCGTTTGTTCGCGGATAACGAACAAAATTGCCTGGTAAAAGCTAACGGGCGTACTTAACAAGGGGGAGTAAAAAAAGGAAAAGGAAAGAAAATCACAACTAAAACGAAATAGGACTACTATAAAAGTATTCGAGTTCCGAGAGATAATGAAAAAAGTTGGTCAAATGATCACTCGGCTTCCGGACCAGCTCGGCTGCGTATAGGCGAAGTGCTTTACCGTTCCGGTAAAAATCGGCTGGTTCATGGCAGTTCTGAAAAATATAGGCTTCTTTGTTGATAAATGACTGTTTTATGTAGGTTAGTTCTTTACTTTAGGTTTACTACTTGTTTAAATGAGAATTGATAAAATATTATTATTGTTGTGTAGAACTCAGTGCCTCTTAAATACTCAGGCAGCACTGTTACTGCAATGAGATTTTGGTTATATTTTTCATTTTGGTAATCTTCTTTAATAAAATCAATTTAAATAAAAAACCAACTCTTTCCTCGACCAACGTACATATAAATTCACCTGCAGGATACTGCTAAATGTCGTTTTTTTTTATTTATAATTATTTTTGGCTTTTTGTTGTGTTTTAATAATATTATTATTAAAAAGTATGTAAAATGCAGATAAAAAATAAATTTAAAGTCACTTCGCAAATACGCATCCGCACTTCTCCACTCTTGATTCCTTACAACTTCTGAGAGATAATTACTTCCCAGATGTAAAAACTGCCGCCTTTTATATCGCGGACCAGAAAACTTTTTATATTTCTTTACCCATTTAAACGACACTCTCGGTTTCTAAATGTAATTAGAGTAATAAAGCTTTGTACCTTTAGTAAAGTTGATATAATACTAGGAAAAAAGCTTTGTAAGCATTTCCCTTTCGGTAACCTAGATGGAAGGATTTATCCCGCCTTGTAGATTTAGTCTTAGGCTACCATCTACGGCCGCATCATCACTTAACATCACGGGAGATCGAAGTCAAGGCTAACCTATAATATTTTTTCTAAAGTAAATGTAATTTTTATGAGCAGTGTTTTAAATGTTAGGTTAAGAAAGAGGGGAAAAGATTAAGAGTCTTCTATCTCTCTTTCTCTCTCTCTCAGTAATTTCACTAGCTACAGTGCCCTCCTACTTCCTACCGAAGCACAGTAATGTTTGCACATCACTGCTCAGCCGGTAGAATAATTGGCACTTTTAGTAATACCTACCTAGTCGACCCCTAAAAAAAGAAGTCTTCGCCCAGTAGATATTATAGCGTGGAAGAAAACCTCCTGGTTTTTTAGCCGGAAGACCCCACCGTATTTTTATTCTTTAGCGTGGCACATATAGCAGGGACCAGGGGCAGTTGTAAAATTTTTTGCCAAAGCCCATTTTTAACCCCCGACGCAAAAACGACGGGGTGTTATAAGTTTGACGTGTCTGTCTGTCTGTCTGTCTGTCTGTCTGTCTGTCTGTGTGTGTGTGTGTGTGTGTGTGTGTGTGTGTGTGTGTGTATGTGTCTGTCTGTGGCATCGTAGCGCCCAAACGAATGAACGGATTTTGATTTAGTTTTTTTTGTTTGAAAGTAGAGTTAGTCGAGAGTGTTCTTAGCCATGTTTGGTGAAAATCGGTCCAAGATGGCCGCTGCTACAAAATGGCGGATTACTTTTTTCTTCCAAGATCCCCTCAATATGGGTATCAAATAAAAGGGCTTAACGAGTAGAATACAGCCCACTATATAAAATTTAAAATCCAAGATGGCCGCCATCAAAAAATGGTGAATTACGTATTGCGTTGGGGGTTTTTTTAAATTTTAAATTTAATTCACTTGTAAATGTTTTTATTCTTTAGTCATCTTAGTAATATTATAAACGTGAAAGCTTGTAAGAATGTATGGATGTCGAATGTTGGGATATCTGGATGTATGTTTGTCACTCTTTCACGCCTAAACGACTGGACCGATTGAGGTGAAATTTGGTATAGAGATAGCTAACACATAGGCTACAGTACAGCAGGTAAAACCGCTGGGCGCAGAAAGTAATACCATAACTGGATATGTAACTAAGTAGCATTAACGGTAGAATGAAACACTCAATATTATTATAGGGTCTCAGTTACAAACCTTGTATTTAGCTTGGACCCTGAAAATTTCGCTTTTTGAATCGGTCAAACCAATAATAGACACTGGACTTTTGTGGTTGACTTGAGTCTCCAAAAAAGTCCAATATTTTAAAATGCCAAGCGCAATGACCCTCATAAAACGCACAGTATATCGAGCACACGGCCGACGTGGGCCGGACCTGTCGTCGGACAAATCGTGTGGAAACGCGCCGACAGATATTGGGCTCGACCACCGGAGCCTCCGAGCGACCGCTGGTTAAAATATGGCTGCTTAAATGTACCCGGAGAGAAAATAGGTTCCCTGAAATTGTCCTTTTTACCGTGTCAGTGTTTTTCAAAAATATTTTAATTGTTTTTGTACGTTAGCCAATGTACTGTAGGTACTAAGTTTCGGCCGATGGTGGGCGTGATTCTATTTGTTATTATCAACAAAAACTAATCAAAACTAGCGCTTATAACTATAGCAAATTATGAGCCAATTTAAAACAACTTTATTTTCTGATATCTGGGGTTTTGCACCACAATTGGTTTAGACTGCTAAATCCTCCGACACCCAAGTTTTATATTTGGGAACCATTCTTTCTTCTATTAGGACTTCCTATACACAATTTTTGAGCTTTTATAAAATTAAGAAGGGTTGTCGATCAGGGCCGATCGCAGACTCTTGTTTTATAGATGTAGCGTCCGAGGCCCAGTGATCGTACGTCCATTTTGAAATCCGGAGGCCCTGTGTTCAAATCTGAGCGTAGCAAAAAATTGCGCCTGGACACTACCGCTCTTCTGAAGGCACGTTTAAATGTGGGTTCTGCCTGTTTTCTATAAGATATGTAGGAGGCAGTTGCTAGGTCATGTTGCAGGCTCTGTAGTAATCTCGGTGACCTGAAACTGCAACATAATAATATAGTTTAGCCACACAACCTTTAACTGTGATTTGACTTTGACAGTGTAAATAGGGTAACCTGTTCTGTTGGAGTATAAACCCCAGTTTTTATTATTTATTATTATAAATAGCCTACTACTGCCTACCTACCACTGCTTGTAGTTGTAGTAGGTACTTCATTTGAAACTATGTGTTAGTTTTAAGTTTGGTTCATTTCCCTAACTTTGTCTGCACTCCTCCCATTGTCCAATACGTTTTTCTCCAGTTACAGGGCAACTGGTAGAAAATGCTACTTTAGCATTTAGTCCTAGCGTTGTGCTGAATAATAAGATAAATAAATATAACTTAACATTCAGCGATATAGTTAGGCTATAAGTAAAAAAGTTAGGAACAGTATTAGCGCAGTGTGCGTCGAAGCGTGGAAGCCACCGGATGTTTACTTAGCCACCGCAAAACCGACGCGCGCGTCACTTCCGGCTACTCTCGTAAGGCTTGCTGTACATGGATAAACTACATTAAACTGATACACTTTATTAATATTGCTTTACCATCTAGACATAGAAGTTCATACTTTTTCATCAAACAAAAAGATCTTATGTACCATGTTTTTTAGGAAAAGATAAATAAAAGTAAATTTACCGGTGGTAGACTTCATTTTCTAAGATGTCGACTAAGTGGGTACCCCAACAGCCTTAGCAGCGATGTGCAAACATTACTGTGCTCCAGTAGGAGGGCACTGTAGCTAGTGAAATTACTGTGCTGAGAGTCTTAACATCTCATGTACCTACTCTTGAGTAAGAAGCGTTGGTGCAGTGTAAAATTTAACATCATTATCATATCTTGGGTAGCACTGTACTAATTTTGGGCAGCGTTATCTCTTAACAACATGAGAGCGTCTTGGTCGTCTTATTTTGCATAACAAGAAATATCTCAATATATTATAAACTATGTAGAAAATATAATAAATATCAAATAAAAATGTCAAATATGTCGGGGCATCACATATTTGACATTTTTGTTTTTTTTTTATTCTATTTAGATAGATATATAATCAAAATACATTTTGCGAGATTCTCATTGTACCCTAAGCCTTACCATACAATCCTCTCACACAAAAGAAACGATAAGTCCCCGCGTTAAGGGACCCATGAAATTTAACGCACAAATTAATGCTGCATTGCGACCACTGTATTTAACAGAGCATTATCTTAAATACGAATGCTTTTATATTGTAGGGGCGAGTTGGAACGGTTGGGTGCCACGGAATGTATAACAGACAGGAACGGCTACGATAAAACGTGCGATAATATTGTAGCGTAGACATTTGTAGGTATATATAATTTTAAAGTTAAATTTTCAAATAAGGAATTTTTGTCGGGAATTAAATTAACCCTTACTGGACAAAGTATGAAAAACTAGCTGCAACCAGCGATTTTACCCGCTGTAAGATGTGTTATTCTAGGGTCTAAGCTATCTACATATATACCATATTTCAGCCATATAGGCCAAGCGCTGGTCGGGCTACGTGCAATGTATAGGCTTTCGTAGTACTGGCAAATCGCATCGATATTTTTTTGTTACCGTTCTCTTACCCTGATTATTACCATCCTCTGTGCAAAATATCAGCTTTCTAGGACTTATAGATTCTCCGCAAAGCCGCGGACAGGCGGACGGACAGACAAAGCAAAACTATAAGGCTTCCTTGTTGACTACGGAAGCCTAAAAAGTTACCACGTTCAAGCTAATTACCAACCTCACTGACTAAGAATTATAACTGTCACTGTCACCCCTCTGGCTTTTTATTAGAGTCTAGTAATATTCTCGGACTTTTCTTTCCGATTCTGGTTTACAAAAATCGTACAAAGCCGATCTCATTTTGATATGTATGCGTGGTTGAAACGGTCGGGTGTATCTTTGGAGATAGAATTAACTTTACTTAAGCTTAGAGCAGTTTAAGGTTGAAAATGGTTTGTAATGTGACGTAAGATTTTTCATGTGAGATAATGTTATAAGCGACATTTATTTATAAAATGGACTCTTTACCAACCATTTTTTAATCTTTTTTACTAACTATTAAAAACATGAAAGTTTGTAATAATGAATAGATTTTTGTTATTCATTCACGCGATTTTTAAAACTATCGCGAGTGCTCTCCGTGACTAAAACAACAAAAATGGCAGTTTTATTGTCGAGTCTGTAATATTGTCGAGAATATCTCGACAATATTACACGGTTTTGGACAATTACGATGTCCTTCATTACCTGCAGAACCCGACGCTCACAGCGTGAGCGTCAAGTTGTGTCGTTTTTGTTGTAATACTCTTTCACGTCCTAAACTGGTGGAACGATTGATCTGAAATTTAGTACATAGATAGCTAAGACCCTGGAATAACACATAGGAAATGGAATAAAATAATACAGCGGGTAGAACTGCTGGGCGCACCTAGTTCATTATGATAAATAAAAAAACCATTTATAAAGGAAATTCTCCCTCGCAAGCAGGTATAAGTATAAACGTGGAATCAAAGTCCAACAGAGGTACGAAGGGTCCAGTTTGTTTAGGTTCAGACTAGTTTCAAGTAAACCAATCCAAGGATTGATGGTCTTGCTAAAACTACCTGCGAATGCCAAACTACTGATAATACTTTTACAGTTAAACACTGATTTTGTTCGGTCTTTGCAATCATAATAATATCTAATTAGGAGGGTACTTTCCAAAAACTGTTGCAACAACATTTTAAATATCAACTTTAAGATGTCTTTTAAAGTATGCTAACCAGTTTTGGTTTAAAAATTTAGGGGCGGTAGAGTCCAAATAGAAGTAAATAATTGTTGTGAAATTGACTTAAAAAGTGATCTATTGTAGCCTGTTTTAATAAATTTATTCTGGATCAAGGATCTGAACCAAAGGCATGTTCCCTTTGCTTTCAATTATCTCCTGACACCCTCACCTTAAAGTGTGAATTATGCCTAACATACGCAAACGTTACACATCGTGTGCACAGGCCCTTAAAACCTACAAAAACAAACCTTCAAAAATAGTTTTCTTTGTATAGAGTTTCTACTCGAACAGAACAATTTACTGTGAAACCAAAATTACTTCGAAAAATTTTAGAAAATTGCTCCGAAGCAGACAGCAAGACCAATAAAACACATACAAAGATTGCCAGTCCAAAATTAAAGAACAATAGTGTCGGCCGTTTGTCTGTCTGTCTGTTCTCTTCACTTGAAACTCATTCGGTTTATGTTCACCTGGGGAAATGTGTGGAAACATACGGGTGGGAAAAATGGATGGTGAATGGTGTGCTGAGTTTTTTAAAAGATAAGAACACTTTTTATTGAGACCAACATAAAAAAAAATACATTATACTTATTACTTACCACAATGGTTTGGTCCACAATGTGTTTTGGCCCTCACGACACAGGCTCACGTCTAGTGTGAGGACCACAGTGACACAATGTTGGTATGTGCAAAATTATGTCAAATAAACTTTTTCATTTTTCATTCATTTTCACAATGGCCTTATCACTTTGAGCGATCTGTTCCAGTCAACCTACCTACCTACCTCTGTATGGAATTATAGCTAATAGAATAGAGTGAGATTTGGCACTTAGAACTTGTACATACATTTTTGAAGAGAAAAGATAACATAAAAAAAAATCACACATGATGTAAATTTTGAGTTTGGGTATGTGAAAGTTTTTTGTAATTATCAACTTTATTTCTGAAAATAATATAACATACTCGTATTTTTTCGTTTACCTATTGGATATTTTCAAATAATTAAAAGGTACAATTCCAGCTATACTCAAATGTTTACCTACTAAACTTCTCTATATGGTAGAGTAAATAAATTAATTTTTTTAAGGTTATCATAATTAATGGAATTAGGCGTTAATTCCGCTCTAAAACACTAAATATAATTAAGGTTATCATATTTACTAACCTATGCTCTAAATTAAAAATAAGTCCGTGAGTTGCAATAACAGCATACATTCGACTTGTCAACACGATATTAACGATTTAACATATAATATCCAAATTTTGGACCCTATGTTTTGACCTTAACTAGCCCTTCTAAAGCTCAGTTCTGATGAGATTAAATGCTCTTCTTTTAACAATACACAAGAGGCTATAATGTATCTTATGTTTACTTTAAACTATTATATTGGAAAAAGTTGTTGTATGTACATAATAATATGTCAGCTACTTGTGTATAGGATATAATATATTAAAAGATTTTTGGTGCAATTAAAAAAAGCGAAACTATATGGCTCCCTTGTTGACTAAAGAACCCAAAAAATTGCCAGAAAAATGGAGACGTTAATGATACACAGAAAATAAAAATGTTAAGTAAGTAACATTAGACTTAAGTAAAATGTAACTAATTGTGGTCTCAATTCACTGAATAAACAAATTTTTATTTATTATTGTTTTAATATTCATACACATTGAAATAGGGTTTTAAAGGTTAGGTTAATTACGAAAAATCACATATTAATATACTGCTTTTATACCATGAGATCGGGACGTTTGCATTTATACAGCGAGTCTCAGCAAGTAAGTAATATTGGTCTTTAAGCACAAGTTTTCTTATTGCTTGTAAGAAAAGTTATGTTATGACGTATGACACATAAGATCACAAGTGAATGAAAATATAAAACTTGTTTTAGTATAAGCTGTGTGAATAACCCTTATGTCTGACTATTCTATTAATATTATAAATATGAAAGTATGGTAGTCGTAGTATGTGTGTGTTTTTATATCATCATCTGATGATGATAGCTCTGCTTACTTGATAGTAAGAAGACGAGCGAGACGCTCTCCTGATTATGGTGGTTTTTGGGTGAACTGCCACTAAAGGCCACACAACCTATAATTGTGATTTGACTCTGACTGCTACTGACTGTAAGTAGAGTCACTTTGTCTATAATTATAATCACTGTTGTTTCACCCACTTACAAGTCGGCTACTTACAGGCCATTTTTTGAGGGAAAATCGGGATAAAAATCAGTCAATGCGCCTATATGAAGTACTCGTATGTGATGAAAGTTGAGGAAGCGAGAGATGTGTCAGGATCGTACCAAGTGGAGGGAAATAGTCTCTGCCTACCCGAATCAGGCGTGATTACAATATTAAATTTTTCTATATTTTAAAAATATAAGCACAAAATTTTAATTGTAATGGTGGTGGTTATTTTAGTTGTAATATTATGGCGGTGTTATCGTTCAGAACTATCTCTTCCAGACAAATAGTATAGTATCAATAATAACTAAAGTAAAATTCGGTGACAAAACAATATAACCGTTCTATAAATGTTTCTTATACAACGACGTTTTAAATATAGCGGAGACATCTACTCTGTAATCAAAACGAATACAAACTATGGAGCACTTTACATTGATAAGAACAGTAGGAGATATCTGTACTTTTATTATAATTTGACAATATTTTATTAACATGGGTTCTAATATCGCGTCACTTGATCGTCATTTCGTCATCAACTCAACTGACAAGTGATATTTATAAAAAACTTTTAAAAACAAGCTTTTATTATTATTACCATCTAGCACCAAAGTACTCGTCAAGACGAATCAATTAAACTCAAACTCGATGGGGATGCGTCGTTTAATTACGAAGTTCTTATGCTCACCTTCTATTGTCAGATCAGCTCGATGTCATAATAATATTGCATTGTCATCCGATTTATACAGATATGCAAAATTTCAGCTTAATCGGATACCGGGAAGTAGGTCAAATTAAACTTGCAAGATTTGATTACAGATAGACAGACAGACAACAGACGGATGAAAGTAAATAAAAGCTTGTAATAAATCTACCGTCGCGACGTCGCAGGACCGTCGCCTCTCCAGTCTTCTCGTGACCACGGCTCACGTTACTATGCCAAGACGACGTTTATTTTATAACTAGCTGACCCGCGCGCACTTCGTAGCGCGTGACAGTAAATTATTCATATATTAATGAATTTGATACAGACCATTTAATTCGATTTCCAATTCCACGGAAAAGAGGGATTCAATTTACGGGTTTTCTGCGACTTAATGGGCGTAGAATTAGTAAAGGCTGGCAAACCTTGCCAATATGTAACTACGATCGAATCACCTACTATTCAAAATGTCTATTGGACGTTTCGCCTACGTTCATAATAACTATTGGTTGAAATCAATATTGGACGATTCGCCTACGGTTAACTCAGCTACGGTCGATTGAGCTATGGTTGATTAAACTATTGGACGATTTGCCTATTTTTGACCGAACTAACGGACCGTTCACGTATTTTTAGACCACGTTTCCGGCTGCTAGTCAGGTATGACAGCTAAAAAATACTTGTTTATAGTACAGAATTCAGAAACGTGTTGTTTTTATTATGCCACTTTGCCATGATGAGGTAGATGAAAGAAGATGCCAAAATGCCTGAAGATGCCATGACACAGGATAAATAATTCAGTAATAAGAAAAATATCTGGCGCTTCGCCGGCCGCTGCCGCGGCACGCTCGCTTCGCTCGCTCGGCTCGCGCATTGTGGTCACTGTTCAAACCTAACCTAACCAACAGATTTCGGTTTGCCCTGAATACTGTACTAAAAACACGCGTAGCAAAGAATTTATAAACCGTAGGTGAGTCGTCCATAGTTGAATTAACCAATACATCAAATGAACATTGGCCGAATCGCCCATTAGTTCACATGCCCATAGTTTAATCAACCGCAGGCGAGTTGCACTGTAAGCGAGTCGTCCAATATGTGAAATGAACTTATGCGAATCGACCGTAGTTATATCGACCGTAGTTGAAACGACCGTAGGTATTATGAAACGTAACCCGTCCATGCGGGCAAAGCCATGAGAATAAGCTAGTGACTGATGTATCTGTATAACGTACAGCCTCAACCGCTAGATGGATTGGGTTGAAATTTGGAACATAGAAAGGTTTCATGACGTAGACCACTGCTAAGAAAGGATTTTGCCGTGCGGGCAAAGCCGCGAGCATAAGCTAGTAAATAATATTATGAAACATTTTTTGTGAATAATACTTAGATTTCAGAGACGTCCTGGGATAAGTCCCAGAACTATCGTTATACCTATACCACAGTACAAATTAGAACGGCAATAAATTACCACTTACACATATAGTACATCAAGATTAAATACAGTAAACAAAAATATATCAAATTATCATTTAAATCAGAAAAACTAATAAAAATACGGAATAATAACAGCTTGATTCCGTACAGTTACTCTTGACTTTTTTCCGCGTCATTTAATGGTGATCTCTTTACCGTGGGTAGACTTCCTCTGCAGGAGATCGGCTAGTACCCCAACAGTGTCAGTTATTCTGCCGCCTGAACAGTGATGTGCAGACATTACTGTGCTTCGGTAGGAGGGCACTGTGGCTAGTGAAATTACTGGGCTGAAGAATCTTAACATTTTATGACTCAGCAGTGCACCCAGAATTTAACCTTCGTTAAATCCCAGCGTTATCTCTTACCATCAGGAGAGCATCTTGCTCATCTTCTTACATCGTTGTATAAAAAAAACTAAAATGAAATTTTCTGAAATGAAACTATCATATACCTACGTACTCAAACTATTTATTATAATATATCTATCAAATTTCACCTTTCAGCTCCATCATCAGACTTCAGACCACTTCCATGTCATAAAATTATTGCATTGTCATCCGATTCCCGGTTTGCAAAATTTCTGCTCAATCGGGAACTGTGACTGATAGGTAGAGTGCTTTTCACAAAAGGAGTTCTTTTTGCGGGGCGCCACTATCGCAAATTTTAAAAGTTAGCATATTAAATAACTTTAGAATCTTCGATGTATCCTTCTGCAATCTTGTTACACTTCTAGCCACCATGGCGTTTAAGAACTGTAATATCAGCGCCTGAGTCAGCTAAGAGTGTTGCTGACATCCGCCTCAGGCAATGCCCAGTGTAAAGATGGGAGTCCGGAAGCTGAAGAAATTTAGCAATCGTTTTTGGCATATCACCGATTTTATTGATGCCTATGGGCTGTTTTTTACTTTTTCCATTATCATAATGTAAGAAAAATCTTGAAGTTTTTGTATTAGCGGGTCGTAATGCCATATACTTGTCCACCACATTCACATATTCTTCACTAATGACGAATGATCTGTCGATTTTAGTCTTTGTATTCAATAATTTTACTAATATTAATTTGTCCGAATGCTTTTCAACGTCGTTTACCTTAAGATTCAACAATTCATTTGAGCGGCACGCACCATTTATGCCAATAATTAATACAACCTGTAAAAAATAACAATAATTTAGTTTACTTATTTTTAGATAGGTACAGTTAGATAGGTTTTCTTTGAAATAAATTAGCTTTTGTATCAATTTACTTACTTTTAAAGCGAGGTATTTACTGTCTGGTGCTTCATTCAGAAATTTTTCTATTTCAAGGTCACGTTTCGTTTTCAAGACAGCTTTTATCATAGAAAAAATGCTCCATAATGTACTGGATTTTCTTGTTTTAGATAGTTCCATGAAATATGATAGTATCACGGTCTCGGAATATGTTTTTGCATTTTTTGAGAGGCGCCAATTATTGAAGGATTCGTACGCCTTTACATATTTCACTTTAGATTTTTCAGGCAAATAGCTGAACTCGGCATTCGAAACTTGTTCTTTCAACTTTTTTGGCGTAAGACAACTACCTTCATCACTGGGGTCACTCATTTCTTTGTAATTAAACAGACTATTAGATCACAAATAGAAATTTGCAAAAGTTTACAACTTAAGTTGAAAATATTTAGTTGAATCTTTACCAAGAGGTTTAGAACCAAATGGAAAATGTGTTGTGAACACCACTGTCGCAAGAAAAATGACAACTATAAGTGCCATCTCACTTACCTCATACAAAAGAGAGAGACAAAGATGGCATTTATCGATGACGTCACAACGCATTCTCCATTTGACTGTAAACTCTAAACTTCTACATCCCGCCATTTTGTATTTTTTTATTTTTATTAAAAGAGTTGCGTTCGAAATTTGTGTGTGTGACATATTTATGAAAAACAAATTGTAATAATATTTAAAAAAAAAAAACTCACTTACGACTTATTATTCTATAATAGTATATTTTATTGAGTATTTTATTTAAAATATTATTGAAAAAATACAATTTATAAAGTTAAAATTCAATAAATAACATTAAAAATTATGTGCATCTCAGTTAAATAAAAATTGTACACAAATAAGTTTCAGAACACACCAACTTTTTCATAGCCAATAAAATTGTGTTCGAAATTCAAATCACTTTGCCTCTCTACTCTCTAGAGAGCAAAAACGGCTTTTGCTCACTGAAATCGATGACCAAAGACACTATTTTCGTGCGAGAGTGGTGAAAAATTATTTATGGCATGAAGTCCAGAATTTATCGAAAAAACCGGTCAAGTACGAGTAGGACTCGAGCACCGAGGGTTCCGTACAAACCTACGGGTTTCTCCGGAACCCTAAGGAAAAGTGGGTATAATATTATATAGGTATACTGTGGGTTTTGATTCCCTTGCGAGAACTTGCGTGTTTGAAAATATGCGGCTAAAATTGCTGCTTCTTTTGATTGCGTTGACATAGATGTTTGATTTTTTTACAGCTAAAAGTTATTATAGAGCTGAGTATTTGGTATGAATTTCAATTTAATACCTGTACGCGTTCTTGAGGAAAGGGATAGTAAATACAAAATTATTAAAAATCTTTTTTTATATGATGTAACTAAAAATTTACAGTTTTCGCAATTTTTCCTGTGCCTGTGATTTAAGACGTTGCTACGTACCAAATTTCAAGATTCTGAGTTAACGGCAAGTACCCTGTAGGTTTTGATTTCTTTGAGAGTAGTCGCGAGTTAAAAAATACGGCTAAAATTGCTGTTTCTTTTGAATGCGTTGAGATAGAGGTTTGATTTTATTACATTTTAAAGGTATAACAGACCTTAGTATTTGATATGAATTTCAGTTTAATACCTGCACGTGTTCATGAGAAATAAGGTAGTAAGTATGAAATTATTAAAAATATTTTTTTTTATGATATAACTAAAAATGTACAATTTTCGCAATTTTTCCTTTATCTGTGCTCTAAGGAGTTGCTTTGTGCCAAATTTCAAGATTCTAAAATGACGGGAAGTACCCTGTAGGTTTTGATTTTTTGAGAGTAGTTGCGAGTTTAAAATTGCGACTAAAATTGCTGTTTCTTTTGAATGCGTTGACATAGAGGTTTGATTTTATTACAGTTTAAAGGTATTATAGACTTGAGTATTTGATATGAAGGTGCAGACGGGCAAAAATATTATAATTTTTATTACGAAAAGTGTATGTTTAGCTCGCTCTGAGCGGTTAGGAAGTTTAAACATCCATTACAATAAGTGCGCGAGCAGCTAGCTGCGAGCGCCGAAAAAAAAAATTTTATTTCAGAAATATGTGCGAAATTCGTAACTCTACAATGCTTCTGGGGGTACCTTGGCCCCCTGCCCCCCCCCCCCCTAAAGCTTAAACATCCTTTATAATATGTGCGCGAGCAGCTTGCTTAATGACTCGGGGGGGGGGGGGGGGGGCGGCTTGGCCCCTTGCCCCCCCTCCCTAAATCCGCCTATGATTATCTATAACACAGATAAAAGGTTCTTTATTAATCATTGCAAAATTTTACTAACATTATAAACGTGACAGTTTGTGTCTGGATGTATGCCTAAATGGGTGTGAACAGATTTTATGTCTGTGTGTCTCCGGATAACCAGTGATTTTTACAAAAGATCCCCCTAGATGGAGCGCCACAATCGCGTGATTTTAAGTTAAAATATCTACAGATTTTTAACAATTCATAATTTCTCATATTTAATTTCTCAATTAAATAGGTACATAATATTTAATTAATCTAACAAATAAAAAATATATAATAAATGAAGTATTCACAGTAATTATAAATCTATTATTTAGTTCCGCTAGGTTACGCGGGACTTCTTTTCTAAAACTGTTTGCAGAATAAACGATATTTCTTTTTCTTAGGACATTAGTTCCATTATTTTCCGTGGCGCTAGCTTGTATGAAAAATAATTTACTTTTACAATGAACTGTAAATGAATTTTTCTATTTATCTTCAGATGATTTTACATGTTTTAGAAATTAAAAATAAGCAGCAAAAAGATATTTATTACTGATATTTACACGCATCATGCGCACATTAGATTATTTTCCGCTGGCGCTGATTCATTTGAGAAATAAGTTACATTTACTAATTTAAATGAATTCTAATTTGTTTGGCTACTATATAGCATCAAAGTACTCGTCAAGACGAATCAAATGAGCCCAAACTCGATGGGGTTTTTTCTTTTAATCACGGAGTTCCTATGGCCACCTTCCAGCTCCGTTTCGGACCCTGGTTACTATATAGTATCAAAGTACTCGTCAAGACGAATCAAATGAGCCCAAACTCGATGAGGTTTTGTCTTTTGATTACGCGGTTCCTATGACTACCTTTCTTGTTTATTAGCATTTTATATGCGAATCTTTAGATTGATATAACTCTTTTATTTATGAACCGATTTGACTAAAACCAAGACTAAGGTTCAAGTAGAGAAAACTGCAACGTATTAGTGAAAATTTTATTCAAATCGGTGGTGTTGTTTAACCACACCAGTGACACAAACTATTTACAAATTTAGCCCAAATTAAACTAAAGGTCAACCACAAGTTTACAGGAACACCGATAGATGGCGTCTGTAGCGTTTTTGGCACTATTTTTTTTTGAATTGAATTTACTTTATATTCTATTACTTTTATTTCGAATTTTTGATGTAAATTAGGGGCGATGTGTCTGATATAAATGATTATTATTTATTTTATTATTTTATTTTACGTTTCCCTAGGAAAAATTGACAAAATGTTTTACGAATTAGATCGCGCAAGCGACTTTTTCGCGTCGTTTTGTTCATATGCGTATTTTCACAGTTTACCTTAGTAAAGGATCACAATGAATGGGGAGAAATTTCCATTCTTATTATATGTATGGATATGGATGTACTTCTTTTTAAATTTTAAGGTAGTTATTTTAGCCAATGGGGAGATTCTGTTGGTTAGTTTAAGAAACAAGTAATAGAATGGTGTCGAGTCAATCATAATAATATTATTATGTTTTCCAAATTTCAACCAAACCTATTATGATTAAATTCTGATGTCAAATTAAAGCGATTGAATCTGAACCAGTCGGAGTCTTCCCCTACTACAATAAATTTGTAGGACGCCGTTCATACATTGAACGATGGATACATATTTTATACTGACTTTGTTCCAAAAGTGTTGTGTGACCAAATTTGTTCACCTGGGCGTTGAAAGATCAGTCAATCAGTCAGTGAGCCAATTAATCAGTCATCAGTAAAAATTAAGATCGTATAATCAAGGTAAAAAATAATACCTACACCATTTAGGTATGCTAATATATATACTATTTTAAAACTTTTACTGTAATTATAATTAAATATTATGTAAATTTTCCATTTATGGTCTCAATAAAGAGCATTTGTATTGTTTTATGCAAAATTATGATCAAACTCCGATATAAAATGGAATCCAAACCAATCAGAGGTTTCCCCTACTACAATAAATTTGTAGGACGCCGCTCGTACATCAGTCGATGGATACATAAAAATTCATTGGTTTTCGTTCGATTTATCCGCGGAGTTTTCTTTTCATTGTGTTGGTATTATTTTATGCACCCCTTGCGATCGTACCGTTTACTATTAGGCGGGGAACCTTGAAATAATTATTTTACGAAACATATTATTAGAGCAGTAATTTAACTCAAATACCTTACGAATTACATGCCGACAGTCGTGCCAAAATACATAAAAGAATACTCATAAATCATTAACCTTTTATTTATTTATACAACGAAGTAAGAAAATGAGGAAGCCGCTCTTCAGATGGTACGAGATAACGCTGTCCATAATTAATACATTGCTACCCAGTGCACTGCGCCAACGCTTCTTACTTGAGACTCTTCAGCCCAGTAATTTCACTAGCTGCAGTGCCCTTCTACCGAAGCACAGTAATGTTTTCACATCACTGCTCAGGCGGTAGAATAACTGGCACTGTTGGGGTACCCACATAGACGACCTCCTGCAAAGGAAGTCTACCCCCGGTATCTACCCCGAGGTTACTGGTGTTTTAAAATAACCTTGTTTAAAGTAACTTTTAAGACCCGTAGCTCCTAAACTAGGATCGGTTCGTTTTACTACGCATTCGTTGAGAGTTGAGTTAGTATTCGCCGTATCGATACACTTCGGCTGGATTGGCTCAGGAATTATGATCTACAGACAGACACGCTGAAAATTTCATGTTTGTTTGCTTTTTATAGTCGTTGAAGTGATTAGATTGAAAACTGAGTTCAATTATTAAATGATTGTAGAAAGTATTAAAAGTTTATAAATCTAAAATGTTTTTAGGAGGAGGTAAATATTTGGTAAAAAGTAGTCGTTAGTTAGTGTTGCTTTGTAGTAATCTTGGTGACCTGAAACTGCAACATGTAGGTAGCCTTTAATTATTTTGATTTAACTCCGGTAAGTTTATTTATTTACTTAAATAGAGTACCAACAGGGTGTATATCGTGGCAATCTTAGATTAACATAAATCTTTATAGGAACATGATAAATGTCACACTAATAATTATAGGCACAAACAATAAATTGGGTAACTGAACGTTGAAGTATAAACCATCAATGATTACATCCCAAATCTTTTCGAGTCTTTTTCCTGAACCTCCTCAGTTCAACCAATTTGGTAAACATCCAGATTATATCGAAATTAAACGAATGTACTCAAAATACACCAAATTTTATTCATCTTACCTCTAACCTGATAGTTTATCTATAAAGCTAGATATAATTACATGATACCCATCACCATACATTACGAGTTGAGGAGATGTCATGTCGTATACAAGGTAATACCGTTCATCAATATTCGCAGCCTTCGTTTCAAGTAATTACGCATAAAAGGTGGTTGCGCGTAAACGGTGCTAAGATGAAACGTATATGACGTTGTGCAGTTATTTAGATTTGCAAAAAAATATAACATCGGAGGTGATTTTTGTACGTAGCTCAAATTCCTCATTACGACGAAAGATGTCTATATTGGAGCAGCTGCAAAACTCGAAATTCTTTGGTACGGTTAATCATCTCTTAGCAGATTTTCGTGGTTTGACGACGTCTGTGGTGCGGTGTGCTGATACCCGCTTGCAACGCAGAAGGTTGCGGGTTCGATTCCCGCAAGAGGCAAATATTTGTGTGATCCACAGGTATTTGTTTCTGGTCTGGGTGGTTTTCAATATCTATGATAAGTATGTATTTACAAAAGAAAAGTATTATATCCGTTATCCTAATCACCATATACAAGCATTAAGTTGCTTAGTATGGGCAGTATGGGGTTAGGTGGCGCTGTGTGAATTGTCCTGAAATATTTATTTATTTATTTAATAACTGATTAAAATATTGCCAACTCAAATTTAATTTTCTGAAGTTTCGTCACTGACTTCAAGTATATTGAAAAGCCTGTTAACGCTATTTATGGCGAATAAACTGCCATATCTCCTCCATAAGGACATCGGTTATAAATTATAATATTTCAACGTTATACCATCAATTCACCTTGATACCTGAGAATACCTAATAAATAATTGTAATTATTTTTAATGAGGAGCTATCATGATCATAAAGATGTCACGGTTAATATCGACCACAATTAAATTGCATTGCGCTTAACCCTTTGACGACCACGGGTACACCCGTGTCCCAAGCACAAAAGTGTAAAAATCTAAATAAATACTAGGCCAATTTTAAATATTTTTTTCTTTTCTAATATTTAAATGTCCACTTTAACCATTCATAGCTAGCAGCCCCATAAAAGTAGAACTATATTGTGTCTATAATCTATAAAAGATGACATATCATCTGGTGCCAAAATGAAAAAGTTTACACAAGATTCACAAGATGTTAAAGTGAGAATCATAAATTAATTTCATGAAAAAACTATAGCCTGGTTAATGTTATATTTATATAAATTACTACACTATATGATAATCTGATCCTAATAAAGCTATAAAGTCATAAATAAAATGGGACAGTAATGTCCCTATGGTCGCGAAGGGATACTTTTTTCAGACGACGATATGAACAAAATATTATGATTGTTATTCAAAAACCGAATAGTTACCAAGCAATATCAATAAAAGAAAAATAACTGATTTCAATAAAGTCATAAACCTTTAAAAATATCGTGTAATGAATAGAAACAGCCAACTGTAAAACGATATAGATTCTTAGGATAGCCTTAAGATAATAGTAGTCGTCATAAAATGCATTCTTGTATCATATAAAAAATCCGTGTGAATTCGGGTAAACTTTCTACCTGGGTAATTAACGGTACCTACACCGTTAGAGCCGTATTATGCAAAGCTTCTCTTACTGTCCCGTTAGGATAGGACGCATGGGTTACTGTTTAGCCAGACTAGAGGGTAAGATTGGTTGCATAAAAGTGCACCAAGTGATGGTCAATCATGTCATTCCAATAATTGAAGCTGGCTACCAGTCAAGCTTCCAGCTGATTACCATGGTAAAGTCGTAACGCTCGATTAGGTACGATTTTTTACTAAATATGTTTCGTATCACACTACAATCAAAATATGGGTGGCATTGGTCTAACGGATCAACGAAATAATAACACACGAGCTTAATCGCAGGTCAAAGTTAAAATAAGAATAAGAAGATAAGATATATTATCTAAGACTATTCTTCGACCTTTTTGATACAACACTGAACAACGCATATACCATGTACACAGAGAAGCACGGTCAGAATAGATTGATTGGTTGTTTATAGATCAAGCAAGTCTCTGTGGCTTTCTGAAAAAATGAGTAAGTACCTACCATATTATGCAAAGCTATAAAACGATCAACCCTATTACAACCCATCGAAAAAAAGATAAACAGAAAACGATGCGCGTATTGTGCACGTTCCAAAAGATAATCTCACTAACAACACCTGTATATGCAAAGTTCACCTATAATATACGACCGATTATATTGTTTTATTATGTACCTTGACTCATTTCTTATAAATTAATAATTATAGGTAGTAAATTTGCGTTTTTAATAAGTGTTTAGATCCTAGATATTCCTCTAGCCTTGAAACAAAACCGAAAATAATTTCGAATAAAATTTACCGTTAACGACCATAGGGACATCCATGTACCATTAAATTCCAAAAAAACTAAAAAAGGTTTTTACTTTTTGACTTTAAAATATGTTTTATAGACATCAAAAAGATCATATTATACAGAAATAACCATAACATTACCTCTCCTAGTCTTATGGTCCTGAAAGGGTTAAGAGACGTTTAAAACGTTATGTTTAGCTATTACATGTAATTTAAAAATGGTTGAATTCATCTTTATCGCACTCTCTATAATATTTACGCACAATGAGGAAAACAAGATTTTGTTTCTATCAAACTAGAATATTAGTAATAAAAAATCAAATATAATTTTTACTTAAGATGGAAAACTCTTTATTGCACATCATAAATACAATAAAATAAGCTTAAAAAAGATTACACATAAAAAAAATGTTACAAAGAAATTTATCACGCTTTCTAGGTCTAGCCTTTAACCATCTACGGCTGCACCGTCCATCAGCCTTTGATCACGATCACGAGTGATGTTAAACGATGCGACGGCGCGGCCGTAGATGGTAGCAGATTAAACCTAGAAGGCGGGATAAATACCTGAACTCAAAACACAGAAAAAAGAAAACATTATAGCTACAACAGATGGAGGGTAACACCATAAAATAATATTTTACAACTAAAAACTACGGCTTCAAATACCAATACCAAATAAGACTATTAGAAAAAGTGATTTAGAACTTCTAAGCGCAAAGCTAAAAAAGCTACAATTTTTAAAATCTATATTTCAAGATGCAAGGTCTTGTATCACTTTGAGTTGTTTTGTTTGGAAGCGATCGCTTTGATAAGACCGCCAATTAGTACACCGTTGTCTATAATTTTTGCTATTGTGAAATTCATTTTTGCTATGTGGTATCATTAAACGAATAATATTAATCTTATGGATCTTGAATCCAAAAAATATTTACTAGAACACAGAAAAAGAAAATCACATTACAGCTTCAACAGATGGAGAATGTAGGGTATCACCATAAAATAATATTTTACAACTAAAAGCCATCATAACAATACCAAATAGGACAATTTGAACACTATCTCTAAACGCAAAGTTCTAAAACTCCGGAGATAAGGAGGACGTTCCGCAAACAGTTTGGACACAAAGCGCTGTCGTTCCGTTCCTCACAAAATAACTGTTATTATGCAAATACTGCCCTTGCCGGGCGCAATTGAGACGCGATACGCGACGCGTAAATTGGAACGCAATGTCGGAAAGATTGGGATATTGCTGCTTTCGTAGACTATAATCATTTCATTTTTATTATTTTATTGAAAAATTTAAACCGTTTCTATATTTTTGTATAGATTTATATGGTAGGCTTCGGTCGTGGCTAGTTACCAGACAAAACTGGGAAGCTACTGGAAATAAACTGTGTCGCCATGCGGTCATTGTGACCGTGTTCCGGCATGATGCCCGGTGTACCAAAGAAAAGAAAAGAGAAATAAAAAAAAGGGGAGGAAAGGGGAGAAATTTATCCCGCCTGTCGCCTATTAGGTCTATTCTGCTACCATCTACGGCATCGTCGCTTTACATCTTACGAGAACAAACATATTAATAAAAAAACAACGTTACAGACATAAAAATACTTTAGAACTTCATTTTTGTTGTACCTTGAAAAAGGTTCCTAATTAAAAGTTGAAAAAATCGAAACCTATCATTCGCGAGAAGGTCCCAAAACTCTATACTAATCAAGGGAACTTCTCGGGCTACCAAACGGAGGGCAATCAAAAGAAAATTAGCGTGGACCGTATAGTAGGGTGGAGCGCGGATGTATGGAGAATTTTTTTTTTTTAGATTCTGAGTTCTAATAGTGCGGGATTGGTGCCTTATATTATTGTCAAAATGCATGTAAATTTTCATTTAATTTGACGGACTTCTTTTGCCTCCGCAGTGACATCAAAAATTAAAAAAAATTGTATAATAGTTAACGACCTTTGAGGTGATAAATTATGCTTAACATTATGGTTATTATGTATTAAATAATAAAAAACTAAAGTTTTGACATTTATTTAAGTACTACAATATAAAAACCCGTGCAAATATTAAGAAATAAAATAAAATATATATTATTAGTTAGCACTAAAATCTCTTTTAGTTTTAAATTTAGGCATTACATTGCTTTTTTGTGCACTGTGAAATGGAAGCTTCTGTTGTAATAGTCACAGCTCTTTCAACCGCTTGAGTATGACGAGGAAGCCTAAAAAATATCAATTCGCTGTTACTAATAAATCTTTAGCCATTTCTGGGAGCACTTGTCCTTCGATGGATGTAATTTTTTTAACAGGCAGCATTTCTCAGGTTTCTAGAGCTTTCCCTTATGGACCAGAATAAGGTTTAGGTCCCGAAGTACATCCGTCGAGATTAAGAAACAGGTGTCCAAAAGGAAATTAGTTCATGTGCAGTAAACAAATTATCCACTGAAGTGGTTTTTGTAATATTTTCTCAATCACCTTATGATCCCACCATACTTTCCAGTATTGACATTGGTACCATCACAACCCTTACCATCCATTTACCATCTTTTTTAACATTCTTCAAAGTTACATCTTTCCTACCATCGAAGTATATAGAGACGAAAGCTCTGTGACAGTTGCATTTTTCATTAATTTTTCTCTATTTTTGCTTCTCTCTCTACATAGCTTGTGTCTATCGATAACCTCCAAATCAGATCCAATGTCGAACAATACAGATGATGCTATTGCTGCTGCTGCTCTATCTGATACCCCATACTAATCATAGGTCATTGATAACGGAGGGAAATCGACGGACATCATTTTCTTTCTTTTCTTTCAGAACCGCTTTCGATCGTAGTATTTTCTGGTTTTTCTGATGCTGATGATGTCGTTGAAGATGTACTAACATCTAATTCCTCTAACGTTGAAGGGCTTAAGGATGTGGTTGGGCGATTTTCTCGTTCATGCTTAATTTTAAAAGTTTTTGCAACTTCCTTGTACCAGTTACGTCGATGACGCTGATTACCAATATTCGCGACGTTCTTTGGTCCATTGAAAAAGGTTGCTCTTGTTTAGGTACCTTTTTATCTTAGGGCAAATACATCGAGCAAAATCTTTGCATTTGCATACTGAAATATCGAAAAGTATTTCACTGCTTTGTCGAAAACTTTGTAAATTTTCCGGGGAGAGCCTCTTAATAGATTTTTGTCGGTTTTTACATTTTAAATGATATGCTTTTAACATCTGTATGATTCTTGTTCTAGTCACTATTGGAATACATGCAGTTTGCCATATATTTTCAATCCGGGATCACTGTATCTGCTATCTCTGCGAATGTTGGTTCATTTGCAGTTTCTAATTGTAATTTCAGTTGATGTCTCGTCCATTCATAGTACTTCATTACATCTTCGTAAGTAGGTAGAACATTTCCTTTTATTTTACAAATATCACCAAAAAGAGAATATATAAATGCACTCCGAGTTCATAATTGCAGCGATACAAAATCGAGGGTTTGACTAATACGAGCTTAGAACATTAGAGCACTGAAGCAACGCGCGAGCAATACGACCCTTTGTTTGAGTGGTGATTTTCGCAACAAATGTATGTACTTAAATGTCCATTCACATCATTTATTTGAATGTAAAAACAACGTTAAGATTTTTTATCGAAAATTAACAATATCAGTAATCGTTTCTACGTTAAACAATGGACCATTTATTAAAAAAGCTTACGTTAACAAAGCGTCCTAATAGGGTCTAAAATTAAATATTTTCATAATTTCAATGACGTTGCGGAGGCAGTTACTCTAAACCAAATTGAATCATATTTTGCGTAACTTAATTTGAGCCTAAAATGCATCGAATTTTAACTATTACATTACCGTTTCATAAAAATTAAATTTTCGCTCCACCCTACCGTATAGTTAACATGTCAAAATAGATGCCGCGATCTTATGATAGTCTGTAGTAGAGCAATGATTAAAATTGTATTTTAATTTTAGATCTTTCGATAATTGATGCACATGAAATTACGTAACAGTTATATATCGGTTTATTCTGATGTTAAAAGTCATTTTTTTTATACTAACTACAAGCACTCTTTTGATTATTACACGTTATTACATCATTTTATTTTTTTTACATATTTCTATAAAAATTTACCTGAAAAGTACCGCTTAAAACAAAAAAATAATTTTCCAAATCTGTTCAATGGCATTCAAATGTGAGCATAAATAATTATCGCAACGAATTGCAAACCTGTCATCCTATTTAAAGTCAGTTTGTTGGGATTGGTTGGGTTGTACAAAAAACACAACGAGCAATAATTATATTATGTTCATAGTCGTTTACACCTCCATAATAGTGCAAGAAAAAGCGAAGAAAATGAATCAATTTAGTTTACACACTATAAATGTGTGGAATAAATTTGTTTGTGATAAATTTGTGACAACGGCATCTAACTCAATATGTTTCCGTGGCGTGGCCCTACATTCGGAATGGAAAAACTTTGGCCACAGTAAGGAACCAATTTGACTCGCAAGGGACACACTTGGATTAATTAAACACTCGAATTTAGAATTACATTGTCATGGTTCTGATCTTGTAACGGTTTTTTGTGTGTAACTTTTAATTGAGTTGCTTTATATACGAGGGTTTTTCTGAAGCCTGTTTCCTAATTTTACAAGGTATCTAATACGATTTGTATACGCATTTCATATCCACACAACTATTATCTAAATATATAAAAGAAAAGAATGACTGGCTATCTGATATATCAACGCACAGCCCAAACCGCTGGACGGATTGAGTTGAAATTTGGCATACAGGTAGGTTTTAAGGCTTTGACATCCGCTAAGAAAGGATTTCTCCACGCGGGCAAAACCGCGAGCATAAGCTAGTTAATATATATAATAATAATCGGTGCTACAATCTAAGTATCATGTTTTTTTTACTGTAAACGAATAAATATAAGTCAGAAAATGGGATAGGCCTTCTAGGTTGAGTCTGCTATTATCGAGGGTAGACCTCCTTTGCAGGAGTTCGTCTAGGTGGGTACCCCAACAGTGCCAATTATTATACCACCTGAGCAGTGAAAACGTTACTGTGCTTCGGTAGGAGGGTACTGTAGCTAGTAAAATTACTGAGCTGAAGAGTTTCAATTTATGACTCTTGAGTAAGAAGCGTTGGTGCAGGTACCACTGTACAGATTATGGGCAGCGTTATTTCTTAACATCAGGAGAGCGTCTTGCTCGTCTTCTTACGTCTTCACATAAAAAAAATCTAAGGCCGCATCGTTACTTAACATCACACGAGATAGTTCACTCTAAATACCTACCATTTCAGTCTAAACATTATTATAACGAACAAAAACAGTGCCACTACAAATCTTTATTTTCCTACCAATATTTCCCCGTAATAAAGAAAGACACGTCCCTCCAGTAGATTTGCGTGAATCCCCGATAATTCGCAGCGGAACTTGTAATCTGGGGATCAATAACCAGGCGTTACTTGCTCCCAACTTTACTTGTAATTGGTAACGTATTGGATCTGAGGTATTGGTTGAGGTAGAATTGCCTTAATAATAATGGTATATAATGTTTTCTAGTTTGTATCCCCTGCTGTGTAAAAATCTCCCCAATTCCTTTCAACTTTTTCTTCCTGCGTTTCCTTGCCTATGTGATAATTGGGGTTTATCATGACCATCATCAGCCCCTATTAGTTCATGCAGGACTTAGGTACATATGTCATGATGGACTACACAGCTTCTCCTCAACTGAGCATTTATTTTATGTCTGCCCACCAAGTGCAACTATTTAAACTGTCAGGACTTATTGTGCTCTGTGAAGCCACGGATAGACAGATGGATGGACGGACAGACAAAGCTAAACTTTAAGGCTTCCTTGTTGACTAAAATGGACATTAGCTTAATAATTTCAAGGCATGGAATGGACAATATGCATCTAAAAACTCAATAAAATAAATAGCAACATTAACTCAAAATTGTATATAGATAAATATATTCTATCTTTACCAATATCAATGGAAACATAACTATCCGCTCCGTGTCTCGTGTTTGTCGGAGCGAATCAATAAATCTCTTATTCTAGTAGGTATTAGAAGTTTTGTTAAGCTCTCTGAGTGGACCTTTGAGTGATTGGACTCGGTATCGGCTCATAGTTATCGGGTACCATGTTGTTTGTAAACCGATGAAAGGTAAGAATTGAATACTTAGTTGCATACCAAAAAGTAATAAAAATCTTTAATGCTAGGTAAAAAATGTTTTTATCTTTGATAGATTCTTCTTCAATCTTTTTGTACCCGTAGCCAAACGCCAATTGCTTGTGTTTAATATTAAAAAAAATTATTAAGAGGGATTCTCCATTTTAAAATCGATATGTGCTAGTTACCACGACCTTACCCAATATTTTACCGCAATTCGCTTCAGCTAGGTTGGAAGAATAAGGTGGCGATTGGCTCGTCTCGTCCAAATTACAAGCCAAACGTATGCTAACCGAACACCTAGAACCGCTCAGTTTTCGTAGGGACGTTGGATCCCTTTGTATCTTCTACCGTTTATACAATGGGGAGTGTTCTGAAGAGTTATTCGACCTGATTCCGGCGTCGCGCTTTTATCACCGCACGAGCCGTCACCGCTCGAAAGCCCATCCACACATTATTGATGCTTGGCATTCTCGCACTGTGCGATTCACTCGCTCCTTCTTGCCGTACACCTGCAAATTGTGGAATGAGCTTCCGCCCGCGGTATTTCCGATGTGCTATAACATGGGACTCTTCAAAAGGCAAGTGAATAGAGTCTTGAAAGGTAGGCAACGTACCAGCGGTACCCCTGGTATTGCAGGTATCCATAGGCGACGGTAGCCACTCACCATCAGGTGGGCCGTCTGAAATCATCAGTGGCCGTAGCCTTACGTATGGGATCCCACCGAAACTTCCAGAGTAGAACTGTCATCCCATACATTGTACTTTTGTGAATGTGTGGGATGACTTGACAGCAAGTCAAGTCTATGCAGCGTCTGTGTTTGAAGGGCTGTCGAATTAAATCGATATACGTCATTTCATACATTTCTGACAATTCGGTCTTCGGTTCGGTTCCCTGACAAATAAGTGAATATCCCTGCAGATCGCGTAAAAAACTTTTCTCACATTTCACATGTTTTTTATAATATTTCCCAGCTTGCTCATATATAAGCCAATGGAATTCCAGCACATTATGATGGATGACTCCGCAACCAATCAATAGAAGACTCCGCACTCCTAATATGACGTCACGTTGACAATGACGAATGGTAGCGCGTTTTTGTAACGCTACGTCTCTGTTTCAGAGCCTGATTATAAAGGCTGCATTGAAATAATATGACCTATTTAAGTTAAATTTATTTGTACGCCTTTGAAGACAGAATTTTCACAAAACTTTAAAAATGATTGGGATTTGCACTCTTTAGTTGTCTGGTAGAGATCGATATTAACGATAAGACCGTCAGTTGTTACACTTCTTTCTGTGTAATCTTAGTTATAAGCTTATGCTCGCGGCTTTACCCGCGTGCAAAAATCTTTTATTAGCGGAGTCCTACGTCATAAAATCTATCTGTGTTCCAAGTATACACTTATTCCGTTCAGCGGTTTGAGCTGTACTTTGATAGATCAGTCAGTCAATAAGTCACTCTTTCCTATTAAATATTTATATTTTATTGTATTTGTGGTGTGCAATAACGAGTTTACTATTCTATACTAATATATACAAAGAATCCTCTGAACTCATAAACTCTTAATTTATTTAATGACACCATTTAATGTATTCTACATATGTACTTTAACATAGGAATGTGTGGTACCTTCACCACATCCGTAATGACCCTTGCACCCCTCCATAAAGTCAATATGAAGTTTTATGGCGCGCATGGCGTTACCCTCGTCCATTAATTACACACACCATAGCCTGTTTACGATCAATCTATGGTGCTAATTCTATCGGGTGTTAAGTTACGATGGTTAGTTATGGGGTATTGGTAATGAGGTGGTATTAATTTGTCGTATAGAGGAGATGTCTTATAACATCAAAATACGGCAATTTGCTCATAACAAAACCTCCTACCTCATTTTTGAACATTTTTTTTTTACCGTAGGTAGAATTATTTTCTGATCGACTAGATGGGTACCCCAATAGTGCCACTTATTCTTTCGCCTGAGCAGTGATGTCCAAACATTACTGTGCTTCGGTAGCACTGGAGCTAGTGAAATTACTGAGCTAAAGAGTGTTAACTAAAAACACTTTTAAAATGTGTGCAATAATATTGTGCATGGGCGTTCTTGAGGAATTTTCAAAAAGTTAATTTGATGAATTTATGTTGCAACATGTATCAAATATTTAGCGAAATAGCGTCAAATGGTGTAAGTGATTCTAAGAGCAATGAAAAATAGTTATTTGTTATACAAGAGTGCAAAGTTGCTTTTTTACCGCGTGCTCAGTTTGTATGACCGAGCAAGCGAAGGATTCTAAAATTAAATCACGAGCGTAGCGAGTGATTTAATAATTAGAATCCTGAGCGTTAGCGAGGGAATCAAAAGAGCACAAGGTCAAAAATCTTTGCACTCGAGTGTGACCCATAATTTTTCATCCCCCCTCAGCGAGGAAATAATTCAATGCTAAAAGTTTTTTTTTAAATTATTCTCACCATGGATGCGCACAGTGTTGCCAGTGCACTATCTTCAAAAATAACCAATATTCAATTTTAATTTACGTAGGTACGCTTACTTAGAGTCCTTTTCACGAAAGAGGTCCCACGGAATTTAGCGGAACTAATTTTTTATTCTATTATAATTATTGGACTTCATATTTTAAATCATTTTTATTTATTACATAAAATAAATACCTTTTTGATTTAGAAATTAAATATGAGAAATTATGAGGCATTAAAAAGTTAAAGGTATTTAAACTTTTAAAATGTGCGATAGTGGCGTCCCGCAAAAAGGTCTCCTTTCGAGAAAAGCACTCAACCTATTCGTTTTAGTGATAATTTCTTCATTTTCAGTTTATTACAGTGAGAAATCGTTAATAAAAAAGTTACTAAAAAGTAATACTTAGAAAAAATCTTGCTACTAACTAAATAAAGTTATAAAATATTGGCTTATTCTATTAACTCTGCTACATTAACTCAACTATTATTTACTATTACAGTACTATATCATTCATTAAAAAAACGTTATTGCCTCGAAATGTAACTTATATCTAAACAACTAACGTGAATATAGTTCAAAAGAAACGTAATATGTTACAAAAGTAACTTACTGATAAGGCTGATGGTGCGCCCAAAGCAAATAAAAAAAAAAGTTTACTAAAGAGGTTCTTACTCCGAGTTTTTAACAAATTTAAAAAAGTTGTACGCTTATTTCGGTACCATAGAGGTGGAAGTAAATAGGTTTAATTATGTTTTTGTCTCTAGAGAGTAAAGTAAATTTGAATTTCTCTAGAGGATAAAATGGACTTTTCCAGTCAGATATCGATGAGTAAAAATACACTTTCCGAGATAGTGGGATGAAATAGTTATTTGTTATACAAGAGTGCAAAGTTGCTTTTTTACCGCGTGCTCAGTTTGTATGACCGAGCTAGCGAAGGATTCTAAAATTAAATCACGAGCGTAGCGAGTGATTTATTAATTAGAATCCTGAGCGTTAGCGAGGGAATCAAAAGAGCACAAGGTCAAAAATCTTTGCACTCGAGTGTAACACATAATTTTTCATCCCCCCTCAGCGAGGAAATAACTCAATGCTAAAGTTTTTTTTTTAAATTATTCTCACCATGGATGCGCACAGTGTTGCCAGTGCACTATCTTCAAAAATAACCAGTATTCAATTTTAATTTACGTAGGTACGCTTACTTAGAGTCCTTTTCACGAAAGAGGTCCCACGGAATTTAGCGGAACTAATTTTTTATTCTATTATTATTGGACTTCATATTTTAAATCATTTTTATTGAAGTGAAACTTCTTTATCGGCGTTGGAAAAAATTTACCGGTTACGCGTCACGGTTACGCGTCACATTTTTCAGTTACGCGCCATCTTTTGTTTCTTGCCCCTACCACGGTTGGTTCAGACGAAGAGTACTTTCACTTTCTCCAATGAACATGAATTTAAAAAATTTATAAAATTTAAATTTAATTTAATTAAAGAAGTTTCACTTCTTACGTGTGTAAACTAGTACACGCACAAATTTTTTTGTTACATAAAATAAATACCTTTTTGATTAAGAAATTAAATATGAGAAATTATGAGGCGTTAAAAAGTTAAAGGTATTTAAACTTTTAAAATGTGCGATAGTGGCGTCCCGCAAAAAGGTCTCCTTTCGTGAAAAGCACTCTACCTATTCGTTTTAGTGATTATTTTCTCATTTTCAGTTTATTACAGTGAGAAATCGTTAATAAAAAAGTTACTAAAATGTAATACTTAGAAAAAATATTGCTACTAACTAGATAAAGTTATAAAAATTGGCTTATTCTATTAACTCTGCTAAATTAACTAAACTATTATTTACTATTACAGTACTATATATTATAATTCATTAAAAACATTATTGCCTCGAAATGTAAATTATATCTAAACAACTAACGTAAATATAGTTCAAAAGAAACGTAATATGTTACAAAAGTAACTTACTGGCAAGGCGGATGGTGCGCCCAAAGCAAATTAAAAAAAAAAGTTTACTAAAGAGGTTCTTACTCCGAGTTTTTAACAAATTTAAAAAAGTTGTACGCTTATTTCGGTACCATAGAGGTGGAAGTAAATAGGTTTAATTATGTTTTTGTCTCTAGAGGGTAAAGTAAATTTGAATTTCTCTAGAGGATAATATGGACTTTTCCAATCAGATATCGAAGCGCAAAAATACACTTTCCGAGGTGGGGGGATGAAAAATAAATTAAAAAATGAGTTTATACACACCTGCAACAATTTTCTTTTATTTTTCTCGATGATGCTTCAAAAACGAGCTGTGTGTTTACTATTTGAACATTTTCTAAAAAGAAACAGCTGAATAAGAGGGGTCCATGATTAAATACTTGGACCGTAATAGGCTTCTGCTATATAAACAGTAAATCAACTTCTTTAAATAAAATAACATTCCCTTTATACGAAAAATTGTGTCATAGTGATTGTTACAAAATTTCTCCAAAAGGGCGGTTCATTTTTTTCCTTATACAAAAAAACTCTCCGCCCATATTATTATTATGTTACTCATAAAGGTACAATAAAATAAAAATAATCCTGATAAAATTTAGTTAAACATAAAATTTTATTCATTATCCAAAAAAATAATTTAAAAAAAAATGAATAATGCAAAAATTTAAATTGCATGCAATAAAATGTTTTTTTCTAATCATAAAGTTTTCTTACTGTTTACATTTATTTAGTGCGATATTAGTGGTGTTTTGTTTTATTGCAGAAAGCATTCTTGACGTCCACCATTAAGTAGTCCGGCCGTTCATTCGGTCATTTCGTTCATTCATTCAGTGAATGATCACCTGGGGACCGGCGTAGGTTTGGGTAATGGTTGTGCATTAGTCGAGATATTTTTTCAAGCTATCTTGTTACTTAGAGTAACTAACTTAAATGTGTGAGTAAAGAGAAGAATAAAAGTTATGTCTTACAGGAATAATGATGTTAAACAATTATGAGGATAATGGAATAGAATAGAACACATTTTTGGTTTGCAATACTTTATTGCAAACCAAAAATATACAATATAACTTATAATTTATGATACCTGAAACCTAATAATTATTAACGTTAATCTGAAACTCTAATATTATGTACTACGCTTTCAGTCATCTTTTTGAAATGCAAATCGAGACGTCGTAACGCATGTAGGACTGTAAAAGTATACCATCTCTGTGAAATACCTACCTGAATATTTTATCTTAGAATTAACATTGTATAACTTCGATTATTTTATATTTTCGTGCAAATATTGAGCCGCGTTGATATTTCAAATTAGCTACTGCTCGATAAACGAGACTAAAATGAAACCCCAAACATTTTTCAAAAAATGAGTTACAACGTTTTTTTCCTAGCTTTGAATATTAAACCACCAAAGGAAAGGAAGCGCAATACCCGGCGGTCTAATTTTTTAGCAGTGAAGGTCGCCTGACCATAGCTGTAACGTATCCAGTTGGGTATCTAGTCGAAGTTTCCATGTCAATATAAAAATTCTATAATCACACCAATATACCAAGTGAAAGTTTGTGAATGTGTGAGTGTGTATGTTTGTTACTTCTTCACGCCTAAACGGGTGGACCAATTGAGCTGAAATTTAGTATAGAGAAAGCTTAGACCCTAAAATACCACATAGGCTACAGTACGGCGAGTAAAACCGGGGTGCAGCTCGTAATTTTGTTTTTTTTTATGTAATGAAGTAGAAGACGAGCAAGACGCTCTACTGATGTTAAGAGATAACGCTGCCCATAATCAGTACAGTGCTACTTAAGATTTCACAATGATGTGAAATTCTAGGAGCACTGCACAAGAGTCATAAGATGAATAATTACACCACGAATAATTATATACCGAATTACTAGGAACTCAGATACATTGTTAAGGATTTCAGTTGAAACTGAAACAAAGTCTCCACATCACAACGAAGACAGAGTAGGTCCCCAATAAATTGAGGTCGCGGTCCGCATCCAATTAGAATGTGGTCGAACCCGACACCCAGAGGCTGAGATAAGCTAATTGTCTCTGACTACTCTTTATATTGACGACACGACTCTATGACTGACTTACGACTCAAATATTAATCATAATCATATATAATTTATTCATAATAAAAATTTCATGTCAAGAGAGAATATAAAAAAGTAAGAAAATAAATTACTTTATCTTCTAAATAAATTAATTAATGATGATAAAACAAATAATTTAACATTTTAATTCCATAAACTCCTTAAAGCTATAGAATGTTTTCTCAAGCAACCAATTTTTCAATTTTATTTAAAAAAATTGTACGATAGAGGCGTTGATAATATGGCCCGGTATTACTTGGTAAGTGCAAAGGAAGAATAACATATAATGTACATGTAATATAGACCATCGTATAGATTTTGTAAGACAAGGCGAATTTGTAGCAAGACGATAGGAATTTGTTGGTTAAAAAATAATAAAATAAAAGTATAATATTTTGCATTTGATTTTGTACTGGAACAGTAGCAAGGCTTTTCTTGATTTTTTTTTAATTTAAATTTGATAGTCAATAGGCGTTGGGGAACAATCCATCAAAGAGGTTGTGAATATTTACCTTTTTATTCGGAAAGGGCAATTTCGCAGTAAAATTACTCGCGAGTACAAGGGTACCTAAAAGGCGCACATACATTGCATTACAAACACTGCAAAAAAAAATCCCATTGATATCGCGGTAGGCTTGTGAATGCAGTGACCCAAATAAATATTATAGGAAATGATTTTAGTTTGAACCAAATTATTGTTTTTAGTGACTCTGCGACATTAATTGGTAAGCTCTTAACAATAGGCAAGCGTATTGATTGTCTTGTTCAGCAAACAATTTGCTAAAAAATATTTAATTTAGCTAGGTACTGAAAGACCCAAGACTAAATATTACCTTAGATATAAAATTACACCTTCACTTGGTATGCACGCGCTATGAATAAAAATGCCAAAGTACCTAAAAAAAAATTACGTATGTATATCTCTAATCGTAATTATAAAATAAAGAAAAATGACGAGCAAGGTTAACGAGAGCAATCAGCTAAGCGCCAGATGGCCACAGGGACACTCGATCGCTTTAGGCACCGTTAACAATAATTTCAATCTGTTAATTGGGCCCCACCGCCCGGGGTAATTAGCCGATTGGATAATGATGTCGCTTTAAATAGCCGATAAGGCGACCCTTGGCCTGAGGTCCATGTGGCAAGAACAATGATTCATAAAAATACATTATTTGTGAAAATTTGCAACTGTCCAACTTTTATAGTTTATGATTTATGAGATACTAGCTCGATTTTGCCCGCGTGGTAAAATCCTTTCTTAACGGAGGTCTACATAATAAAACCTATTTGCATTCCAAATTTAAAGCAAATCCGTTCAGCAGTTTGAGCTATGGGTTGATAGATCAGTTGGTCAATCAGTCACTCTTTCCTTATATAAAATACTGAAAACTAAAATTTGTCTTCTAATGTTAAGTAGTCTCACCGCTATTTCTTATACTTTAAAACAAGCAAAAAGCAGATGTATCTCGCTGGTAATTAAGTAATTCTGATATAGCTTATGAATATTCCTCCAAGCTAGCAGGGAGCAGGGATTAATTAATTATTAATATATTAATGCAGACGATCGGGCCGCGGCTTAACGCAGTACATTAATTTTATTTTAATTTTTATTAATGTGCGCCCGAATTCGCCTGGTGTTTTTAATTTTTTTATTGTAATTGATGACAAATTTAAGGACTCCAATATAAAATGAAATATATTCTTGTGGTATGCATCTCAGAGGTGTCTGGGAAAGTACCACCTTTAGCAGTTTTTCATGCGCCAAGTAATGTGGAGGCATTACTGAAAAGCAATGTTACCGGTGAAGTTACTGGGCATGAGATTCCAATACTTCAGGGTTTAAGGCGCAGAATTTTGATATTATAATTTATCTGGCAATCTTACCTTTCTAACTATTAATTATATAGAATATTAGGTAAGGTAGTGGTAATTAGCCCAAAAGGGCAATTAGCCCGTCCACCACTACCTTCATAATATTATCATAATCATTTTGACACCTCCCAGCGTTTACAAAATTTCAAATCAAACAATTAATCTGGACAGAAAACCTCATGATAAGAAAAAAGAAGAATACGTTGGCGTATGCAGAAGACATAATTAAAACAGCTAATAGTAGAAACAGTACCAGACAGACAAGTAGCACACATTATCGCATGAATACAGAACAAAAGCAGAAAAATAATTATAGAACAGAAAACCAAAACCCTGTCAACCCACACGGGGGCAATTAGAATCAAAACTTACAAAAAAGCCCAAGTGAGGTTTCGCATTGACAACTTCTCCAAATCAATTTAAATTAAGATTCTATTAATAGCGATCTTAAAATACATAAAAGTCCTTAAAACATCCAAGATCGAGTCCCCAAGTAGCCGAAATGTCCCGTAATCTGCAATCTTATTGAAACCTTACCTCATTTGAGATAAAATCACCTGTCGCTCGCAAAAAGGCCACACAAAGACGGGGCTGCGATAACAGTCTTGTTTAATTTCACGCCCGCATTGTCTGACTGAGATTGCATTATTATTGTGAAATTATATTATTGTGCATGTGTTTATGCATATAGTAATATTATGTTTTTCTTAAACACGGGTTGAACCCGGGCCTTTCTATAGCCTTTCTATACATACATGGAGATAAAAAAGTCCAACGCGTAGAGCATATTGAGCTTTTAATATAAATGTTATGGGTGCCACTTACGGGAGTCTATCTGTGAGTCTATCGATAAAAAATGGGCTCACAGACAGTCTCCGCCAAGTGACAGGACTATTGATATAATTAATGGAAACTACTCAAACTAGGCTTTAAATGTGCATTCTAAATGGATGGTAATAAATGAGGCTATTGCTAGAGACTACGGCATATTATTTGTATTATTAGCTCTGCTGCTCACCCCTTGAAAATATTATGTTTAACTGAAACTGCAAAGTGAAGGTGCTCAGCTGTTTTACCCCCTAAAAAGTGAGCTAAATTTCAGATTGATCAATTCAAATATTTAGACATAAATTAGTAAGATTCAAATATTCACTTTTTTGCATTTATGTGATTAGTAGAATTCACTTTCTATTATATTATTAGCTCGGGTCAATCGACAGATCATAGTTTAGTATGACTTTCAAACTTCTATAGGTTCTACCTACGCTTTGTTTACGCTTATACAGCTTAAAGTTAAAGCATACACAAAGTAAGAGTCTTTTATCTTACTAATATTATAAACGTGAAAGTTTGTAAGAATGTATGTCTAGATGTATGTTTTTACTCTTTCACACCTAACCGGGTAGACCGATTGAGCTGAAATTTGATAAAGAGATAGCATAGACCCTGGAATAACACATAGGCTTCAGCACAGCGGGTAAAACCACTGGGCGCAGCTAGTATTGTTATATTTGTGTGATGTTATTGCATAGTAGTTACTTCAAATGAATAGTGTATAGAGACAACCCATCCATAGCTAGCCTTTTCACCGAAAATTTCACTCCAAATTCATGCCTATAGCTAAACAAACTAGGCTAGCTTTAAAGCCTATCCCTTAGTCAATATTTCATGGTACATTCGAGAACAAATAGTACTCTGTCGGACCCCACACGGAGTCGATGCACGAATCATGATAAATTCGCGGGTGTCCATTACTGTGACGTCACGAGCTGGCCCTAAGTGAAACCCGCCATTATCGCACAGTGGATAATATTCAGTTGTTCTAGTTATTTTATTTGGCTTGTTTTAAAATGCACTTCGTCAAATACTTGTGAGTTTATGCCGTTTATTTACAAAGATGAATCTTAATCCTCACGAAGTGTTTAGTGTAACAAGTGAATTAAATTAAAAATTTAAAAAAACCCCAACGCATCGCTTTCAAAGTTTGTTACTCGCCATTATGTGGAAGCGGCCATGTTGGATTTTAAATTTATGATAGTGCGTTGTATTCTACAAGTTAAGATCTTTCATTTGATACCCATATTGAGGGGGTCGTGGAGAAAAAGTATAATCCGGAGGGTTGGACCCATTTCCACCAAACATGGCTAAGAACACTCTCGACTAACTCTACTTTTCAACAAAAAAATTAAATCAAAATCCGTTGAATTCCAATGAAAAAAAAAACATTATATATTTTTACAAACACTTTTCAACGACAATAATTTTCGGCTCTCATCAAGCTCTTTGTTGTGTAGAGGCCTTTACACTTTACTCATGCTCGAAGGGATGAAGACGAAGAAAATTATATTTAAACCTATATATAGGTATTAACGGTTCACGGTTGTCTGGAAGAGATCGCTTTGAGTGATAAGACCGGCAATTGATATACCTTTGCTTATAATTTTTGTTTGCAAAATTTACTTTATATGTGGACTAGCTAATGCTCGCGGCTTTGCCCGCAGGCAAAATCCTTTCTTAAAGGAGGTCTACATCATAAAACCTATCTATATTCCAAAGTTCAAGCGAATCCGTTCAGCAGTTTGAGCTGTGCGTTGATAGATCAGTCAGTCAGGCCCTCTTTCCTTTTATATATTTAGATCATAAATACTTTCTTATCTCATTAAAATTCTATTTTTATTTCTATAAGAACTTATCCAACTACTTCTATTGAACTGTGGTTAAAAGAGATGAGTTATTGTAACAGCGCGTCCCTGTTTGTTATAGCAAATAAGTTTTAATTGGAGCCTGAGCGAGTAAGTGATCGAATCTTAGCTCGCCACTGATGGGATGACTATAGGGTACCTATGTTTTCGATTTATGGAGGTTTGTTGTTGAATATTTACGTTCTAGACTACAAATTCTGTAGGTATACATATTACATTAAGGTTCTGCGATAACGTTGGTACTAAAAATTAGACAGGTGAAATGGAAACAATTAATTTAAAATGATAATTTGTAGTACTTTCACGCAAAAACTACTGAGCTGCCTACTTGAAAACTACTCAACTAATTCTTATTATATTTAAATGCGTCTTCTCGGAAAATGTACACTCTTAAAAGAAAAAAAAATATTTTAATTTTCAAATCGGGTCAAGTGTCTTTAAGAAATCGATATCAATTAAACAAGTGAAATTTTTAAAAATCTTATTATTTTACCATAATCTAGCACTAATGTGTCAAGACGAATCAAATGAGCCCAAATTCGATGGGGTTGCGTCATTTAACTACGAAGTTCTTATGGCCACCTTCCTGCTCCATGATCAGATCAGCTCCATGTCATAATAATATTGCATTGTCATCTGATTTATACATGCATGCCAAATTTCAGCGCAATCAGAAATCGGGAAGTGGCTTAAATTAAACTTCCAAGATTTGACAACAGACAGACAGACAACAGACAGGGAAAGTTAATATAAACCTGTAATTTTTTTAATCACTTTAGATGTCGTCAAGAAATCGGTGAATAAAAACAAAACATTACATAAAAAGTCAACAAATTTCTAACCTCTACTTCAGAGTTTGAAAAAGAAATTCCAAGCCGGACAAAAAACACTTAAAACACTCAAGAAAGCGCGATTCACTTTTCAAACAGAAACACAAAGCCCTCGAAGTCGTTACGTCATAACTCATACAATATTTTCGCCGATCGCCGACAAAATGGCCGGACCGCGGCCGGACGTCCGGCGCAACTGACTTGTCCGGAAACCGGACACCGGCCCGTCCGGCTAATGGATCGAGACGATAGATATCTGAAATGATATTGGGACTTACGGTTTTATGTTTAACGATAAAAGAACATTATGAATTATTGTTATGGTTTTTCAAATTGTTTTTTTTTTGGTTTGTCTACCTATATTGAAAGTTTAATGGTTAATAGATAAATAAACAACGCTTTATCGTAATCAAAAGTTACAGAACATACAATTGGTGTTACAATATTTCATCTTAATAAGAAGGGAACAAGTTTTTAATTTAAAAAAAAACGTAAATCTGCTCATAAATAGGTACACCGAATGCACCACTCCTTCCACATATACCTGCATTAAGGGGATTGAGGTAACAATTTGTCACACTAAAAAAAGTCTAATTAGTAGTTATTTTTTGTTTTGATTGGTCACACATTCATAATTTAGTTCTAACTCGCTACGCCATATTTTATAGTTCTTATTTGACACACTGTAAATGTTTCCCAATTCGTCACTTCTTCAAAAATTCCTATAAGAGTTGTTAATTTAATTTATCAGCTGTTATGTGTAAATTTACTAGACTCCTAAAGGGACGAACGACTTTTACCTCGCAAAAAAACCCATGGGATCAAAAGAGAATCAAATCAAATTACAGTACTTGATTTGAACGCTTCTGTTGGACTATAAACCCCTATTTTTTAATTTGCATTACATAAGTATGGATCTTTCACAAACCACACATTATCTCAAGCAAACGTATTCCTAATAAGATTCCCCAAATCTTTACCAATTTAATCAAACAAGCTTATATCTTCAAAGTTGTACCAATCAATGGTTACTAATTACCATAGCCAAGGGACAGACAGGACCTCAGTTATTAAGTTAACTATACAAACAACAATAACATAAATTCTATGGGTCCCGTACAAATTAATTTTCAACTTGCATCCGTTGGTAATGTATGTCACCCGCTGACCTTTGCGGATCGCTGAATTTTGTTGTATTGGCGTGATTTGGTCTTTGCATTTATTTTGTTTTTAATATTGTACAGTCAACTACAAAGAGATGTATCCATGTTAGGCTTACAAAATTAAGTAAATTTTCATTTGCCATAATGAACTACCCTTGGTTCGTGACATTTCTAGTAGCAATCAAACTTTATATTATCATCGACTCGTTTAATATGCAACAATGATGTATCCCACTACTTTTCCTTAGGTGATACATAATAATAGCATTTAAAATGAATCGAATATAGTATAAGATTTGGTGGATACTGAAAATGTCACGAAGTAAGGGTAAATAATTTATGCATACTAAAAGTTCCTTCATTTTGTAAGACTAACAATGGATACATCTCTTTGTAGTTGACTGTACATTGAAATTATAGGTAAACTTTTTAAAGAAAACTACAATTACCATTCCAGCGCTTAGAATTAAACATACTTGCAAAATTAAAAAGTGTGTTGATTTTATTGCTAAATAAATAATTCTAAGATAATGAACTAAAAAGCCTTAATATTTCATGAAACTAAACGACAAAGACAGTCTATGAGCTATTCTTTAATAAATATTGTGAATAAGGAATTCATGCTTCTTGAATACCTAGACAACATTGTAAAAAATTAGTGGGTGTCATAACTTAACATCGCGCGAGAATGGGATTATCTTTTTTTTTTTGTTTGCATAGAAATCTATTGAAACAATATAGCATTTTACAATTTAATAAAATAAATTGAAGTTAACTGCAACACACCTATATCTACTTTATTGAAAAACATTAACATAATAATTGTGAATAAATTTAATTGTAACCTTAATTTGTAATATTTTAACCTCATAAGATCAATATTTTCAAAGATTCATTTCAAACTCATTCATTATTTTCCGTTTAAATGGATAATAATTATCAATAGTAAGCTTCCTAATCAAGCTTCAAGAACATTTTTTTTAGAAATAACCTTCAACCTCCTAAATCAAGACCAATTCACCCCAACACCACTAAAGTCCACACTCCTCCCATATTCGAGCCACGTCTAGCATCGTAACTTAAGGGCTCCATATCGGTCCGTACGTGTGAAAGTTGTCGCTTCTTGTCTGTCTGTCTGTCGGTCCCTGGCGACGCGCCGCTTGAACGTCAATTGTTTTAGTTTGCAACTTTCGGTAATTCACTTTTGTTCCTTTGTCACACTATCGAGAAAGCTTTGGGTACGCTTAAGTATGTGTGTGTATGTGTAAGGAAAAACTTTTGTTTTTGACTGACCTCAAGAAGGAGGTTATCAAATCGATAATATTTGGTATGTGTGTATATGTAGGTATGTTTGTAATATGAAAATATTGGAGCTGTGATTTTTTTTTAACTTACTATAGGTTAGCCTTTGACCACGATCTCGTAATGTTAAGCGACGATGCAGCCGTAGACGGTAGCAGATTTAACCTAAAAGGCGGGATAAATCCCTCCCCGGCTTCACTGAACATCATGCAGGAACACGGTCATAATGACCGCTTGGCAACACTGTTTTCTCCACCAGCCACGTCCGAAGCTTTCCATCAGAGTTATTATGTAATACTAGCTGCGCCCAGTGGTTTTACCGGCAGTACAATAGCCTATATTATGTTAGTCAAGGCTCTAAGCTATCTTGCGGATGAGTGCTTCGGCGTACCCGCTGCCCCGGCATTATGGCGTCCCGCAGGAACATCCCCAGGTTTTTAGTGGGTATCCCCGCCGCGCCCACCTCCCACATACCGGGGGAGTCCCACAAACCGCCCCGCGCCACCCGGCAATGGGGTGACGATGCGTAGCGCATTTATATTGGGTAAAAAAAAAATCTAATAACAAACATACATCCATACATTTTTACAAACTTTATAATATTAAGTAAGATTATCGGATATCTATAAAAATTAAAGGTAGTCTAGACTAAAGAAAAAAACACAGGCTTTTCAGGATAAAAACCACTGTATATTTGAAATAAAAGTAACAAAGAAGGTTCTGTGTAAGGCAACCATTTGTAAGATCCTCAGATAGATGGCTATCGCTTGAATTATATTTCCTTTGGTAACGCGATGCTACTGTAAGTGATTCTAGCTTGTGTTAAAGTAACGGTTTTTTAATGAGGAAGATATTTTAGTTAAAAAAACCCTTTTTAACCGAAAGATATTTGTTTCATGAATATAGTTTTTTTTTATTTTCATCATCAGTTCTTTTAAGGATTTTTAACTAATATCCCAGGGATTTTTATCTATGTTGAAAAATAGTGTATTTAGGGCACAGTGCAAATTTCATAAACAGTAAAATTATTAAATGGGAAAAAATAATTATAGAGTATGACATGCAGAATTCGCTTCACATTAAAAACACACACACTTTTGGGCAACACCGCTTCAAAAAACAACATCAACACACACACAACACAACTCAACACAAAAACAGTTCAAATTGCGAAAGTTGTGTTATACCGCTTCAAAAATCTTGTGGTCTTGACGAACTCTATTAAATAGTTATGTTTATTAAAAACTTATCACTAATTACTTCCCACAATGAAACGTAATAGTAACTTATAATCTCCAGTAAGCCACTTATACCCCGCAACTACTGGAAGTGCGACCGCAACAAAATGCAAATCTCCACTACACACCGAGTCTAAACCACTTAATCGTTGCTCAAACAAAGTATCTATTTTGTAAACACAACTAAGTTATCGGCGTTCAGTATAGTTTGGGGCAGTAAGGATTTAAGAAGGTTCCATCATCATCATTAACTCCAGCATCCTGCCTAAGCAGTGATGTGAACATAACTGTACTTCGGTAAGAGGGCACCGTATCTAGTGAAATTACTGGGCTGCTTATGACTCTTGAGTAAGAAGCGTTGGTGCAGTGCTCCTAGAATTTCACATCATTGTGAAATCCTTAGTAACACTGTTTTGATTATGGGCAGCGTTATCTCTTAACATTTTTAGAGCGTCTTGCTCGTCTGCTACTTTATTACACAAAAAAAATCATCATTTCAGCCATAGGACGTCCACTGCTGAACATAGGCCTCCCCTTGGGACTTCTATATATACCGGTTGGAAGCCACTTGCATGCAGCGTCTTCCGGCGACCTTTATAAGGTCGTCTGTTAGAAAGACCGGTCTGGTTGTGTGTTAGAAGGTTAGCATGATTTTATTAGGAAAAGAAACCGTCCTTGGACCAGTTGTCGCACGTTCAACTTTTAATCCGGAGGCTTGGGTCCAAATCTCAGTGTGGCAAAAAAATTTGGACACTTTAGTGTTTCGGAAAGCACGTAAAACTGTGCATCCCGGCTGTTTCCTATAAGATATTAATGTAGGAGGCAGTCGTTAGGTCATTAACGGGCCTTTAGTAATCTCGGCGACCTGAAACTGTAAAACATAGGTTGGCCACACAACCTATAATAATTAATTGTGATTTGACTCTGAAAGTATAAGAAGGGCAATCGATTCTGTTAGAGCATAAAATCTAATCATGTTATTTTATTTATTGTTAACAAAATCAATAATTACTGTATGTTTTGTGGGTGTCCTGTGTGTTGTTATTTTATTACTATTTTCGATGCAATTTTCAACTTACATTTCCTTCATAATTTAATTTCTAGACTATTACAACTCAATATTCGTGTGCAATGTGTTATAATGTGTGTAATGTATCCATACTGCAACAATTATAGAGTGTTTTGTGGTAAAGTGAGCTGACCCTATAAAACTTGGTCCAGCTGTTAATCAAATACGTTTTGGGTCTGAATGCGTAATCGTGGGTAATGGCTCAAAGAATATGTAGCCAAACTCACTATTAAAGTGCCTATTTTCTCTACTAAGTATACTTCAGTTTTTAATATCTCTATGGTTGACATTCTATGCAATCAAACAAGCAAAATTTAAAAAAAATATATATAAAAACAAGCTTTAATTTTTACCATATTATAGCACCAAAGTACTCGTCAAGACGAAACAAATGAGCCCAAACTCGACGGGGTTGCGTCGTTTAATGACGGAGTTCCTATGGTCACCCTGCAGCCCAATCATCAGATCAGCTCCATGTCATAATATTATTGCATTGTTATCCGATTAATGCATGCATGCAAAATTTCAGCTCAATGGGATACCGGGAAGTAGGTCAAATTAGACTTACTTGCAAGATTTGATTACAGACAGACAGACAGACCGACAACAGACAGGTGAAAGTAAATAAAAGCTTGTAATAAATGTAATGAGCTCGCCGCTTGACTTTTGTAAAGCAACAAAGCCTGCTCATTATCGTCACAATGATATCTAGATTTTTAAAAAGTTACTCTGGCCTGCGCTCGTACATAATATACTCGTATAATAAGTAAAGTTTTCTTCATCCTTTAATTTCCTTGACCACTTCGTCATTATTTTTGCAATGCTTTTTAATTTCATAATAATGGTGTACCAAATGATGCCGTAGTCAAAGATGAAATTTACTTATTGCCTCAGAGAAGCTGTCTCTTTATAGGCAAAAATCTATATATTTCTGTATTTTATCTTCTTTATACCTTCTGCGACATAATTCCTTGACAACTCGGACCTTTGTTTAATAACAGCAAAATCCCGTACAGAGGGTGGATCTAGTCCGCATAATTTCTCGTGATTTATACAAAGTTGCATGTTCTCCTGAAATCTATCAATTAAACTTTTATACCCCTTGTACGTGGGATACTAGGTTACAATGTATGTTTCTGGCCACTATTAAATTGCATATCGTTGCCTTGGACGTCAGGTACATTGTGTTTGACTGATGAGTGCATTTTTAAAATGAACTACGAGTACTATCGAGTCAGTAGTTGTAGTAGTTGAACAGCTAGTGAGTTAGTTTTATATTCTGGGTACATTGTTAGATTTGGTTTCAAGTAGATTATTCTTTATCTCTTAATTATTAAAATAGAATAAAGTGATTTTTAGACAGAAGTAAAAAATAATTAAATGTGTTTTTCAAGTGAAATTGTTGTTAAATTTATAGTTAAAAAACTAATATACTTAATATCAATAAATCGATGTAATCATCGATGCATAACGATGATGATTTTTTTTTCGTCAAATAGCAAAAAAACTGTCAAACGTTAAACCCCCAATGGTGAATGGTTACCGTCACCTATGGATATTTATATACTCATATAACTATTTCATAATTTTTTTATAATAGATATCCATCATAACACAAGCATTGAGTTGTTTATCTTGGAAGAAGATGGTATTTAAATGAACAAAATAAATATTTCGTGACTATTCACACAGCGCCACCTAACTCCAAGCTAAGCAACATAATGATTGTGTTATGGTGGTTAAGATAACGGATCCAATTCCTTATATACTTTTCTTTTGTAAATACTTATAATAGATGTTAAAAACCACCCAGACCAGAAACAAATACCTGTGGATCACACAAACATTTGTAACATGCGAGGATTGATATCTATTTTTCCGTTAAACATTTCTAGTGAAAAATAAGGTGATTTGTCAAGTCAAGGCTCTTTTAAAAACTTAATTAAGCCCCAAGTGATAACAAAATTTAAAATTAACTTAAATCGCACATCCTTAAAACAAAATGGCGGGAAAGCTGATTTACCACCTCATTTATTCGGATCCCCTTAAAAAAGGTAGAATTACCATTTAATATGTCCTGGATCGGGCCATGAATATTAATACCAATTAATCAATATTAATCGTAGGAGACGGTTTTGTTTGTAGACTGTATGGATGACTGTTACACCGATAAGTAACGAGACCTTAGGACTTAGAAAAACAAGTGAAGAAAATAAATAAAATAAATACTTGTTAAGCCCTTTCAATCTTCGCGAGCTACGATACACACACATGCCCGCATGCACGCACGCACGCACGCACGCTCGCACGCACGCACGCACGTACGCAAGCACGCACGCACGCACGCACGTACGCATGCACGCACGCACGTACGCACGCACGCACGCCCTACATGACGTTACATGAACATTTATTAACAACTAATAAAGAAAATACGAAATGGGCTGTACTGTTTTGAGAGCACTTCTGCAAGTCAATTTAAAATTTTAATTATTAAGTTCTATTTTAGAACTCCGGAGAGCATCTTTATAGTATTATTTTCAAATGAGATTGGACCGGATCATAACAAAAAACGGAGAAATATGATTTTCATATTCGAAAAAAAGAGTTATTGTCATTTTAAGAGAAAATAAAGTAATTACGAGTATAATAAATATCTTTCTTTTAACAGTTGCATTAAACTAATTTTGATTTCCAACACACCAGTAAAATCAGCACGTTATAAACGCAGCTCGATTAACCCAATCAGTTGAACCATCAGATAAATACAGGATCACAGATATAATCTGACTTGTAATTGTTCGCCGACTATTACCCGGACCTCTCAGATCTGATAGCTTTGATAAATAACATGTCTTTAGGGCACAATTACAGATTTAAATCTTAATTTGCAGATAAACTGTGTGACAAATTGCCCAGTTAATCGAACGTTTAATTTGGTAAAGGTTAAAGGTTGTTGCAGAATTCTTGAGTAATAGTTTTGTAACTACAGACTTTAGTTTAATTAGGCTCGGTTCATTCGCGCCAACCTAGAAAGGAGAAACGTATTTTTTTTGTTTTTTTTTTCATAATAATGCTCAGACGTAGCCTTAAAACACGTCTTTTGGTTACTAATGTGTAAAACATTACAGCTTTCCAAATTTTCAAAAATTATGGCCAGAAATTAGCTGTGGTGCATTGGCTTACAATACAAATAAATATTCTAAAGCTTCGCTGGACCTTCATATTAAAATGTTGGTTTGGGTGTTATGCAGAAACGCTTCTATTTAAAGCAGGCTTCACACTATGGTCGTCAATGCACATAAAAACTGCGAATCAAGAGCGTGGATGAGTTGGCCTTATTATTTGCTGTAGGCACTTTGCACTAAGCGTGCTTCACATAAGGTAGAAAGATAGTGTAGGACGATCTTAAGGACTATATAACTTGAGCAGTTTTTATAATAGCCACTTTTTCACAGCGTTATCTTTTACCATAAAGAGAGCGTGTTGCTCGTCTTCCTATTTTGTTGTATAAAAAATATAATCTTCTAAATATCTAAATATATAAAAGGATAGAGTGACTTATTGACTGACTGATCTATCAACGAACAGCTCAAACCACTGGATTGGGTTAAAATTTAGAATACAGATAGGTTTTATGACGTAGACCTCCGCTAAGAAAAGATTTCGTCACGGGGGCAAAGCCGCGAGCATAACCTAGTATATTATAGCCACTTTTCTAGCAAAAAAAGGTCCGTTTACACGGCCCATCTATCCAGTAAGACCTGTTGAGTTGTGAATATTGACAGCTCCGCGCGATCATCGCGTATCATCACGCCATTATCGCCTCGGGCTGCCCATTACTGGCTTAATCATAAATTATGATTCACACCAGGATAGTTAGCCACTTGACGGAGTACTGGACTGAGACTAGATACAGAGTTGATTAGGTTAATAATTGTATTGGGTTATGAATTAGTGTATACCTCTATTATGTTATTCAGTAACGTTGAAAATAGCTCCAAATTAAAGGTTTTTATGGCACATAATATATTTTTGTGTTAAATAGGATAGGAGTTTTATTTTTATAAATTCATCATTAAATTATTGCATGCCATTATAATATTTTATTTGAAAAGGTTTTTTTTTTATTTAACACGGCACATGGCAATATTCACTCATATTTTATAGACTTTTTATTAGGAAATCTATTCGTTTTCATACTCTAGTAAGGAAAGAGAAAACATATTTTAATCGGTAGATGTCACAAAGGTAAATAATTTTTATTTATTTATTGGTTGTCTATTAAATTTGGATTTTTTTTTTCAATTTAAAACAATTAAGATAGTTCTGTCCAGTAGCTGCCAACCAAACCAACCAGCAAGTAAATACTGTGGACACTAACTATCCCAATGTAAACGAGGTTTAACATCAAATTACCGCCTTATACTCTAAATTACAGAGGTGGCGGTTAAAATTGCAGTTGCCAGTAAAATTGCAAAGAAATTGCACGTGAAAGTGGTAAATGGATCTTGATGACCGTTTAAAGTAACTGCCTGGGTCAAGATTAAATTGTGTCATGATTGTATGATAAGTGTCTTACCTTGAAATATATTTAAAAATTACAGGTTAAAATTGTGCATTTTGTATCGTTTGGGTTAAGCAACGTTAAATAGAACCTTTTTTGGAAGCACATTGAAATTAATTGTATTATTTTAGCATGCTAGGGGAGTGGATGAAGATAATAAATATGACGGATAATAGTGTAGATTGGAAGAAAACAACGTGTTGTGCCGACCCTACCTAGTGTGATAAGGGCAGGAAGATGATGATTTTATGAAATGTTTTTAAGTTTAATGTTAAGTTAGTGTTATTTTAAAATATTAATAAATCGAAAAATATTCTTGGTCAACGTCACTATAAATTTTCTAAAATTACTTGCAACAAAGTCTCTAAGAGATTGGTTTATGAGATAACATCGCCAGCTTACCTCTATATTTAGTCTATTTAATAATATTATAATTTATTTTAACTTGGTATAGAATAAGGGATAAATCTATATCTACAAGCATATTATATTCTAATTTTAATTAACTTTTTTTTAAAGTCATAATATTATCATGAAAAATAGTAATAATGTCTAAGCAATGTCAAAACTGGTGTTATCGTTTAAGACAAACACTACAAAATTAGCGACACATACGAGTTAACTGTAGGACCATGGAAACCTATCCGCTTAGTTTACAAAATCTTCTGACATCTTCAAAAGAATGTTTATTATAAAGTTACCCAATACAAAGACAAAGAAAAACAAAAGACAGTATGTTTTGTCCTTTTCCATTCAGAGGTTGTCTGTAAGAAATTGCCTAGTGCGATAAGACCGCCGATTGTTAACCTACTTATAACATAAATTAGTAATAAGTACTATTGTATATTTTTGGTTAGCAATAAAGTATTATTCTATTCTAATAAATGTAACCGAGACGAACAACAATAAAATATATATTATTTTAAAAACTAACCCCTATGAGTTTCATATCCAATCTTTTGATAGTGACATACTTTTCGAATTAACTGTGGATTCCTAAAATAAAATACTTTATATGCTGAAACAATAGATTTGCAACATGCCCATTCCATTTTCCTATTTATTGTGTGTTAAAAGTTAAGAGTAAACTTGCTAAATGCTGATGCTTGATAAATGGAGTGAGCTTCCCATCGGTGCCAATTAGCGGTCTTTAGTCTTGGCCACTCTTGACCAAGACTGGTTTGGGCCACTTGCAATTAACTTCATATATTTAGTGATAACCACTTTGGTTGCATACATAATGATAAATGGTAAGACTTAAGAGATGGGGTATTTTGAAGTATTTATCTCGCTTTCTAGGTTAAGTCTGCTCTTCGACTGCATCACTTAAAATCAGGCGAGATCGTTGTCAGTCTAACCTATCTATATTAGTATCTTAATATATAAAAAGAAAGAGTGACTGATTGACTGACTGACTATCTATCAACGCACAGCTCAAACCACTGAACGGATGGGGTTGAAATTTGGTATACAGACAGCTTTCATTACATAGACCTCAGCTAAGAAAGGATTTTGCTACGTGGGCAAAGTCGCGAGCATAAGCTAGTTACAAATGTGAATGTGTCTTTCTATCTGTGTATTCCTCTTCACGCCTAAAAAAACTGAACCAGTTTAGATGAAATCTGGAATAGAGTTTGTTCAAAGCTCGGGAAAGGAGCTGGGATTATAATTTTTTAACCCACGAGATATAAACTATATAATCGCAAGTAATACCGCGGGACGACACTAGTTTTGACCATACCTAACTAATTCAAAAGAGGCAAATGTACTATTGAGTGTTGAATAAACAAGTGAATTAAATTAAAAATTTAAAAAACCCCCAACGCAATACTTAATTCACCATTTTTATAGTGGCTATCTTGGATTTTAAATTTTATATAGTGGGCTGTATTTTACTCGCTAAGCCCTTTCATTTGATTTCCATATTGAGGAGGTCGTGGAAGAAAAAAGTAATCCGCCATTTTGTAGCGGCGGCCATCTTGGACTGATTTCCACCAAACATAGCTAAGAACACTCTCGACTCAAACTCAAACTCAAACTCAAAATTCATTTATTCAAATAGGCTACAATGGAGCACTTTTGCAAGTCAATTTTACATTTTATTTTAATATTCTACCGCTCATTCGCAAGGCACCTCTATGAGAAGAATGAGCAAGAAACTCATAGGGATTGCTTTTTTTAAATATGTGTTTACAATTATTATCTTGGTTACATAATTTATTTACAGGTGGTTGCAGAGGTTTCCAGGCATCTTTGTCTTCTATGTATTGGCTAATTTTATAATAGGCTTTCGTTTGTAATATGTCTTTAACACGGCTTTTGAATTTACCTTCTGTGAGCCCCGTTATTTCATCAGGGATTTTATTATAAAAACGTACACAATTCCCTAAAAATGATTTATGGCTCGTTTTGGACAATCTGAATCGAGGTACAGCTAACTTATTCTTATTTCTAGTATTAAAGCTATGAGTGTCACTATTTAACTTGAATTTATCTAAATTTTTTCTGACATACATAATATTTTCGTAAATGTACAAAGATGGTAGGGTCAGTATATTTATCTCTTTAAAGACCTCTTTTAAAGAGTCTCTTGGGCGCATCTCATAAATGGCACGAATTGCACGTTTTTGCAGTATGAAAATAGTCTCAATATCTGCTGCCGACCCCCACAGTAAAATACCGTATGACATTAGACTATGGAAATATGCAAAGTAAACTAATCTAGCTGTAGCTACATCTGATAGTTGCCTGATTTTATACACCGCATATGCTGCAGAGCTTAATTTCCCTGACAATACGTTAATATGATTACCCCATTGTAACTTAGAATCTATATTCATGCCAAGGAATAAAGTTGCATTGTCAAGCTTTAGTATTTCACCATCAAGAACTACATTCGATTCTATGTACCTAACGTTAGGTAATGAAAATTTCAGGCATTTAGTCTTTTTCGCATTCAATAACAGATTGTTAGCTGCAAACCATTTAGATATTACTACTAAAGCGTTATTTACATGTACAAGCTCACTATCTTTCCTATCCACTTTGAATATTAGCGAGGTATCATCGGCAAATAAAACGATGTCTGCTAGGTCTTTAACCATGTAAGGGAGATCATTTATATATGCCAGAAACAAAAATGGACCAAGTATTGACCCCTGTGGCACTCCCATTCTAACAGGATGGCTTGATGAAATGACACCGCCAATATCCACTTTCTGCTGTCTGTCCGACAAGTAAGATTCCACCAAGTTCGAGGCATTTCCATGAATTCCGTATACCTCCAACTTCCTCAGCAGTGTGCTATGATCCACACAATCAAAAGCTTTGGAAAGATCACAGAATACGCCAATAGCATCCTTTGAACTCTCCCAAGCCTGAAGGATCAGAGTCATAAGGTGACTACCTGCATCAGTCGTAGATCTACTCTTGGTGAAACCATACTGACTTTGATGTAATATTTTGTGTTGATTGAAGTGAGACAGCAGTTGGTGCAGCATCATCTTTTCAAAGACTTTGCTCAGGACAGGAAGGACCGAGATCGGCCTATAGTTAGAGGGATCAGTTTTGCATCCCGATTTAAAGATTGGGGTGACTTTGCTAACTTTCATCAGGTCCGGAAATGTGCCTTTATCTATACACAAATTAAACAATTCCGATAAGTAAGGAGCAAGGGTGTCTATAAGCGACTCTACCAATTTAACCGATAGGCCCCAGAGGTCTTCAGTGGCTTTTACATTTAGGCTTTTATACGTTTTTCTAACATAATTTGCCGATACATGTGTAAAGGAAAAGTCAGGTATATCATGTTTAAAATTTTCCTTTAGATAAGTTACTGCTAAGTCGGGAGAAGAGTCAAGTGACTTAGTTGAATTTAACGCGATGTTAGAAAAGAAGTCCGCAAAGATATTTGCAATTTCTTCAGAACTTGATATTAATTGATTATTTTGTAATAATTTATATTCTGTATCCTTAGTTTTACTTTTACCCGTCTCTCTATTAATAGTATTCCAAACGGCCTTAACTTTATTGGTTGATTTGCTTATTCTATCTCTAATCATCAAGGCTTTAGCTTGGATGCAGACGGCTTTGAAAGTCTTTGAGTAACATCTAACATATTCTACAAAGGACTCTGAATTATTATGGGCTTTATCGCTGTACAATTGGTACATATTATCTCGGCTTATTCTTATTCCCTTTGTGGCCCAGTCGGCAAACTCTAGTTTACCATTACCCTGTAATTTCCTCTTAGGACATATCTCCTTGAATTCTTTACTTATTACTGAGAACATGGTTTCGTAATTAATATTAGGGTCCTCCGCGGTGAGGTTAGTATTTGCTAGGTTTACCTCTACGCTGGTATTTAGTTTTTCTAATCTATACTTAGTGAGCGGCCTATGCTCAATAACAGTCTTACTTTTAGTATGATTGGTTTCAAATCCTAATGAGAGTGCTCTATGATCGGACCTAATACCTGATGTTAACGTTAAGTTATTACATTCACAGTTAGTAAAAATATTATCGATACAGGTCGAGGAATTGCCGGCTACTCTTGTAGGCTCACAGAATAAGTATTTCATGCCAAAGGAATTGAAGAGGCTAATTAAATTCATTTTATCTGAGGATTCTACCAATATATCAGTGTTAAAGTCACCGCAGACAATTATCGATTTATTGCTCCTTGATATTTTATTAAGTATAGTTTCCATTGCAGATAAAAATGCCGAGAAATTTGAGCTTGGCGGCCTGTACACACATAGTAGTATGTGCCTTCCAACCTCAACACAAGCCACCTCGCAAGTGCGTTCGACAGAACAGCCGACAATGTCAGTTCGTTCTTTATATTTAATACATTTTTTTAACAGTATAATGGAACCACCTCCCTCGGCGGATGCTCTGTTGAACGTACTAGCTACTTGAAAATTATTTACATTAAATGCCATTTTGTCGCTTTTCAACCAAGTTTCACAAAAACATAATATGTCATAATTAAATTTATCTAATAACAGCTCAATATCATTTATTTTGCCAGAGAAGCGATTTATATTTTGATAAAATAGATTTAATGTATTATTGCCGCCCTCTGTTGTCTCATGACTTAGTTTAAATTTTGTTCCACAGTGAATTCATTAGTACATATACTAACCACTGTGGAGTCATTATAAAACTTAGTTATACTACTTATAACTATGTGTATATTATATGCCAACAATTTGGCAATAGTTAACATAGATTTTTTCGAACAATACATATTATTCGAAGTCAAATAAAAATTAGTAATAAACTTATTACTATCAAAATATAAAAGTTTGTCACTATGACGACATGTCAAATTATGAAACAGATTGTTAAGGACATGTATGTGCTTATTTTGATCTGACGTTAATGATGAAGAATATGGGAGAGCACACAAAATGATCCTAGAACAATCAATTTCAAGAAGAGAGGTTATGTTATTAATAATCTCCCTTTTGTCAATACTTAAACTATGTCCTATCATTATTATTACAATTGTGTTTTTGTTTATACAGGAATTTATTTTTATTTTACTACATATTTGTGAATATGACGCACCAGGGAAGCATAAATTGGTGACATCATAACTAGACTCATTACCTAATAATGGACCTAAACCTACACCGATTTCATCAGAATACACAAATACCTTATGTTTACTACTATTATTTGTACAATCATCTACCCTCTGAGCCGCCGCAGGAGTAGTACATGGCGGTGACTGTGAGTCAGGCATTGGTGACATATGCGGTTGTGACTGGATGTGGGTGTCACATATAGATGACATACACTCTGTATTAGTTGTTGCCAACTGCACTAGGTCTATGACAGTATTGTAGTGTTCTGCTAGCTGAGTCTGAGTGGTAGCGTAGCTTTTGAAGATATCTTGGAGTGAGTGTTCCCTTTGCAACAGCTCGGAGCGTAGTGCCAGTATGTCCTTATCATATATTTGTTTTAATATTTCTAACTCCTCTATACAATTTTGGAGTTGTTCTTCTAAGTTAAATTTATTTTTAATTAGTCTTACATTTTTTGTAAAATATTTTTTACATTTTAATTTTTGTGTATACCTCCGGACCAGTTTCTTAACTCTTATATATCTTTTAATTTTCTTATGACTTTTAAATATAGGAGCTGAGCAAACACAAGATGTTTCACTAGTGAGGTCGATAATGTCTAAAGATTGAGGGCACTGAGTTTCACCACCTACTATCTCATTGTACATGCATTGTGTGTGGGCAACCTGTTGAACATCAATTTTTGACTGTAGTTCTAATATTGTCAACTGAGCAGTGTCTAGTTCGCGTTCAAGGTCTTTTACACGGCTTAGAGTCTTCACATAGGTAAGTCCACACTCATCAAAGGAAAGCACAATGGTCTGTAGTTGGTCACATTTGTTTAATGATTCTGTGTATTTAATGTCCAGCTCGGCCAACTCATCCTTTAGGTCAGCATTTTTTGAAACAATCCGCTGAACCTCAATCTCACTATCTTCTCTCTCTCTGAGTAGTTGCTCATTGAGGTCCTTGCAGGTTTTGAGTTCCAGTAATGCAGCCCTGAGCTGCTGCTCCATGTCTCTGACAGTAGCTCTGCGGGTCATCATTTTGCAGCTTCTGAAAGTTATTAATAATTTCTTTAAGTACTTTGAAAAGGTAAAGATTTGGTCACCTTCCTGTATGTCTCATGTAATAGCCCAGTCATACAACATTAGGGTTCACTTTGACCATTTATATCAATAATGATTTATAGTATTTTCAGCATTAGGTATATGGTTATGTTAACAAACAATACTTATTCAAGTTAATAGCTAGATCCGTGGTATAACTAAAGAAAATAAAACTAGGTATATATATAATTTTATGACAGCAGAGAACAATTTGGCCCAGACCAGCCCCCGCTTGCGGCACCCGTTCACGAGTTGACACACCTGCCAGCGCCGTCCTCCTCAACCATATTTGAGGGAAGAGGGCGGCCCACCAGATGATGCCACCACAAGCTTGAGCACTTTAGTGAGAATGACTGTGTCAAGTGTTCCGTGCTAACAATATTATTTTACAATGCACTATTTTAATGTACATAAAGTAAGCAATATAAATTAATGGTTAAAGTGCACCCTCTTTAAGCCAACCTCAACTTATAAAGTTATTTAAAGCATAAACTGGATACTGGAACAATGGAAATATTAGGTATGATGATAATATTTAATATTTACAGAGCTTAAGTTATTAAAATGGGCTGGATTTCATCTACAGACAACACAATGCAATCTGTTTCTGTAACAATATTATTTTTAGGTATTCATAATAGGATGTTATCACAAAATGAATAATTATAAAAAAAAATTATTAATTTTAATAGTGTCAATGTAGGTAGGTACTTTACTCACACTTGATAGTATAAAATAATGTAATTAAAAGATTTATTTGTAAAGGAATCTGTCTGTAGTGCAGTTTTATGGTTAATTTCCAGCTGATTGTAGCCGTTTTACCATTCCATTTAGTAGTTATTCTGTTTATTTATGCAAAAATTGAGTGCTAGAATCCGGCGACAAAATTTTCAATTGTCAATAATCATAAGGCGATTTTTTTATGTTTATGAGTAAAGTTCCTAGGACTAACTCTACTTTCAAACAAAAAAAATTAAATCAAAATCCGTTCATCCGTTTGGGCGCTACGATGCCACAGACAGACCCACACACACACACACACACACAGACAGACAGACAGACAGACACGTCAAACTTATAACACCCCGTCGTTTTTGCGTCGGGGGTTAAAAAAATTAAGCCCATAACATAAATAAAACCATTTTAGACTAGCTTTAAAATATGCACATTGATTTGAGCTTTGAAACAGATTAACAAACTTTTTATTAGAGTTTTTAACCCGTTTAATCCCTTTTATAAACAACACTCGATTTAGTTTTCCATTCGATCAAAGTCGAGTTTTCTAGAGCACTTTACGGTTCAATCGACTAATACTTTTGAACGATGTTATCAAGCTTGATTCGAATTCGTTTGAAATAATTATTAATACCACAAGAAAAAGAACTTATAACTATAAATTTACACCAATTGTTGATTTTATTGATTAAATTAATGCAAAATATAACTTGAAGATGTTGTATTGACAACTAGTACTTGCATAGTCTTTCGATAGTCTTTGCATTCTCTCTCTCTCTTCAGTCGGTCCCTCAAAGTTGAGGATCGTGACTCCCTTCATGTTGCTTTCTCCAAACTATTTTCTTCCACTGGGCCCGATCTTCGGCAGTGTGGAGTGCTTCGCTAACGGAAATTTCCAGCTGTTGCGTGACCTGGTCTGACCATCGTTTATGACTTCTTCCTCTAGGCCTCTTGCCCTCTACCTTGCCCGTTACGATAAGCCTCTTCAGATTGTCACCATCTCTACGCGTAATATGGCCGAAGTATTGCAGCACCCGTTGCAGACATACGGAAGACAGTCGATTCTCCTTATCTAATCTTAGTTCTTTAAGAATAGACACGTTAGTCTTTGCATTATACTTTGATATTCTGTGTTCGTAGGTTATTTTTAGAATTTATAAAAGTACGCGCCAACTCTTCTCTTCTCGTCTCTTTTAAATTCAGATATTCGTGCTGATAGGAACGGACATATTACTTTCCTTGTGTATTTGTGAAAAGGATAATAATATAAGTGCAGTGCGTTATATCCTTAAAGATTGTCGTTTGCCTAACCCTACACTAATAGTAGTACCAATTGGGGGTCTAATCGGTGGTTAGGCATGATCTTGAATCACATGATCCAATGCCTCCTTCGTTTTTATAGAAGAATAATAGAAATCCACAGTTCTTTGTGTCTTTAATCGGTCCAGTTTGCTAATAAGATAAGACATGTTCGATTTCATTTAGATATTATATGAAACAGCTAGTTTCCAGAATGTTACCGTTAATTTTTGCAATAGTTTACCTCTTCACTTGCGCCTTGAAGACTCGTATTTTGTCTGCAAAACGCCTAAAAGAAATAATATTATTATGACATTTTTTGAAAAGTGGTCTATCTTTTCTCAATCCGAAAAATGTTCGACAGTCGTCACCTTTCAAAGATCAAATTTGTTCACAGAAAAATCAAACAATATCAGAACGGTTCTTATCAGTCTCAATAAGCATTAACAAACAAGAAATTTCGTCTTAAAATTTTACACGTTTAATTTATTGAAAAAGCTTGTTGCCAGAATGTTGACAGAGCTAATTTCTGCAATAGGCTTTTACTTTTAGACTACTAAATAGACCTACGTTTGACCCTAACCCACCTGATGGAAAGTACAGAAGTGGTCGACAATGAAATATATATTCACTCAAGCCTTAAAAATAGATGCTTTGTCAGCAAAGTGCCTAATACAAACAATATAGGTATGTCATTGTTCGAAAACAGCGTTCAATCTTTTCTCAGTCCGAAAAACGTTCCCGAGTATCGTTCGTTGTATCCTCAGTCGTCGCCTTTCAAAGGTCGAATTTGTTCGCAGGAAAATCAAACGAGATCAGAACAGTTCTTATCAGTCCCAATAAGCATTCACAAACAAGAAACTTGATCTTTTGGGCAGGTGTCGGACGACAAACGCGTCGACGGTCCCCTGGGGCGGTCCAACCGTGTCACCAATTTGTGTGGACGAGGGGTAAGATAGTAGCGGGCTAAAATAACATAAGGCAACCTATCTATTATCATCTTTTGCGCTGTGGATCGCGCGGTTAAAAAGTACGCATCTGTGGACACCGCTTCTGGAGATCGATTCACTTGAGATGTTTATTTTGGCCGCGTAACGACGAATCGTATCATTTCTTTAACTCGTACAAAATAAAGAGAAAACAAAGACGCCAATAGTCACGGCTATGTGTACGACGTTTTTTTTTTACACATACCATACAAATAAAAATCATAATTTTAATCACGCTGACATCGTCCCATCTGAAAAAAAGGTATCTTTTGTAACTGTAAGAAGACGAGCAACACGCTCTACCGGCAATGTGATCAGTGCTGTCCACATTATTTCGCACAAATAGCAACACACTTTATGGATATAATATAAACCGATGGAGCTTTGTCCTGCGGATAGGTTGAAGCCATCTGAAAAATCTTCACTTAAAATGCTTCTGAAGAATTTCTACATAAAATGAAATTACTTACATAAATTTTGCCCTAACTACTTTGAGCCTGGAATTCGGAATACGAATTATTTATGTTTCTAAATCTATTCAGAATCAACTAGCTCCTGTCACTTGTACCACAACCAAATTCCTGACAAATTGAATCTCGGTCCGCCTGGGGCGAGACAAAGGGCGATTCCCATTTTATTTGCCATCTGACTCCCGTCATCATCACACCTTTAATGGCATTTCAATTACAGCCTGTAGGTACCGCGGTACCTTCCTGGAAGATAACTTGATGCCTCTTGAGTGAGGCCATTAAAGGTGAATGGTCGTATAAAAGATAATGTCTTTGAAATGGACAGTATGTAATTTGCATGATGATTTCAACCGGACAGTATGATATTATCTGGTCAACTGTCATGTTTTTTCCATCAAAAGTTCCCAACTTGTGAGCCAAGCACAGACATTGCGTAGTAGTCTTGCTGTCAAGTCAAACTGTCCCATACATTCACAAAAGTACAATGTATGGGATGACAGTTGACTTGACAGCAAGACAAGTCTACGCAATGTCTGTGCTTGGCCCACCAGATCCTTCAATCAGTCACTTTTTCGTTTTTAATGTTTAGATTGTTAACCTACATAATATTGAAAGTGCGTCATTGAAGTGCACATTTAGAATAGTTTCACGGAAAACAAAAGAACCAAATTAAGCAGTAATGCCACCACTCTAGTCAGTCAGATACTTCAGTCAAGTCAGATCTTCGTCCGCATCGGCGCGTCTTATTACAATAACTCAGCTTCATCTTTGTCCTAAAGTGTAACTTCCCAACTTGGAACCATTTACATAGATTACTTATAAATGTGTAACAGTCATCATCGGTTTTTATGGAAGCACCACTTGCTTAATGTCTTGCAAGTGTAGCCGCTAAAAATATAGTATCGTATTATTGTCGTTTTAAAAATATCATTATTTTTGTTCGTGTTTTCACTACGACTGTCATTCTAGATTTTTTCAGTATCACTGCAAGCGTTTGGATCTTAGCTGGAGGAACAGACTCGGTGTTTTTAATTGGGAAAATTTATATTATAACTTGCGGTTTTTAATATATAATTAGTAGTTATTTATAGCCCAAATGTTATTTTTCGTGGTAACTATCGGTACACCAAAATTCAGCTCAATCGTTTTAGCTAATTATGGCATGTGGTTATGGCAAAAAGTAACAAACACGTGCACATAACTTTACACATTCCCATTTATAACATTACACAGTAAGATTATTATTTTGTTAATTAAAGAACCTTTATTAATCCTGCAGGTCTATAGCACCTAGTGATAATAGCACAAACAGATTTAACTTGTACACACTTCATTACTTGAAACATATCATATTATTATTCCAGTACTACTAAACTATCTACAATTTCATGTGGCGCTTACGCGCTTACATTAATACTACTAAATGTATCCTCAAGAAATACATCAAGGCCATTCCCCTAGGTATTTATCGAGTGTTTTAACAGAAAACTCGTGCGTTAAGGAGGTAACAAAGTGTAAAAACTCGGAGTTAGTCGGCGTGTGACAGTTGATAACGGAGCTCTGTGCCGCGCTGAGTTACTGCGCAACTTTTTGTGCTATCGCGATGGAATGTACTTACTATGAAGCGGTGAGATGTGCCACTTTAAGACCTTTTTATTGTATATTTTACCCGCTAACAGGTAGCTCATGTGTTATCCTAGAGTCTAAACTAGCCGTACAATATAAATAAATCTAAACATTTATTTTTTCTTATGTAATGAAGTAGAAGACGAGCAAGACGCTCTAATGGTGTTAAGAGATAACGCTGCCCATTATAATCAGTACAGTGCTATTTAGGATTTCACAATGATGTGAAATTCTAGGAGCACTGCACCAACGCTTCTTACTCAAGTGTCATAAGATGATAAGGCTCTTAGCCCAGTAATTTCAATAGCTACAGTGCACTCCTACCGAAGCACAGTGCTCAGGCTATAGAATAACTGGCACTGTTGGGGTGTCCACCTAGATGACCTCTTGCAAAGGAAGTCTACCGCAGATAAAGCAACATTGATGTTCTAAGCTATATTTATCTACTGTTTAAACTGGCATCCTTACCCTTCCAAACGGAGTAAATCGAAGCAGAATATTGAGTAAGGTAGAAGTTAAAGGCTAAGCTGAGCTTGTCCCAATTGACTAAAAAATTATGTATAACTAAAAAAGCAGAATCTATATTGTATACTTTTTTAGTTTAAGGAACTTATGCATGCTTTTTTATTTTTTCTTTGATGTTATTTACTATTTGTCGCTGTATTTTTTTTGTCAATAAATTAACTTTTACTTTAAGTAACTAGCTCAGATATAAAGCGATGATGCGGCAGTAGATGGTAGCAGACTTAACCTAGAAAGCGCGAATAAACTCCTTTCCGGCTTCACTGAACATCACTCCGGAACATGGTCAATGGTCAACATGACCGCTTGGCGACACGTCGGTGGTAACTAACCACGGTCGAAGCCTACTATCAGTATAGCAAGTGAAACAGATTTTAGAAAAAAGTAAATAAAATGTATTCGCCAAGAGAAAAAGAAAAATAAGTAATATAAAAGCTAAAAAAACTTGATTTGCCGCAAAATGGTACCAGCTCAGCATTGTGTAGGTCTAATGAAATGAAATTATTTATTTGTGTCAAACATGGTAAAATAGGTGTAGTATAGTTACAAGTAAGTTCAGCATGTCTGGCCAGCTCCGCTGACATACAAAAATTAAACAAAAAACAGAAAAACTACATATTTGAGAATAATATTTACTTTGGCAATAATTTAATTAATACTATAATAATTAATCATTAAAATTGAATTAAATTTCATATAATAAATAAAAATATAAATAATCTCTAAATTACATGTCAAGAATAAAATAGTTATGATAATGTCAAATTTATTCAATTTTAATGTCCGATATTATAATGTCTAGTATGACTTATGACCTACTCTGGTCTTCTGCTGGTACCCTGTTGGTGTATTCCTGTGATTTTATGGTCAGTTCGCAACATTCGTAGATCCACGGCGACTCCAAAAGTTTAGATATAGCCCCGCTGGCAAGCCTACTGAATATTTCATTAAGTCGGACATTTTTTGCGGCGGTATTTGCATGTTATGAGTTAGCACGCGTTACGTGGCGCCCTCTATGCGCAGTTTTATTAACGGGACAGATGTGTGTAATGCTGTTTGTACAATACGAGTATGTGGGGAATATAAACATTTCACGAGTTGGAGAACCTACTTTTTGAAATCGGTTAATATTGGTTATAATAGATTTCTTTTTACAACTATTTCTTATAAAAATAAATTTCTTTTATAACTACCACCACCACCAGTACCTGCTTATATTTAATAATATCTACTTATTACTCATAAGTATTGCTATTGTACTTGCATCGCCCACCAAGGGCTGGTTTTGTTTTAAATAAAACTATGTTTTTCACAGTAACACGTTTTTCCTTTTATTCTTTTTGCATAAAAAAAGAGTTTGACATTTTACATTTTTTGACAGATAAAAACATTAACCTTTTTTGAATCACATCCGTGTAACGGCGTCGCAATGCACATCATTTGCCAAATAAATAAAACAATTTATACATGCATCGCCCACCAAGGGCAAAGTGGACCTTTGTCCTTACATTTGTAGTACAATAAATGAGATCACACTCCAAACAAGTATGACGTGTTATTATAAGAAACTATGATATAACATACAAGCTAAATATTTATAACTCAATTATTTGTAATAGGTAAGATACAAATTTTTGATAATGGTCTCTTGAGAGATCCATTTTTAGTCTTTAAAGTGACCACACGAACTATGTCGTCCGCACCGGGGTGAGTAGCAACTATCCTGCCAAAGAGCCAACGACAAGGTGGTAAATTGTCCTCCTTTATAACTACTACATCGCCTACGTTAGGCGAAGGCGTATGGGTTGACCACTTGTATCGATGCAAAAACTTTGTTAGGTACTCCCGCGACCACTGACGCCAAAAAGTTTGCACCATACGTTGGGCGTGTTGCCATCTCCGTAACCCACTGACATTCTGATCTTCATAGTTGTAATCGGGTGTCGCTACCAGGGGCTCTCCTATAAGGAAGTGTCCGGGGGTTAATATAGTGTAATGGTTGGACTCGTCCGTAAGGGTTGATAACGGTCGAGAGTTGAGGCATGCCTCGATTTGGGCGAGCACGGTGGCCATCTCCTCATACGTCAAAGTGGTGTTTGCCACGATGCGTTTGAGGTGGTATTTCACCGACTTGACGCCAGCCTCCCACAATCCGCCAAAATTCGGAGAGTGGGGAGGGATGAAATGCCAATCACATCCGTCTGTAGCTAGAGCCTCTGCCACCTCTTTCAGCATGGAAGTTTCCTCTGCTACAGTACACCTTTTAAGTTCTGCTGCTGCACCAATAAAATTAGTTCCATTATCGCTCCAAAGATGCGAACAATGACCTCTTCGTGCCTGAAACCGTTTGAAAGCCTGCATGAACCCTTCTGAAGTAAGATCGCTCACAACTTCTAAATGTATGGCGCGAGTCGCCATACAAACGAATAAACAAATATATCCTTTATAGGATTTATGGCCCCTTCCCTTACAGGTGCGAATTTGTATGGGACCAGCAAAATCGACTCCGCTATGGCTGAAAGGTCGCGCTGGAGTCACACGAGCTGAAGGCAGTTGCCCCTGCAAAGGAGTTTTAGTAGTAGCTGCAACCTTTGCGCACGTGACACATTTGCGATAATGAGCCTTCGCGAGTTGTTTTGCACCAAGTATCCAGTATTTTGACCATATGTAAGTTAGCATCAACTGAGGACCACCATGTAGAGTTTGTTTGTGAGCGTCTGCCATAATGAGAGTGGTTAAATGTGACTCCTTTGGGATTAAAATCGGGTGCTTCCTGTCTTCATTTAACTGTGAGTGTTCCAGCCTTCCACCTACGCGGAGGATGCCATTTTTGTCAAGATAAGGATTAAGAGCTCGTAAGCTGCTGCGGTGTGGTAAGTCACGTCCGGTTTTTGTAACAGATATTTCTTCCTTGAAACTATCCGACTGGCAGCTACGAATGCAGCAATTTAGTGTATCCTGAAGTTCTTGAGTAGTTAAAAATCCTATTTGTTTGGTTTGTTTAGTTAGTTTTGTGTTGCGTATGAACCGTCTGCAATAAGTTAATACTCGAATCATCCTGACTAATGATGAGAATCTCTTTATTACAGGTTCTTCATCCTCTGTCGTGGCACAATGAACCTTTACATTTTCTTCTTCGATCCTGCCGTACATTTCCATTGGCCTTTTATATTCAATTGTGTCATTGTGCAAGAATTGTGGTCCGTTGAACCAGATATCATTGGATATCAATTCTGACGGCCTTTGGCCTCTTGAGGCTGCGTCCGCTGGATTACATTTGGTAGAAACATGTGACCAGTGATGAGAGTCTAGGTTTGTTATGATTTCAGATACGCGATTCGCCACGAATACCTTCCAGCGGCTTGGATGACTATTCAGCCAGGCAAGCACAACTGTTGAGTCTGTCCACGCGTGCAGGTGAGGTTTATCAATTTTCATTATCAACGCTAGATCAATCAGCAACCGGGTGAGCAGTACTGCGCCGCACAGCTCAAGGCGGGGAATTGACACTTGTTTCACCGGGGCTACCTTTGTTTTTGCAGCAATCAAGGAGACATGGATTTGCCCAGAAGCATCTATGACACGGGAATACACCACAGCGGCATAAGCTTCCTTAGATGCATCGCTGAATCCATGAAGCTCTATGAACTCTCCTGCCCGAAGCCCTATCCAACGAGGTATGTATACATTGCTGAGTAGCTTCAATTCAGCTTTATACGCTTTCCATTCATGTAGTATGTTTGTTGGGACTGGGTCATCCCAGCCCAAACCCGCCAGCCATAACTTTTGAATTATCATTTTTGCTAAGATCACGCTTGGGCCTACCCATCCAAGTGGGTCGTAGAAACGACTTATGTCCGAAATAATTTTTCTTTTTGTTGCAGGTTCCTGTACAGCCATCGCATCAATTTTGTAGCGGAAAGAGTCTTCGCTGCGGTTCCAGGTAAGTCCAACTATTTTTATAATTTCATCCGTTTTAATTTTCAATGTTTCTCCTAATTCCTTTCCCGTTTGAATACTTTCACTATCTTTCATATCTTCAAGTAATCCTTCATGGTTGCTTGTCCATTTTTGTAGATTAAACCCACCTTTAGCTAAAAGTTCATTAATTTCCTCGTATAACCTTTTATCCTCCTCTTGATCTTGAACTCCAGTCATGAGATCATCAACGTAAAAATATTTCAATGTTTTTTCAGATGCTGCTGGATACTCAATGCTGTGATCCTGAGCCACTTGTTGAAGAGACTTAACTGCTAAGTATGGAGCTGCAGCTGTGCCGAATGTAACTCGGGTAATTCTGTAGTGTTTAAGTTTTTGCGTTTTTATATCTCTCCAAAGTATTCTTTGGTAATCAGCATCTTGGCTTTCAACTTTCACCTGGCGATACATTTTTGTCACATCAGCTGACAAGCAGATGGGGGACTCCCTCCACTGAGTCATGATGTGTCTCAGTTCTGGTTGCAAGGTAGGTCCAACTAGAAGTTGGTCATTTAATGAACAGTTGTTTTTTCCTTTGCAGGAGGCGTCAAAGACTACTCTTACCTTTGTGGTGTCTTTATCCTGCCTAATCACAGCGTGATGAGGTAAGTAAATTGCATTTGGGTTGTTGACTTGATTCGCTGGTACTTCCTCCATATGTCCCAACTCTATGTACTCTTCAATAACTTCACTATATTTCTGTTTCAGATCTACATCTTTATTCAGTCTTTGTTCTAATGATCTTAATCTCCTTTCAGCTATTTCTTTAGATCCAGTTACTTCAGGTATTTCATTTCTGAAGGGAAGACGAACCACGTATCTGCCTTCTTCATCTCGTCGAGTCGTCTTGGCAAAATGATCTTCACAGCGTTTTTCGTCTTCAGTAAACAAGGTTTCACGTGATGGTGGAACATCAGATTCGAGCTCCCAAAACCTTTTCAGCAGCTCGTTGTCTTCATTTGCGCAACAATGAAGAACATTGATTCTTGAAGAATCCTCACCTGTTGAATTTGTCACTCCGGACAAAATCCAACCAAAGCTTGTAGCTTGTGCTACTGGTGTACCAGGAGGTCCTCGTTTAAAACCTTCTTGAAGTATTTGACTGTATACTTCAGCACCTAATAAAATTTGAATTTTATTGGGAATATGATATTGTGGGTCAGCTAGTGGTAAGCCGATAGTTTCCCACTGCCTTGCATCTACTCTTCGCGATGGAAGTAGATACGTTATATTGCTGAGTACATACGCTTTTACTGGGATCTTGAAGTTACTAATTCGGGATTGTATTTCTATTGTGACCGTTGATTTGGAAATATTTGTGTTTCCTCCCAAACCCGATACTTGATTGGTGGCTGGTGATTTTGTCAAACCCAAGTACTGAACTGTAGCTTCAGTGATGAATGACCCTTGCGACCCTTGGTCGAGAAGCGCACGAATCGGGTAGTTATTACCATCCTTTGCTTTCGCCATAACAATTGCCGTGGCTAGCAAGACTTGCTGCTGGCCCTTGCCAGTAGCGAAACACGACACAACATCTGAAGTTTTCTGGCCTGCATCAGAAGATGCTGACAAAGTATCTACTTTGTCTGAAGAAGAGGAAGAAGAAGCAACTCGCCCACCGTTGGCGCCTTCAGGAGCATTCACGTTTGCCCCAGATCCTGTGGGATGGAGTAGCGAATGGTGACTTCTTTTGCAAATTCGACACCTTACGTTAGTACGACACTCTTTGGCTGAATGATTGCTACCTAAGCAATTAAAACATATGTTATTGTTAAGAACAAATTTACGGCGGTCGTCAACATTTTCTTGATGGAACTTTTTACATTGAGATAATTTATGATTATCTGAGCAAGATGGACATAATATAACATTGTGAGCTGTATTGTTTATGTGCATCGATTTGACTTTATTTGTTTGGCTTTTACCTCCTGTTGTTGCCCTTGGATTCAGAAACTCAACTGCCCGGAATCTCTGCGTTAGGAATTCTTGAAACTGTGTGTATGTGGGCAGTTCATCCACAGAGATGTTAGTGGTAGCATGAAATTCCCACTGACGTCTTGTTTCTGGATCCAATTTCAACGATAGGATATGGATTAACAGAATGTCCCAATTGCTTACATTAATGCCTATATTTGTTAGGGCTGCCAAACAATCATTTGTAGTATCTACCAGCTCTTTAAGTCCACTTGCCGATTCAATAGTGAGGTTTTTCTGGCTAAAAAGGCGCCTTAGTACATTTTGTGATATGTATTTTTTATTATTATACCGATCCTCCAACAATTTCCAACATCTTTCATAATTGGATTGTTGGATGGGAATATGCCTGATCAACTGTTCTGCCTCACCGGTGAGGTACCCCTTCAGGTAATGTAATTTCTGAATATTGTCTAATGACTTGTTGTTGCCAACTAATGACTGGAATAAATCTCTGAAGGGACACCACTCCGTGTACAAACCAGAGAAATTAGGTATCTGTATTTTGGGCAATTTTAAATTGAGAGACTGATTTTGTCCTTGGCTACCTACCGGAGTACTCTTAGACTCTGCCATTTTAGTATGACCAAGTTGTGCTAACATTGATTTTAGTTCACATTTATAATCACTTACTACTTCTTCACATTGATCATACAGTTCCAATTTAACATACTCAGTTGAATTAAGTTCTTGTGCAGAGTATGTTCGTAACAAATCTTTATGACCGGCCAAGAACTCAAACCACAGTTGGTCGAGTGATTCTAATCTTCCGTCTATGTACTCCGTGGTAAGCCTCTCTTTAGGAGATTTTTTGAAGTTAACCTTTGCCTTTGAAATTCTTTTAAATATGTCAAATTGAAAGTTCATTGTGTTTTGCATGTTGATAAGGTTAAGTTACTAGGCAATGTTAAAATCAAAATCTCCAAATATTATGCACAAAGTTTACAATAGACTTAATGTTGAATCTAAATTATTCACTTTGATTGTTACCCCAAATAATATTTTTAAATGTACTCACAGTTCACTTTCCACTTTACACTTCGCTCACTTACGCCAATTCCTCCTTCACACGACGGGGACACGAAATTCGCCCTGCACCGTCGGCGTGATAGACTCCGTTGGGTCTCAACGTCGCCGTTGCCCGTTTGGCGCCACCTGACGCCACCACTGGGTTTTTCCCTTTCCAATACTACCAATTCTCCACCTCCGGGGTGCGGAATGTGCGTTGGGGCACCCACGCCTGGTATGCGGGAACTCCTTGCAGTAACCTCGATCCACCGGCAAAGTTTTGTGATGATTCGGCGGCAATCCACCACGCCGCTTCGTCCACCAACTTTTGTACCATAAATATCCACTAGGCACTAGGAAATATTATCCGACACGAAGGACCATGTACTTGCATCGCCCACCAAGGGCTGGTTTTGTTTTAAATAAAACTATGTTTTTCACAGTAACACGTTTTTCCTTTTATTCTTTTTGCATAAAAAAAGAGTTTGACATTTTACATTTTTTGACAGATAAAAACATTAACCTTTTTTGAATCACATCCGTGTAACGGCGTCGCAATGCACATCATTTGCCAAATAAATAAAACAATTTATACAGCTATAAAAAAATGTATCCCATCAAAAACATAAATGTGAAAAGAGAGCCAAGTTCAATATTATGATGTATGTACTCATAGTTACCTATGATTTGGTAGTTGACTTCAACGACAAAAGAAGTGAGATCTAAATGGGTGCCAAGTTCAATGGTGAGTCCTGAAAAATATTTACAACAACATAAAATATTTTATTACAACTTAAAAGATTATTTCTTCTTATCACTTAGAATTAATATTATTTTGAAGCCCAAAGTTTGACTTGGCCAGTTCTCATAATATACTAGGTAGGTACTCTCTTAACTTTAGCTTGATCACTATTAAACGCACTTAATGCTAATTAGTGCGCCACCGTCTTTTATCGTGTAAATTAGTCCCCTCCATCCATTGGTTGTCTGGAAGAAATCGCTCTTTAACGATAAGACTGCCACTTGTACATTGTAATTTTTAATTTTGTACTTATGTATTTTCTGTAACATTATGTGGTGTACAATAAAGTATCTATTGTCTTATCTTAATGATACTTCGTCGTATGGTACCCATGAGAACTAGCCAAGTCAAACTTTGGGCTTCAAAATAATATTATTTCTAAGTGATAAGAAGAAATAATCTTTTAAGTTGTAATAAAATATTTTATGTTGTTGTAAATATTTTTCAGGACTCACCATTGAACTTGGCACTCATTTAGATCTCACTTCTTTTGTCGTTGAAGTCAACTACCAAATCATAGGTAACTATGAGTACATACATCATAATATTGAACTTGGCTCTCTTTTCACATTTATGTTTTTGATGGGATATCATTGCTTTTTGTTCAGTACTTTTTAGTATGTAATAGGTTTAAGACACCCAGTCATAATAAGATTAATATCAAATGATTATTTTATTGCACCTCCCCCCACCCCACTGCTCCATGGCACGGCCGTCGCACCGCGAACCGCGGCCCGTGAGCCTCGCCGTGCTTCGATATAACTATACCTATAATTAATTTCGTACTTATTTATATATAGCAGCATGAATATGTGCACTATTGATTTGAATATTGTACCTAATCAATTGATTTTTAAACAATACTAGTTACTGATAAATTTATCTATATTCACCCAGCTATCTTATACCTACCGCCTACCTGGATGGAAATTTAACTTTTTAGATCATCTGGAAATGGATTAGAATTTCGATCAAAAGAAACCTAAGCCGACAAGACTTGTAATGACGACGACTTGGCGGGGGCACTGCCGTGCCCCCAGATACCGCAACATACCTATAATATTATGACTATACGTTACAGGTACGTAGGTATCTAAAATGTTTACACCAACTAGCACCTAAGGCGATATACATACATTATTTTTATTGTAAACAATGTTAATATTATTACCTCTGTTTACACTACACATAGAACTACTAGGCACAAATAATACAACGCATACGCATATGAGAGAGAGCTGTTTATTCGATAAACGTTAAGTCAGTATCTAATGTTCCGACACACATCGCTTGCGAGTTTTAATTTGACTAGTGGCGCCATCTAGTTTAGTTTTGTGAAATTAACGATTAAGGTGAAGCCTAAACATCCTGCCCACCAAGGACTACATAGTCCTTCACAAGTCTGCCCACCATGAGCGTATAAAACCGATAAATACAACGATATGGCGCACTAGAATACATTTGATTCTCAACAAAAAACTACTAACTATATGTAATACAGACTTAGGTTGTACAGTGAACAATTAACGACAAACATAACTAACAAATATCTTAATTTCGATCAAATGGGTAAGTGGACTGTATTAAATATCGAAACAAGTATTTCGTTAGCAACATTATTAAACAAAACTGTACTACAACCTTCATAATACATACTGCATTTAATACAAATTACATTCTAATCATAAAGTTTACACAAAATCCTCGACATTTTTAACAAGAGTCAGGATTAGCTGGTAGCATGCACAGTTTTGAAGTTGGACGCTTAATCAACGAACCTTTATAACGTAAGGTAACAACCCGAGTAATGCTATCCTTCCCTGGATGAATGCTCACAACTTTACCGTACAGCCACTTGGCTGGAGGAAGGTTATCTTCCTTAACCAACACTACGTCTCCTACTACGGGTTCAGAGACTTTCCTATTTCATTTGTACCTTTGAAAGAAATTTACCAAGTACTCCTGGGCCCATTTTTTCCAAAACTGTTGAACCATTCTTTGGGTTAATTGCCAGCGACGTAGAATTCCTATGGGATCACATTCATACGAACCATCAGGAGCAAGCAATAATGGTTCTCCAACCAAGAAATGACCAGGGGTCAATGGTACTGGATCATCGGAATTTGTACTTAGTTGCCACAGCGGACGAGAATTGAGACAGGCCTCTATTTGAGATAACACGGTGGACATCTCTTCGAACGTCAAAGTAGAGTCGCCTATTACTCTCTTCAAGTGGTGCTTGGTACTCTTGATTCCTGCCTCCCAAAGTCCGCCGAAATTCGGGGCGTGGGGAGGTATAAAATTCCATTCTGTCCCGTTGGTTGCTAACACATTAGCGACATCGCTTAGCATTGAAGCTCGTTCGTTGTTGAAGAGCTTTCTGAGCTCCTTGGACGCGCCGACAAAATTCGTTCCGTTGTCGCTCCAAACCTGGTTGCAACGACCTCGCCTGGCAACAAATCGTTTAAATGCCGCAAGGAATCCCTCCGTCGATAGGTCAGAGACCGCTTCAAGGTGTACGGCACGGCTGCTCATACACACAAAGAGGCATATGTACCCTTTGTACGATTTATTCCCACGACCCTTGGAAACTCTAATGTTTATCGGGCCAGCGTAATCCACTCCGGAACACAAAAATGGTTTGCTAGGCGTCACGCGACAGGACGGCAATTGTCCCATCAATTGGGATTTGGTGACAGCTGCATGGCGTATACATGGTACACACCCATGAATGTGGCTTCGTACCAAGTTTTTAATCTTTGGTATCCAATACTTGGACCTGAGGTAAGTGATCGTTAGCTGCTGACCTCCATGCATAGTCTTCTCATGAGCATCTGCAACTAAGAGGTTAGCCAGGTGCGATTTGTCGGGAATAATTACGGGATGCTTGCTATGCTCCGGTAGGTTCGAGTTGTCAATCCTGCCCCCAACTCTCAGCACACCTTCAGCGTCTATGAACGGGTTGAGCGAAGAAAGTTCATGCCGTTGATCAAGAGTCTTCATGACCTTTGCGTAGAATTGTCCCTGAAAATGTCGTATAGCGCATTTCAGAGCTTCCTTCAGTTCTGCAGCAGTGAGATACGGTAAGAGTTTAGGTCTCGGAGCTTGGGGCGACTTCAATAGAAGAAACCTCCTACAATAAGCGATTACCCTGACAAGTCTTTGTAACTTTGAGAACTTCGTCCAAGGTAAGTCTTCTTCTTTCTGGTAAGTAACATGTGCTTGGATTGCCTTCTTTTCCAGTTCCGTTCTGGTGAGTATGGAGTCTGGTCGTTTGTAGTCAATCTTATCATCCTTTAGCCATGTTGGACCTTCCTTCCACAGCCGGCTGTTCACCAGCTCGGACGGCGTGAGACCCCGTGATGCCCCATCAGCTGGGTTATCCTTTGACTGGACATACGACCACTGCGAGGATTCTATCCGGGTAAGTATTTCCGAAGTCCGATTTGCAATAAAAGTCTTCCAACGGCTTGGGTGGTCACTTAACCAAGCGAGCACGACTGTAGAGTCCGTCCACGCGTGTAGGTTTGACTTTGGAATGTCTAACACTCCAGCTACTTCCTCTAACAATTTTGTGACCAGCACCGCACCGCACAGTTCTAACCTGGGAATCGAAATTTGTTTTATAGGAGCTACTTTTGTTTTTGCAGTCACGATGTTACTGTGAATCTTACCGTCCCGGTCAACGACTCGCATGTAAACAACTGCGGCGTAAGCCACATTAGAAGCGTCACTGAAGCCGTGCAATTCAACGCTGATATCATCCCTACTTCGTCTTAACCAGCGAGGGATGTGAAAATGAACAAGACTGGAGAGTTCCGTTCGATAGTTGGACCATTCCTGGAGTAGGTGCTCGGGTAAGTTATCATCCCAATTTAAGCCAGCTATCCAGAGTTTTTGTATAAAAACCTTGGCAGTAATTATACAAGGAGCTATCCACCCTAAGGGGTCAAAAAGTCGAGATATCTCCGCGATTATCTTCCTTTTTGTTTCAGGTCCGGCGGTAGCAGCGGTCGCGGCACCTGCAGCAGTGGCGGCGGCAGCCGGGGGCGACAACTTCACGGTGTAGTCAAAATCATCACTACGCCGATTCCAGGTGAGTCCTAATATTTTGGTAACTTCATCAATTTTAATTTCTAAATCCTTACCGCTTTCCATTTTTAACTCATCCAGTAGTTCCACTTTGTTACTTGACCATTTTTGTAATGTAAAGCATCCCTTCGCTAATAATTCGTTAATTTCTTCATATAGTTTAACGGCTTCAACTTCTGTTTCAGCACCCGTCATTAAATCGTCCATGTAGAAATCGGTGCGCACTCTCGCGGCAGCCAATGGATACTTCTGACCTTCGTCAACAGCTGTTTGCTGCAACGCTTTGACTGCGAGGAAAGGCGCACACGCTGTTCCAAATGTTACGCGTAATAATCTATGGTCTCTTATTTCAGACGTTTCATCTCTCCAAACAATTCTCTGGAAATCTACATGCTTGTCAGCCACCTTAATTTGCCGGTACATTTTGATGATGTCAGCCGTTAAACAGATCGGATGAGTTCTCCAACGCATCACGATGTGACGCAGATCAGGCTGCAGGGTAGGTCCTACCATTACGGTATCGTTCAAAGAGACTCCGTTTGTTCCTTTGCTCGATGCATTAAATACCACCCTGGTTTTTGTAGTAGACTTGTCGGCTCTAACCACAGCATGATGAGGTAACCAAACTTTACCAGATTTCTCCTGGCTGACTTTGCTTGATTTGGGGACCAAATCCATGTGACCTAGCTGTAAGTACTCAGATATAACTTCCGAATATTGCTTTTGTAGCTCCGGGTTTTTGCTCAACCGCTTCTCTAGACTAACCAAACTTCTTACAGCTATGTCTCGAGTTCTCCCGAACTGGCACTGTGGCTCCTGGGTCCGGAATGGCAGTTCTACGACATAACGGCCATCTTCGTCTCTACGAACAGTATTTGCGAAGTGTGCTTCACAAGCTTCTTCTTCTGGGGTAAGTATTTTTCCTAAAACATTTGGCTCCTTTTCTAACTCCCAAAATTGTTTCAGGATGTCCATCTCTTTCACTTGGATGTGCGTACACAGAAGATTTCTGGTAAGCGGAGGATGACTATTAATTTGGCCCGACAATACCCATCCGAGGTAAGTATCCTGTGCTATCATGGAACAAGAAGGGTTCTTTACTAATCCTTCCTTCAGGATACTACAATACACTTCGGAGCCCAAAAGGATGTCAATCCTGTTTGGCGTATTGTATTGCGGATCAGCCAATGTAAGGTAAGCAATATCTGGCCAATTCTGCAGAGAGAATGTTTTCTCTGGCAAGACCGACGTAACCGTTTTAAGTACATGGGCTTTCACTCGTAAGTTAAAAGCCGGGTCGTGGAGCGATTGAATATTTACCATGACCATATATTTGGAGGTCAGATCGCTTGTACCACCACCTATACCTGATATGTAACTTTTTGCACTAATTTTTTGTAACCTCAACAATTGGACCGCGGCCTCGGATATGAACGAGGCTTGTGATCCTTGGTCCAAAAGGGCCCGTAATACTTGAGGGTGACCATTTTTCGACTCAGCTTTGACCAAAGCTGTGGCTAATAATGTCTGCGCGTTGACATTTCCTGACGAAAAATGCGTATGTATCTGGCTGCTCTCATGCGTGTCTGCATCGTCTTCTTGGGGTTTATCCTGAGCTGCAGTTCCGGCAGGTACTCCCGCTGCAACAGTTGTTACCTCCTTAGGGGGGTGTAACAGAGTATGATGCTTTCTGTGGCAAATTCGACATTTGGTTGGAATACGACATTGCTTGCTCCCGTGGCTTGAGCCCAAACAATTAAAGCACACATTCAGGGACTTTGCCAAGTCGCGGCGTGTGTGTACCACTTCGTTCGTGTGGACAAACATCATTAGAGACGGCGTGCATTACTTTATTAGAATGCACGGGATTCTGGGACGGTCTAGGTTTAAGTTTGGATGGCTCCACAAATTCTAACGCACGGAACCGAGCCTCCAAAAATTCCCGGAAATGACGGAAAGACGGTAAATGCTCGCCTGAATTACTAACCTGCAGTTCCCACTGCTTGCGAGTTTCAACGTCCAACTTCAAACTGATTATGTATATAATAATCACATCCCATGATTTGACATCGATCTCTAAATTTGACATTTCATGCAAACAATCTGACGTGGTATCTAACAAATCTTTAATTGCCTGAGCCGATTCAACGTTCATACTACGTTGGTTAAATAAACGTTTCAAAATACAATTAGACATGAACCTCTTATTATTATAACGACTTTGTAACAAATTCCAACAAACACTATAGTTGCTTTGCGTAATAGGTAGATGCTTAATCAGACGCTCAGCTTCCCCAGTGACTTGAGTCTTCAAATAATGAAGGCGTTGGACGTCGTCGAGTGCAGCGTTTTTGTGTACCAAAGACACAAATAAATCGCGAAAGGATGTCCACTGTGAGTATGCTCCGCTGAATGTTGGAATCGATATTTTAGGTAGCTTCAACATCGATTCATTGCTGGACTTCGTAGTAGATTTGTTACTGGTCGACGGGTTCTGTTCTCGAAAGTTTGCCAAAGCGTGAGTTAAGTCTCCTTTATAATCCAAATAAGTCTCGTAACCTTCGTTGAATATAGAATAGAAAACTCTTTATTGTTCACACAAATACAACAATATAGCTTAGAACTAAGATTACACAGAAATAAGTGTTACAATTGGCGGTCTTATCGCTAATAGCGATCTCTTCCAGACAACCAAGCAGGGAAAGGAAATACATAAAAATAGAGCGACGGTGGTTATAAAGATATATAGGGAGACATAAGTACATATTTTTAATCATATAATATAATACATACTATTAAAACAAATATAATAAATTCTAATACATACATAATATTATAAAATAATAATAATACATACAATTATACTACATATTTATGCTATGCGATATATAAATAATGTATATAGATATTATTATAATGAAAGGAAGTGAGCTTTTACACGATTTTTGAAAGAAGCAAGTGAAGGCGCACGTCTTATCTCCACAGGGAGATTATTCCATAGGCGGACAGATTCCACAGTGAAAGATTCACCATAGAAACCGGTGCTATGCGCTGGGCATTTCAGTGTTAGGTTCTCCGATGATCTGAGTAAGCGATCTGAGATATATCGTCGGCAACATAGGAACTTTTGCTCAGAATTCGCTCATCATAAGTGCTAATTATTGCTTCATGTTTGGCTGTAAATTGCTTACTGAGGGCCTCTAATGCTTCCAATCTTGTCATTACATATGCTTCTGTAATTCTCTCCTTGGGTGACTTTTTGAAGTTCATTTTCCCCTTTTCTATTTGTCGCTTTAGATCTGCCATGACTCTGGTGTCGACTTCCATGATTAAAGTTGAGTGCAATCTAGCTCGTTATATATAGTAACTCGTTAGAATAATTTTTCAAAATTCTGTTGAGAATTTTTCTAAGTCCGGTAAAATTCGTTCTGAATTATTCTAAGTGTTTGGGACTTAATCTCGAGGGGAAATCCGGCATAGATTCGCGGCTCCCTCGTTTTCTCTAAGTCCCGAGCATGCACGCGCAACTTATTCTAAGTCTTAACTCTAGTTCGCACCGCTTTGGCAGATCTAAACTAATACAAGTTAAATTCCTCTACGCAATACAGTCTAATTTCGCACTTATTTTCTAAGACTTACTCCCATCCATATAAACACTGTAATCCATATATGCAATCCAATACACTGTAATCCGTCTCGCTAGGACCTTGTTTACACTACACATAGAACTACTAGGCACAAATAATACAACGCATACGCATATGAGAGAGAGCTGTTTATTCGATAAACGTTAAGTCAGTATCTAATGTTCCGACACACATCGCTTGCGAGTTTTAATTTGACTAGTGGCGCCATCTAGTTTAGTTTTGTGAAATTAACGATTAAGGTGAAGCCTAAACACCTCTATGTTACTGAGCCGCCTTGTGCTGGTGAGTCGATATATTGATAGGTTTTTACATAGGATATACAATAATTGTTACGTAGGTACCAGGAACCTATTTTTTACAAGCTTTATATTACTTTCACCTGTCTGTTGTCTGTCTGTCTGTCTGTCTGTAATCAAATCTTGCAAGTTTGATTTGACCCACTTTCCGGTTTCCAATTGAGCTGAAAATTTGCATGCGTGTGTAAATCGGATGACAATGCAATATTATTATGACATGGAGCTGATCTGATGATGGAGCTGGAAGGTGGCTATAGGAACTCTGTCATTAAACAACGCAACCCCATCGAGATTGGGCTCATTTGATTCGTCTTGACGAGTACTATATGATGCAAGATGGTAATGATAATTAAAGCTTGTTTTTAAAAAGTATTTTTAAAATTTCACTTGTTATTAGTGACTAGCTGTGCCTAGCTGTTTTACCCGCTATACAGTTAGGTACAGTAGTGTATATTATGTTATTCCAGGGGTCTGAGCTATAGTTTTTATTATACCAAATTTAAAGTCAATCGGCCCACCCGTTTAGGCGTGAAAAAGTAAAAAACATATATCCATACGTACAGTAGGTATAAAGTTTGTATTTATATTAGAAGGAATAGTGGACTTGCGCGCACTTCGTAGTATCTAACAGAAAATAGCCGCCTACACAAAAATTATAGCAACATGCAACATGTATTGCTTTATGCGTTTCTAGGCGTCCCAAACTTTAATATCATACATTTTTTAAAAATTAACAATAATTTAAAATGATAAAAAAATACTAGTTTCTGATTTTTCCCTTTGTTACTACGACATTACCTATCGGGATGCCAAATTTCAGCTTTCGAGGTCATCTGGAACTGGGATATTACTTTTGATCTATCCCTCAGTATGTTTTAACTTCACCGATTACTGGATGTTTATATCTAAATAATCGTTTGAGCTGTGTTATTGGAATTTGGAACAGAGATATAGTTCGCATATTTAAGTATATGTGCCAAATTTGACTTGTCTATGTGTAATAGTTTTTGTATAACGAGGGTGTGAAAAGTCGTCAAAACGCGCTTTGGATGATTCGTGTAATATAAAACACGGCGCGGTCGCCAGTTCCTTTGCTTGAACTTGGCTTGACTCGCTGCCGCGTGTCTAGATCTTTAAATAAAAAATAAATAATTTTGTATAAAAATGTATCTTTTTACTGATAATAAATACTTTTTTATCTTTTTATCTTTATCCAATGTGGTAATGCTGCCAGCATTCTGGACACTAGCATCTGACAGCAGTTTGGAGCACTGGGATTTTCTGTAGATTGGTGTGTTAGTACGAGGACTATCTATATTACCTTTTTTTCACTATTTTCTGTTATTAAATATAATAATTATTATTAAGTTTAATTAGATTCAAAATACAGTCAAGCAAAATAATATACAAAGAATATTTTATAATTTCTATCAATGTTTGATGTTTTTATCACTCTCATATATTTTTGTTACAAACCTTAGAATATGATAAGTAAAAATTAATGTTCTGAAAGACATCGTCGTAGAAATCATCCATTTTGAAATTGCATCTTTAAGCCATACAAAATGTTCCTGCACTCTAGGAAAACGAATTGCAATTTAAAATTGGTCGTCCCCTACCTTAATGAAATAACGTTATAACATTATGAAGAAAGGGTTCATAAAACGCTTTGCATTAAACGGACACTATTTCGTTTGAACTCGGTTGTTTTAATTTAAAATTTGCATTTTATTCAAGTTTTTTCACCTCTCCATTGTTCCTTTTTAAATATGCCGCAGTTTTTATTGAATTAGCATGAATGGATAGCGCTAGCGGTCAAAATTGCATTTTCGCTGATGCCGCTTTAAATATTGAAACGAGTTTTATTGTTTTAAACTAAAAATTAAAGAGCTTTATTTATAACAAGCTTATAATCACGGCTTTGCCCGCGTGTAATAATCCTAGCGGTTTGAGCTGTGCGTTGATAGATCAAAGCAAAGGATGCAGTCAAAAGATAAAAAGATAAAAAAAGTATTTATTATCAGTAAAAAAGATACATACTCGTATTTTAGTGACATGTTAGAACAAATTGCATTATGAACAAAACGAAAATTACATTAAAAAAAAACAACACAAACAATCCAGTGATAATTGGAATAGGCTCAGCATGTACCAGGCAGACAGGTCTTGCGCGACGCTGATTTTCAGCCTACCCCACGCTCGACTAAGATGTTCAGCGAGTTCAAAAACTATGTAAGTAGCGGGATAACAATAGTAGATAAAAGGAATGAGTGCCTTTTATATTTTTAGACTAGCTGCGCCCTAGCGGTTTTACTGTACAGTAGCCTAATGTTACCAGGGTCTAAGCTATTTTTATATGAAATTGCAGCTCAATCGGTCCACCCGTTTAGAGGTGAAGAAGTAACAAACATACACACACACACAAACTTGTGCAAACATTACTGTGCTTCGGTAGGAGGGCACTGTAGCTAGTGGAATTACTGGGCTAAAGAGTCTTTACATCTTATGACTCTTGAGTAAGAGGCGTTGGCGCAGTGCTCCTAGAATTTCACATCATTGTGAAATCCTAAGTAGCACTGTACTGATTATGGGCAGCGTTATCTCTAACATCAGGAGAGCATCCTGCTCGTCTTCTACTTAATCACATAAAAAAAAAAAAAAAAAATAGCACTCCGGGAGTGCCGGCAGAAGTGAAAACTTCAATATTAACGTTGTGTTTAATTATAAGTATAAAAATACTATCATTTATGAGGTAGAATACAATGTTTATTTATTGCGCTATCGTACACAAATATGACAATTTATATGTTGTTACTAGCTGACCCGCGCGCACTTCGTTGCGCGTGAGAGTCAATTAATAAAGCGAATTCGGTGCTGCTATTTTGACTATGATTGTATTTCCATCCCCGCGACTTTGTAAGCGTAAAATAAGGCATGGCTATAATATTTGCTCCCGCTGTGGATAGCGAAGAATATCGGGCTGGATATTTCTATGCAGTTTTGTTCGCTACCGTAGGAACCAATGCTATGTCCTTTCTCAGAGATCACACTATTTAAGTTTAGCGGTTATTGATTTCCATCACAAATTTTCACGCCTCTCCTCAGGAATTAATACTATTTGTGGTCCTTTCCCGGTAACTCTTTAACTTATCTCTATTATAATTTTTCTAAGCTAAATTATAATTATAGGTTACTAATTTCTCACACCATCCTTCCCGCGACTCAAATCAATTCCGTGGTTCCTGAATTTCCATTAAAACTCTGACCCTGAAGGTGGGGGAAGGATCAATACTGAGTATCCTTAAAAGTTAATTTCTGACATAACAAACTATTCATTAACAGAACCAAAATTCTGAGTACTGGTGAGTTCGCAAAATCTCTTCTTATCGGTCGCCTACGTTACATAAAAAATACGTTGTCCAAATTTTAGCTTAAACGAAGAAGTAGTTACCGATATCCTACACAAACTGCACCCCCTCTTTCCTCCCCTCAAAGGTTGATTTCTGGGATAAAAAGTATCCCATATTTTTTTTAAGTCTCAGTCTACCTTTGTATCAAATTTTAACTCAATAGGGTCCTATTTCCTATACAAACTTTGACCCCCTAACGCTTCAATTCGAAGGTAATTTTTGACATAAAACTTTTTATTATTCCTCAACACATCCCCAATAATCTTATTGTGGATTTGTATACAAAAGTTTTTTAGGAATAATAATTCCCGTTCCCGTAAGAATTTCGCAAAATCCCCTCCCCTCTTACGGGTCGTGAAAGTCACATAAAGAACACGCTGTCTAAATTTTAGCGTAAAATATAACTGGTTACTGATTTCCTACTCAAACTTCTACCCCCCTTACTCCCCCGCACCCCTCCCTCTTAAAGTAAATTTCTGTCTAAAATAATATTCAGTGTTCCTAAACAAAACTCAAACCATGATTCCACAAAATTTCACCTGAATTGGTTTAGCGGTTACGGATTTGCATACAAAAGTTTTTCGGGAATAATTCTCGTTCCCGGGGGAATTTCGCAAAATACCTTCATATCGGTTGCTTACGTTACCTAAAGAATACGTTGTCCAAATTTCAGCTAAAACAAAGAAGCGGTTAACGATTTCTTACCCAAACTTGCATCCCCCCTTTATCCCGCCTTTGAGGTTGATTTCTGGGATAAAAATTATCCCATATCATTTTGTAGAACTCAGTCTACCTCTCTACCAAATTTCAGCTGCTCAATAGGGCCAGCGGTTCTAAATTTCCCATACAAATTTTGTACCCCCCTTACCCCCTCTTAGAAGTTAAATTTTGTCATAAAAACTATTTAATGTTCCTCAAAACAATCCCAACAATCGTTTTACAAAATTTCAGCTCAATCGGTTCAGCGGTTAAGGATTTGCATACAAAAGTTTTTTAGGAATAATTCCTGTTCCCGCGGAAATTTTGCAAAATCCCTTTATATCGGTCATCTACGTTACATAAAAAATACGCTGTTCAAATTTCAGCTTTAAAAGATGGCCGATTACTGATTTCCTACTCAAACTACTACCCCTCTCTTCCCCCTTCAAGGTTGATTTCTGGGATAAAAAGTATTCCATATCATTTATTTGGATTCAATCTACCACTGTACCAAATTTCAGCTCAATAGGGTCAGCGGTTCTAAATTTTCCATACAAACTTCGACCTCCCTTTACCCCCCCTTAAAAGTTAATTTTCGTCAAAAAAAAAAACAATATTCCTAAACACAATCCAAGCAATCGTTTTACAAAGTTTCAACTCAATCGGTTCAGCGGTTAAGGATTTGCTTACAAACGTCTTTTAGGAATAATTCCCGTTCCCGTGGAAATTTTGCAAAATCCCTTTTTACCGGTCATCTACGTTACATAAAAAACACGCTGTTCAAATTTCAGCGTTAAAAGATACTGATACTGAAGTTACTGATTTCCTACTCAAACTTCTAACCCCCCTCTTCCCCCTTCAGGGTTGATTTCTGGAATAAAAAGTATTCCATATCATTTATTTTGACTCAATCTACCTCTGTACCATATTTCAGCTCAATAGGGTCAGCGGTTCTAAATTTTCCATTCAAACGTTGACCCCCCTTTACCCCCCCTTAAAAGTAAATTTCTGAGATAAAAACTATTCAATGTTCCTAAATACAATCCAAACAATCGTTTTACTAAATTTCAGCTCAATCGGTTCAGCGGTTACGGATTTCCATACAAACGTTTTTCGGGAATAATTCCCGTTCCCGGGAGAATTTTACAAAAATCCCTTTTTATAGGTCGCTTACGTTACCTAAATAACACGCTGTCCAAATTTCAGCTAAAACAATGAAGCGGTTAACGATTTCTTTCACAAACTTGCAACCCCCCTTTCCCCCTTTTAAGGTTGATTTCTGGGATAAAAAGTATCCAATATCTTTTTTTAGGACTCAATCTACCTGTGTACCAAATTTCAGCTCAATAGGGTCAGCGGTTCTAAATTTTCCATACAAACTTCGACCCCCCTTTACCCCCCCTTAAAAGTAAATTTATGACAAAAAAAACTATTTTATGTTCCTAATCACAATCCTAACAATAGTTTTACAAAATTTCAGCTCAATCGGTTCAGCGGTTACGGATTTGCATACAAACGTTTTTCGGGAATAATTCCTGTTCCCGAGGGAATTTAGAAAAATCGCTTCTTATTGCACGATGAAGTTTTTCAAAGAATACGCTGTCCAAATTTCAGCTCAATCCGTCCAGCCGTTTGGGCTGTGCGTTGATAGCACGAAAGTGTACGAACGATTTTATATAATAAAAGAAGATAAGTAAATCTTTAGATAGATATAACTCTTTTATTTAAAAACCGATTTAAATAAAACCAATACTATTTACAAATTAGAGAAATTTGCAACGTTTTAGCGAAAACTGCATACAATTCGGTTGTGCCGTTTTATCACACATAAGTAATAACCTTTTTACAAATTAAGCCTAATAAAACTACTCTGGTAAATTTTCGTTTATGGCCACATCGATAGATGGCGTATTTTTAGTTTGTCGCACTTTTTGCTTTTTGATTTTTTTGAATTGAATTTACTTTATATTCTATTACTTTTACTTCGAAATTTTGATGTAAATTAGGGGCGATGTGTCCGATATAAATGATTATTATTTATTTTATTATTTTATTTTACGTTTCCCTAGGAAAAATTGACAAAATGTTTTACGATCTAGATCGCGCAAGCGACTTTTTCGCGTCGTTTTGTTCATATGCGTATTTTCACAGTTCACCTTAGTAAAGGATCACAATGAATGGGGAGAAATTTCCATTCTTATTATATGTATGGATATGGATATGGATTTATAATATTATATCGTTATTTATATATTACATTAAATTTTATCTCTCAGAAAAATCAACTTCCATCCATAATTTCGACGACTTTTACACCATCGTTATTATCAGAATCATCATCGCAAATTTTTACAACTGATAAAATTGGTTTATGATAACTGAAGTAAGAAACAAACAGTTTTGATTCGAACCTATTTAAGTGTCTAATAAAGACCGCATCAATAGTAGTTTTGTATTTCGTTGTGCTAAAATTGCGATCATTTGACATAGTTAAACCAAATTCATTATTTAAAAATTCAATTAACGATTGATTTTTATCGTCTGCAAAGTTTATATTGAAATCTCCACTTAAAATCATTGGCAATTTATCAAAGCTTTTTCCAATTTTTTTTTAAGCAATGCAGATGCGTCATGAGAATAAATAAATAAATTTTCGTACAAGAAGTCTCGTATAACACGCAAAGACTTATTTGGAGAGATGTAAACAGCAACCATTTTTTGGCGGCAAGCCTTGATCATATCATTAGCTCCACGTCTTTTGCTTAATAATCGTGTAGAATTTGATTGTTAGCGTGTAATAATGGTGGAATATTGCGTGTTAAGTGTTTTTGAATGTGCACAGATGTAGGCAAGTGATATGGTGCTGAAATATGAATTTTGGTGCCCCCTCCAAAACTCCTCCGAACTTTCAGTAAAATTCCACCCATTTTACTGGAAGACTCACGTGACTAGACGAGCTATTAAGCTCACTCTGACTCTGACCTGACTAACTAACTTATTACTTAAAAAATAACATTTAACTTGACACTGGCAAAACACGAAAGTGGAGACCATAATTTAATATCCCGTGAACATTCACGAATTTTACTCGACACTGGCAAAATGCACATGTTGCCATATTATTAAAAAGAAAAAAAAAAAAAAAAACAGCAACCATAATAATGAACTGATTATCACCAGAGTGGCAACGACTTATACAAATATCACCAACATCAGAAACAGTAGCATTAAACATGCTATTGTATTTCACATGCACATCCATATAATTTGTGCAATAATGAATTGAGTTCTTATTTTGATATATAGCTACTCCTCCCGCTGGACGATAATTTCTTCTTAAACTCGCAACATAGTTGAAATTCGGAATCTCAATTATTTCATCGTTACCCATATGAGTTTCTGATAAAATTAGCACATTCATCTTTTTAACAAGAGCGTCAATTGCTAGATCATCTACATGCGCACGTAAGCTTTGACAGTTGAATGAAAAAATAGACAATCTATTATTCTTAGAAATAAAATAATTTCTGGTGATTGATTTACATTTTAATTTAGGCATTTTTCGCAAAAATAGTAACTATAAAATCGAAGCAACAAATACAAGCGCAACCGAAATGTTTTAGTAACGTGAAGTTAGTCACATGTCGGTGATTCCCCAAAACCATAGACAACACTAGGGATGACCATATTCGGATACATATCGAATGCTAGACAGAAAAATGATTGTAATCGGTTTTTAAAAATAAAAACCGATAATTATCGGTTTCTATAAAAACCGGTTATTTTTAGGTTTTTACAAAACCGGTTAACATCACTACTACACAATAGTCAAGCAATCAGCTGTCACCATCCTTTGGGGCCTAGACAACGGCGCCATCGATAAAGTCGATAGCGATTGGCAGCTCCTGCGATTTCGCTAAAAAAATGGTAGCCAACGACTTTTGGAATCGATATCGCACTCTCGACAAAGGGCTGTCGATCAATCGCTAGATTTTGTCGTATTATCTGTGGTATAATGTGTATCAACTGTCAAATTAAATGTCAAAATATCGTCGAGTTTGTTTTTGGTCATTTTTTTTTGTAAATTACACTTAATTATAAGCTTTTTTGTAATAAATAAGCTTCTGCGAATTCCGCCGATATGTGTAATATGAGTTTTGTTTCTTCAAAAATTATAAATATTACTTGTATTCGAGATGTGACTGGCCAAAAGCTGGTCCAAAATAAATAGTGTTAAAAGTATGATTTTTCATAAAAAAACTCCTTAAAAACATTAAGGAAATCTGTGAAACAATGTAACATTTCATTGGAGCACTTGCAACAGTAAGCTTAATGCTTATTAAGGCTAAAAACTTAGTCATAATAACATAACCTATGTGACATTTGTTTTAGTTAAATAGGTAAATTGTGAAGCCCTCGCAGCTCCAATCTCCGAAAACTAAACATTATTGGTATGTGTTATTAACCATCAACTTAATATATTTTAGCTCAATTGGTTCTATATTATAATATTATGTCATCTAACATAAAATATTAAAGACTATATATATTACTAGCTTTGCCCAGCGGTTTTACCCGCAGTACTTATGTGTATGTGTTTTTCCAGGGTCTAAGCAATCTCTATACCAAATTTCAGCTCAATCGGTCCACCCGTATAGGTGTGAAAGAGTAACAAACATACATCCATTCTTACCAACTTTCACGTTTATAATATTAGTAAGATATATGTATAAGGTTTCTATAATGTATTTTCTATTTTTAGAGATGGGAAGATATTTTGCGACAGTACTAAATTAAGTCCTTATGGAGGTAGAAACAAAGGACACTCAATTTCAGGTGTTTGAACATCCATGCTGCTATGTACCAGTAAAAAGGTAATTAAATATTTATATTTAATTAAATATTAATTAACTTATAGCATACACACGCACACCTAGCTATAACAAAGCAATATATATATATTAAAGCTATAAATGTTATAGTAAGTGTGTGTTTTTTAAATGTTAAATTTACAACAATGAGAAATTTAAGGAAAAAGAATCTAAGGGTTGGACACATACCACAATTATTATCTAGAAAACTACTGAACTGATTTTGATGAAACTTGCACTTGTTCAAGGACTTAAAAGTATGAAATAAAATAATTACTAATGTACATTATTTAATGCATAATATTTATTTTGATTTATAGGTATGGACTATGAAGAAATCCTGTGACATGCATTTATTGGTCCCGATGACAAGGCAGAGAAGAGAAATTGTTGGAGAATATGACAAACACCCATAACTCTGATTGAAGAACTTCCAATTCAAGCCGCTGGCTGCTAGCTGTTGGTCAAATCCAATTGGCTGATCATTAAAATATTTAGCATACCTCCAACATCCAATTTGTTCCTGAAAATATAATATAGCTTACTATCACATACATAGGTGACCTTACAAGAAAGTACTTAATCAATATTGTCTCTATCTTGCCTACCTTTGTTTGAAATAAAGTTGTTAAATTGATTTGTAAAATATACAATTGTGTTTTATTTATCCTACTACTTAGTCAGTTTTTATAATTACATTTTGTTATACCAACTGCTGAGCCGAATGAGTATAAATTAAGCATTAGGTAGCTTAGGACATAATATAATCTTACTAATATTATAAATGTGAAAGTTTGTAAGAAAGGATGTGTGTTTGTTACTCTTTCACGCCTAAATGAGTGCACTGATTGAGCTGAAATATGGTATAGTGATAGCTTAGACCCTGCAATAACACAAAGGCTATAGTACAGCGGGTAAAACCGCTGGGCGCAGCTAGTAAACAATATGATACAAGAGAATACATCTAGTCAGTATAAAAGTATCCTGCCGCCAAGGAATTCCGTACATGGACATGAATTGAGGATTCCTACTTATTAGACTAGTTTGCAATGGCAAAAATTTGGGTCTTGATTGCTAATAAGTGTGTATTGTGTATAGGTTCCTTACACATTTGCCCCTAGAGAGAAGCAATGTTTGGTATTTGTCTATATTGATCTAGCGGGCGCGATATAGGTATGCTAGGAACACGTTTTACCTTCCTACTAGTTATCATCTCAAGTATTCATGGTTTACCTACATTCTACGACCGCGAGCTCGATGTGCAGAAACAATAAAGTGTATAAAATTATTGTAAAAAGAATAGGTTAGGTACACCAAAAATTTGTTCTTCACTTTCACAATTTTCAAGGTGAATCCATCGATATTTAGCTCAATATAATGTTTTTTGCTGTAAAGCTGAGCCATAAAAGTAGCAAAATTTACCGTATTTAATGATAAACTTTAATAAATATACAAGCACCATCGCTACGGGCGGGCGCGCGCTTGTCTAAGCTGTACACTCCAGTGTTGCCAGTGCCCTATCTTCAAAAGTAACGGAGACGGTTTCGAAAAGTAACGCATTTACAATAAAAGTAACGCACTTAAAAAAAAAACGATTTTTAATACAATTTATATAAAATGTAATATACTTACTAAATTTAAATATAGGTACTTATACTTTTTATTCATAGATTTCAGTAGGTAATAATATTATTTCCTCATGTTTGTACTGGTATAATAAGTATTTTAATAAGCAGTTGTAATTTTGCAAACAAAAAAAAATATATATAGGTATATATCTTTAGTCTTATGGCTCGTCCACATATACCGGCCAATGACTCAGCGAGTCTTGGTCCTATGGCTCGTCCACATATACCGGCCAATGATTTGCCGAGTGTGTGTTTTGTCTATGGATGAACAGTTTTTGTCTATAAACGAATGTCTTCGGATATTTACGGTTTTTTCCGGTAAATTTCTGGTATACATTTTGGGCTCCATAGCTGACGACTTTAATTATATTTTTAATATTAATCAATCATAGACCATTTGAAGCCATTTTGTGTGAATAATTACTTTAAAACTAGTTAAATTTTCTTTATTTTTTTATTTATATATTCTATGCCCCAAGTATATATGCATATAATCTGTGCGCTCGGGCGAAAGTTGGGCTAACGACTCGCAGAGTCATTGACCGGCATATGTGGACGAGCCATGACATTGACATATTATTTACTTTTTTTAAATTTTTATTTTCCGTTTCGATTGCGTTCCGATTCACTAAGTTATTATTTTATATTATTCCATTGTTAGTTCATTTAAAAAAATCATTACCCCAAAAAGTAACGCAAAAGTAACATTTTAGGACAAGTAACGTAAGAGTAACGCAAAGGGTCAAAAAGTAACGCAAAATGTTACAAAAGTAACGCACTGGCAACGCTGGTACACTCAGGCACGGTAGAAAGAGTGGGAGATACTAGTTCCTCTCCCTTCCCCTCGATCTTACGCTTTTTCGATCAGCATCACGTGACCCTGACGCGAGTTTGAAAGTTTTTACCCATACAAAAAAGTGCTCAGCGCCGCTAAAGAAGTTTTCACTTCAAAAACTTAATGCTAAAGTTGTATTTCTTCACATTCTACCGGGGTGGGGGTAGACTTCCTTTGCAGGAGGTCGACTAGGTGGGTACCTTAACAGAACCAGTTATTCTACCGCCTGAGCAGTGATGTGCAAACATAACTGGGCTTCGTTAGGAGGGCACTGTAGCTAGTGGAATTACTGGGCTGTAGAGTCTTAACATCTTGTGTCTTTTGAGTAAGAAGCGCTGGCACAATGCGCCTAGAATTTTACATTATTGTGAAATCGCGAGTAGCACTGTACTGATAATTATAATGGACAGCGTTATTTCTTATCATCAGGAGACCCTCTCCTGATGATGTCCTTGCTCGTCTTCTTGCTTATTTGTATAAAATCTACCAGTTATCATGGAACTGGAGAAAAAATCTGAACAACGGGAGGAGCGAATTTAATTTTTGAACTTTTGACCAAGCTCTTGCCAATTGATGTGGTGTTTTAGATAAAATCATGTTTTCACATATTACACAAGTCGACAAGAATTTTGAGTCTGGGTTCTGTATGTGTGATTTTGGTTAATTATACTTAACTAATTAAATATTGATCATTTATATTTTAAAAAGTTTGCTTTTATAGTTATTAGAACGAAAATAAAAAATGCACTTCGAACTAAAATTCAATTTAAGCTTCAGAATTTTTTATAGGAATAAGATATTTTCTCGCGGTAAAATGTAGTCTATATTTTTTGGTGATGATGTAGCTTTATATTGACGAAAGAATTTTTAAAATCGGTCCACTAATTTTTGAGTAAATTCACTACAACGATTCCTATATATAAATTTTACTCACTTTATAGCATAAGTGTAGAAGTATTGACAAAAAAAAGTATTGGTAATTTCTACGTTGCTATTTGCAATGAAATCATGAATTACGGCTATAAGACTAAGCCACGCTCCTTTTTTGTGGGTATTAAATATCTTTAATTTTTTTTTTTACTTGTATTATTTCACAATTATCTTTTTGGTTTGTGAACCCTCTAAAATTTCTGCTTTAATTTAACATTCTGACTAGGGATTGCAATCCGGTGTCATTTTCAATCCGGCCGGATCCGGCCGGATTGATGGAAATCGGTCAAATCAGGATAATTTTCGCTCTTTACTGCAAAATAAGTGAGTTAATCAAGTGTCACTTCTCTTATATTATGTAATACTAGCTGCGCCCAGCGGTTTTACCCGCTAGTGTAGCCTATCTGTTATTCCAGGGTCTAAACTAACTCTATATCAAACTTCAGACCAATCGGTCCACCCGTTTAGACGTGAAAGAGTAACAAACATACATCCAGACATCCATTCTTAAAAACTTTCACGTTTATAATATTAGTAAGATGAAGGTAGTTTATAAAAATAAATCACTAATATATAAAATCGACTTTATTTCCTAACCAATGTTAGGACCGAGGTTAAGACAAATAGACAAAAATAAATTTTCATAAAGAAAACAATTAAAATTTAATAAGTAGTGTAGAATTAGACGACATTCTGAATTAGTCATTTCGAATTCCTCAGTGTCTGAAAACCAGGCTTTTCAACCAGCGTATCCTGCCCACCATGACATACGCCATCGAGATATGGACGATAACAAATGAGGCTGTCTACCGCATCAAGGTAGCACAGAGAGTCATGGAGCGCGCCATGCTTGACATTAAACTTCAAGATCGAGTTCCAAACATCGAAATTAGGCGAAGAACAAAAGTTCAAGATGCCGGAACGAGAGTAATGGAATTCAAATAGAGTTGGGCAGGTCACCTAGCTAGGCGAGATGATGACAGGTAGAGTAAGACGTTGACTGAATGGTGGCTAAGGATAGGCAAACGCAGTGTCGGTCGTTCAACAGCCAGATGGATGGACGATTTGGTAAAAATTGCGGATCACACATGGACCAGATTGGCACAGGACAGGGCTGACTGGCATAACATGAGGGAGGCCTATTCCCAGTAGTGGGATGTAGATGGCTGTGGATGAAGATGACGAAGTAGAGTAGGTAATACTTATAATTTTACGACGTAGTCAGTCTTTCTAGATTTTACCTTCACATATAGATTTATTTATAAGTAACAATATTAATTATCAAGTAAGAATAATATTTAATAGATACAATAGTTATACCTTAATCTCGGCGACGAACGACTCGCACGCATGAATACCAAGCACAATGCATTAAAAGTACCTACGCATGCAACAGCTATATTATTTTGCCAAAAACTGTTAGCACCGGATCCGGTCTCCGGATCCGGTAATTTGTACCGGATCCGGTAACCGTGAAATGACGCCGGATCCGCCGGATTACCGGATCCGGTTTTCCGGATTGCAATCCCTAATTCTGACCATTTAGGGTAAAATATCTTCATAGATATTCAAAAACCTGATAGCCTGGAACAGCAGCTTTAACAAACTGTTTCATGAGACCCATTTTTATATGCAATAGAGGCATAACACCCGATCAGAACACATAAATTCGTCAACATTTGTCAATTTTGTTTTTTCGTTGTGTAATATACAAAAACAAACTTTAATTGATAAAAACAGCAATTCACATTACTTTTCAATATAGCCAACCAGAATCTATGCATTAAATATCAGAACCAAAAAAAATTTTTTTTTTTGTAGACTTGTGTTATGTTTTTTAATTATTCTCAATAACAGTCATAGTAAAATATGAAATTAAAACACTTATCGGTGATCTATAATTCTAGAGTATTTTAATGGGGGGTTTAATAGTCACTCGAATCAACTCCTAACCCCTAGATTAAATGCTATAACACCATCATAAAAGCTGAAAATGATTATGCACCCTTACACCATTGAGCTGTAGTGTGCTAGAGAAGACGTCACACATAACTACTGTGTTCCGTTTAACTGTGGCCGTTTGACTGTACTTTGCTCAATAGCTTATTTCATTTCACCAAATATAACATTATCTTATAAGTGATTAGTGTTAGCATCAAAATAAGAAAATACCTATCCCTAGAATACTAAACATCACCTGACAGGCCGAAAAACCCGCTTCTTTGGGTTTTAAGCCCATGTAAAAAGAAAAACAATTGAAGCTAACTTTGTCCTGGAGTAAACATAAATTAAATTTTCTTTCAGCAAACTTTAATCTCTTCTCCACCCCTCCTCTCCTCCCCTCCCCTCCCTCCTCTTCTTCTCTTCTCTTCCTCTTTTCTTCCACTATAATATGTATACTCTATCTATCAATAGGTAAACTCGTTGAACATACCTATTATTGTTTTGTAAATCCTGTTAAATTGTGGGCTCCCTCGGCACAGGCCCAGCCTAGTGAGGGAGTCACAGATTCTTACACATATAACTCTTAGATATAAAATACATAGTGCTAATGTTTCTGTATTGCATGTTCTTTAGCTAAATAAATATTTTTTCATTTTTTTTTTTTTTTTTTTTTTTTCTCTTCTTGATCTTCCTGATTCCCGTAGAGGGCGGTAGGGGAAGGTTCTTGGGACTAGTCCATCTGCCCAGGCTGCGTCGCTCAGAGGTAGCTGCCTTCGGGTAACTAGCGGTCGCTGAAGTCGCAACCGTTGCCCAGCGCCTCATGATGGGCAAACTTTGATCTTAATGGAACAAGACAATCGTTTAGGGTAACTTTTTTTTTTTTTTTTTTAAAGAGAATAGGGCTGCGTTTGACCACAGTCTCACCTGTTGGTAAGTGATGACGCGGTCGAAGATGTTACACACAGACCTAGTAAATACCTATTAACCCTCGATTTGAAGACTCCTAAGTTGTAATTAACAGGAAATACTGATGCTGGCAGAGAGTTCCAATCCTTCGCCGTCCGGATAATGAAGGTTGAACTAAATCGCTTCGTAAGGGCAAATGGAATATCAACCATGTAGCGATGACGCAGCGCTGTTCCTCTAGATGTTCGGTAAAGGAGATGGTGGGATCAGATCATGAAGCTCCTGGGCACACTCACCGAAATGCACTTTGTAAAACACCGATAGACTTGCAACCTGTCTACGGTGTTCCAACCTTTGCAAGGGTAACGTTTCTAGTAGTAAATATAAGTCAATGGCTTACAACAGTATTATTTGCTTGTAGTATAAAGTTATGGGCCGAGCTAGTTTAGTAACTCGACCAATCTTGTTTTACAACCTGGCATGTGCACAATATATTGATAGTATAAAATAAGTTATGTCTTTTAGATATAGGGTTGTACTGTCCGGATATATTGAGTTGAGTTATACATCGAAGTCAGAAGACGAGCAAGACGCTCTCCTGATGGTAAGAGATAACGCTGCCCATAATTAGTAGTCTTACCCAAATTTACAAAGGTAAAATTCTGGGTGCACTGAGCCAACGCTTTTTACTTGTGAGTCATAAGATGTTAAGACTCTTCAGCCCAGTAATTTCACTAACTACAGTGCCCTACCGAAGCAAGTAATGTTTGCACATCACTGCTCAGTCCGACCAAAAATTGAAATTATTGTAAGTGTATTCCAATTTATAGCACTAAAAATTATAATTAAACCTGAGAGCGTATACACATGTTTAAATTAACCTTTACAATAATTTATATAAAAATAGTTTTAAGTACATACTCGTAGATGCATCTGCAAAAAACTATTAAGTGTTGAGTGAGATCTATTGAGTGTTAATTTTGTCAAATTCAACCATAATTCAACTAATCAAAAATTTAAATAGCTTTCATGAAACGTTATCGTCTTAAATTATACTCCTAGCAACATAACAAGAAAAAAAACAATCATTACCAAGTGTCCAACCGACATATTATTTTCCGGCATCTTAGTTTCCCATCTCTAGTCTTGTAGTGAAGGTATAAGAGCAATAAAGTCTAAACAGGGGAAAATAAGCACGAAACTTGGTGAATGACGTTTGATATTATCCTTCATGTAAGAACATAAGTTTTTTATGTTTATTTCATTAAATTTACTAGGAAACACGTTTATAGCAGTTTTTGTTGTTTTCTTGAATTACCAAATAATTTTCACAGGTTAAGCTGGCATTAAAGTTTTTATTTTTTGACAGGCTACAAATTTAAAGAGGCCTTATTTGGTAGGAACAAATTTATGCAGTTAAGGGTATGTGTTTTTCCAGGGTCTACATTACTAACGCACTCCCCGGCGTGGGGTGATAATGCGTAATGCATTTTTCCAGGGTCAAAAAAGGGTATTACTTTCATAATAAACTTCAGTACAATCAATTTCTTAGATCTTGTAAAGGCTTAACTTTTATTTTTTAAATAAATTTTACACAAAAAAAAATAATTGGTTTGTCTGTCAGGTAATAAACCCTTTTCTACCAGGTTTCACTGAACATCGTGCCGGAATACGCTAGCCGCTTTCGTCATAATATACATATTATAATATTATATTGGATCTTCAAAAAATTGTGTTTAAAACACACAATCCCATTAAATAAATTATAATGATCTCAATTCAAACAAATTAATCAAAGATATTCGTGAACTTATCTCCATTACCTAGAATCTTGAAACATCCATTACCGTAGCAATAATAATATTCAGTTGAAATGTAAGTAGTGTTCAATATTACATTAAACACCTGCTAAATTCTACCATTTACACTCACACTCCCACATCCTTAACTAGTTCACTCGTAGAGCACATAAATAGGAGTTGATATTATTACAACCACATTACATTGCCGTCATCCGTATTTTCCGAACGTTACAACTTGGGCTTCAAAGACGAGGGAATAGGTAGGTACCTTTCTTGGTATCTTACATGATTCATCGTCGGCCATATCAGCACTTTTCATCAGGTGGTGGATATGGTCAAACGCCTATTAAGTACAGTAAAGGCCTACTAGGAACACATAAAAAATGAACACATCTAAATTTTTAATGTGTTTCAATATTTTCTTTAAGTTCTTTGGCGTTGCTAAATCTATTGTACCTCTATATAATACACTGTTATACACGTTTAGTTTGTAGACGATACACAGGCAATCGACTCGCCTGATATTGAACGGTAACAATCGCTGCGGTAAAAATATTATATCATACATGTCTCTTAAAAATAAATCTCGCCTATAGATAGGGCACTATTATTAAATTCGTATTTATTGATGCAAACGCGCTTCATCGCATCATTTACTTACGTTTTATAGAGACGCGTTTTTTACATTGTCCGGAATTTATCCTACTTTCTTTGCAAAGCTTCAACTATACAGCTTGATGGCGTGGATTTATACAGCATTAAAATAATAATAGCTGCGCCCAGCGTTATTACCCACTGTGTTATTCCATGGTCTAAGCTATCAACAAATTTCAGCTCAATCAGTGTGATATTATGACCAAAATGTTCACGTGAATAGAACATAATAAATATGTTATCTCTGTACGCTATTGCTGTATGGTGCCACGTAACGGGCAGGAAACGTGGCTTCACGCCATGAGATGGTATCTGCGAAGCTGAATAATGTATGCCATGGTGGATGGCTCGACTGTTTTATTGATTATTATATATCGCACCTATTGTTAGCGACTGTACTGTAACTATAGTTCTTGGGCTTAAAAAATACTTAACGTTTTTTTTTTTTCTCCTGTTTATATATATCTGCAATCGGCTCTGTAGCCTTTATCAGATGCGTTCTCGGGAGATAGTGGAGAAGTTTGAGGCTATTCAGCAATAGCGTCAATATGCCTGTTTGCTTGTGTTACTTTCTCTGGTCCAGGTCCAGTATATGCCACCTTTTTAGGCGCTTTACGTTTTGTTGGTCGTCTAGCAGTTCTCTGGCCAAGGTGTTGCTGTGGTGGTCCAGCCGGTTTTTATATTTTTTGCTATAGTTCGCTACTTCTTCCTTCACCGTTGGCAAATACTTAACGTGTGTTGGATGTTTTTATCCAACATCAAACAACCGCAACGTCGCTAAACATGATAAAACAAAAGTGAATAATAAATAAAATTTTAAACGATAACGAAGCGAATGAAGGCTTCAGAATCGTACCAAGTGCAGGGAAATAGTGTCTGAAGAGACAAGGCGTGATTATACTCGTATGTATGTTTTTAAGCTCTGCCTATGGGAACCAGTAGTAATTAAATGTATATACATAATATGTTACCCTAGAAGTTGAATAATGTATGCCATGGCTCTAGTGTTTTATTACAAGCTTTATATTACTTTCACCTGTCTGTTGTCTGTCTGTCTGTCTGTCTGTCTGTCTGTAATCAAATCTTGCAAGTTTAATTTGACCCACTTCCCGGTTTCCAATTGAGCTGAAAATTTGCATGCGTGTGTAAATCAGATGACAATGCAATATTTTTATGACATCGAGCTGATCTGATGATGGAGCTGGAAGGTGGCCATAGGAACTATGTCATAAAACAACGCAACCCCATCGAGTTTGGGCTCATTTGATTAGTCTTGACGAGTACTTTATGATGCAAGATGATAACAATAATTAAAGCTTGTTTTTAAAAAGTATTTTTTAAATTTCACTTGTTGATAATATTATCGCACCTATTGTTAGCGACTGTAGTTGTAGAGGTAGACTTCCTTTTCAGGAGGTTGACTTGCTGGGTGCCCTAACAGTGCCAGCTATTCTACTGGTTGAGCAGTGATGTGCAAACATGCTTCGGTAGGAGGGCACTGAAGCTAGTGAAATTACTGGGCTGAAGAGTCTTAATATCTTATGACTCATGAGTAAGAAGCGTTGGTGCAGTTTCGCATCATTGTGAAATCCTAGGTAGCACTATACTGATGATGCAGTGTTATCTCTTAACATTAGGAAAGCGTCTTGCTCGTCTTACTTCTACAAATAAAAACAAGTTAACAAAAAAGTATTATTATTTTATTCTAAACTCTTAAAATTGGATGTCACATAAGTAAAAAATTCATAGTGTCCCCAGTGAGCAATACCATAATGCAGGGTCAGCCCACATTACCGGCTACAAACGTGCGGAGTGCGAGCGTGTTCGCTCGTCACGTCCCCGACTGGTCCGATGGCACCTGCCTTACGGTTACTGACTCAACGTGATCTGTGTTATGGGGACTACTCATAAAGCTTATTATACGAAGATTTTTTTGTAAGAAGACGAGAAAGTCGCTTGATGGTAAGATATAACACTATTCATAATCAGTACAGTACCACCCATGATTTCACAATGAAATGAATGATCTACTAGATTTTTAACCATCATCAAAAAGAAGATTAGAAAAGAGGCAACATTGACTGACTGGAAAAGCGTCAGTTTGCCTGTCACAGTTGCCTACTATAACAATTATGACGTAAGCAGTTATTGTTAGGGCCTCGTCGAAGTTCATGTTGGAATTTTCATCTACAAATTAAGGTGACTTCTGTTGTAGTATAAAACCCCAATTATGACAATTGTTATAGTGCTGATTAGCTCCTAAAAAATGATAATTATATGACAATAAAATAATCACAGCAGAGATTTCACAGTAGCCCGCCTACTTTATTTATTATTGTGATTCTCGGGGCTGATTCGGACGTCGATGTAAGTTCGATTTCGGCGAGAGCACCCATTTTTCTCTCGTGTTGAAATATGGCCGGGAATCCGGACCGGCTACGACCACCTACAGTTACTGCCAATGGTTTCACATTCCTTTGCGTATTTTGAGGATGGAATTTCGGGAATATGGTGTTAGATTGTGCCGCCTTTTTTGCATGGACGTGTGATCCGATGGGACAGATGTGATAGTGATTTAAAACGCACGTCCTACGCATATTAATCAATTTGAAAGTATGGATGTAGGTCTGTGCGTGTGTGCGTTTTGCCAACAGATCAACTTTCGCATCTGGCACGAGAAACTTAATTATTATTTTATAAAGCTAATTGAACAAGCCTGTTTGCATTAGCAAGCTGCACCATTTAAAGTTCCAGCTTTTAATCTATCTGTCTAATTGGCGGCCTTATTGCTCAAAGCCACCTCTTCCAGGCACCCATATTTTAGACGAATAAATACTACAACAGCACAGTAGTAATAAGACTAGCTAAAGAACAAGTATAATAGCAAAATTAAATCAAAAGTCATTAATTAGAAGTCAGCCAACAAGAATTCCAGCCATATCGCATCGCCGGGTCGCAGCCATATTTTATTTCCGTACTTACAGCGCGTGCTCGCAGTTGATTAATCTGGTGCATCCACATGCGGCCCGTGTTTTATGGACGCATTACCGCCGCTGACTTATGGATGCTTACTGTTGTTTTGCGATCCCTGCTTTACTATGATTTACTTCTGATGAGATTTTAGTTTCATTGTGTACCTACTTAAGGTGGTATTGAGTAACTATTTAGACTCGTTAACTCATACGTATTTAGGTATGTTCTTATTTTTAATTTGTAGGAGGTATTTATACGGCCTTCTAGGTTGAATCTGCTACTATCTGCGGCCGCGTTGTCGCTTAACATCACAAGAGATAGTGGTCGAGGGCTAACTTTTAATAAAACTAAAAAGCCTTTTCAACAAAATCCTACCCTATTTTTCTCACTCACTCTATGCAAAAGCTGTAGCGTAAATGAGATTGATCTAAGCTTTACGGTAATTATGAACATGAAAAATTAAGTAGACAAGTCAAGTAAAATATGAATTCATACTGGTGACATTTCGTCTTGATAAATTATAATCTTTGAAAGTTTGGCGCAATCGGTAGGATATATACAATAAACATTTTTTCAATAATTATATATGGTTAAATATTAGTAGTTTCAGGTCGTTAAGATAACCACAAGGTTTACAAAATGACCTTGAGACTGCTTCTTACATATCTTACAGGTATCCACGGGGACCCATAGTTTTACATGCCTTTAGAAACTTGTAGCAAGAGCTCGTTGTAAGTACTAAGATTGTGTGCTAAAGATAGATTCTAATGATTTCATTTCATATGTCTGTTCAAGGCAAAAATAAACTATTTCCAAGGCATATTCGATGTTTTGTGGCTTATATAAAAAATACAATGTTTTTTTAGAGCATCATGAATAGATTATCTCATTTACAGGACGATGAGCTTAATTAAATTAATGCCCACTAATTAATTTAAATACGAAATATGACATTTATCTGCATTGCAGATGATGTTACCTTTTTAATGTGTGTTCATAAAGAAAGGGTCGCGGTCATGAGCGTAGCGGAAAAATAAAAGGGAAAATTTCTATGTTATTAAATTATGTGCTAATTGCTCGTTGTAAAATACTACAGAATAAATACAATACTACGCACTAAACAAAATACAGGGTAAATAAATAATTAATACTACAAAATAAAGAAAAACTAAAAATAAAACAACTTTCCATGAACAAGGTTGTATCTAACCGCTGATGTTCACAGTGAGATGCCGTGCAAATTGCTTGTTGAAGTTTTAAAATACTTCATACTTTACAATAAACAAAATAAACTAAATAGTACAAAATAAACAGAACGCATAAAAATAAATAAAACACTTCAAATTAAAAATAATATTACAGAATAAATAAAATACTGAACCTTATCGCTGATGTTCACAGTGGCTGAATAACCAACTAGCGGATGCCGTGCTAATTGCTCGTTGAAGTTTTAAAATATTACAGAATGAACAAAATACTACAAAATAAATAAAAAATCACAGATGAAATAACACAGACGCACTACAGAGTAAATACTACGGAACAATAAATAAATTTACCGGGGGTAGACTTCCTTTGCAGGAGGTCGTCTAGGTGGGTACCCCAACAGTGCCAGTTATTCTACCGCCTGAGCAGTGATGTGCAAACATTACTGTGCTCCGGTAGGAGGGCACTGTAGCTAGTGAAATCACTGGGCTAAAGAGTCTTAACATCTTATGACTCTTGAGTAAGAAGCGTTAGTGCAGTGCTCCTAGAATTTCACATCATTGTGAAATCCTAAGTAGCACTGTACTGATTATGGGCAGCCGTTATCTCTTAACATCAGGAGAGCGTCTTGCTCGTCTTCTACTTCACCACATAAAAAAAAAAAAAAAAAAAAAAAAAATACGTACTACATCAGAAATAAAAAAGAAAATACTATTTACATATTTTCTAGTAGATATTTAAAAAATAAATTATTGCCCGCGTCTTTTATGAATAAAGCCTTACCTCCCGCTGATGTTCACAGTGGCATCGTTCCGGCTGAATAACCAACTAGCGGATGCCGTGCTAATTGCTCGTTGAAGTTTTAAAATATTAACGTTACGTTCAAATAACGATTAAGTCATTATTTTTACGCGAGTGTTTAATGTTTTTTGTGGTTTGTTTAATGTTTATTACTTGGTTTGGTTTTAATTGTTATGTTTGGGAAGTGGACTGTTTGGGGTGGTATTTTGATGGATTTACTAGTAGGATGGCGTTGGTAATTAGGTATTAAGACGTAACTACGTAAGGTCATTTTAATAGGCTCCATTTTGCAACTCATACTATGTGTTGATGTGTTAAATTTTGGCTAGATCAGTTTAGCCGTTTAGTCATAAGGAGGTTACATGCACTCGCATTCATTATTATTGAGAGAAGATTGCAACTATGTGGATGTACCCTTGTATGTACAAACATTAATGTGCTTTGGTGGAAGACGCTTTAGCTTGTACTTACTGGAATGAGTCTTAACATCTTATGACTCTTCAGTAAGAATCATTGATGCAGTGCACCTAGTATACATCAGTGTGAAATTTTAGCCAAGACTGTATTGATTATTGCAGCGTTATATGTTACCTTTAGGAGTGATTATTGCTTCGTTGTTGAAAAAATATTCATTTTTTTTTCTTTTTGCCAATCAAAGTTATACAGAATCACAACAAGCAAAACATCGCAAACTGAAGTTTACACTCTCAGCTAGGTATAAATTCAAATATAGAACGTCCCCTGTGAACCTAACAGGTATTTTACTGCACCACTGCTTCGATACAGGAATAACAATCCCTTTGTGTTTTCTAAATGTATTCGCTGTGTAAATATTCTTTGGTTTATAAAAGTATATAAAACTGCCATTGGGAAGTGAGATTTAAACAAGTGAAATTTAAAAAAACTTTTTAAAAACAAGCTTTTATTATTATTACCATCTAGCATCATAAAGTACTCGTCAAGACAAATCAAATGAGCCCAAACTCGATGGGGTTGCGTCGTTTAATAACGGAGGTTCTATGGCCACCTTCCAGCTCCATCATCAGATCAGCTCGATGTCATAAAAATATTGGATTGTCACCCGATTTATACAGGCATGCAATATTTGAGCTTAATCGGACACCGAGAAGGGGGTCCGAGGGGAAGGGCGGGAAGGGGGGAAGGGGGGAAGGGGGGAAGGGGGGAATTAAACTTGCAATATTTGTTTACAGACAGACAGACAGACAACAGACTGGTGAAAGTAAATAAAAGCTTGTAAAATTAAGGCAAGGAGAGAAAAGAATAATGGAGGTGATATTTATAATATTATAGTCTAAGCTATGGTTTGATAATAATAATATGTTTTAATACTTAAACGTTAAAAAAATATATTTACTTATCTATATTATATTTTTAATATGATATGAAATTGCATTAAAAGAAAAATATGAATCTATAGGACTTTAAACAAACCAGGTACAGATACATATTTCAACTTAGTTCATAGATACTTTACAAAGAAATATTTCTATTTTATGACACCAAATACTCTTCTATTTTTCACCAAAACATATCTAAATCAATTTAAATTGGAAATTAATAGCTTTCCGATTGACGTCAAAGACTTTTGTTGATCAAAAATCAAACTTTTACAATATTTTAATCGTATTTTCTAACGATGAAAGCAAAAATACATTGAATTTTAAATTGTGGCTGCAGAACGCACGAGCGAACAATACCGCGAGCAACTAACTAACATAACAAAACTAACAAAAATAAACAAACAAACAAAAAACTAGCATTTCCAGCCATTCATTCATAACAATGTTACGGCGGAGTGGGTCGCGGGACAAGTGCCGAGTGCCACTGCTACTGCCTTAAAGAAAGGGGTACACTGAGTATAAAATATTGAAATTGTACTCCATATGACTCCAGGTTTTTACTCTCCGGTAGATTCACAAATAAGCACCCCTTGCAACTGAATCGTGTACTTTACAATTATTTAGGAAGCCATCAAAAAAAATTGCGTGCTAAATTTAACATAAAAAATATTATGAGCCTGGAAACCTGCATTGGGGTGTATGACACCCCACACGACCCATTAAGGGTTAAGATTGCATAGCCATATTTTGTGCAAATCAGCAAAGTGAACTGGTGCTAGGTGATTATTGTCACAGAGGACGGCCAGGTGGGCTACGGAATGACGAATTAAGCGCTGGTTTTAAGGTATGGTATCAGATCCAATTAATTTATATTGGAAGATGCCGAATATCGAGCAAAATAGAATAAGTACAAAATAGAGTAAGTATAAGTACTATAGTACTAAATTTGCACAAATTTTAACAACATTAAACGCAAAAACCTCGCTACAGCGTTAACGACGAATGTATTCTATAAACACATTATTATTTTTAAAAACTCATTCTATCTGGGCATGTTGTGACGTCATCTGACGATGTTGTTTATTCTTTAATTGGTACTATTATTGCCCCATAGCTTATATACCTCTATGTACGTCCTCAATATACGGAAAATGTGACCAGTAAAGGTAAGGTAACTAGCGGCTTTTAACCTTTTAACCGCCAGACTTAAAATCACTTGTCGTGCCCCTAGCGCCAGGCAAGTTTTTTAAATTATAAATACCTACAATAAAAGTGATGTCTAATATTTATTCTATTTGGGAGAGAAGCATAAACCCAACTGTAAATCATAACTTTATTCATTATTTATCTAATTACGAGTATAGTTTTATAAAATACAGTGTTATGACTTAAAAAATGTAGATTTAAAGTGCAGTCGGAAATATACGACTCGTCGGAAATATACGACTCTGGCGGTTACGTAACAGAACAGGCTTGTCGGATATATCCGACGGTGGCGGTTAAAGGGTTAACATCTTGCTACTAGATAGGTAATCATCTAAAATTGGGGCATATACTCCAACAATCATAGACTCCATATTATTCTCCAGGTGTGCGTCTACCTTTATGAGAAAAACACCATTTATAATACTCACATGCTAAGAGGGTACGTATACATGGACACGTTCCTTTTGTATGAATATGAAATGAAAATATTGCAATAGTATGTTGCTTGCATCTAAATTACACTAGTTATGGCTCGCGGATTCTCTCTACAGGTGTCTAACTTTCAGGTATAAGGTGATAAATATTTTGGGTAAATAAAGGGCTCCAACTCCAATAGCTAATGAAATTAGGTTTTACTTTTTGTTATTGATACTGCTGCTTTACCGTTATACCGAAAAATCTCTCAAAGATCTTATTATTGTTGTTCATTCATGTGAAAGCTAGGATTTTTATCCTAATATTCCATTTTATTAGGTTTGTGTGGTCAACAAAGAAGCCTTGTAATTTTGCTTTGTCTGTCTGTTCGTCTGTCTGTGGATTTACAGAGAAACTATAAGAAGGTTGAATTTTATAATCATGGCAAGAGATCGATAGAAAAAAATAATTCAAAATTAATTCTGATTGATTTATGAGAGAATGTTCTTAATAATTTTTTTATGTATCAAGGATACGTTAGAGTTTTTAATGTACGTGCAACATTTTTCAAAATACAAAACTCAAAAAAGTAACAATGCATCTAAAAATAAAAACAAGCGCATATTTCCTCCCCACGGCGCACTATTATCCACTCGTCGCCGCTGTTGACACTCCACTGTATAATTGCGTTACTGTTAACCCCACTATTTTTAGCGAGGGTTTTATATTTAGCGAGAATTTAAATTTATAATGTGGCATTGTTCTAAATACTGGTTTATGCCTAGTTCATACACTAGTGAAAATACCACTGTATACCACTCGTGATGGGTACCCAAACAGTGCCAGTTATTCTACCGCCTGAGCAGTAATGTGCAAATATTACTGTGCTTCGGTAGGAGGGCACTGTAGCTAGTGAAATTACTGGGCTTAAAGAGTCTTAATATCTTATGACTCTTAGTGCAATGCACCTAGAATTGCACATCATTGTGAAATCCTAGGTAGCACTGTACCGATCATGGGCAGCGTTATCTTTTAACATCAGAAAAAGTTTTTTGCTCGTCTTCAAATTTCTTCACTTAAAAAAAATATATACAGGGAAAAACTTTTCAAAATTTACAGATAATATTAAAATACTTAATTAACTAAGTCACTGAAGCCAAAAGCGGCTAGGCAGATGTGTGCTTGTTACCTCTTTACATCTAAACAGCTAAACCGTTTAGCTGAACTGGTATAGGTAGCTTGGCCCTTTTCAAAACTAATTATTCTTTTGGGGAGAGAGTGCCGACCAGCCATCTGCCGACCTTCATGAAGGAAGATTTCTGGTCTCAGGGAGTCGTGTTTCGGAAATTCCGAGGTCGACTTCCTGCTGACTTACCGGCGCTACGTGTTACCTAGTTTTAAGTTATAATCTTATGTATGTTAAGCCTACTTTAAGGCATATATTTTAATATGGGTCTCTGGTACATTGCCATGGTTGGCAGTGTACTATTGCCTGAAATAAATAAATTTATTTATTATTTAACCCAAGAAAAATACGTAATGCATTGTCACACCCTCATACCGCCCTGCGCCTGGAGGCGATGTGTGACTCCCCCGCCGAAGATGGGCACGCCGGGGATACCCTCTAAAAAACTTGGGAATGGTCCCGTGAGATTCTTTAATACCGTGGCAGCGGGTACGCCGAAGTTCAGGGCAATAGCAGCTGAGACCCTGGAATAACACAGGCTATTCAACAAGTCAAACCATTGAGCACTTATAGTACTTTAAAAGTCAAACATATTGCGTAAATCAAATCAAATAGAAACTAACCAGTGAAACTTTATTGCAATAAGCAGTAAGCAGCCCTATAAGCAGTGCCTTTGGAAACTTTAATTAACGCTTAAAATGTCACGTTTACTAATTCAATCAATTTGAGCATAAATTCATGATTATTTTGTTAGCATTTAATCACTATATTGTATAAAACAAAGTCGCCTTCCCTGTCTGCCCAACTGTATGCTTAATGCACTCTTTAATACTACGCAACGGATTTTATTGATAGCTTTTTATTGATTTTGTTTTTTAATAGCACCCAGTATGAATGAACTGCAGATACTATTGGATAGAGTACAGTCTGTTAGTGCTGCATATGATCTCAACATAAATATCAAGAAGACCAAGTACATGATCATTGTTAGTATGTGCACATCCCTAAAGAGGTGCCGCATCTCTACTCCTGCCACCATAATGTAATGTCAAAAGTCAATAAAAATAAGAAACGTGCTTCTAATTATAAAAACGTAATTTAATAGTTTTCTTTATGAATAAAACCAAGTTATTAAACTTAAAAACAATTCTTTCTCTCCTCTGGCCCACTAGAATCAACAATCATCTCTAAAATACCACCACCTACCATTGGATTATTATGTGGCGGACAGAGGTTGGAGAGGGTACATAAATATAAGTACTTGGGTTGTTTTGTTGATGATCAAGCAGATCATAGCCTAGAAATTCGATGTAGAATCGAGCAGGCTCGCGGTGCCTTCACCAAGATGAGGAAACTTCTGTGTGACAGGAAATTGAACATCAAACTTCGGACTCGTCTAGCACGCTGCTACATTTTCTCCATTCTTCTGTATGGCGTCGAAGCTTGGACTTTAACAGAAGCCATGTGCAAGAAAGTTGAAGCTTTTAAAATGTGGGTTTACAGAAGAATGTTAAGGATATCCTGGAGAGACAAAATACGAATTGAAGTGGTGTTGCAAAGAATGGGAAAAAAGGTTGAGGTTCTTAACACCATAAAGACACGTAAACTGGAATACCTAGGCCACATAATGCGTAGTCCCAAATATGAGCTATTACAGCTCATAATACAGGGAAAGATACAGGGAAAAAGAAGTCCAGGAAGAAGGAGAACATCTTGGCTTAAAAATCTACGCCAATGGTTCTGCAAGAGCATGCGTTCCCTATTTAGAGCTGCTGTGTCGAGGGTTCAAATTGCCGTTATGATCGCCAACCTTCGTTAGAAGATGGCACCCAAAGAAGAAGAAGAACTGATTTTATTGCGTGTAATAGATACGAGTAGAGTGATTCGAGAGTAAGGTATGTTTGTATAATACAACACAGTACAGACAATAGAGAAAATAATACATACAGTAGAGAAACACTCACAATTAAATAAATAAATATAAAGAAATATTTCAGGACATTTCACACAGCGCCACCTAACCCCAAGCTAAGCAAGTTAATGCTTGTGTTATGGTGGTTAGGATAACGGGTATAATACTTATATACTTTTCTTTTGTGAATACATACTTATATTAGAATACAGAAAGCCACCCAGAATAGAAACAAATATAATATGTGCATCACACAAACATTTGTCCCATGTGGGAATCGAACCCGCAACCTTCTGCGTTGCAGGCGGGTATTAGCCCACCGCGCCACAGAGGTCGTCAATTGTCAATTGTCTGTTAGGCGCTACGAAGTGCGCGCGGGCCCACTAGTATTACATAAGTATAATCTAACTCATAAAATAAATAAAAAAACATCAAATCAAATAGAAACTAACCAGCGAAACCTCACTGCAACAAGCAGCCCTACAAGCAGTGCCTTTGGAAACTTTAATTAACGCGTAAAATGTGGCGTTTAATGAACAGCACACCCCTGCCGCGTACGAATGCAGTCTAGTTTATAAGTAGGGCTTAGGGTTGCCATGCTGTTGTATAGTCACTGAAAAAAAAAGCAAATTATTGACAGTAAAAAAACATAAAAGATACACAAGAAAAGTATATAATTTGAACAATTCTATTGTCAAATGGGATAGACTCAGCTTTGAGCGGCACAGGGAGAAATCCCTGCGCAGCGCTGGTTTTCAGTCTATCCCATACTCGAGCGCCGGTGTTACTGAAGATAGTTTTCATAATTACATACATATAATCACATTTGGTTCCCCCTGGGGTAGGCAGAGACTATTTCCCTCCACTTGGTACGATCCTGACACACCTCTTTCGCTTCCTCAACATTCATCACATTCATCATGCGCTCTCGCCGGTTCTAACCGGTAAAAAATGTAGCTGAGTTTGTCCAGCGACGTCAAAATCAAGGAATTTTAGTGCGTTGCATCTCCCTTTTTATCAAATTTGCAACGAAAAAAAAAAGTTTTCTAATAAACTACTTGATGGACAAAAATAATTACTTAAAAGTTTTAAGTCAATATTCCATTGACGTGGTCCTTCGCCATTATTGGCCTCATCTTGAAACTCAAAGTCTCCAGCGTGCTATGGAAAGGGCTACGCTCGGGGTTTTTCTACGCGATCGAATCAGAAATGAAGAAATCCGTAGACGAACTAAAGTCACCGACTGAAGAGGCAATGGGCAGGCCACATAACGCGCAGAGAGGATGGCCGATGGGGTCGAAAAATGGAGACCACGGACTACCAAACGAAGCGTAAGATGCCCACCCACAAAGTGGACAGACGATCTTATAATGGTCGCCGGAAGATGTTAAATTCAAGTCGCTTCCAACCGGTACATATGGAAGTCCAAAGAGGAGGCCTATGTTCAACAGTGGACGTCCTACGGCTGAGATGATGATGATGATTCCTATTGACAGATCAGTCAGTCAGTCAGTGAGTCACGCTTTTTTTATTTGTTTTAATAGCATAATATTATTATAATGGTTACCCTACACACTAGTGTTCTCAACAGACGTACTCAAACAAAGTGACAGAAATAGCTCCATGCTAACACAAAAAATAAAAGCATTGTATTAAGAGTTACAATTCATTTTAAATGAACTTGTTTCACATGGTAAATGAGGAAACTATCTGATGAAGCGAATGTAATATTACTTTATATTTCTTGTTGAGTTAATACGAGAAGTGTTTAGGAAATAAAACTAGGTTAAAACTATTGAAAATCAATTTCATACGAAACCAAGCGAATATAAAGAAAAAACTCACGTTCAATAGCAGAACTAAAGAATATCATAACAATAGTTTCTCATAATTCATTATTCAAGTTCAGATTATGACGACCCAGCGTCATAGTTCACGTAACTTTTTTCACGTCATCGGTGCGAGGCTAAATATCTAAGCATAGAACATACATAGAGATAGACAGATAAATAAAGGAAGCGACTGTGTATTATTCTATGTAGTGAAATACATCCCTCTAGTTAAACCCGTGATATTTCTCAAAGTCAGAATTTAAAAACCATGTTTTATTTTCATAAATAAAACATGAATAAAGCATGGTTATAGTAAAAAGCTGAACAATTTGAGCGTAACCTCGCAAGCACTCGTAATCCGAGTCGATCCGCGAGGATATTTAACTGTTGCGGTGAAATAAGCGGTCAACGAGCTCGAGCCCTTTTTGTGTTTATACTACCTAAAGAGTTACTTGTACATATGTCACCTAGAGTACCTAACTTTAATTTTAAAAAAAATGTCTTAATAAACACAGGAGAGGTCAGGGGGGGATTTATTCCACCTTATGGGTTTAGTCTGCTACCATCACTTCTTCTTATCTGTTTTCTTTTTATCTGATCTCTGGCCGCTTCGTCACTTAACATCGCGTGAGATCGTGGTCAAAGACTTATAATCATTATTATGAATTTAAAAAAATGTAGAGAATTGGTAACCTCTACAAGGCCAAATGTATAACATTCAGAAATATACTTTCCATAGCTAAGCTAAGATAGCGCAGCGACCCAAATTGAGTCTTGGCCTCAGATACAAGAAGACGCCAATCCTGCCTGGCTTGTGCTGTCGCTTCCCAAGACTCAGCTTGGAGCGCTCTCAGGTCTTTCATCACTTCGTCCTTCCAGTGGACGCCCAACCGGCTGCTTGCTAGAAGCACGTCTCAAGTACGCCCTTTTCACTCCCCGATCCTCCCCCATTAACTCTACGTGGCCGAGCCAGCGAAGCCTGTGGGATTTTATCTCGCCGATGATATTAGACTCAGTCACTAGTTCGTCTATTTCTTCATTTCTTCTGATTCGCCATGTACCATCTACTTCATTTATGGGTCCCAGAATCTTCCGTAAAACTTTCCTTTATGTTACAAGAAGTTTGTTCTCTTCCTTCTGTGTTAGTGTCCATGCTTCGCATCCGAACATCAGGATAGGTCGAACTTTCCATAGAGTATAATATAGAGAGACTTTTCTGGCTCTAGCATGCCACACGGAATCGCGACAAAACTTCAAGAGTAGAATAACTGTCATCCCATACATTCACAAAAGTACAATGTATGGGATGACAGTTCTACTCTTGACATTTCAGCGGGATCCCGTATGGCATGCTACGGGCCCAGAGAAGAAGAGAGATATAGAGAGAGAGTAGACTTTCCATAGAGTATAAAATAATGTAGAATATAAATCAGATAGTTTATTTCCAAATAAGACATTGAAACTGTAGCAGCTAACAACGTCGCCTGCGTCCGCTCGTGTGTAAAAACTTCAATAGTTTCGTCAACTATCTAGAGAATATCTTCAACACGAAGGAAATTGGATACATTTCTTCAAATTGAACACCTTTTCTGAAACAAATACATATATATTTACAGGAAGGTTGTGCATATTATAAAGCTCAAAAATACGTTACACCCAATGCCTTGGCACGATAGTCTTAAACAAATGTATAATATGATAAACAAAATGAATCTAAACAAGTACAAAATCGATAGGTATGTCTTTTTTACGTCTAAATCATTTAGACAGCGAAATAGCTGAAAATTGGCATAAAATTTATCATGATATTATGTTAAAAAGAATGATTTGTATACTTATTTCTTCATCTTAAATAGCGTAGGACGTCAAACCTTTTAAATACCTGGGTAAAACTGCGACTGAGGGCAGGCAATACCTTAACATCGGGCAAGCGTCAGGCTCGTGTTATTCCGGGGTAGACTTCCTTTGCAGGAGGTCGTCAAGGTGGGTACCCTAACAGTGCCAGTTATTCTACCGCTTGAGCAGTGATTTGCAAACATTACTGTGCTCCGGTAGGAGGGCACTGTAGCTAATGAAATTACTGGGCTAAAGAGTCTTAACATCTTATGACTATTGAGTAAGAAGCGTTGGTGCTTCACATCATTGTGAAATTCTAAGTAGCACTGTAATACTGATTATGGGCAGCGTTATCTCTTAACATCAGGAGAGCGTGTTGACCTTCTTCTACTTCATCACATAAAAAAAATCTTCATAAAAATATACTAAAATAATATATTCTTCCCAAATTGGGTCACTTTTCATCATAGAGGTATAACCATAAATTAATATAACAAGGGCCCTTTCAAATAACACCGTAACCAACTTTGCTGATTAGAAATTTTCACAATCTTCTTAAAATAGAATTTCTAGATAATTTTCAAAGCGTTATAGACCGGGAGATGGTTACCAAAAATAAAAATAATGAACTATAGCCATAAATTAAGAAGGTGTTTAAAAATCATAATATTATATATTTAATTACCTAACCAATTGCTCCACTTGTAATACCTAGATAGATAGATATCCCTTTATTGTACACTAAAGTTATGAAACAAACAATACCTAACATTAAACGGATTTTGATTTAGTTTTTTTGTTTGAAAGAAAAGTTATTCGAGAGTGTTCTTAGCCATGTTTGGTGTAAATCGGTCCAAGATGGCCGCCGCTACAAAATGGTGGATTACTTTTTTTCTCTACGACCCCATCAATATGGGTATCAAATGAAAGAGCTTAAAGAGTAGAATATAACGCACTATAATAAATTTAAAATCCAAGATGGCCACCACCACAAAATGGAGAATTACATATTGCGTTGGGGTTTTTTTTAATTTTTTATTTAATTCACTTGTTACTATTTTATGTAAAGAAGTAAGAATACGAGCAAGACGCTCTCCTGATCTTAAGAGATATCGATACCCATAATCAGTACAGTGCCACCCAGGATTTTAATAAATTATTTTTGTTACCGTTCTCGTACCCTAGTCATTACCTGTGCAAAATGACAGCTTTCTAAAACTCATAAATTATCCGCGGACGGACGGACGGACAAAGCGAAACTATAAGGCTTCCTTGTTCACAACGGAAGCCTAAAAACCAAAAGTATTATATTAGCAAACGTCTCCCCCACTATATTGCGAAGAAGCTTAATAACGAAAGAGCCATCCAACGCTCAATGTTCCTGAAAGTAAAAATGGTTATGGCTAAGCCATTATCGATGGAACTCTTCAAAATGTGATTAGTACTTTACCCTAGTTTGCTAATGATCCAAGTAGCTAAGGATACAAGGTAATCATGTTTCTTAACAACTTTTTGATATTTTGAAACTTTGCGATATTGTATGTGTTTGTTACATTTTTTTACATTAAAATCTTTATCTTTTTTTATTTTTAGGGTTCCGTATCTCAAAAGGAAAAAACGGAACCCTTATAGGATCACTTTGTTGTCCGTCCGTCCGTCCGTCCGTCCGTCCGTCCGTCCGTCCGTCCGTCCGTCCGTCTGTCTGTCAAGACCCTTTTTCTCAGGAACGCGTGGAGGTAACAAGCTGAAATTTATAGAAAATACTAAGGTCTATTGTTTCTTAGAGCTGTGAAAAATTCAAACTTCTAGGCCAACGCAATCAAAAGATATAGTCGAATATGTCGCAAATTTCAGCAAATTTTCGACATTACCAAATAAATCAAAACCTACGGGGCACTTCCCGTAAACTCAGAATCTTGAAATTTGGCACGAAGCAACTCCTTAGAGCACAGATAAAGGAAAAATTACGAAAACCATAAATTTTTAATTTGATCATATGAAAAAAATATTTTGAATAATTTTATACTTACTACCCTTTTTCTCATGAACGCGTGCAGGTATTAAACTGAAATTCATATCAAATACTAAAGCCTATAATACCTTTAAACTGTAATAAAATCAAACCTCTATCTCAACGCATTCAAAAGAAACAGCAATTTTAGCCGAAATTTTAAACACGCAACTACTCTCAAAAAACCAAAACCTACAGGGTACTTGCCGTGAACATAGAATCTTGAAATTTGGTAAAAAGCAATTCCTTAGAGCACAGATAAAGGGAAAATTCCGAAAATTGTACATTTTTAGTTACATCATATAAAAAAATATTTTTAATAATTTCATACTTACTACCTTATTTCTCATGAACGCGTGCAGGTATTAAACTGAAATTCATATCAAATACTAAAGTCTATTATATCCTTAAACTGTAATAAAATCAAACCTCTATCTCAACGCATTCAAAAGAAACAGCAATTTTAGTCGAAATTTTAAACACGCAACTACTCTCAAAAAACCAAAACCTACAGGGTACTTGCCGTGAACGTAGAATCTTGAAATTTGGTAAAAAGCAATTCCTTAGAGCACAGATAAAGGAAAAATTCCGAAAATTGTACATTTTTAGTTACATCATATAAAAAAATATTTTTAATAATTTCATACTTACTACCTTATTTCTCATGAACGCGTGCAGGTATTAAACTGAAATTCATATCAAATACTAAGGTCTATTATATCCTTAAACTGTAATAAAATCAAACCTCTATCTCAACGCATTCAAAAGAAACAGCAATTTTAGCCGTATTTTTTAACTCGCGACTACTCTCAAGGGAATCAAAACCTACAGGGTACTTGCCGTTAACTCAGAATCTTGAAATTTGGTTCGCAGCAACGTCTTAAATCACAGGCACAGGAAAAATTACGAAAACTGTAAATTTTTAGTTACATCATATAAAAATATTTTTAATAATTTTGTATTTACTATCCTTTTCCTCAAGAACGCGTACAGGTATTAAATTGAAATTCATACCAAATACTCAGCTTTATAATAACTTTAAGCTGTACAAAAATCAAACATCTATGTCTACGAAATCAAAAGAAACAGCAATTTTAGCCGCATATTTTCAAACTCGCAAGTACTCGCAAGGGAATCAAAACCTACAGTATATAATATTATACCCACTTTTCCTTAGGGTTCCGTAGAATGCCGTGGGTTTATACGGAACCCTCGGTGCTCGAGTCCTACTCGTACTTGACCGTTTTATTTTTTTTATTTGATGAAGTAGAAGACGAGCAAGACGCTCTCCTGATGTTAAGAGATAACGGCTGCCCATAATCAGTACAGTGTAACCTAGGATTTCACAATTATGTGAAATTCTAGGAGCACTGCACTAACGCTTCTTACTCAAGAGTCATAAGATGTTAAGACTCTTTAGCCCTCTTTATCTGCAAAAGTATTACAAAAAAGTTGCTTAGATAATAAATATATGCTATTCTTTAATATTTTCGCAGGTAATATTTTTGAACACTACAGTATGTTTTGATTACTAGAAAATTACAAAAGGGCAACATTAAATATTTTTAAGCAATGGTAGATAAGGAGTTATGTGGTGCAGTTGTAATTCTAGATCACCGAGTTCAAATCCACGACAAAAATAAATTACCCCATCTGTACAAAATTACTAGGACTCTAGTTTCTCCATAAAGCCGCAGAAGGAAGGTTCATCATCATTTCTCATCATCATCATTTCGCATCATCATCAATTCATCATCAAACTCAAACTCAAAATTAATTTATTCAAACAGGCTATTGGAGCACTTTTGCAAGTCAATTTTACATTTTTCTATTTTAACACTCTACAGCTCGTTCGTAAGGCACCTCTATGAGAAGAACGAGCAAGAAACTCATCAATCAGATAGAGAATATAATAAAAAGATTCCTTGCTAACCATGGAACCCTAAAAACGTAAACAAACTTGTCCGTCTGTCAGTCACCACCATTTTACATCACTGTAAAACAAAGTAAAAACTGTAATTTATATTAATACAGTGGCCAATGTAAATTATTCGCGAGGAAAAACCTTCAGATTACTTGGTAAACAACTTTCCCCTGATTTATGAAGGAACTTCCAAATAAATAATTTTTAGAGGTAAAAGTTGTCCGCCAGGTGTCCCTTAATATATTTTTTATGAAACGCCCATGGCTCAAGTAATGCAATTATGTAAATTAAAAACGATTTCGAGTTTTGCCGAGTCGTGTTTGAGTTCCGATGACACGCGAAGTTGAAGTCTTTTTAGGTTGTATTAAATCTTGTGGCGTTTTTACAAGCTTTTATTTACTTTCACCTGTCTGTTGTCTGTCTGTCTCTAATCAAATCAAGTTTCTGTAATCAATCTGTTTGTCTGTAATCAATTGCAAGTTTTATTTGACCCACTTCCAGATCCGATTGAGCTGAAATTTTGCATGTACATATATGTAAATCGGATGGCAATGCAATAATTATATTATTATGACATGGAGCTGGTCTGATGATGAAGCTGGAAGGTGGCCATAGGAACTTCGTAATTTAACGACGCAACCCCATTGAGTTTAGGTTCATTTGATTCGTCTTGGCGAGTACTTTAGTGATGGATGGTAATAAGAATTAAAGCTTGTTTTAAAAAGGTTTTTTTTTAATTTCACTTGTTTGAATTTGTTTATGGGATTATTGGATGACCTATTATTGGATTCTTAAGTCATTTATTGAATAATTTAATAAGTAATTAAATTTATCAGTAAGTAATAGGAAGGCACTGTAACAAATGAAATTACTGGACTGATGAGTCTTACATCTTCTGACTTGTGTAAGAAGAATTGATGCAGTGTACTTAGAATTTTACATCTTATGCAATCATGGATAGCCTTGTACTAGTTATGTAGAGCATGAAAATAATATGTAAAATTGACCTGCAAAAGTGCTCCATTGTAGCTCATTTGAATATTTTTTTGAGTTTGAGTTATGGCCAGCCGCTTAGCCATATTATCTACCATCAGGATATCGTTGATTGGATTAAGTAATTTAATAACATTGAAATTAGTTTATTATACAATTATGTGCCTAAACATTTTTTCATCAAACCTAGAATATGGACTAAATAAGTATGTTTACCATACAAAGTATGTCTCAAAAATCCTTGTTGAATTTTATTTGCGTCTCGTAGCACATCAGTTCGTAGCTCCTCGTAGCACTTCGTAGCACCGTAGCACCGTAGAGGCGCTACGAACTCTACAAAGTGTTTTATCGTGACATCTTCGACTGAATGAGTGTCTTCACAATTTATTTGCATTGGAAACGGAATAGTACTGAAAAAGAATAAAATGTAGGTTTTTCTTGTTAAATAGATACTATTGAGTTGTTTGCGCTAACCTATTTTATAGTAATTTATTCACATTTAGAATCCAACACGAATGAATGCGAAAATATGTGTGTGTGTTTTTGATTAAATTTTGTAAATTACTTTTCATTTCGTAGTTCTTGAATAAGTTTAAGTGTTATCCTTAAAAAAAAGCAAAAGATGTGATGTATTGTTTTCTATTTATAATAAAATTTTAAATATTATTAAAGTAACCTATAACAAAAACGTATAAAAATATTATGCCATATAATTTTAAATAAATTACATTAAAAATAAGTTCACAAAAGCTTTAAAAGCCAGACATTTTCTTATGAAAATAGTAGAAACTTCAGCAATATTTCATTGACCAGCGGAACATAAATCATTGGATTGAACTCGAGCGATGCAATAATTCTATCAAAACGATCGACGTACGGCTCTGTACTGAATAACAATAAGAATTTGGATTAAAAGTATTTAAAAATATGAAATAAGTGGATTGAAATACATTAACCATGTCCACCCGTTTAGTAACAAACATTCATACATTTAAACAAACTTGCACATAATATTTTATTATTAAATAATATCAATTTTAATATTAATCATCATAATAACATTAAAAGGCAATACGTCCAGAGATATTTTACCGCCTGAGCAGTAATGTGCAAACATTACTGTGCTTCGGTAGGAGGGCACTGTAGCTAGTGAAATTACTGGGCTAAAGAGTCTTAACATCTTATGATTCTTGAGTAAGAAGCGTTGGTGCAGTGCACCTAGAATTGCACATCATTATAAAATTCTGGGTAGCACTGTACTCATTATGGGCAGCGTTATCTCTTAACATCAGGAGAGCGTCTTGCTCGTCTTCTTAATTCTCCACATAAAAAAAATAAGATATGTTTGAGCGAAAGTTACGTGACTACTACACAAAAAAGTTCACCAATAGGTTCTGCTAGTCGTAAGTAGCATTGCACCTACTTATTCCTTTTTCCCATTCTCATTGTTCAGGCTAATAATCTTATATATCGTATTCATTCTCTATTTATTTTTATTCATTTATGTATGTATTTATTTATTTGTATATCTATCTAAATATATAAAAGGAAATAGTGACTGATTGACTGACTGATCTATCAATGCACAGCCCAAACCGCTGGACGGATAGAGTTGAAATTTGGCATACAGATAGGTTTTATGACGTAGACCTCCACTAAGAAAAGATTTTGCCACGCGGATAAAGCCGCAAGTATAAGCTAGTCTAATATAATACTTGCAGTACCCAACGGTTTTACTCTCTGAAACCTAGGTTTATGTGTTATAGAAGTCTAAGCTATCTTCACACCAAATCCGTACATATCCTAGCAAACATTCGGTTCCGTTGAGTCCTCGTGATCCGGTTTCCGTCGGTCCGGCGCTCCTTGCTATTCAAGCCTTGTCCGGACGCAGACGCGCCAAATGAAACTGTCTCACTCCGGTCTAATCTCACTGGGGGACTACTACTGGTTTCCGTTTTACTTATTATGTGTTCATGTAATTAATATAATGTGCTGACGACTAACAGTAATACACTAAAACACACATAATGCTAAACTAAACTTATAAATATAACTAATTATATACGAGGCAAAAATAAATAAAAGACTTGTATAGACTACCAATGGTGACTTGATTATCTATAATTATAATCATATTAATTATTAATATTACAGCCACAATCAGCGAAACTTTAATGGGAGTAGGAGGATCACGTTAGTCGTAAATACAGATGTGCTATTTAAAATAGTTTTGGAATAGGTACTCTTAACTCAGTAATTAAGACAAGTTGTTTCTGGCGCTTCGTGGGCTGTCGCGGCATGCTCGCTCCGCTCATTTGGTGAACAACAAACGAGTCTATGCGTGTGCTATCTTTCTTTCTTTTTTTGCTCCAGGCAAAATGAGTAACGTACCCAGCGCCAGTATTTTTAAATTTTACTTGAAAATTTTAAGATTGTTTTCTCATGACGATCAGTGATTAAATGTCTAAGCCAATAGTAGCCTCCTTCCCATTATCCATCGGTCCTATGCCAACAGCATGGGAGGCACCCGTCAGTATGGAGTATGGCTCTCTGACATTGTACTCCTTTTTCATTTAACGAACAATAAATTTACTGTCGTTACTTGTATATTTTATTAAATATTTATCTTTAAATAGGATTAGGTAGTCACGTAAATACTACTCGTAATAATACCGCGTCGCATATAAAAGCAGTTATTTTCTCGAAAGCGTTGTAGCAATTGATTGATTCTTGAGCCAATAGTAGCCTCCTTCCCATTATCCATCGGTCCTATGCCAACAGCATGGGAGGCACCCGTCAGTATGGAGTAAGGCTCTCTGACATTGTACTCCTTTTTCATTTAACGAACAATTTGCTGCGCGGTTCGATTGTTGATGCTTTACATCTTTTTTACTCAATTTTGGGTTAGTTTCAGTTAGATTGAATGATATTATGGCTGTAAGATTTTTTTTTGGTTATCGTTATCTTTTATATTTATTAACGTTTGACTGACTATTCAATCATAGCACAGCTCAAGATCTTGAACCATTTTTCCGGAGTTTTCATTACTACAAAACCAGCTTTGAAACAAAATATTCCGTATCTTAATTTGTTTACACCAGTTTTAGTGCCACAGACATAAAGAGCGGTCAAACTTATTAATAATACCCTTCTTTTCATGGAGGGTTAAAATATTATAGAAAACACCATAAAATAAAGTAAAGTTTAAAAAGTCATTATATGAGTTAAACCAGTTTACTCCGCGGATCTTCAAAGTATTTTCCAGTTTTTCGTTGAAGTTTCATTAAAAAGTTCCCCCTTCTAATTAGATTGTCATGATTGATTAGTTTAGATATTGGAATCTAGATTGTTCTAGACTTTTACGCTTTAACTTCGCAAAATTGACTTGGACGCGGAGTGTTTGTCTAATTTAAGGTTGATTAATTAATGTCAGATCTTTTTAGGATAAGTTGAGTTGCTGAGTTAATTTTATTTATTTTATAAGTATTTATTTACTTTCACTTGTTGCGTTATGTTTCTAACCAAATTTTGCATACATACATAAATGAACAGCTGCTGCTTTATTTTAATTTTGATATTTTCCAAATTGTCCTTCGTATATCGATTCATTACAAAGCAATATTTTAAGGATAAGGAGCTGATCTGATGATGGAGTTTTCTGTTAACATGTTGCTCTATCTGCTTTTATTTATCGCAGCGCAGATTATACTGCGAACCTCCTGAAAACCACTTAACTAACTTTTTGCTATAATTAAATTGAAATAATTTAATAGTAATGTTTAGTTACTATTTTTTGATCATATCCTTAAGAGACATTGCTCTAAAACCAACGCAAGAAAAACAAGCTACTGCCACCTCAATTCATTACCTAATTAAAAATCCTCTAAAGCCTGCATAGACATACGAAAGCCGCATCACATTGTATTTCGTCAGAAAGCCGCTGTATCGCTGAACTCGAGCCTAACAAAGTTTTGTGAGCGAAGAAAGGGAAAAAAGCGAAGAGAACGTAAAAGCGCTTTTCATCGCTGGAGCGCTGTCGTGACACTCGTGTTGTCGCCGCATCTAATTGGCTTTGAGCTATCTCAAAAGAGAGCTTCAGCGCGATATGTGTGCGTTTCCATTGCAGCTAATGACACGACGATTTATATTTGGATTTTTCCGTACAATATTGTGTACTTATATACCTCTACAATGAGAGAAGTTTGTGAAATAGGTTATAACGTGTGTACATATTACTTGTAATATATTTTATAATAATAGTAGTAAGAATTAGGTTAAGCCTGTAATGCTAGTGTTTAGTAGAAATAAATAAATAAAAACAAAATCACATAAAAATGAGAGCAATTTAAAGTGACACATTCAATTTCCCCTTACTTTTTTTACTATGAAATACTCCTAATATATCGTAGTTTGGGCAATATTCATGCATATTACTCGTATCATATTTTAATTTGCCCTATTTCAAAGTTGGGGTTTTCTTGATGGGACTTCCACGTATAGGTCGACTTGTAACAGACAGGCGATATATTTTAATTTTATCTTATTGAGTTTTTGACAGAAGTCTATGTCTGTTTGTAAGAATTGCAGTAATAATTTCTTTTATGCAATGTTTTGTGTAAACACACAAAAACACGCGCGCTTGCGATAAAATTAAATTACTTATAAGAAAAATTTGACTTGAGAATAAAAAATGGTAACTGTTTGTAGAGTCTGTTTTTGGCTTTTTAGTTATTTTTACTAACAAGTTGGTAATAAAATTTAAATTTTATTTCACTAATTATAATTATTAATGATTCAATGATCCAGTGCAATGCAACCGCGCACCGCACTCAGGGCTTCATTGACATCTACTACACGTCCATTCACGGCGCTCAAAATATTGACAGCGCCATACAAACCCGCTTGAAAAGGGCTCCAAAGAAAAAGGAAGGAGGCCCGATTTTTCCTTACCACCCTCAATAGAACGCACGAATAAGGCTTTGCGCTCGCAGCATCGTTTCACAGTGCAGCTGTTGCAGTTAATTTACTCTGAAAAGGCTAATTTTAAACTTGGGTGAACGATGTTTTACGAAAACGTATAATGGCACGTACTACTAAATATAATTGTGCTCGTTATTTTTAAACGCATTAAAATAATATTATTTTAATATCCGAATTCCAATTTTTCATATAAATTACATTACTAAGTGGCACTGAGTCTTAAAACACTGTGTGGCACTGTGTCTGATATCGCCAATCATGATGGCAAGCAATAATCGATCACCTGCCGATTTTACTAGTGGTAGGCTTCGGCCGTGGCTAGTTACCACCCACTGGACAAAACTGTGTCGCCAAGGGGTCATTGTGACCGTGTTCCGGCATGATGTCCAGTAAACCCCCCGTTTATCCCGCCTTCTAGGTTTAATCTGCCACCATTTACAGCCGCATTGACGCTAAACATCTTACGATATCGTGGTTGAAGGCTAACCTATAACGAAAATATAAATGGAGGGATATAACGAAAATATTTTGCCCAGCTGTGGGTTAATTAAACTTAAAATTTCTTGTAGAACAGTGTAACCTCTAAAATTACAGTGACTTCACATAGTTACTAAACTGAAAATACTCTATGTCCTCGTTCTTTTACGGGAATGTTTCGCAATTTGCGAGTTTTTACGAAAACGAGTGTTTGTTAAAGCCACCAGCAAACAGAGCCGAGTTCGGTGAATGAATGCCCAGATATGAACATGGCGGATTGCCTATTACAAGTAAGATTTCCTATTATAAGAGCAAGTAGAATTCTCTTTGAAAATGCAGGTTTAAAGTGTACTTTAAAAACAAACTTTTACCTTAAAAACTTTAAGAAACATCATCTTCTAAATCATCGTTAAAAATAGTTTCATTGCCGAAAGATAATATAAGATTTCAAATTAGCAAAAGCTTATACAAAAAATTTGATAGTGATAGATAGATAGATAGATAGATATATAGATAGATATATAGATAGATAGATAACTCTTTATTGCAACAAAGAAAACAATGAACACTAAATAAGTACATTTCAGTTAAGCAATGTTACAATTGGCGGTCTTATCGCTAATAGCGATCTACCTTAAAAAAGTGTTAAATTAGGCAAAAGGCATATCTTCTTAATGTAGATTTGGGCTTAGAAAAAGGATCAACTTAAAAAAAAAGGTTTGGCTCTAATCTTTTTTTATTCATTATTCATATAATTCTTATTCTTATTCATTAGTTAGGGATTGACCATGATCTCGCATAATGTTGAGCGATGATAAGGCCGTAGTTGGTAGCAGAGTAAACCTATTAAGTGAGACAAATAAAATTATTTCTAAGAATCAAATGATTTTACATAATTTGAGGCTTCATCTTTGTAAATAAACGGCATAAACTCACTTGTATTTACTTTGGCTACTCCCTGAAGAAGATCCTCGTACAGGATCGAAACGGTCGGCACGAAGCCGAAGTAAAAACAAGTGAGTTTATGCCGTTTATTTACAAAGATGAATCAAAATACTCACGAATCGTTTAGTGTAAAATTTTAGGTTGATTTTAAAAAAATGTCTATGTCCTAAAAATATTATTGTGTGCCAATTAATTCAGTTCGGTTGGAAGCTTAAGCTCTATAAAAGGTACTCAAGAAAATGGACTGTTCTATTTAAAGTATTCTTAATAAAAGAAACTTCATTCAAATAATCGAGGCACGAAAGTAAAACCAAACTAAATATTATTTCGCGTAGAACGAAATGTTAAACTAATTCAATTACCCACAATTTTCTACCTTATATAAGGTTTTTTAATTTCATTTCAGTGCAAAAACTAAGTCTGCCTAAGTCCGACATGAAGAGATTTTCTTTAAATAGAGCAAAAAATAACCGAACTATTTTTCGGACCATTCGTAATGTAGAGGAGACTAGGCATAGTTGATCCTCTTGGTAGTTTTTGTTTTAATTCTTAAACAGTTAATTTAAAAAGCCGTAGTTTTGTACTGTAATTCATTTATTAACCTGTACCATCAAATTTATTATTTGTTTTATCAGATTATTTTAACTTTAACCTAAATATTAATTAGTGATTAAAAATTAAAATGTTAGGGCAATTAAAATGTGGCAATCCCAGTCTTTTAATATAAAGCTCAGAAATTGGAAAACAGATACCTGAGGTTTCAGGTTGCTCTACTAGTAAAGTGGCCTTTATTTAGAAGTAGGACACATCTGGCTTAGAGTATTAATTATTATGTAATAATTTAATAAGACGCTTTGGAGTCTTTTTTTTATTTTACAAAATATAGCAATTTTAGAGTCGAAAGTCCATTCAGAAGGTTCTATTAGAAGAACAACCTATGTTACATATTCATTACATTTATTGCACGATTCTAGGCTTATTTTTTTATTCAATTAGAACGGTGACAGTGCCACTTACACTAACGCTAGAGAAACTATAGCAGCTCAGATAGCTTTATTTGTTTAAAACATCATATCGTTGCAGAAAAAAAAGGTACCTAGTTAATATTCAATTTGCCGGTACTACGTACTAAATATTATTATGATTATTTGAATAATTAATATTAGATATTTCTCATAAATTTTGTATGTCAGTCGAGCTGACCAAGCATGCTGTTCAATATAAACATTGTTCCACCATACTGTACCATGTTTGTGACAAATAAATGAATTGAATTGAATACGGAAGCAAAATAATAGCGCTTGGCCTATTTATTTTTATTACCTATTTATAATTTTACTCGTTCTTGATGTTTGATAAAGCTAGTTAGACCACGAGCACTAAACTTTCAGGTGAGTCAATCTACCCCAGTATCCTCCCCTAAAATTATTTACACATTTCTCAGTAAAGTCAACTCCATTCGAAGAGATTAAGTCGTCACGTAGCTCCCATATTTCTTGGCGCGCGACAAGATGGAGTGCCCGACATATCTGACTCGTAAATAAATAAAAAAACAAAAACGCCAAGAGTAGGTACCGAGTAATTTATCGCTACTCGCGGACAGGACTGCTTTCAAATGGAGATACTGTGTTCTGGCTTGGGTTAGTGTTTTTTGAGCATTTTATTTACTAAGATAGAAATAGTGAAAGTACTATTGAAGTTTTGTATTTACTCGTATCTTACTTCTTACTAATATTATAAATGTGAAAGTTTGGAAGCATGGATGTCTGGATGTCAGGATGTTTGTTACTCTTTCACGCCTAAACGGGAGAACCGATTGAGCTGAAATTTTGCCCTAGAATAACACATAGGCTACGTGAGTACTGCGAGTAAAATCGCAGGGCGCAGCTAGTTTATTACAAGTTAGCCTTTGACCATGATCTCGCTTGATGTTTAGCGATTATGTGGTCGCAGGTTGTAGCAAACTTAACCTAGAAGGCGGGATAAATCCCTCACTGGCTAAACTGTACTAAACATCATGTCAGAACACGTTCATAATAACCGCTTGGCGACGGTTTTTTACAGTGAGTGGTAAATAGTCTTGGCCGAAGTTTACCAGTAAAAATATAATTAAAGAAAATATAGTATAATGATTGAAGCTCTTCTTTTCAAATTACATGTAACAAAAGCCAGACGCAGACCTCGTTATGAATGATCATATTTCTATGAAGAAAAGACCACGCTAATTACCGCACAGAGAAGAAGATAGGAGAAAAGTAAGTCAAGGTGTGGGCTGAAATTACGATGATGACAAGTTTACAGATTCTCATCCAATAATAATTTTAATGTTAAAGAAAGCAATCGTCTGAAAAACAATTTCTTCATGTTCATAATTCTTGCTTAATATCGCCTTTTTTATGATGACCATCCAATCAATTGCATCTGTTACTTTAAAAAGGCTCTTCGAAATGCATAACATAAGCTCAAAAAATAATCACCATAATTGACTAAAAAAATCCACCCGACGACAGCTCCATCCCCAAAAATCCCCAACCATAATCCCCGATCCCCAACAACTGTACCTTAATCATCGAACAAGAGTTTGTTTGTCTCGCGGAGATAAAACAAATTGTGCCGATTGGTTCCTCCCCCTAATTTGGTTTGCAAATCTCTTTTCGATTGGGGTAACGCTCTACTATTTCTGTTTAGGATAATATATTGCGCCTAATCTTGAGTATTGAATTTAGATTATTTGGCGGAAGTTTTTTTATGGACCAGAGTGCTTCAAATAAAAATTCTAGTTATATTTCTAGTTTCAAATGTTTAGAATAGAAAACGCTTATTGATCCCCACAAATACAGTAGAAAAGCTTCAAAAATAAAAAAATACACATGAATAAAAGTGTTATAATCGCCGGTCTTATCGCTAATAGCAATGTCTTCCAGACCACCAGTCTGCCTTTCTAGGTTTATATGTCTATAAGCTGAATAAACTGTGCCAGATTATTATTTTTTTATACATTTTTAGACGAGCCTTTGACCACGTTCCCGTGATCTTAAAAGCGATGCGGCCGAGGATGGTAGCAAACTAAACCTAGAAGGCGGAATAAATTCTTCCCCTTATAAAATAAATAGTGTGCTTTTCAGAATTTATTAATATTGTGGCGTCATCAGGCTGCAGCGCTCCGCCATTTTTCCAGCGGAGCCTAAACCGACAGCGTTTAACATTAATTACCGCACTGCAATCCACATTTCGTAGAATTATATACCATACACACGGGGTGCACGTTTGGGAAACTCAAAACTCAAACGCTAAATTCATTTGTTCAAATAGGCTAATTTGGAGAACTTTTGCAAGTGAATTTCATGTTTTTTTTTTCTTTAGTACTCTACCACTCGTTCGCAAGGCACCTCTGTGAGAAAAACGGGCAAGAAACTCATAAGATTGCCTTTTCAATCGCGATCTTACACAATCAAAACATGTTTCGATCTCACACATTCATCCAAACTAACAAGGTATTATGAATTCTAATATTTAAATAAAATGGGATACGGTACATGCGTCCCGCAAAAGAACCGCTCGAAAAAGGTTCGTGCACTCAATTTTACTTCAAGCGCGAGTTGGCGTGGCAACCGACATTTTCCGACCCAGTGCCCCGTTAGAATCTTCTTTATGTTTTTTAATGTAAACAAACTATAATAATGTAAGTTCATTCTAGTAACTTTCATAAACAAATTGACCCGCCTACACCGCATAAACTATGCATTCAACACTTAGGTTCTTAGTTTCTTACGATTCTTCTTATATTTTATTCTGGTCTGGTAATTAAATGCACATAAAATATGTTAAAGATTGATACTTTTATTTACCAGTGCTTACAGTAAATAGATTCAATGCAACTGCCCTAGCGGGTTTTCAAGTCTACCAAATTGGATAACAGTGTGTGGTTCACAAACCGTTAGCAATGCCGGGCCGCACGTCTAAATTTATGGTCCGCATTTACATCGCATACTTTACTAGTAGCACCCTTAACGGACGCCGCATTACCGCGCGGCCTCCCGCACCAGACGGTTGGGAACCACTGACGTGTGCAATGTGCACACTATCCTTGTTTTTATTTTTTTATTTTCTTACAAACATTTTAAAAGAACAGCATTTTTAATATTAGTAAGTCAGCTTATGCTCGAGGCTTCATGTGAATGACGCTTCGTGTGTGAAGGGTGACCTTTTGAGAATAATTTTCTTAGACTTTCTAAGTTCATTATTTACAAGCTTTTATTTACTTTCACTTGTCTGTTGTCTGTCTGTCTGTAATCAAATCTTACAAGTTAAATTTGACCCACTTCCCGGTGTCCGATTGAGCTGAAATTTTGCATGCATGCGTAAATCGGATGACAATGCAATATTATAATGACATTGAGCTGATCTGATGATGGAGCAGAAAGGTGGCCATAGGAAATCCATAATTAAACTACGTAACCCCATAAAGTTTGGGCTCATTTGATTCGTCTTGACGAGTACTTGGTGCTATATTATTATAGTAATAATAATAAAAGTTTCAGCTCAATCGGAAACTGGGAAGTGGATCAAATAAAACTTGCAAAATTTGATTACCGACAGACAAAGGACAGGTGAAAGTAAAATTAGAGGCTTCTAAATATATGTATTTTTTTTTAATTTTATTTAAGTGTTCAATAACTGTTGAATGTATAGCATTTTTTTTTATAACTGTGTAGCAAAAGGCAGTTTAATAATACTACAGGAATTAGTGTTTTATTGGCCGAATGTAATACCTACAGTAAAGCCAGGTATACACATAATAACCGTTTGCGAGATACACCTCATAATGCGCCTAAATATATATTCTTGCTATTAGGTACGTAGTAATAGTTTCTATTCTTTGTATTAGGTAGGTATGGAATTACTTGGAAAGTGAGTTGGTTCAAATTGAGAGAAGCAGTTTTTAGTTAGCCTTCAAAGGTAACCAATTTCACTAAAGATTTCGCTAGCTCAAATGCAAAAATACCAATGTTGTAATATTTTTCTTGACTTCTAGGGTTTTGTACCTCTAAAGGAAAAACGAAACCCTTATAGGATCACTCGGTCGTCCGTCTGTCTGTCTGTTAAGACTTAGACCCATTTACTCCTGAACCCGATGAGTTAAATTTGTTACCATAAACATAAGTATCTGGCTGCTTGATGCCCGTAAAAAAATTAAGTTTCTAGTCCCTATCGCCATCAGTATTTCATTTTAGAGTGCTAATATATCAAATTTTCATTTTATTTTATTACTAGCTGCTCCTAACGGTTTTACCCGCTATCTCTACATCAAATTTCAGCGCAATCGGTCCACCCGAATCCGATCGAACCGGATCAAACATACATCCAGACATCCATACATTCTTACAAACTTTCACGTTTATAATATTAGTAAGAATGCCTCAACTTGAAACAGATATTCAAATTAAATTATCATTCTAGATGAACTTACTTCATGTTAAAAGGCTTATAGATACTAGCTGCGCCCAGCAGGTTTACCCGCTAGCAATCTTCTCCAGTGCTACTGATAAGTAGTAAAATCGATCGACTCCTGAACGTCGGAGCACAACACTAGCGTCGCACGCGCCCCTCACTAGCTCAACAAGAAACAAGAGAATTCGTCTTTCATGGCGTGAAAAAGTCGATGTTTCTGTTTGTTATATTTTGAATTACAAGTTTTGTGGTAAAGTTCCGTTTAAATTTGTTTTATTATTACCTACATACTTAATTTCAGATCAATCTGTTCAGCTGTTAATTCAAGTCAATGTAACAAACAAACTTCCACGCCCCATAGTTACAATGTACATAACCAACCTCCGAAGTAGAGGTCGCCTAATTGTCAGCAACCGCACATTAAATATCCAATTTCAATTACAGCGGGTTGTACCTGGCTTATTAACGGGTTATTTGAACCAGTAGCTGGACTGGTGTAATATTCGATGTAATAAATGCATGACTTACTCGTAGTTGTTAGGCTTGACTTATGTTCGAAGTCGTATGAAGTGCTTTATTAACAGAATGCACATAGGGACGGGAAGGTTTTCAACTCGACGAAATTTTATTTTATGTATTTCCGTTGATTACCTACTCAAAGACGCCTGAATTCATTTGAGTTTTTTTTTGTAAAAAAATTGTCCCATTATGAAATTTATAATTGATGGAGTATTTTTTAGAATTAAAATATCTCTCGCCCTCACTAATTGAAATCTTAAAATAAGCTTATTTTCACAAATTCAATTTATCAAAACGCTAGAAAAACCAAAAAACCTTGATAATTCCTTCAAATATTGAATGAAAGACCGTGGAGCAATCAATATCGTCGCCCGCCTCTGTGTTGTATGGAATGTGTGTTAATTACTGCGTTTATCGGCTTATTGCGATGAGGTATGTTCTTTACTGGTCATTACTACTTTATTTATTGTCGGTTTTAACAGATTTAAGTACTACGAACACACAATTATTATTACAACTTGGTATGTTATAATAATAAAAAAAAATGTTATTAGGTCCTAATGGAATTCAACATTCCGCAAATTGGAAGAGGTATAGCCGGAAAACAAACCCTGGAAGTAGTAGGGATAATGATCAGTAGAAGAAGACTAATGGAATGCAACAGAACATGTTGAGGTATGAACTCCTTTAATTTAATCATATTATCATCATCATCATCAGCCTATGTTCGTCCACTGCTGGACATAGGCCTCCCCCATGGCACGCCACTCAACTCGGTCCTCCGTCTTTCTAATTATATTATGGTTATATTAATTAAAAAATGCAGCGTAAATTTACTAAGCCAAATATTAAAAAGCCAAAAAAGAACTAGAAATTAAACACATTTTAGATTCGTATCAAAATAGATTGCTGTGAAAGCCAACAATTTAAAAGTTTTATTAACACAGTGAGTAGACGCATGGTATGTACGAACATGTGTGGAATGGAATCATCATTACTACAAAAAAACTGATACTGCAAATTGTTTAATCTAAATTCACCAAATTCCATCATCATTATCAGCCATAGCCACTAATGAACATAGGTTCCTTAAAATGCCTCCACTTAATCATATATGCCATATTCGCGGTTGCATGCGCCGTAAAATATTCTAAGCCAATATTAAATTGTTAAAAAAAGAGCTAGAAAATAAACAAATTTTCAAGAGAGAAAGAGATTCGCATCAAAACAGAGCCCTGACAGATTGCCGTGAGAGTTAGGCAACAATTAAAAAGTGTTATATAAACAAAGTGAGTCGACCGTCGCCCGCCGGTACGTATGAACATGTGTGACGAAGGATTACCATCATTAATCTCACGCCGCGCGCGGTCACACCTGCGCTGTTGACGCTCCTAACACGCTGCGGTCAACACGCTGACGCACTACATTCTTTGTGCAGTAGGTCAACTTTACATTTTACTCGACGCTGACTCGTGGTGGACCCAATGTTGCAGTAAAATCTTATGCTGACGTTTGATGTGTGGGAGAGTGTTTTTATGGATAGAACTATCATCAGCTCTGGAAACCTGGTTCCAGCTGATGACATCAAAATGGGAGATTTCGAAGGATGAAAAGTAAACAATGGCACATGCCCTATCTGGCTTACACCAGTTACAATGCAAATATTCTCTAAAACATGCCTACCCCTTACCACAGCTAATAAAGTTGTCATTATTATTATTTCGGTTCAAGCAGTTAGATATTATTATAAATTTCATGTCATCATCGATAATGAACATATTCATCAAATTATTATAAGATTTATCATCATCGTCAGATCACTTTAGGCAAAGGTTTTATTGTGCCGCGCATCTATGTATATCATAGGCGTATTATATCCTGCTCATTAATATGAGCACAATGTCGTCTTTCCATCTGGAAGGTAGTCTGTTTAAAAAAGGTACCTATTTTATTTTAGATTCCATACTGTTCATCGGTGTAGTGGACCGCGGCTGTGACGCAGTAATTCTAGCCTACGTATGATTCGGTGACGTGATTGCGATTCCGCATCGAGATTATGTGGGATTTCTGTCTACATCACGGAATGTTAAATGCAACGCGGATTACGAAGCGGCGTGAATTGGCTTACTGCGCGTATTATTTATATGTGGTTTGGGTTAGTTTGATACAAACTTTACGATTTGATTTTAATCCAATGTGTGATTTGTTTTCGTTATTATTTTATTACATTTTTGGGTGTTTAATTTAAAATATTTTTCTATGTTACACTTTATTGTTACCATCGAAAACCTAGACATAATTTATTTTGTAAATAAATTAATTGACTTTTTTAGAACTTTTAAAATGCAAACAAATAATAAACTTTTAGTTACCTTACTCTTACTTAATACCTTGATGAAAGGTTGGTGGTCTAACAAATCAGATACTGATCTCATTTATAGAAAACTAAAATTTTAATTTCTAAAATTACTAACTGAAATGGAACAATTAATCTGATACAAAAATTGGTAAAACTACACGCCTTAGTTTGGCTATGGCAACAATATCAAGTTTACTTCTAATCAAATCATGTAAATAGTTATTGTAGCCTTTTTCAATTTATGCATTTTTAGTTTGATTCTCATCCGAAAATATCAAAAATTGTTTTTTAAAAAAGTCCAATGTCCGCTGAACATGTCCAGTGGCAAAATTCATAAAACACTAAACTGTCGGCTCACATGATGGACGTTGTCAGACCAGCCAAAGGGATCACAGCACTTTTAAGTTTTAAGCCTCTACGTTTTTATGAAATTGTTTTCAATTTTAGCTCACGTTTTCTATTTGCGTTGTTATGACAAAGACTAGAATATTTTTAATATTTTTTTTTTAAAATACTAAATGTGCCTACGTTTGACCACATCCCATCTGACAGAAAGTGTAGATGAGGTCGACGAAGAATCACGTAAGATGCCTAGAAAGGTACCTCACTCGTGACTTGAAAATGCTCAAGAAGCGATTAGTACGGACATTTGGGAGTGGTTGGTACACATATTTAATATTGGCTTTTTACCACGATCTCAGATAAGCAGCGGTAATTGATATAATATATTATTCGCGACATTTATTAACAGCGCCCAGCGGTTTTACCCACTTTACTGTAGCCTATCTGCTATTCCAGGTCTAAGCTATCCCTATACCAAATTTCAGCTCAATCGGTCCACCCGTTTGCGCGTGAAGAAGTAACGTAAAAACTCCGCAATGAATTTTGATGCGGTTTTTTTATTGATAGAGTGATTCAACAGAAAGCTTTATATGTATAACATATGCATAATATAACAGAGAAACACCAATAATTTTTTGTTAGAAGTAACAAAGTGCGGGCGGGTTCACTGGTATATAAATACATATATGTAAAAACCTTAATTATTGCTCAAAGTACATATATAATATGTAAGCGCATTAAAAAGGCTTACGCAAACAATAGCAAATTCATCATCCCGATATCAACGTAAAACATTTGCATTGAATGATATTCCAGTCATTAATTTGTACAACGCATAAATCACTCATCCATTTTTAGGGTTCCGTACCCAAAGGTTGAAAACCCTATTACTAAAGTTGGTGGTGGAAAGCGGTCGCGGTGCATTGTGATGTTCGAATTTGTATGTAACCTGTCACATATAAAGCGGACGCAGGCAGGAACAAAATGAAGATCACGACCGGTTTAGGTTGGGTTTCCACCAGAGATGTGCTGTGGAAATGTGTCGTGCGATGATGTCTAGCTGTGCTGTGAAAATGTGTGGGGGTTTCCACCAAAGCTGTGCGATGAAAATGTGCCTACGAGGATGTGTAGCGGAGCTGTAAAATGTGTCGATGGGGGTGCGGTGTAGTACGCGCAAACCTCGCAACACATCCCTCGCACACATTCCTCGCAACACATCCCTCGCACACATTCCTCGCAACACATTCCTCGCAACACATTCCCCGCACACATTCCTCGCTTGTTTTATATGCACAAAAACTAGCTCCGCTGAGCCGTTTCCACCAGAGTTGTGCTGACCGAGGCGAGGTAAATGAAGCGATTCTATTTGTTCTTTACAAACACATTCCTTGCAACGCATCCTTGCTCGTCTCTGGTGGAAACGTAGCCTTACCGCTCCGTCCCGCCTCTGTCTGTCGTCAGCCGCGTCAGATTATCCCTTAAAATTGTTATTGTTATAAATACATTCCGTATTTATGTTGTCCTAATAAAAACAACTACTAAAAATAAAACAAATAAAAAAGGGGGGCCATACAACGAATGTGATTTTATTGCCGTGTTTACTTTTAGTTTGACAATTAATGGACATAGAAGCTTGATATCTTCACTGAATATATTATATACCCGACATTTTATATGGTTTGTATATTATTCTTTAGAAATAAATAATAATTAAAGAAAATAAAATAAAGGGGGCTCCCATACGACAAAGTGTTTTTTTGCCGTTTTCTTTGTATGAGATTTTGTATAGAGAATTATAATGGTACGGAACCCTTCGTGTGTGAGTCCAAGTACAACTCGCACTTGGCCAGTTTTATTTTTAAATGCTCCACCACTATCGGACATATATTAATATTCGATCTCCGCTACGAACCGACTCCCATTGCGTTGCAATATGTCTTTTGTATGATAAAAGTTAAGCTGAACGGAAATTTACTGGTTTTGGGCGTATTTTATTTATTAAATGGTAGCATCGGGTTTTAAATATCAGTATTTTTTAAAGAAAATGACGAAATTTCCTATGTTTGCCTGATAAGTACCGAATTGATAATCCTACAAATGACAGTAGCCTAAATACCTAATTATTAGTTAGGAAGACCTTTAAAACACTGTACCACTCACTTGTACTGTTACAGTACAAGTGAGTGGTTGAGAGGCTACAGTAGCCACTCACCATCAGGTGGGCCGTCTGCTTGTTTGTCACCTATTACATAAAAAAAACTATGATCGTCATCCAGAAATTTAGATGTTAGGTGAGGAAATGGCCCAAACTCGATCGGGTTGCGTCCTTTAATTACGAAGTTCTTATAGCCACCTTCCTGCTCCATCATCAGCTCCATGTCATAATAATATTGCATTGTCATCCAATTTATACATACATGCCAAATTTCAACTCAATCAGGAATCGGAAAGTAGATCAAATTAAACTTCCAAGATTTGATTACAGACAGACAGACAACAGACACTTGTAATAAACAAGACGCCTACTAGTAAAACATACTAATCCATAACCAGTGTAATTTAGATATTATGTAATAAGTAAAACCTCCTACAGAATACTACTACTACTTTCTTCCCCACTTCATAGGACAAAGGATCAGGGGGCCTAGACAAGCGCCAATCGTTTGTCGCTATCGCTAAAAAAATGTACTGAGATGACAGTCGTTATCGAAAAACAAACGACAACGAATGTCATCTCAGTACATTTTTTTAGTGATAGCGACAAACGATCGCCGCTTGTCTAGGCCCCCAGGTGTGTTTCTATAAATCTAGCACCTTCCAAACATTAGCATCACCAAAACTGAAAATCGATGAATCCTTATCACGCTCTCCATCAGAACGAATGACCCAAATATTCTAAATAGTTCAATAGTTCGCCCCGACTCGTATCATTCAATATTCATATTGTCAACTGCTATACATCCTTGCCATCAAATATATCAATACAGAAGGCTGCATCCTTTTTAAATAAAAACAAATATTTATTTAGTTCAGATAACTTTAAATAATTTTATATTCGGGGGTAGACTTCCTTTGCAGGAGGTCGTCTAGGTGGGTACCCCAACAGTGCCAGTTATTCTACCGCCTGAGCAGTGATGTGCAAACATTACTGTGCTCCGGTAGGAGGGCACTGTAGCTAGTGAAATTACTGGGCTAAAGAGTCTTAACATCTTATGACTTTTGAGTGAGAAGCGTTGGTGCAGTGCTCCAGAATTTCACATCATTGTGAAATCCCGGGTAGCACTGTACTGATTATGGGCAGCGTTATCTCTTAACATCAGGAGAGCGTCTGGCTCGTCTTCTACTTCATCACATAAAAAAAAAGAGCAGTGGAGTCGAGCAAAAGACAGTAAAAGTGAAATTTACGCTACTTTACTGGATACACCTAAGTAAACAAACTAGGTATAGGTTGGTAGTGAACATTCAAGGTATCTATGTACTTCTGTTCTCATATGTAAAATGGTTTTCAGTATGTAATATTTTAAATTCTTGTGTTTATTACAAAGCGATAAATACAAGCAAAATATATTTGAATGAGAGTGTGAGTTATCCACATCGGAAATAATGTACAGTCCTATAAAAGCGAGCTTACGGAATGTAATCGAATTGGTAAGGCCGACCTTCTACATCTATTTATTTACCGACCTGAGTTCGGGTGAAATTTACGGTAATGCACTCGGATGTAGGGCAGAGGGTGCGGCCGAGTGCAGGTGCTTCGTCGATGATTTACTGCCGATTTGTCTCCTCACAGCCATGATGTGTGGGTTTTGAACTCTATGTTGAGGTTATAAGGTTCATTTTGCTTTGCCGATGATTTACTGCCGATTTGTCGCCTCACAGCTCTGACGTGTGGGTTTTGAACTCTATCTCTAGGCAATACGGTTCATTTTGCTTTGCGTAGGGGTGTTGGTTTGTGAGCTGGTCACTCGCGTGTGAATTTTGCTCTAGTTGTTCTAATGTCTTGATTATTTGTATATTATTATTGTAATTCTTACTTGCACTGTCCAAGTATCAAATTCTTAAACAAATCAATATATGCGCTTTTAAATGAGAGTTGCCACTGCGCTCAAACATTTGGACAAAGTAGAGCGCGGTCTTTAAAATATGAAGATAAGAAAACATTTTCTAACTAGATGCACCCAGTGGTTTTACCTGATTAAAGTAGCCTATATCGTGGGTATATCAAGAAAATTATGGCCTAAAATCTCAGTCAGTTCTACCATTCAGGCATAAATGAGTTATAAACACATACTTTTACAATTTATGTAGGTTTTGCCTGGGTGAAGAAATCTTTTCTTAGCGGAAGTCTAAGTTATCTTCTAAATATATAAAAGGAAAGTGTGACTGACTGATCTATCAACGCACAGCCTAAACCACTGGATGAATTGGGTTGAAATTTGAAACATACATAAGTTTTGTGACGTAGGCCTTTGCTAAGGAAGGATTTTGCCACGCGGGCAAAGCTGCGAGCATAAGCTTGTAAAACTTATATGTCTATATCAAATCCGTTCTGTGGTTTGAGCTGTACGTTGGTTTAATATCAGCCAGTCATTCCTTTCATATATTTTTATTAGTAGGTTAAAAAGTAGGACTAACTTTTAATACCGGGATTTTTTTACCGGGGGTAGACTTCCTTAGCAGGAGGTCGTCTAGGTGGGTACCCCAACAGTGCCAGTTATTCTACCACCGAGCAGTGATGTGCAAACATTACTGTGCTTCGGTAGGAGGGCACTGTAGCTAGTGAAATTACTGAGCTAAAGAGTCTTAACATCTTATGACTCTTGAGTAAGAAGCATTGGTGCACTGCACCTAGAATTGCACATCATTGTGAAATTCTGGGTAGCACTGATTATGGGCAGCGTTATCTCTTAACATCATTTGAGCGTCTTGCTCGTCTTCTTACTTCTCCACATAAAAAAAAAAAAAATTTGACCGGTTATTTCATAATTGTAATATGTGTAACAAAAGTTATTAAATCTCTCACACAGCAGTTCTAACACAATTCTCGGTGGCGCAACAAATAAACATTTTTCTCGCTAATATTTCCCTCGTGAACTATGCATGTGGCTTGTGAAAAATGAAGGCTTCGCGCGAATACTTTTATATTACACGATTTTTATTACTTTAAAAAAATGAGGACGATGGACTTTTTTCAAGTTTATACTTACTTGAAACAATGCCCTGTTGATGACCGAGATAACCCCAACATTCCTTTGATGTTAAGCAATAACGCCTGCCATTTCAGTACGTATTCAATAGGTGAGTCCTATGCAACTTCACAAGCAAAAATCATTCAGTGACATAATCCTCATGATATTTTCGCCTAGTCGCGCAACTGAAACTGAAACCGTGGGTTTTTGTCCTGACTGTTTAATTTTCTATTATCAATAAGATATGAGGGCAGTTGTTAGGTCTAAATGTAGGCCGTGTTTTTTGCGACTTGAAACTGCAAATAAAACTTTTCCTAAAAATATAGTAAGTTTTAAAACAAATCGTCAGTTGTAAACAGTGTTGGTATATGATGCAGTACGGCGCGTGATTAATGCGAGGTTCGGCGCGCGGACACCCCGTGTGCGACGGCTCTACGTTTAATGCAGAGGGAATGTGGACTGCGTTCTAATACCTACCATAATGGAGATCAAAACTGGTTGCACGTTTTTATTAAAATAAAAAAATCTTCAAAACGACATATACACAAACACACACACGCACGCACTGCACACCAAATTATAATTGTATTTTTTTATACAAAGAAAAGATCTCCTGATGATAAAAGATAAAGCTGCCAACGCTTCTTAATCAAGAGTCATAAGATGTTAAAAATCTTCAGCCCAGTAATTTCACTAGCTACAGTGCCCTCCTACCGAAGCACAGTAATGTTTGCACATCACTGCTCAGGCGGTAGAATACCTGGCACTGTTGGGGTACTCACCTAGACGACCTCCTGCAAAGGAAGTCTACCCCGTTAAAATGGTATGTAGTAAATAGTAAAATGCAGTACAAGTATGTACAGCATATTACAGCGGTGAATCAGCGGCGGCTTGGCTCGGCGACAAATCGGTTTATAAATCAACCGCGGTATGAACTACACGGATTACATACGCTTTGTATACTTGCATTTATATAGGTTTTATTTGGAAATAGTTAAAACTAATATTTTTTTATACAACGAAGTAAGAAGACGAGCAAGACACGCTCCTGATGGTAAGAAACGTAACGAATAACGCTGTCCATAATTAGTACAGTGCTACTACTAAAGGTAAAATTCTGGGTGCATTGCGCCAACACTTACTTGAGAGTCATAAGGTGTTAAGACTCTTCAGCCCAGTAATTTTACTAGCTACAGTGCACTCCTACCAGAGCACAGTAATTAGTGCACATCACTGCTCAGGCGGTAGAATAACTGGCACTGTTGAGGTACCCACCTAGTTGACCTCCTGCAAAGGAAGGTCTACCCTCTGTTACCTGGTAACTACATACATTTGAAGCCATGGATTAGAGGGACAGACAGGCAGATAGCAAGAAGCGACTTTGTTTTATACTAAGTAGTTATTTTTAATTATTACTAGCTGCGCCCAGCAGTTTTACCCACTGTACTATTGCCTATGTGTTATTCCAGGGTCTTAGCTATCTCTATACCAAATTCCAGCTCAATCGGTCCACCCGTTTAGGCGTGAAAGAGTAACAAGCAACAAGACATCCATTCTTACTAACTTTCACGTTTATAATATTAGTAAGATAGCTTCGACTTTCACCAAAATCTCGCGTGATGTAAAACGACGTTGCAGCCGTAGATGGCAGACCTAGAAAGTGGGATAAATCCTGGCTTCAAAAAATAAAAGAGCAACCATAAAAATATTCCAGCGACCTCTCTCAGACATATAAGTCCACTATATAAAATCTTATATATTACTACAGTGGGGGAGTGAGATAGCCATGTACTAACCTACGTGACCGCTGGAACAATGGTCGGTGAGCGCATTAGTCATTGGCTTTGAAGAGGCTGTGGTTCACTGTGAAGATATGCTATACTGCTATTATTGCCGTACAAAGGTTAATAGATCACTCACAGCTAGTAAACCATAACAGTGTATTTCAATAGGCAAAATTGTAATTTTTTCTTGGTCTCATCATCCACAGCCCTTTACATCCCGTTGCTAGGTATAGGCCTCCCTCATGTCACTCAACCATGTCCTGTATATTAATCTGGTCACTTTAATCACATCATCCATCGATGGCTGCTGTACGACCGCCTAGCGTTTGCCTGTCCTAGGTCGGAATAAAGAGTACCTATTCCTATCTTTTCTTAAAACTAGCTGACCCGGCGAACTTTGTTCCGCCTTAGAGGCAATAGATGAGAATTTTTTTTTATGATAATGAGTGAAAAGACGAGCAAATCAGGTGCACGGTAGTACAAATTATAATTTGATTGTCCAAAGCAGAGACGCCAGAGTTTTGAATTACAAAATAATAGGGCACTGCACTGCGCCTGTCTGTGTAGTGAGTACCTACAGACATACATAACAAGTTAAATAAAAGCTTGTAAAATATAGAATAGAATAGAATGATACTTTATTGCATACCAAAATACAAGAAACAGTTATGAACATAATATGACTAACATAAAACTAGAGGTAAACAATCGGCGGTCTTATCGCATAAAGCAATCTCTTACAGACAACCTGGTTGGAAGAGAATTTATGGTAAAATATATAGCGGCGGCGTGCAACAATGACTTCGAATAGTCATTACTATTGTAATAATTTAAATAGGTAATATGAAAATTTAAATACTATCATGACATATCATCCCACAGGACAAAACCTCGCCTTTGTTTAACGAGTGTTTATATTGTTATTACAGAGATAGTACGTGGATGGTTTACGTGTAACACTCGCCAGAGAAAAGCTTTATCTTCAGACCTTGAGTGCTTTCAGGATTTCGCGGATTTCAAACAAATAATATAGTGCCTGTTTGGACGAACTTTAACATAACTTCTTCGAAATTAAACTCGAGTTCAAAGTAAACGTTGAAGTTGTTATAAGCAGAAATGTGTAAGTAAGCAGAATTTTGTTGGACTTTTGTGTTTGGAATTATTGTTTAAACAAACCTGTTATTATTGGGAAGTTTTGGTGCAATTCATCATAAACCTAAGTCGCCAAAGAAAATACTGTAAAAATCGTAAAGGGATATTGACACGGTCTACATTTTTAAAATAAAATAAGTCCCAAATTTTAATAATAAAAGTATTCGATATGTATTTTTTTCTTGCACATATAATAAAAAAAGGCTCAGATATAACGTTTATAAGATTGTATGTTGGGATGCGTGACGTCACACCATTAAACAAAAATGTACTAGATTTTGTGGTGTGCGGTCACCATCAAGCAACTTTAGTGCGTTTGCAGAGGTCGACTGGGAAGTACTGTACCGTTGTCAGTTATTTTTTATTCAATTTAAGTTAGCCTTTGACTACAACCTGACACGGCCGTCGATGGTAGAAGACTACATTTAGAAGGTGACATCAATCAATTTCTGGCTTCGCTGAACATCTTGCAAGAATATGGTCATAATTATTACCGTTATCTATCTAGAATAGAATAGAATATTCTATTCTATTCTTTATCTATCTAACCATCTAACCATAGAGGAGAAAGCCCTAATCGATGGTCAGACCAGGTCACGCAATAGCTGGAAATTTCCGTCAACGAAGCACTCCACACTGCCGAAGATCGAGCCCAGTGAAAGAAAATAGTTTGGACAAAACAGCATGAAGGGAGTCACGATCCTCAACATTGAGGGACCGACTGAAGAGAAATCTTTCCATCGACAACTGGAAATAATGATGTATGTATGGAACTAAAATTAATGACAAAAAGCATTAAAACAATTCACACAAGTGCACCTACGGACACGCACATAGGCCTGTTCTGTCTTGTAATAGCTCATTAAAATGAATTACGTACGAGCGTACAACGCTGTGTGGCCATAAATCATTGCGAAATTACCCGCGCCGAGGGTAAATTGGTCGAGGAGTTCGGGAGATTGGGAAGTTGCGAGATAAAATGTGTGATGTTAATGAACCGACAGTAAATATTCTAAAACATAAATTAGCTTGATATTTAATTAATTGGTTTATGATTAGCTAGAGTTAGTTTGGAAAAGATTGCTGTAAGCGATAATGCCCGGGCTACACGAGGCTAGTTTTTCAAGCTAGGATAGCAAGCTAGTTTTTTACCAAACTGTCCTGGCTTGCTGACCTAGCTTGGAGCATGCTAGTTGTGTTTACATGAGGCTAGATTTTTTTAAGCTAGTACTTACTGGAGTGCTGAGGTGACCATTCGTCCAAAATTAACTGCATACAAAAAAAAACACTATTCGACTAAAACAGTTGCTTCGAAAACTGTGCTATTTCGCGCTAGACGAACTAGAAGATGAACTACAAAAACGGGTGTGGACAAGACCGTGGATTTTACGAAAAGATAAACGTGGATCATCTGCTTTACTTTTGGAAGAATTTTGCAATAAAGATTTGGGAGTGTATAAGAGTATTTTGCGAATTGCTGATTTGTTTGATATTCTGTTGTGTCTGGTAGAGCCAAAAAACAAACCAAACGCATGGTTCCTGTTTACTAGCCAACTGCAAACTAGTTTCGCCGGTCACATGAAGCTAGTAAACAAGCCAGGATAGTAAAATCAGTGGTGGGGGGACGCTACTAGCCCGAAAATAGAACTCCATTCTATTAAAAACTGTCCTGGCTTGTAAACTAGCTTACTAGCTTGCTAGCTTACAAATGAAGATAGTTTTGTCTACACGAAGCCAGAAGTACTAGCTTGCTAGCTTACTAACACTAGCTTGCTATCCTAGCTTGAAAAACTAGCCTCGTGTAGCCCGGCCATAAGTCCAGTAATTGTATATTTTTCCCAAATGTGTAATTTTCACTCGCGGCATCGTCCGTCTGAAAAAAACTTTTCCTAACTATGCGATGGTCTACGTTAAATCTATCTGTATACCAAGTTTTATTCCAATATGTTCTACGTTATCGGTATAAATCGGTCAGTAACGTAAGTTCAATTTATTCAGATTTTTGTATATTTTTTTTTTGTTAAAATAAAATAAATAAATATTTTAAATAAATATTTTAGGACATTACACACAGCGCCACCTAACCCCAAACTAAGCAACTTAATGCTTGTGTTATGGTGGTTAGGATAACGGATATTATACTTATATATACTTTTCTTTTGTAAATACATACTTATAATAGATACACTTAGTTTTTATATAGTAGTTCTAAGTTTGTTTTTGTACATTTTTGTGTTTCAATAAAGGATTATCTATCTATAGATAGGCACCCAGACCAGAAACAAATATCTGTGGATCACACAAACATTTGTCCCATGCGGGAATCTAACCCGCAACCTTCTGCGTTGCAAGCGGGTATTAGCCCACCGCGCCACAGAGGTCGTCGAAAATGACAAATATTGCAATTGCACTAAGAAATAATTCACATAATACGAGTATAATGAGATGTTAAAAAAACCTGCAAAAATTCCATACACCAAAACTTAAATTGATCTGATATCTGAAGTGAAAATATTTATTTATTACAGCGTGAAAATTTAAATATTTTAAGTCCAGTTAGAAAAACATTGAGGAATTTATCCAAGACAAAAATAAACGATGTTAATTAATTTCAGTTGATTTACAGAGAGTTTTACCGTTTATTCAGAATCCAGATAGTTATCTAAAGCATCAACAAAACTGAATACTTTGCAACATTAGATCAGCCTTTTTTCCGTCCGTCTCAAACAGGACAAATAAATTTAAAAAGGATTGCGCTAATCCCAAGCGCACTTTAAACTAGCGAATGCGAGACGCAAGATTTAATTCATAACTTTCTGATAACATTTACGTAAAAAAGACTTTTTAGAGTCGTATATAAAACAGATAACAAGAAAAAGAAATTAAAAAAATGTGTCTACATTGACGGGGATCTGAAATACTTAACGCACCATATTATAATCTACTAGGTGCGCCCAGCGGTTTTAGCCACTATACTGTAGCCTATGTGTAATTCCAGGGTTTAAACTATCTCTATAACAATTTCAGCTTACCCGTTTGGGCGTGAAAAGTAAAGAACGTGCATCCATACGTCTATACATTCTTACAAAATTTCATGTTTATAATAATAGTAGAAGTGTAATATTACAGAAATTGATGCCTCAGAAAAATGTAATGAAGTGAGGTGGTGACATCACAGCACATTATAGTAAAAAAGGGAAATTCAGTAAGCCATTCCTATCGTTTAACCAACTGGTGATGAACAAGAAACTGTAGCGTAACTCGAGACGTCCGAACAAACAGACAAACTTCCTTAATTACGCCACTTGGGGAGCTTGGATTACTTATATTTATGGACTAGAATTTGCATCAGGATTTACCTGTAACTGATGCTCTTTCAAACGTGTTAGAAAATTGTAGATTTTTTAGGGTTCCGTAGCCAAATGCCAAAAAACGGAACCTTTATAGATTCGTGATGTCTGTCCGTCCGTCCGTCCGTCCGTATGTCACAGTCACTTTTTTTTTTTCTTTTAATGCTGTCACAGTTTTAACTAAAACTGATTTTTAATGGTGCTAAATTTTCCCAATCTGGGGGCACGGTAGTGCCCCCGCCAAGTCGAGCGCGAAGCAAGCACTGCCGTACCATCTTTACAGGAACCATTTCGTCGCATTTTCAGGCCCCTATTTGAGAACCTCTGGATAAGACCAGAACACAGAAATTTTCGTCATCCAGTAAGCTATAATTACATACTTAAAATCCAAAATTTCAAGTCTGTAGGTCATTAAGTTCCGAAGTTAAGCGAAAGCAAAGTTTCGCATTTTCGACACTCATTCATTCACTCACTCACTCATGATCATCAAAATAGAACTAGTACTTCCCATAAACTCAGAGAGCTGAAATTTGGTACAAACTTAGAATTTATTGTATAAGCCATAGGAAAACTAAAAAAACATGCAATTTCGGTCTCGTTTTCGAGATAATTCATCTGCATAAATAACTTTGTAATCTCATATAAATGTATAGGATTACAAAGTTACATTTGCAGTCAATGGTTAAAATTGTGTAATATCCAACTTATTAATTCAAAATATATTTAAGGCATAGTATATGTATATGTGAGTGTGTATATGTGTCGTAAATCGTCAGTTATGGTCAGGCGATATCTAGCGTGGCCAACTAAAATAAGAGCCCAACCAAACTATTAGTAGAGATCGACATACCGCCTTTACTACAAGCTTTTATTTACTTTCACCTGTCGGTCTGTCTGTCTGTAATTAAATCTTGCAAGTTTAATTAGGCCCACTTCCCGGTATAATATTATGATGCATTGGACTATGAGTGAACGTACACGTATCTAGATGGCGCTGACTGTATTTTAAAACGCGCTTACGGTTTGTATATCTGATAACCTTATAATATAGCGTTTCTACAAAAATAAGTGAAATCCCACCAAAAACATTCTGTAAAAAACTAGCCAAGTCTCGATGGAGCTGCTTGTTTATCTCTAAAAAGTAATGAAATCTAGACAAAGTCGTGTCAAGTATAAGGTTCCTTACTGCGATATCTTTATTATTATAGTTAATGTTGTGTGACTTGGCCGTTGAAGGGTACACAAGGGTATTATACCAGGTGCTCCATGACACTATTGCACCAATCTGTCCGCTACCCATTCACGATAGAAAATTTCCACTTGGAAAACGTTGATTGGATAACCAGTCAATTGTAGGCTTGATAAAGCTGCGTATTTCAATAATACTTATGTTTAGGCGATCCAAGTGTCATGGAGCATCTGGTTTTGTACCCTTGTGTACCCTTCAACGGCCAAGGCACACAACATTAACTATAATAATAAAGATATCGCAGTAAGGAACCTTATACTTGACACGACTTTGTCTAGATTTCATTACTTTTTAGAGATAAACAAGCAGCTCCATCGAGACTTGGCTAGTTTTTTACAGAATGTTTTTGGTGGGATTTAGTATTAATTTTATAAGGACTTTTCTATTCCCCAAATCAGAAATTTAACGTTGGAGTGCAATTCGAGACTCTATCTGGGTTAGCTACCACATACCCAATAATCAATCCACGATTCGATCTAATTGAAAGGGAAGTGGTCAGGAAAGTGAGTTACGAGGACTATATAACACGTGTGTGGATGACGAGGTGAGTCCATTGCACTATCGAATACCTGTACAAAATTATTCCCCATAAAACTCTTCCACAATAAACTGGCAACACAGACCGGATCAGAACCCTCAAAAACTAACATCTCTTTATTCGAGCACGAACTTAAAACTGACAAAAAACCCGCAAGCGCTAGTCGCTTTAACTGCCAATATCACTGTCATTTGTCTCGGGCCAGCTTTGCAAAACCAACTTATTACTTACTGACGAAAATCATCAAAATGATCTTTAAAGCTATAGTAGTAAAGTCTGTTTTATATTTCCCATGGTTGTAAATAATATATTTGTGCACCAATAACCGCCTCTCAGTGACATGTAGGTTTTGAAAGCGCTGTCTGTAATTGCGTTAGGCACTAAAATATTTTTGAGTGTTCAAATTGAAGGGTTTGTAACTCGTTTAGGTCCAACATTCAAGTGCTATTCAAACTAGATTGGATCTAGTGTTGTGATGGCTTTAACTAGATTTTTTGTTGATGGGTACAGAACAGATGTATAGATGTTTAAGAGTGCGTCTAACTCAGTTTTGTGAGCCTATTTGTTGTTTTTGATATAAGACTTTTGAACCATTTCGAAAACTTAAGTCAATCATCAATTTAATATAATTCGTCTGTTAAAGTATGTTTTGTCCTTTTCCATTCTCAAGTTGTCTGTAAGAAATTGCCTAGTGCCATAAGACCGCCGGTTGTTAACCCATATATTATAATTAGTAATAAGTTATTATTGTACTTTTTTGGTTTACAGTATTATTCTATTCAATAGGCTATGGTTTTTATATTTTAAAATTCCCTATATCGTGCGATCGAGGGAAAATAATCTTTAAAGAAGCAATTCTTTCTTCAAGAACTTTAACTTCCCGTTGCATCAAAATTAAAAAAAAAGCCAACATACGGTCCAAGATCATTGGCTAATTTTTCAAGACAAAAGCTAGGTATACGGAATGCTTAAGATAACAAAAATAAGTAAGTAATAGTAGCAACCAATGACCAAAATGCTGGCTCTTACCTCGGCCAACGTATAAGTTTGGCCATCCAGAGAGGTAATGTAGCCAGCTTTTTAGGTACACTTCCTGCAGGTCATGACCTCAATGACGTTTTTTATTTATAAGTAGGTTTTAAAATTGTATGATTGTTTAATATTATTATAATCGTAATATTAAAGATAATTTATGAACAAAAATAATATTGTTTTTGGTATTAAGTAAATTATTAATTTTTTTTTCCTCCCCATTTTATGTTTGTATCCTTTCTCATTTTTTACTTTTGCTAGGCAACATTTTCAACCACGATCACTTGAAAAAACATGAAAAATTTCGCACTACCGCGAGTAAACTCACAAAAATATTTCTAAAAAGCTAACATTTTAAACAAACGTGCACAGAGCGTTAGAACGTCCGACGTCCAATATTTGAGCGTTTTATTTGTCCGCTTTTGTTCTAATCCAACCACTGTGACGCCGCGATTGACTGTTTGCCGTTTGCCGCCGGAGCCGCGGTCGAAATTAAACCGTTTCAATGATTGCCGCTTTATGCCGGACAAATAGTAGAAAACTTTGCTTTGAATTTAGAATGCGTGAAATATCGGCTGGCTTTGATTTGTTTTTAAAAGGTTTTAGGCACAGGTCAGGTTAATAGAACATGGACTGACTTAGTGATTAGAAATTCTTTACTGACTTAAAACAATTTAAAGAGGTCTAGCTAGTCTACCAATAGTAATAATTATAATTAACTAGCTGCACCCAACGGTTGTACCATGTGTTATTCCAGAGTATAATCTATCTCTATACCAAATTTCAGCTCATTCGGTCCACCCGTTTAGGCGTGAAGAAGTAAGAAACATACACACCAACTCACAAACTTCCGCATTTATATACTCTTTCCTTACTCAACTATTTCAAGAGAAGCCTTTTCAATGGTTAAAAGCCTCGTTTATCACTAATTTAGAGGCTTTTTTTACGTTCAAGTGAACCTATTACTGTAATGTGCTTACTGACATTTATTGAAAGGAACTTGGAAGCAATTCTCCTGATAAAGGTAGACTTTTACGGCCTTTTGTTGAAGGTTTACTGTCAATGTAGTTAAATTTAAACCTGGTTTAACTTGTTTTGCTAATTGAGGGGGTTTAGTTTGGAGTTATTCGGTTTTATGTGTTTTTGGGGTGTAGTTGGATATTTTATTTATTGCTAGTTTGTAACAGATTCTCACTTTAAAGTCAACGTAAATAAATGTTTAGTATGGGCTAAGTAACTATCATCAACCGTTATAATCTTCTTCTAAATATATAAAAGGAAAGAGTGACTGATTAACTCACTGACTGACTGATCTATCAACGCACAGCCCAAATCGCTGAACAGATCGAGTTGAAATTTGGAACACAAACAGCTTGTATGACGTCGACCTCCGCTAAGAAAGGATTTGTTCATGCGGGAAAAGCCGCGAACATAAGCTAATAATATTAAGCTAGTAATATTAAGTAGAATTTTTAGTTTAGAAATAATCTTCATTGTTACCAATATAATCTCTTATTATTCGTCATAATATCTTCTTCTTACTCACCTTATATTTCATGTCCTTTGGGGTCGGAATTATAGTCCTTTTAGGCCGTTTTGTGTTGTTGAGCCATGTCTGGGTGTAGAGCTAGCGTCTTTAGGTCTTTGGAAATGGACCCATCCCGACCAGCCCGTTCTTTTTATACTGTTGCCCGTATTTGTCATAAACTGGTATTTGTTGTAAATAAATATTATATAGCGTATAATATAAAATCGTAGGTTCCGAGGCTTCAAATATTTGTTGTTCAGTGTGCGACAAATATATTTAAAATATTTCAATCTCTATAACTGACATTTGAGTATTTAGGTATTTTAAAGTCGACAGTTAGAATCAGCAATGGATGTCTTCCGGATCATGACAAACCTTTGTAGTATAAATGAATTCATCTCGTCTTAGCAATAATTCCTTTCCTAAAGGCTCTATTAACCGTGGCCTTATTCTGTTTTCGTTTTCAAATCGTAATAGATGTTGAAACGGAGCCGTGTTTTTGGTTGCCAGTTGCCCTCGAGCGCTCAACTTTGTGAGCGTCCGACTCTTTGACTCCCAAGTGCGAACTCGTGTTGTATTTACATTGGTTTAGTTACTGGAGTATTTAATTATTTTGTTTAGTTACATTTCATTTGATTGATGTTAATAATGATAATTCTTTATTATAATACAACATTTTAATCTAATAAAAAAATAATTTCAATATTACAAAATATATAAAAAAAAGTTTTTCCGAATTGATAATAATTTGATGAGTATAAGCGTATAATATGAAACTGGGAATCTAAAATTACTAGGTATGCGGTGTGGCTATAATATTAAAGGTAGGTTCAGTAGATTCTTTACGAAATAAAAGTACGTATAGACCGACCTGCCAGATTGGTTGATAACAACGTACCTATTACGGAAAAATCTATACAAAATTCTTACTGCCTTTTTGCGCTAGCAGTTGGTCGAGACAAGGTTGACACTGGCTTGATGTTAGCCAAAATCGGTGGCCCATTAGAGCCGTAACATTACTAGAGATATTCCAAAAAATAATGGATTCGTATTTTGTAATTTATCATTCAGTTACCACCTTACGACGAACGAATCCCAGCAAAACATTGACCAAGGTCATGCAAACCAGACAAGCTCTTGTATTGAGAAAATCCTATAGGCGAGTGGACAGTTGGCCATCTTACCCTTCCAACTAAGCAAGTAGCATACGTACCATATAGCAAATATTACATATACCAAAGTCATGGTAATTCTCCCTAGGACTCATTTTGACTTTAAGATAGGCTAAACGAGCTCTGAAACCGAGTTCCTCGAGTATACTTACTTACTAGTATGGCGCGAGAACCCAAAGTGAGTTTTGGCCTCCGACAATAAGAGCCTCCAGCTGGTCCTGTCCTGTGCCACCTCCCGTCAGTCCTTGCCCTGCAGGGCGCGCACTTCATTCTCCACTTCATTATGCTCATTTTATATCAAACTGAAAACACTTTTAAAATGTGTGCATAAATATTATGGTGGGCTGGTCTTAATAAATTTAAAAAAAGACGTGCACTCGGAGACTGCCGCGGTAAAGCTATTGCATAGCATTTTTATCTATAGATGGAAAAACTAAAAAGTATCACCGCTGTGCCGGTCGGAGTGGGGGGTGTTAGGTTTTTTTCGTTACGGAATTTCTGGATTCGGTCCCCACGCTCAAGGCCAAGCTATGCAATAGCTTAAAAATATATTCTATGAATTTATATTTCAAAATTTGTCAAATAGTGCGAGCGAGAGAGCGTCACTCGATATATACGCTCTTAAGATACTTCTCTGACGAGTAACTGGCCAGTTCAAACGAGCCTTGAAACTGAGTTCCTCGAGTATAGTTCGTTAATTCGATAACCGACCGCCGTCGTAAGAACGAATCAAATTAAGTGCGGAGCTAATCCCACACTGCGAAAGGGTAAACTTTATTTTCCTTTCTTGTATTTTTGAGACCTTCTTTACAGATTATGTAGCACCTAATTTATATTAATGTTTTTTCTTGGGAAAACGGTCGGCGATAGAAATACAATAGACGCTGCCTAGATGGCGTTACTCTGTAGGGTTTTTTTTTTATTTTAAATATCTTATATCTTCTGATATTATAAGTTTGTGTGTGTTATTTTTTCACTTTAAATCAACTGAAATTCTAATGTTATAATTACGGGTTTAAATAGTTTAAAAATAAATTTCCTAAAAACAAACTATAGAAATATAATCAGGAACAAAACACAAATGAGTATATTAAATAAGTGAACCACGTTCTCTTTATAGCTCTTAACAGAAAATAAGCAGTGTTTTTGTACTATAATATTATTATGCATGTATTATATATACATACGAACCTTCCTCATAATTTTTAATCTAAATATATAAAAGGAAAGAGTGACTGATTGATTGATCTATCTTTTTTTTTTTTTGTTTTTTTTTTTTATCAACGGTTCGAATTTGGAATACAGATAGGTTTTATGACCTCCACTAAGAAAGAATTTTGTCACGCGGGCAAAGCCGTGAGCTGCTTGTATTGAAAAAAGCCACACGCAAAATCCGCTGCGTAGTCCTAAAGATATAAATACATAGGAACAAACAGACAAACAGACAGACACGGGAACTTTGTTTTATACCATGTAGTCAACGAATTAGGGAAATAACATGTAGTAATATATATGAATGAAAGGCTTTAAATGCAAATTAAATAATAAATGATTAACATTGGTAAAGAGAATTTAAGAACAGAACCGACTCACCGTAAATAGTTCACTGTCGGAGCGAGTCTTGACTCCTTTTTACTAGGGATGGGACACGCTTAGTCTTAGTCTTGATCATGACTTTTAACTCAGTCTTGGTCTTAATCATAGAGATGGTGTATAATATTATTATTTTTTTAAAGTAATAGAAAAATTAATAATAATATTATTTATCTACCTTGTGGTTTATATAATAGAGCATTAAGTCACAGAAAATTATTATAGTTAAATATATAATAATTAATTTACAAGAAAATTTAAACATTAATAACTATATAGAGAACACTTTAAAATTTAATGTTTTTTAGCAGTTCTTTTTGCCTGTTTTATATGAAAATGAACTAAGGAGAAAAATCATAGTAATTTAGAGAACTCAAGACGATTCACTGAAAATAGAAATGAGGAGCAAGACTTGACTTTCTAAACTAGAATCAGTGTTAAAACTTACTTCCCTAGTTCATTGGTGAAACACGCCTAGTCAAAGTCTTGTTCTTCATTCTCAAAATACCAATAAATTTATAACATTCGTAACGAAAACTCAAAGCCTCTAAAACCAACACTCTGAAAATAAAACACTGTGCACAGTGAGTCTTGATTCAGCAGTGAATATTTCAAGACCAAATCCAAGGCTCTATTTCACATGACTATTCGCAATTACACGAACGAACAATTACCGAATTGAGTTTAAGACGAATTTAAAATGAATACTCAGCGCTGGACTCAAGTATTTAATTTGTACAAGTTTCACCAGTTCTCACTTCACTACCCTGTCACAATGAAGAAACTTTACATTTTCAGCCGTTTTCAAAGAAAATATTAAAATTTTCATTGTGAAAAGGTACTAATTCTTGAAATATTTTTGGTGATAAACATTGATGATGTACGCAGTAGACGAGCAAAAAAGACTATTTTTCCCGATGTAAACTTATCTACCTATTAAAGTGCGTGGAAGTGATGAATCTTGATTGTTATGGCCAACAGTAGAATTATTATTTTCTAGAATAAATTACTTAAGCGATAAGGTAATTACTTGTATTCTTGCATTGTTGCCGCCCAAAAGCCTACCAAAATATACAGATCAGTATTTTTTTTGTCCTTTGCTTAGCGAGAACAAAGCTGAAATAAGTTATGGCACATAAATAGTGGGCGTGGCATTTTATAAGATGTATTTTTCAAATGTGAAATCTGATTTATTTTCTTCAATTCGTTGTCTAAATGTACATCGCCAATGGCCATAAATTAGCAATCAGTCAGAATTTTTGGTATTATTTTAAAAAGCCTTTCGGATATCTTATTTCGTAATCCGTTAAAAGGTACTTCTTATTTTGGTAAAGGATTGAGGGTAATCACTCGAAGGCTTTTAAAGATTTTATTATTGTAGAGGATTTTATTATTGAGGGCTGATGTTGATAAAATATTTATTTATTTCCTTGCTAATTGGGTATAGAGACTTTACTTGCTGATAAGTATAATATTCTTTCAGAGTTTAGTCTACACATGTTCCAAGATCCAACTAAATCGGTTCAGGCACTTGAACTTCATTTAAAAGCTAAACATAATTATTTGAGTAAGATGGGCAACGCTAACCACTTACAATGAGACGGGGTGGTATACAACCTTAAATATAGTATTTTTGGTACTTAAAAAAAATACTCAGTAAAATATTCAAAGACGTACATATTACTTTAAGAATATTGGAAAAAGATATCACGTACCATCAACACGGTGTAAACAGCTTTAAAGAAAATAAAAATAAAATTCTCCAACGATACCTATATTTTAGGTGCTACGGCTTTCGTAGCACCTCGTAGCACTCTGTAGCGCTACGCTCGTAGAGGTGCTACGAGTGCAATCCTCTTCGCTTGAGTGTTTATTTGATACTCTTACTTTATTCTATCGAAGTTTTCACTTTTCAATGAATAAAAGGATTTTGTCAATTAAAATTTAGATTGAACAAGAGGAAAATGCAATATGAAAAAATTCAAATTGTTTTCATAGTATGATTTTATAATATCTATTTTTCATAATAATATTACAGGTATAAAATATTAAAAAAGAAAAAATGGCCGATTAACCAACTGACTTATCATCAACGCAAAGTACACTGCTGAACGGATTGAGTTGAAATTTTGTACATGAATAGATCACATTATGGGAACTGCCATCTAAGAGTGATTTGAGGCGCTCAGAATAACTGTAATAACTTTTTCTCAATAAAGGCATTTTTTTATTTATTATCGGTTACGACAATACATCATAAATGGAAGCATAATAAACCTACAAGGCTGGATAAATCGCTCCCTCACTTTTTTATGTGATAAAGTAGAAGACGAGCAAGACGCTCTCCTGATGATAAGAGATAACGCTGCCCATAATCAGTACAGTGCTACTTAGGATTTCACAATAATGTGAAATTCTAGGAGCACTGCACCAACGCTTCTTATTTAAGACTCATAAGATGTTAAGACTCTTTAAGCCTCTTTAAGCCCAGTAATTTCACTGAACATTATGCCGGAACTCTATCGTAATGACTTGGCTGCATGGTTTTGTCCAGTAATTACTAGCCGCAACCGAAGCCTACTACTAGTATATAAAAACAATTGCTAAAAAAACATTATACTTTATTTATATTTTCTTTGCCATTAAAATGTATAAATAATTAAAAACTTAGCTCGTTCCAAGGAGGTCGGAAAAGCCTTTTTGATCCGCTTACATCGTTACAAGATTACCGTGGAGGGAAGAGAAGCGTCTTCGGTGACGTAATTTGTTGACGAGAACCGGTTAGATCCGGTTCAATCCGCTTCTGAACGTAGATCTAACATTGGGTAGAGTGACCAATAATTTTTTTACTAAACTCAGGTAATGGACAATAAATGAGAAGTCACACAGGCTGTTCAGACCAGAAAATGTATAAATGAAATTGATTTTGTAGTGGTAATAATATTTCATTATGATAAATTTATTAGCATATGCTTGCAGTTTTGCTCATTTTGCTCATTTGTATAAAAGTAACTTTTTTTAGATGTCCGGTGGTTTCTTGGCGGTTTTTTTTTACATTTTACAAGTTTTTATTTTCTTTCACCTGTCCCGCTGTCGTCTGTTTGTAATCAAATCTTGCGAGTTAAATTTGATCTGCTTCCCGGTTTCAGATTGAGATAAAATTTTGCATACATGTATTTATCAGATGACTATGCAATATTATTATATAATGGACTTATCTAATGATAGAGCTGGAAGATGGACATAGGAACCAGGAACTCGGTAATTAAACGACACAACCCAATCGAGCTCGGGCTCATATGATTCGTCTACTTTGGTGCTAGATGGTGATACTAAAAGATATTTTTTTCACATGTTGTCAGTCTACGGCACTGTATACTTTTATGTCTCTCTTTTTTTGTCTCTCTTATTTTGATGCTTTATCTAGGGACACGAAAACTTATATACCTATACCTCGTTCGTGCTGCGATAGACGACTGGCCGCGCAGATTGAAGGCCTGTATTCAAAATCACGGAGGTCATTTTGAATAAACTTTATTGTCATAAGAATCTATGTTTTGTTAAGTTCATTTTGGTATATAAATGGTTACATAATAAATAAACTTGTTCCAATAATTTTATATTAAACATGTGACAGAATTTATGACCTGACTAGGTATATTATGTAATTCGGCGTTCATTCTACTTCTATTTAAGTCTATGATAAGCTCCCAAACTTGTAAACGAGTTACAGATCGGGATTGACATCGAGTGGGACGACACGAATTATATCGAGTGACAAATCGCCGCTCATTACTTATTATGAATGTTCTTTGTCATGAACGTTGTGAAATTATTGAGATTAACGCTTTTATGGACCGGGGGTTCCTTTGCAGGAAGTCGAATAGGTGGGTACCCCAACATTCTACCACCTGAGCAGTGATGTGCAAACATTACCATGCTTCGGTAGGAGGGCACTGTAGCTAGAGAAATTACCGGTTTATTTAACACACACAGGTGAGTCTGTGGTCAAAAACAGCCCTATTCTTTATAAAAAAAATTTAATCTGAAGAGCCTTAACATCCACCTTATGACTTCTAAGTAAGTTAGGATTTTACATCATAGTGAAATCCTGAGTAGCACTGTACTAATTACGGGCATCGTTAGCCCTTACCTATCCATGTGTGTATTGGGTGTGTTGTTAAGCATACAGCCTTTCATGGCAGCAGGCTAAACCTAGAAGGTGGGATAAATCACATCTAGGCTTTTTTCTTCTTTTTTTTTTCTCATTACATCATGCCAGAAGAAAATTAAATATAAATTATTTATTAAATAAAATAAAAAATAAATTTCGAGACGTTTCACACAGCGCCACCTAACTCCAAACTAAGCAACTTAATGCTTGTATTATGGTGATTAGGATAACGGATATAATATTATACTTATTTTTTTTATATTAATTTAATTTGATGAATAATAAGATTAGATAACACTTTATTGACACAACTTACAAGAATTTAGAACTAAATACAATTTGTAATGTAAACAGCGTAACAATTAGCGGTCTTATCGCTAAAAGCGATCTTGTCCAGACAACAAAAATTTTTTTCCCTAAAACTAACTTCTTTATCCGTCCTCTACCGATCCAAACTTCAACAGTTTGAACTAAGGCCGTATGTGAGGCTTGCGCGGCTGATTACAGGAGGAAATGTAAAGTGTATCAAACTGCGCCTTGTTCTAGAGGTCTGATGTTAGGAGAACTTTCCTATTTTAGGAGCCGTACGCATTGAGACAGTATGGGTAACTTGTAGGAATTAGTTTCTATTGAATATGTACACTGATTCAACTATAATTTCATATGAATGGAAAATCCTGAGTAGTCCTGTACTACTTTTAATAAGACATTAGCTTATGCTCGCGGCTTTACTTTCGTGCCAAAATTAGAGTCCGACCGAAACTGGTTTTACGGCCGAAACCGAAACCGAATGTTTGGCCGAGGCTTTAGTTTCGGCCGAAACCGAAACCGAAACTCACGTGGTCAAGTAAAAAAATCTTTAAAATACTGAAATTTGGTGCTTTTTACCCAAATGGAAGCACAGCATAATATAAAGTTTGTTGTTATCATTAAGTTTTTTGTATCACTTTTAATATAAAAATATATCAATAATATTTTTATTATCTTTAGGCTTCCGTGGTCAACAAGGAAGCTCTATAGTTTCACTTTATCTGTCCGTCCGTCTGTCCGCGGCTTTACGGAGAAACTATAAGTCCTAGAAAACTATAATTTTGCACAGAGGAGGGCAATGCAAAAAAAAAATTAGGGTACCTCCCAAACTTGTAAAATGGAGATGATATTTTTTTGGCTCATCTCATCATTTGGGGTATTGTGGGATATGTATTTTAATGAAGGACATATTTCTAAGGAAATTTTTTTTAATGATCCATTTGAAATATATTCAATTTTTAATTCGTTTTTTTGTTCGTCGCCCGCCCTCTAAAATCTAAATTACTGGTTTCCCAACACTGGTAAAAATCACGAATATAGTTTCAACCATGAATTTTCCAGGAAAACCATAGCGGCTAATATAGTTTTATAAGTTTTAAAGATATCGTTGATAAAAATTAAGGCAGTAGATATACGATTTGCCAGTTCTACGGAGGCCTACATTGTCTGAATAGTGCTTGGCTGCACCTGCGCATGCGAATTTGAACCTTATTTTAAAGAAGCTAAAAATGATAGATGTCAATTTTGATTTGAACTGGAAGTTTTTCCTGGATCAAGGGGTTAATGAAACAGTAACAATTAGTGATTTGATATTATAATTAATAACTGATAGACATTTTGCTATAAGAACTTAATTTAAATAAATAGTAATTATTCAATAGTATTAATAAATAGTTCAATAATAAATAAATAGAAAATAATAGATAATAAATGATAGAAATAGATAATAAATAGTAATTAAGTTCAAATTCGCATGCGCAGGTGCAGCTCGATCGAGCCGCTCGGGGACATACGGGTAAAATACTAAGTATCAGTATTTTGAAATCTTACTAATTAATACTTTGGTTTGTAGTTTGTACCTATTTGTACTAAGAAGAATCATCAATCTCTTTTAGGTACCTCCATATAAAAATAATGATTACTAAAATTGCTATTACACGCTTAGTTCCAGTCTCAACAAAGATAATATAAAGTCACACATTTAAAATTAACAAACCTATATCACAATTAGTCGTCCGCCAAAGCGTTGTCGCGAGAAACGAAGCTAGGCGAGCGTGCACGACAACTTCCGAAAGGAGTTTCGGTTTCGGCAAAAGTTTCGGCCAATTTTGGCCGAAACCGAAACTTTCGCCGAAACTTGATTTATGGCCGAAACCGAAACCGAAACCGAAATTTCGGTCGGACACTAGCCAAAATCCTTCTCAGCGGAGGTCTACGACCTAAAACATATATGTTCCAAATTTCAACTCAATCCGTTCGGCGGTTTTAACAGCGCGTTGATAAATCAGTCACTTTTTCCTTTTATATAATATTTAGAAAACTCTACACAAGGTTACTGGAAATCCTGAATTTACTGACATAAAAAAAGGGAAAATGTACAACTCAAAATTAGATTTTTTTTCCAAAGTTCACAACAGGTTAAATTTTACCAAAATCGCTTAAACGGTTTTCAAGTCGTAATAAATTAAAATTTGGGAGTGACCTAAACCTTTTGTTTTTTTTTTTTAGTTATTTACGATATAAGATCAAAGTTTATTAAAAGAGAATATGATGTGAAAGAAAAATGATTGATTTTTGAAATTTCATTATTTTTACTTACGAGTATATTATAAACGTGAAAGTTTGTAAGAATGTATAGATGTCTAGATTTATGTTTGTTACTCTTTCAGGCCTAAAAGAGTGGATCGCTTGAGCTGAAATTTGGTATAGACATAGCTAAATCCCTGGAATTATACATAGACTTCAGTACAGCGGGTAAAACCGCTGAGCGCAGTTAGTTAATTAATAATTTTTTATCTAGATAATACAAGCCAGCGCTTAATAACTAGATTGCATCAACCATAACATTTCTTTTTTTTTACTATTTAAATAAAGAAATTTATTTGCGACCAGACATACATACAGAAACATTAACAAGTTATATATAAAAAAGATAGAAGGAAAAAAAATCACTACTCATACTGTTATTACCCAAAGTCAAGTAGAACGACTTGTAGAAGATGCGAGGGAGCACTAATGCAAGACTAGTCTGTCTGTCTGTCTGTATAATTATTTAGCTTGTTAATTGTACCGCTCCCACTTGCCACTTCAAGTGACGATGTGGAAAACATGCACTAACTACGGAGTCATTCTAACGCGTTAGCTAACTTAGAGATAATTTCTAGATAAACTATAACACGGTCATGTAATAAAATAATAATAATTGGGGTTTATACTCCAACAGAATAGGTAACTCTACTTATACTGTCAGAGTCAAATCACAATTTATAGGTTGTGTGGCTTACCTATATGTTGCAGTTTCAGGTCGCCGAGATAACTACAGGGCCTGCAACATGACCTAACGACTGCCTCCTACATATCTTGTAGGAAACAGCCGGGACACACAGTTTTTCGTGCCTTCCGAAACACGTTAGCGTCCAGGCGAAAATCTTTGACACATTGAGATACACACACACCGTGATGCAGTGGTCTCTTTTGCAGAGATCGCTTGGGTTAGTACTGTATTTTGCCAATTATTTGAACGTCGATATGAACTTAATGGTAGGCCTCTTTTACAGAAAAGTTACACCGTTGCCAATCATTATAATTATTCTTCAGCCAAGCAGTTTTGTATCCATTTTTATTAATTATAAATAAAAACAAAACTGGTAGCATTGACCAGGATCTCACGTGGCTTAAGTCAACGATTCAGCCGCAGCTGGTAGAAGACTTAACCTAGAACGCGGGATAAATCCCTGGCCATTGTGCAGGCATCACTGTGTTCCAGAATGCAGCGTAAAGTTACCAGCAAAATTAATGTGCATGGTGGTATTTAAAACTTATATCGAAGTGTATTATTTCTTTATTGAACACTATAGATAATAACAAAAATATTATATTATACATTAAATAGAGAAGAATGGTATTATTAATTACTATAATCTACGAATAAACTTCCCCAGTTACTGTTGTAAATGTGAAGTACAAAAATGTATGTGTATTTATATTTTTCAGTAACTTATTCCTGCACCAAACAGAGCCGCGTTCCACAAACTCACAAACAAACTTATTTTTGAACCGCAACGCGTTCGGAAATCGAATTAGATCAGAGTTCGCAGTTCGCGGCCGAGAGACGTTATTCTCGGTCACATCAATGAATAAAGAGATACGGAAGGACGGTTTTCATTAATTAGTACTATCTCATAAAGGACTCAACCTCAACTGTACAAGGACTCAACAAAAGTGTATATCACTGGAGTTACGCTGTCGCCGACGATACGCATTGACGCTGCATAATACACATGAAATATCTTTAAATCAAAGAGTTTAATTTAAAAGAATCAATCAAAACTAGGCAACCGGCCTCCGCACCCCACCGTGTTTTGGCAATATTTTAAAAGTAGGTACCCTCTTCTTACGGACCTTAGCTAGAATAAGGTACAGCGCAAGCGACAAGCTATTTGACATGGAATATAATCAGCGATCTCGCTTGATTTTACGCGATGATGTGGCCGAAGTGGTTACTTAGTCCAGAAGGCAGAATAAATCCTTTCTTGGCTTCACTTCACTGTTACCCCATAGAAGAAAGATAAAAAGCAATCTGAATCCTATAACAAAATCCTAAAATTTAATACTTACAAATACTGCTCCAACTTTACTCGAAATTTCATAGAAATTTTACATCTGTGTGCGAGAATTTTCAGCACGCTCTGTTACAAACCTTCTGTACTTGATTTATTTAGTGGTCACACGTTACACGCTCTTTACTAAGTTGGTAACAGTGTTACCGAGTTGCCGTCAGTTGGCAGCATTGGATTGGTAATGGAACCTTCGAGAGCCTCGACCGACTTTGAAGTGCACTTGTTAAATTGGATGCGACGACTTCATGGGAATCAGTGTATCCGGTGTTCTTTGTTCTAAGCTCTATTGATTTCATTACTGACTTTCCCCTATTACCTCGGAAGGTAAGAAAAACTTTCCCAAATGAAGACAACATTTTTGTTCTTATTTATTATTCTCAAAAATGGTTTTTCCGTGCGTCTTGGTATTTTGTGATGACGGCTTTATTCGTTCCAAAAAAAGTAACACAAAATACTGAAAATTGCAAAATAAACTGATCTATTATAATTCTTCAAGAATAATAATATTCTCCGCTTAGTGACAATATTAATCATCACCGTCACCCACGTTTAATCACTAGACATTAGGTCTCCTCCATAACACACGGACGCCCTAAATTAGCTAAAACTTGCTCTCCACTCAAGAGCTTATTTACCACAACACACAACAAAAACTCTTTCAAAACAAGTGAAATAATTTTTTTTTTTTTAAAACAAGATTTTATTGCATTGTCATCCGATTTATACATGTATGCAAAATTTCAGCTCAATCGGACACCGGGGAGTGGGTCAAATTAAACTTTCAAGATTTGATTACAGACAGACAGACAACAGACAGGTGAAAGTAAATAAAAGCTTTTTTTTTTTTTTTGCTTGTAAAAACAAAACATTCATGTCGTGTCTCCCACTCAAAACACTTGAAATGAATATGAATTTCAATTGTTTGATCCCTGTCAAACAATATCCCTTAATAACGTGATATTAATCCCGCCATGATAGGTGCGATGTAATCCTGTAATCAAATTACGCCGATACATCACACATTTTACTGTACAGTTCATTCATCACCTTCGAGAGCAATCAATCTTTCACATTTCAATGTGTACAGGGCAGGAGTAAAGATATCTATTGTGGGGTCAATTATTATTTAGTAAAATTATTACCTTGCTAAACGAAATTTTTTTTTTCAAATCAAAAATACAAAGTAATAAACTAGTAGTTCGCCTCAAACTGGGACCTCGCGGCCCAATTTCCGTTAAACCTTAGACTTTAGACCTTAGACTTTTTTTAAAATATCCTAATACAAGAACTTTAACTTTAAGTCGAAAAAATACACCCGTTTATCCTTCAAAAAATGTTTTGACCCTCTGAATAAATCAATATTCATAGAGAACTTCCCGTTACCCTATGTTTATGAAATTTGGCATACCTTAACATATATTTTAAATAAGGGAAAAAATCTGAAAACTTTTAATCTACTATATAAAAATAAGTCGGGTTTTCCTTCCTGACGCTATAACTCCAGAACGCACGAACCGATTTCCACGGTTTTGCATTCGTTGGAAAGGTCTCGGGCTCCGTGAGGTTTATAGCAAAGAAAATTCAGGAAAAATTTCAACAGAAATTTAAAACGAAGCCATCTGGTGGCGAAACAGAGTTCGCCGGGATTGCTAGTTTTTAATAAAATTAATTCATTTAAAAATAGCGCTATTTAAAGAACGTAATCATCGAAGTTAAGCAATGTTATGCGTGTACGTATTTGGATGGGCGCGTACGTAGTGATCTCAACTTTTTGCTGACTTTTTTGGAGAGAGCCACCAGTGGTCTGCGCTGCACTACGGTGTGCTCGTGCACCTTTATTGTTGAATGTGCCGGCACAAACTATTCTAAGTTTTAAAAAGTTTTGCAGATAGGCTACACAAATAATAATATATCTTACTGCCAGCGAAAAAGCTAATATGCCCAAGATGAAATTGTGTATTTAATAATTAAAAAGGCTGCAGCCTTATTAAATGGTCTTATAATGGTCTTTTCAAAATACTGAACCATTTTAAAATTGCGACTTTCAACCTAACAAAATGTTACTGTCTTTTATGGGAGTGAATCGCAAATCTATAATGATCATCTCTAAATTATGAACCATTTTGAAATTGCGTCTATCAACCTAACAAAATGTTACTGTCTTTTATGGGAGTGAATCGCAAATCTATAATGATCATCTCTAAATTATGAACCATTTTGAAATTGTGTCTATCAACCTAACAAAATGTAAGTGTTTTTATAAAAATGAATCGCAAAACTATAACGGTCAACCCTAATTTCTGTACCAATTTGAAATTGCGATTATCTACCTTACATAATGTTTTTATCTTCTAAGAAAATGAATCGCAAATCTATAATGGTCAACTCTAATATCTGTACTAATTTGAAATTGCGTTTATCAACCTACCGAAATGCCCCATCTTCAACGACAGTGAATCGCAATTACAAAACGGTCCGTACTATTCGAACTAATTTCAAACTGCGTTTATCTACCTACCAAAATGTTCCCATCTCCTAAGACAGTGAATCGCAATTATATCCCGGTTACATTATTAATAAAAGATTTAACTGCAACTCTTGGGCCGATTTGGCTCATTTCTGAACATGAGAATTCTTTGCGTTTGTACTACCCGTTCGCAAAGTTCCGTCAAGATTGGAACTTCGGTAACGTGGTAATCAAGGAATCTCTTTAACTCTAGAACCCTTCGACCGATTTGGCTCATGTTCGAACTTAAAAATTCTATGAATATGTACTACGCGTTTGCAAAGTTTCATCAAGATTGGACCATCGGTTTTCAAGTTATCGCGTAACAAACATACATACAAACATACACTTTTGATAAAATATTTAGGTAGGTTATAAAAAATGTTAATAGCTCAGAAAAAAAATTATCGGCGTACCAGTTTTGAAATTATCGTCAGACCTATCTTAAAGACTTTAAGTCACTTATATCTCTGCAATACTGAAGCCTATTTGGCTTTTTTTTTTACTATAAGTATTCTATTAACCTATTTAACTGGTATGCAAAATTTCATTTAATTTGGATTTACCGTTTTTGAGTAAATGTCGATCAAAGTTAGGCACCAGAGGTCAACCGTTAAACTGGTCAAAACGCAGGCTTTTCGCGGCTCTCGACTCTAAGACCTCGCTTCGCTCGGTCGATAAACAATATTCACGTTTAAGTGTTGTTTTTCCAAATTTATTTGTACCAGCCATTTCAGGTGTTAAGCAAATCATGATTTCTGACCCACACTCACGCATCTGAAGAACACGCACCCATACTCACGCATTACATTCAGATTCAGTTAAAATAGAACTTATAATCACTGCTTTGAAATTATCTTAAGATTATTTTGCGCTCTTATTTATTGGAGTTAGCTTTTATTACTGCTTCTGGCTCAGACCTCTAATTGGTTATGCATTTCTTTATTGTGGTTGTCATACACACTTTCCGCCATTGACATTAAAAAAATTGTTACTCATGAGTCTATTCTATCTTCATGCCCACATTCTCTTCTTAGTTTTTTGCGTAAAGAAGTTATAAACATACGGATACACACTTATATTATTAATTATTAGAAGAATGGGATATATTTATCCTAGCCCCATTTTAACATCCTAGTACACCCCTGTAGGACACCTCGTTAGTACGACATTATCGTGTCTGCGTAATTTAGGAGCAATGTTCACAGCGTCACGCGGCGTGTCAGATGATGGAGTGACGGAAGAATGACCTGCTTTGTTCCCTGACTGGACTGTTGCTGGGTTCACATGTTGAATGGGATATATGGCTGGAGGATTATATTATAGAGGTATGACAGTTACCATACAATACTCTTTATTGAGACCAAAAGTTGACTGAAGAAACTTCAAATAAAATTAACTGTTTGACGGTCTACAATGGGCGGACTTATTTTTTAGAGCGATCTCTTCCACTGTGTGACAAAATAAGGATTGGTTCATAATATTAGTAACCACAAGTAACGCTTCCAAAAACGCAATTAATTATGTTGTTTTCATGTTACTTTAGCCTTGTTAGTACATTATCGTGTCAGCGTAATTTAGGAGCAATGTTTACAGCGTGTCAGATGATGGAGTGACGGAAGAATGACCTGCTTTGTTCCATGACTGGACTGTTGCTGAGTTCACATGTTGAATGTGATATTATATACTCTTGTTTACTTATAGCCAAAGGATTATGTTTTTGAGATAATATGACATTTACAATAAGAGACTTTATTGAGACCAAAAGTTGACAGAATAGATTTAAACTAAATTGAACTATAATCGAAGGTCTCCAATGGGCGGCGTTTTTCGAGGGGTATACTTTCCTTGTCTTATTTAAATTATATCGCAATAAGTTGAACGGTATTTCAAGTTAAATTGCCTCAATCCCAGGTAATGAAATCGAGCTTAAAATATTTTTATTCTTTCTTTTTTGATATTATTACACTCCTTAATGACTAGGAAGGTACTCCAGTAACGTAAAAAAAACATCATTTAACATAAAAACCATTATTACGTAGAGACAAATTAATTTGTGAGTGTGAAACTTACTTTTGGGAGTTAAGCTAGTATTTTATAACTTGCGCGATATATTTGGTAAACGGTTAGAGATAAGATAAGAAACACTTTATTGATCCACATATAAATAAAATTTTACAACAAATTTTAAAATCAAAGGTGTATCGATTGGCGGTCTCATTGCTCAAAGCGATCTCTTCCAGACAACCGTGCAGGGAGAGGAAATATACACAAGATATACAAGATTAACTTTAAACGTTAATTTCAAACACGTCTGGCCAATTGCATCTCAATTTTCTCTCACAAAACACTAACGAAAAATATTCAAAGCCTCAAGAAATCTATTTCACCTGGAGGCAAACTTAGTGCAGATAAAAGATTTTAAAACGGGTAATTCCCGTCGGGATCCGGGTTAACCCCGAGTTATCTAGCCTAGACATGTCTGGGCAAATCGAAAAACTTTAAATGGGTCCAATTTCCCCCAACCTGTGGGCCATGGGGGGCAGAGGGGCAGACTTGGCGCAATTAAAAGAAATGCCCCACGACGATTCTATTGAGTTGTGAATTTGTGGAATATACGGGTGCAAGTTTTGGAGTTGGTGCAGTTTTAGTTATGAGAAATAGTTTTAAACTTATTTCATTCATTATAGGCTAGCCTTTGACCGCAATCTCGTGTGATGATAAGCAACGATGCCGTCGTAGATGGTAGCAGACTTTACCTAGAAGGCGGAATAAATGCCTCCCTGGCTTCACTGAACATCATGTCGGAATACGGTCACAATGATTGCTTGGCGACATGGTTTTATCCAGTTTTACTAAAGTAATAATGGGATATAAAGTAAAAACTTAGCACTTAGCAAATCAAAAAAAGTCACAATGCGTTTCTACGACTTTACAAGAATCCTGAGATATCATCAATTATAATAATAATAATTATATAACACTTTTTTTTCTTTTTTTAGTATTATTATAAAGTCATTACTTTTAATCAAACAAATGTAACTTAAAGTTATTACAATTAATTGAACAATGTATTTTAAAATTATTACATTTTGAGACATAGCAAGTCAGTGTCTAAGCACTATCTTAAGTAACTGACCATCTGAAACCTTTCTCGAAGTTGCTTAATATATCTTAAAATTGTACGTTTCCACTGCTTAAAACCAGTACAATTTCCTCCCTCGCTTCACCCTCGTATGTCCCCGTGGAAACACTCATCGAAGCCTCCCACACGTCGTTACAACAGGAATTATCGCCTTAATAGCCTACATACAGGCGCACAGTCGCACCTGCAATTAGAGAGAAAAATACTATCACCTTGAGACTTGAAACTAGTGGTTGAGAATTTTAAGAGATCTTTCTCCACCAGAATAGAAAAACAAGAGAAAGAATAGAGAAACAAGCTTATGCACGAGTATACAGGTTAAGTTGTATTATTGCTTCATGTCCTCTATCCACATGTGTAATTATATTCTGTTGCCTATATGTGAAAACTTGTAAATGTCCCTTAGTATAATATAGACCAAAGTGTAAGTTTTCCTATAAAAGAAAGACGTGAAACAAATAGATATCGTTTTTTAACCCCCTGCGCAAAAAGTCAATTATATAATTGACCGCCAATTGTTACACTTATGTCGTATTTTTGTGTTATAGTTTTAAGTTTTTTGTATGTTTCTAGTGTTTCAATAAAGAGTTTTCTATTCTATTCTATAATTTTACCCGGGGGCAGATTACCTTTGCAGGAGGTCGACTGGCGGGTACCCCAACAGTGCCAATTATTCTACTGCCTGAGCAGTAATGTGCAAACATTACTGTGCTTCGATAGGAGGGTGCTGTAGCTATTGAAATTGAAAAATTACTCGGCAGACAAATATTTACATCTTATGATTCTTGAGTAAGAAGCGTTGGTGTAGTGTACCTAGAATTTTACATCATCGTGAAATCCTGAGTAGCTACTAATTAACTCTACCAGAAAAGCGCTACGCTCGTTTTTTACAAAAAATAATTACAATAATGGTTTGCACAATTAATAAAACCCCCATTGAAGATAAAACTATTTCTAATACTCACTTTACAAAATAAAAGTTGAATGAAATAAACAATTTTCGCTGTCCAGTCTCGTATAAGCCACTAAACTAAAAGTCCCAAGTATGAGCAAACAAATTTCAACAATATTAGATACAGAGGGTCAGTCCAAAACGAAAAACAAATTTAGAAGTTAATCTTGTACCAAATAGTCTCTTGGATATTGCTTAGCTAATATACTTTACTCGATATAGAGAATTCGCCTTTTAACGTGTCGTTTGAATTCAAAAAGTGTTTGGGATTTGGTTTAAGGTATAAGTGACGGCGGAAATACAATAATAATAACTTTATTTGACAATAAATGTACAGTCAACTCAACAAAGAGATGTATCCATGTTAGTCTTACAAAATGAAGGAACTTTTAGTATGCAAATATTATTTACCCTGACCGTGACATTTTCAGTATCCACCAAATCTTATACCACTATATTCGATTCATTTTAAATGCCATTATTATGTATCACCTAAGGAAAAGTAGTGGGATACATCATTGTTGCATATTAAACGAGCCGATGATAATATAAAGTTTGATTGCTACTAGAAATGTCACGAACCAAGGGTAGTTCATTGTGGCAAATGAAAATTTACTTCATTTTGTAAGCCTAACAAGGATACATCTCTTTGTAGTTGACTGTACAATACAATATACTGCTCCCAAACAAGTAAAAACTGTGTTTTTCTATCCCTCCAGCCGTTTGACCTGTGCGTTGATATATCAGTCAGTAATTATTTTCTTTTATAGAGGTACTAGCTGCCCCCAGTGGTTTTACCCGCTGTACTGTATGTGTTATTCCAGAGTCATAGCTATCTCTATACCAAATTTTAGCTAAATCGGCCCACCCGCTTAGGCGTGAAGAAGTAACAAACATATACACCTTTCGCATAAAAATAATAGGAAAAAATATATATTTAGATAATGCCCTTGACTTAAACCCTACCCTGTTGTAGTCTTTAGAACAACATTTACTTGTATTACGCGTGTATCGGTTCTCAAAAGGATTGCAAATTAAAACCAAATGAAAACGAATGTTTATTTTAAACTGTACCTTAAAACGAGTGGGATTTTATTAGTAACCTTTCACAAAAAACACTCGATAGTAATTCGATCAAGAAGGTATTTACTTTAGAGTATCTACTTAAATTTTATTGGTTGAAAATGGTTTTATTTGTGTTTGGAATTTAAAGTTATTTTATTTACAATGTTTTAAATACCCTGTCACATATAAAAAATTAATAATCTGCTTTAGGGCTAAAATAAAACTTTTGATTGACTTTTAAAAAAAGGTTGCTAAATAGGTGTATTTCATACCTCTATTATGTTATTGAAACTGCGAAATTTTAACGTTAGAATAATTTTATGATTCGTATAAACCATATTCATTTATATTAATTTACGAAAAAAGGCAATACCGTCTCACCATAGGTGGTAAGATAGGATAAGAAAACTCTTTATTGTATCACCAAAATTTGTTCTGTTTTTGTATTGGTGGTCTGCCTTGAGATTTTATGTTTCTGTAGTGTAACACTAAACCTAAACCAAACCTCATCTAAACCACAAAAAAAACCTAACAGCTTAAACTAAGACCCCTAACAAAAAATACCATTTAACATTAACTAATTGAAATGTACTAACTAGCCAGTAGATAACCGGTAGTAACACCGCTCGGTAACGTCCCATTTGCATACAAATACCCTCCGCGATCGGATTACTAAATAAACCTTATAAAACGGCTAAAGTATAAAGCTGCCGGTATTTCTTTTAATCTCTTGTATATAAATTAGTCGAAAAGCTTGGAACTGAACGGTTTTATTGAAGCAACTAGGGTCCAGCTGTTTAACTCGCTAAAATACCACTTTCTTCACCCAATTTTTCGAGTTCAGTGTCAGAACTTTATTGAAAAATTAAGATATTATTATGTTTCGTTTGAAAATTTGACAATGCGCAATGCGAATTTAACTGCCTTGTTTTTACAAGTTTTATTTTACTTTCACCTGTCTGTTGTCTGTCTGTCTGTAATCAAATCTTGGACGTTTAATTTGATCCACTTCCCGATTTCTGATTGAGCTGAAATGCATGCAAATCGGACAATGCAATATTATTATGACATGGAGCTGATCTGATGATGGAGCAGAAAGGTGCCCATAAGAACTTCGTAATTAAACGACGCAACCCCATCGAGTTTGGGCTCATTTAATTCGTCTTGACAAATACATTGGTGCTAGATGGTAATAATAATAATTAATAGAAGCTTGTTTTTAAAAAGTTTTTAAAATTGTCACTTGTTTATACTCAGTATGGGTTACCTTTGACCACGATCTCATTAAGCAACGATACGGCCGTAGATAGATAGCAGACTAAACCTAGAAGGCGGGATAAATCCCTCTCTGTCTTCACTGAACATCATGCCGGAACACGGTCATAATAACGGCTTGGCGACACAGTTTTGTCCAGTGTATGGTAACTAGCCACGGCCGAAGCCTACCACTAGTACCCATCTAGTTAGACTAGTTTATCTAGTAAGTTGGTATAGACTTGACCGGCTTAGTTCGTTGTTTGTATTTGCATTGGTTAGGTGGAGTGAATTGAATTAACAATATGGGTTAAACTTTCAACACGGCCGCCTCAACTTATGCTAGATGCAAGACAACAAAGAAACGACGTAAGGCACACACAATAGTATAAAACAGTTATAGGAGGCCGATAATGAACAAAGGTGTGTTACTCAATACGTGTGTGAGTGTGTGTGTGTGTGTGTGTGTGTGTGTGTGTGTGTGTGTGTGTGTGTGTGTGTACGTGAGTTTACGCGTGCACACATCATCATGAAATCTCAATCTCCCTCGGTATCTGACATTCAAGGACGCGCGGCGTTTCCGCTATGTTGTTCTAGCAAATTGCTGCGAGAAGAACGTATTTTTTATCAGTTCAATTCAATGATGATGATTTTTCGAATGATGAACATTTGTCCCATGCGGGAATCGAACCCGCAACCTTCTGCGTTGCAGGCGGGTATTAGCCCACCGCGCCACAGAGGTCGTCCATAGAAGATATAAATTTAGGAAAATCCTGTAAAAAAGTGATTGTTTCTAAATAAGTTTATACAATCTGCGGCTGCATTTAATTCATTTTCTAACGGCGCAAACTTAATAACGTTACCTCGCATGTACATTTCCTGCATATTTGTCGCACCTTGCATTCTTCCCGCTGCGTTATAAAGGGGGTAAAGGGGGGACACACTGAGGCAAGGTTGCTTTCGTTTCCAGTGAATAGAGGCGAAGGGAATCTGTTTTCTATGAAATAACATACACATAGTATTTTGTATTTTAAACTTCGAATAGAGTTATGAATAATTTAGTGCCATGAAATACGCGTCCAACATTATAGGTATTTTCAATTGTTTGGGGCGAACATTCATTACAATTATTATTTTTGTTGGTGTACGGCTTTGCAATGTACCTACTTATTACCAAAATTTTGCTTAAAAATGTCTTGCTATGTTTTTTCATTAGTGTTGGGAGGTGTCGTAATTATTATGTTTTGGCCCTAAATGTTAAGTTTTCTTTAAATCTACGGCGTAACTAATCAAGTTCATAAAAAGGTGAGTAAAATACTAGTTTTTAAGAAAATTCTTATTATAATAAAGACCGAAACAAATAATAATTATCACATTTTACGTTACAGTCAAAGTGGTCGTCTAGGTGGGTACCCCAACAGTGCCAGTTATTCTACCGTCTGAGCAGTGATGTGCAAACATTACTGTGCTTCGATAGGAGGGCACTGTAACTAATGATATTACTGGGCTAAAGAGTCTTAAACATCTTATGACTCTTGAGTAAGAAGCGTTGGTGCTGCGCACCTAAATTTTACAATGGTGTGAAATCCTGGGTGGCACTGTTCTATGGCCAGAGTTATCTCTTAACATCAGGTGAGCGTCTAGCTCGTCTTTTTACTTCTTTGCATAAAAAAATGCTCCAAGTATAATAAGATAGGAATACTCTTTATTGTTTCACCACAATTTGTACAATATCTTAAATCTAAATAAACAGTTTACATTTTAAACAGTGAGCCAATTGGCGGTCTTATCGCTAATAGTGATCTCTTCTAGACAACCAAGCGGTTGAAAGTTATATATAGAGATAAGCGAATAAGTATTTTGTTCTACAATTTCCATGTGTTCACCTCTTAAGCAATAAAGTTTCGCTGCATTAGATTGCTGGTTACTTTTATGAATAATAGTTATGTTTCTAGGAATTTAATTCTGAATACGGCTGTAAGTTACTGTTACGACTTTCAGTCAAACATAAATTCTTATTCTTGCATTACTTTATGATTGATATTTATGGCACTAGTTCTCATGTAATAAGTAGATAGATAGATAGATAATGCTTTATTGTACACCACACAAAAAGAAATACATTACAAGTGGAAAATTATTGACAAAAATATAAATGTACAAGCGGCGGTCTTATCGCTAAAAAGCGATTTCTTCCAGACAACCAATGAATGGAGAGGAATTTACAGAAAGATAAACACGGTGGCGCATTACTACACGTTTAAGTGATAAAATTATGTAGTAAACTAAAAAAGGTGACAATAACATCTCAACTAAATACAAAATACTAGTATTTTAAAAATAACTATACATGATTAATACACTAAGAAAAAATAATACATAAATAACGATACATATTATTGTAGATAATCATATAATAAACTTACATAAATATTACATAATATATACATATAAATATTTACAAAAACAGTAATATATACGTAGAGAAATAAATATTATGATGAGTGTGTGATAAGTGTTTATGGGCGGTATAATTATAACAGCATTCACAGCAACTGTTGTGAAAGGTAGTGAGTCTTTAAACGAATTTTAAAGACTGCCAATGAAGGCGCAAGTCTAATCGCTACTGGAAGGGTGTTCCACAAGCGAACTGCTTGTACAGTAAAGGAACTGTCAAAGAAAGTGGAACTATGTGTGGGCATCTGCAGAGAAAGATTCTCTGCGGATCTCAGTATTAGATTGTTGGAGTTGTGATGAAATTGAAAACGATTTTTAAGATAACGTGGTGCAGAAGGATTAAACAAAGTGGTATATAGTAAAGAAAGGATATGGGTATTCCGGCGAAGACGGATGTTCAGCCACTTGAGCTTATTACGATATAAGGAAATGCGATCATATTTGCGCAATCCAAATATGAATCTAATGCAGAAGTTCTGAAGTCGCTCAAGCTTATTTAGCTGGTCCTCCCTGAGATCTAGATAGCAGGCATCAGCATAATCCAGGACTGGGAGCAAAAGAGACTCCGCAAGCGCAATTTTAGTGGTAATAGGCAGGAAGTTCCGGAGTCTTCTAAGAGAACCCGCAGAAGCAAATAATTTGCGACTGACAGCTTCCATCTGAGGACCCCAGGTAAGGCACTGGTCCATAACAAGTCCAAGATTTTTTACCGAAGGGCTGTATGGTATAGTAACACCTTCAAATTCAACTTTCGGCAGAGTTGTCCAATCGACTTTCGCTATCATTCTGGAACTTCCTAAGATGATCACCTGCGTTTTAGTCGGGTTTATCTTAAGTCCGTACGATTTACTCCACTCAGCAATATTATACAAATCAGTATTTGTTTTATTAATAGCATTTGCTAACTGACTGACCGGAGCTTGTGAATATATTTGGAGATCGTCAGCATACAAGTGGTAGGAAGAAGTAATGGATTCTGAAATGGAGTTAATAAAAATTGCAAAAAGAAGAGGGGATAGCACGCCGCCCTGAGGCACGCCAGCTGAAGTATCACACCAGGAAGAAAAGTTATCCTCTAAGCGGACCCGCTGCCGGCGCCCATACAGGTAACTATGAAACAAATCAATAACTGTTGGAGATACGTTAATAGAGCGTAATACTGCAATGAGAATGTCATAATCTACGGTGTTGAAGGCATTACTGAAGTCTAGTAATGTCAAAACAGTTAACTGGCCATCCTCCATGCCAGATCGTATGTCGTCTGTGATTGCAAGGAGAGCGGTAACTGTACTGTGGGCCGTTCGGAAGCCAGACTGAAAAGGATTAAAAAGGTTATGCTTGGATAGGAAAGAGCAGAATTGAATGTGGATAAGGCGTTCAAAAACTTTAGATAAAAACGGAAGAATTGAAATTGGACGATATTCTGAAAAGGACACAGGGTTAGATTTTTTAGGTAGTGGTATTATTTGGGCCTCCTTCCATTGAGAAGGAAACTCACTGTTAACGACACAGAAGTTAAGAATGTGACAAAGAATAGGAAGAATAGAGTCAAGGATAGGTATAATCATATTACGGCTGATGCCGTCACACCCAACCGCACTGGACGTAATTGACAAAATGCTCTTCTTAACGTCACAAGCAGAAAATTGATTGAGAACAAAGGGTTCATACTCAGGAGTTGGCAGAGAAGAAAGATGCTGTAGTGTCGATAGTTTCGTCAACTCATCGATGTTAGACGAAGAAGAAAAATGATTGTTCAGACTGTCTAGATTTAAGTTTTGAGGAATAGTGTCTTGGCGAGATTTACCAACTCCAAGCGAGCGAAGAAATTTCCAAACTCGTGCAGAATCTTCATTCTGCACAGATTTATGAATGTGTCGGCGCTGAGCATCCCTACACACTGTATTACAACGATTCCTGGCACGAGCATATTTCTCCTTGTTTATATCATTCGGCTTACTCTTAAATTTTGCTTTTGCAGTGACCTTTTTGTGTTGCAAGTCCTTGATCTCATTACTAAGCCAAGGTGCTGGGAGATGTTTCAATTTAACAGCTCTTAAAGGTGCATGCACATCATAGAGCTGAGTAATAAGAGAGTTGAAGATTTCCACTTGCTCATTGACAGATGCACAATCAATCACAGGAGACCAGTCAATGTTAAGTGCATCAGACAAGAATTGGTCCTGATTTATACCCCTAAAATTACGCTGAAGTATAATTTTTGGTTTGGCTTTGGGAGGACGAATTTTGTAGGAAAGAAAAACTAGATCATGATAAGAGAAGGCATCGGCGGGATATTGGCCGTGCTTGGCAACATGCTGCAGAGATGAGACAATAATAAGATCTAAAAGAGAAGGTATTGAGTTCGGAAAATGGTGAGAAGCACCAAGGGGGAGGATGTGCATGTTGCTGGATGATATTACAGATTCTAAGGAAGAAGATCTGTTATCCTTTTTAAGGAGACAAGTATTAAAGTCACCCATTATAATGGAGTGACTGTAAGAGGGAGTAAGATTCTCAAGGAGATTTTCCAAGGAAGAAAAGTAGTTAATGCGAAGGGAAGGGCTGTAGTAAACTCCGAGTAAGACTTTTGTTAGGGAAAGAGTAATCTCAATGAAGAGATGCTCGCCAGCGTTTGCAGGGGGAGGTTGGGCCGATTTACTTATAACGGAGAAAGGAATGTGAGAACGTAAGTAGATGGCCACACCACCGCCACCGCTACCGGTGCGATCATTTCTAATTAGTCGATAACCAGGTAAGTCATAAGAAGAAGAAGGGAGACATGGTTTTAGCCAAGACTCGGAGATTAAAATAGCATGTAGATTTTTGTTGTTGAATGACGCCAACATATCTGGGAAGTGAGCCGGAATACTTTGAGCATTTATGTGGACAACGTTAAAATTTTTGAATACATCCGAGAACTCTCTATCAATAGTATCAGAAAGACAAGGGAGACTAGAGAAACTGTCCTGACTACTTGTGCTGCTTAAAGAGGAAATTGACAAATAATTATCACTATCAACATCATCATCAATAGACATAATAATATTATAATATAAATTCTATGTATAAAATATATAAATATAATAAACTATTAATAAATAAATAACAATATATAATGTTAATTATGTATTCACTGAACCTATTTAAACGTAATCTCTCCCCATCTACTGGTTGTTTACAAAAGAAATTAAATAATCTGGTAACACTACACTCTGATTAAATTAATATGATTGGCAAATGATAAGTACGCGCGGAGTAAAATTACATTTGAAAAAAGTCCTATAGGAGTTGACATTTGAAATTGACAACTGACATTCAAAACAGATGTTTTGAATTCCAAGCAATTGCCAATCATTTCAATCAATCGGAAAAGTATAAAGCAAACAATTTAAAGTTTACAAAAGAGGGTTGTTAAACAAATTAATCACACAACACATAATAAAAGCAGAAAGGCCACAAGTTGTTACTTCCTGGTCACAGTACGCTTAAGTTTACCCGGAGCCGGGTCCCGCGCAGCCGTTGCTTGCAATTTTGGAGTACTGTTGTTACTGGACGCAGACGCAGGCAGGCCTTTAATTTTGTCGAAGTCCGACTGAGTGTGCACACGATGTCGCTGGCCGTCCGGCCCCATGACAAAAATAGTGCCTTCTCTCGTCCAGCACTTCGTCACGCCGAATCTTTGACGCGCAGCCATGAATAAGTCGTGCCTAGACTTAGTCAGGAACTCTGACATAGTGATACCTGTCCCCTTGAGGTTGGACTTGGCTTGCCAGACTTTACTGCGTATGGCCATATCGCGGATCTTAGCTAAAACTGGCCTAGGTTTATCGGGGACAGACACACGTCCCATTCTGTGACAGCGGCTTACACAACCAGCAGTAAAATCTGATATCTTCAGCCTTTCAACTATAGTTTTTGTAACTAAGCTCGCTGTATCTTCACCACTTGCTTCTGGCAGACCATGCAGGAGGATAAATTTCTTGCGAGAATGCATCTCCAAGCTATCTATATTATGAGCTAGTGATTGCACTTGTGACTGCAAAGCTTGGAGAGCCTTTAGCATAAAGGACTTGAATGCGTTGAAGTCTGCAACCAGGCTTGATGTTGTCGAGCTCTTGTCAAGTTCAGACTGGAATTTCTCCATTTGAGATTGAAAAAGCTGCTGCATTTGGTGCATGGACTCCTTTACTTCCTCCATAGTGAAAACTTGACTGAAGTGATAAGTGATATGTGATAATGCACTAAGAGGTTATGTAGTTCCAGAAGAAGTGATTGTTCAGAGGAGATAACACTCACCAGTAGCTAGGGTGACCTGAGCACTAATTTAAGATGTAAGTTTTCATTTTTCAATAAACATTTATAATAAAAACAAATAAATTACACAGAGCTTTGTTGAGAAAATGTTTTTTCGCCTACCGCCTTTTGAAAAAAAAAAAAAAAAGTAATAAACAGTTAATTATTTATTGTGGTAAATTACATGTAACAGTAATACAAGAATTATTTTCAGGAAGGTAAATGTCTCCTATAAGATATGTAGGTAGTGTTTAGGTCATGGTGTAGGCCTTGTACGAGTTTAGTAATCTGTCTGACCTGAAACTGCAACATATTATTGGTTGGCCACACAACCTATAATAATTGTAATTTGACTCTGACAGTGTAATTTCTGTTGGAGTATAAACTCCCATTGTTATTTTAAACTCTAATACATATTACTAGCATGTGCTCGCAGCTTTGTCCGCATGGCAAAATCCTTTCATAGCGGAGCGCTACGTCATAGAACTTATCTGTATTCCAAATTTCAACCGAATCCGTTAAGTGGTTTGGGCTGAGCGTTGATAGATCAGTCGGTCAATCAGTCCTTTATGTATTTAGATGAATATCTAAATGTCAAATTAATTAGCTTAATTTTTTATTTTTTTTATACGAGATAGGCCTACGTTTGACCACATCCCACCTGATGGAAAGTGAAAATGCGATCGACGATGGATCACGTAAGATGCCTAGAAAGGTACCTATTCACTCGTGCCTTGAAGATACCCAAGTTGTACCGCTCGGGAAACACGGATGACGGCAAAGTGTTCCAAATGCGACCAGTTCTCATTAAGAACGAAGAAGCAAAACGCTTGGTGCGGGCAGTAGGTAACGCCACTAAGTAAGGATGCCGCTTTGGCGTCTGCCGCGACGTCCGTCGGTAGAATGGGCTTGGAGGAATTAGTTCGTGTAATTCCTGCGCACACTCTCCAAAATGAATCCTATAGAAGACCGAAAAAAATAATGTGTAATTATTAGTTTCAGATCGGTATTATTAGTAGATATTAAACAGATCGGTATTATATGTTTAAATTGTTTAATATCTACTTTCCATGTATTCCACTTCATATAATTGAACCCATGGGTTGATTAAACTATAAACTATTCCCGTAGTTTGAAGTAATTAGATTATCCACCCGATTGATTAGATGCTCGTAATATTTGGTTCAGTACCTCAGAATAATTTAACAAGGAGAACTGTTTGATTAAAATTTCTAACGTGAAGAAGGCCATAAGTTTGTCCAGACTGTAATATCGTAGACAAGTTTACGCTAGTGCTTTAATTCTCGTACCAATATCCCAACTTAGAGAAGATCTAAACACAAAAGACTTAAAAAAGAAAAAAATATAAAGATTAGATTTTAGATTAAAATATGAAATTTTACCCAATCAATTCAGCAGTTTAAGCTAAGTAATGATAGATCAGTCGATTTGTCAATCAGTCAGTTATCATTTTATAAATTTATAAAATAAACTTCCATCTGCTGACCTATTTTGCATCATAGTAGCATCCGTAAGTAGGATATAATAGATCGGTACTTCCGTAAACGGATAGGAAGACCAAAATGGGATTGATATCGTTGAAAACACGCTACATAATTCAAAATTAAAATTCATTTATACACTCGTAGGTTACAATTGAACATTACATATTATTGAACATTACAGCTGGAAAAATCTTATTGAGTTAAGGAAGAGTTCATGTTGTAAGGGTGATTTGTGCCGTCGACTGGTGACCAAGAGTGAGTCTAACGTGACGTCAGTATATTAACAGCCGATCTATTTTAAAGTAATCTGTGTTCACAACCAACGAACTGTAAGCAATACTTGAACAGAGATAATTGGAGGCTCATTAACGAGAGATGTGTAATCAGGAGAGATATCACTTAGCTCAATTATTCTTGGTTATTGTACTCCTCTTCGTATCATACTTCTACATTTATTGTTATAGAAGGTAAAGACTTATTTTGAACAGAGTAAAGTAATCACTTTTCTTCTAAATATATAAAAGAAGGCGACATACTGATTGGACTAATTTATCAACGCACATGATATGGATTGAGTTGAAATTTGGTACAAAGATATTGTTAATGACTAAGAAGCATTGTAGATTAATCTAAATACATAAAAGGAAAGTTTGACTGACTGACTGATCTATCAACGCACGCCCCAAACCGCTCGACGGAAATTTGGAATACAGATAGGTGTTATGGTGTAGAACCCCGCTAAGACAGGATTTTTGCAACCAGGGAAAGCCGCGAGCATGAGCTAGTATTAATCGGGCATCTAATCTTACTAATATTATAAACGTGAAAGTTTGTAAGAATGGATGTCTGGATATTTGTTACTCTTTCTCGATTAAACGGGTGGACCGATTGATCTGAAATTTGTATAGAGATAGCTTAGACCCTGGAATAACACAAAGGCTACAGCGGGGAAAACCGCTGGGCGCAGCTAGTAAAATATATTATTCTTACGTAGGGTTACATGAAACCTTCCACACCCAGATATTAAGGTATTCTCATCACAAACTCAGCCAATGACTGACAAAAGATAAGAAAGGCTCACATACCCGTACCCTTACGAAACATGTTTTCAAGGTCATTCCGAAGTTTCTATAGAACACAAACGCAGTAAAAGTCCCGAATGCCACATGTCAAAGGGCCTCTTAGATTAAAATAAAAAGGGAAGACACGGTATGCGCTATCTATTATTAGTTTATTCATTATAAGTATTATAGGTTACCTTTGACCACGATCTTGCCTGATCTTAAGCGACGATGCGGCCGTAGATGGTAGCAGACTAAACCTAGAAGGCGGGATAAATACCCCCTGGCTTCACATGCCGGAACACGGTCACAATGACCACTTGTTGACACGGTTTTGTCCAGTGGATGTTTACTAGCCACGGCCGAAGCCTACCACCAGTAAATCTACCGTTGCTATTACAGCCAAACTTGGACTTGCTAGATTGGAAAGTGTCAGTTGTCGCGCCAATTAAACGAACAATAAATATATTTATGTAACCAAGACAAACTTTTTAAACACATATTAAAAATAACAGACCTTATGAGTTTCTTGCTCGTTCTTCTCATAAATAAGTGCTTTGCGAACGAGCGGTAGAGTCTTAAAATTGAAAAAAATAAAATTGACTTACAAAAGTAGGTACTCTTGTAGGTAATTGTAATTGTAGGAATAAATCAATTTTAGTTGAGCTATCGTTGCTATAACCAAACTTGGGCCTATGTCGAAAAGTGTCGGTCCCCGCGCCGATTGTGACTGAAGTGATATTGTGTGCATGGACCTAATTAGAGCGGTCCATTTATGAGACGCGGATACCGTTTCTTTCCTTTTATTTTAAGCTAAGGTTCTCAAAGCCAGAGGGTTTGGGAAGGCTCTATCGAGATGATATCATTAGGATTCAAATAAACGCGATATTTCGCCGCGGTCGTAAAGCACACGCGTTTGTGGGACCGACTCAGCGGTTGGTGGGACCTTTAGATGTTGCGATTGCGATGCGACTTTTTTTTTTGAAGTGAAAACTTCTTTAGCGGCGCTGAGCACTTTTTTGTATGGGTAAAAACTTTAAAACTCGCGTCAGGGTCACGTGATGCTGATCGAAAAAGCGTAAGATCGAGGGGAAGGGAGAGGAACTAGTATCTCTCACTCTTTCTACCGTGCCTGAGTGTGCTCTGCTCTGTTGATGGTGTAAAAGTCGTCGAAATTATGGATGGAAGTTGATTTTTCTGAGAGATAAAATTTAATGTAATATATAAATAACGATATAATATTATAAATAATTTTTTATTTATTTATTTGGTTCACAAATTGGGTGTAGCCCAGAACAAAATTTACAATAATTAATACCATATATAAAGTAAAGGCTCATCCTAAGTACAGTGAACACAGCATGCACATTAAGCGTGTAAAATTTTTACGAGAGAAAAAAAAAATGGTTGATAAATAAACAAAAATTATGAAGAGAGTAAATGTATACATGACACAAAAAGGAAATATATATATATATATATATATATATATATATATATATATATATATATATATATATATATATATATATATATATAAACAAAAACTGCTACGTGTAACAAAATAAAATAAACGCAGCGAGGCGGGTAGGGGCTTTCAGTATGATGTTGGATCAGTTGAAAGAAAACACTAAATGAAATTTAGTCATAGACTGATGAAGTGGCAAAATTTAACATGAAGAAAGAAAAAAAACAAAAAATGTATATATCTGCATTAAACCAATCATATTCAAGGTCACCTCTGAAAACCCCTCACTAAGTAAAATAAAATTTAAAAAAAAAAAAAAAAACAAGGTAAGTCAATTTACAAGAGATTGTTGAGTCGCGATTTAATAGAGACCAAAGACACATCAAAAATATCTATATCATTACGAATTCCGTTATAAGATGACAACATCCTATACAGGGGAGAGTGAAGTGCCGCGTTTGTTCGACAAAAAGGTAACCTAAAGGTTTTGCGGTTTATAAGTCTACTGCCTGGACGCGGGACTTCAAGGTTTACAGTTTCTAAGAGGTCCGGACATAAAATAAGTCCCCGAACTACTTTAAACAAGAAAAAAATGTCGGACGCCTTCCTTCGACTATATAGCGTCTTGAGCTTATAAAATTTTAATCGTTCGTCGTACGACTTTAACGTTTTACATTTATTGTCAGTGTATGCCATTTGATATATAAATTTCTTTTGTATGCGTTCAATTCTGTTTGTGTGTACAGCGTAGACTGGTGACCATATCACACTATTGTACTCTAGGATACTTCTAATCACACAATTATATATAGGTATGATCACTTTCGCATCTTTTAACAGTTTGATTTGTCTTGATATAAAACCTGATAATCGGGAAGCTTTTTTAATTATGTTGTCGATATGGGTACGAAAGTATAAACTGCTATCTACGGTTACTCCTAAATCTCTAAGACTTGAAACTTCTTGTAGTATGACACTATTTAAAGTGTACTTTGCGGGTGTGGGGTATTTTTTCCTACTGAATTTAATGTGTGAGCATTTATCAATGTTAAGCACCATTTTGTTTTTCTGACACCACTCGAATACTTTGTCAATTTCGTGTTGGAAAAAATATATATCTTGCTCTGATTTTATAGTAGTGTATAATTTAAGGTCATCTGCATACATCTTGAACGAACAATTGATTTTAGACGTTATGTCATTTATAAAAATTAAGAAAAATAAAGGTCCCAGATGGGATCCTTGTGAAACGCCTGTCGGAATAGCTTTAAGTCCTGACCTGTATCCTCGAGTCATAACCAGTTGAGACCTATTTCCTAAGTATGATTCACACCATCTTAGTAACGAACCGTGAATACCCAGAGATGATATTTTCTTGAGTAAGAGGACGTGATCTATGAGGTCGAACGCTTTACTGAAATCAGTGTATATAGCGTGAACTTCTTCGCCTCTGTCGAGTGCCTGCGACACATGATGTATAAAACCGATAATATTCGAAGCTGTTGATTTTTTGGGTAAAAATCCATGTTGTTCTGGGTGAATGAGCTCCTTGACATGCCAGTATATTTTTTTCTGTACCAAAGATTCAAAAACTTTACCTAAAGCCGGGAGAATAGATACTGGTCTATAATTAGAAACGTTACCCAGGTCGCCTTTCTTATGGATAGGGGTCAGACGCGCGATTTTCCACTTAGTTGGAAATATGCCGTCACTAATAGATTTGTTATAAATAACAAACAGGGGCTTACACAGTTGTTCAGCACATTTCTTGAGAACAATGTTTGGTATTCCGTCAAGACCTATTCCTTTACGTGGATCTAATGTTGTAAGTGCTCTATAGATTTCTTGCTCGGATAGATGACAATTATTGAGAGAATTCCAAGACTGTACTTCTTCCCTTTGAGACAAGTTGGTTGCAGAATTTGCAAGGGAGTAAACTGATTGAAAATATTCAGAAAATAGTTCTACAACCTCCTGACCTCCTTTTGCGGTTTGAGAATTAAATTTAACTTCGTGGGGAATAAAGCTGCTAGTGCGCTTGTGATTATTAATAAAGGACCATAAATGTTTTGGTTGCGTTTTAATGAGAGTAGATACATTACCTTTGAATCTTTCATAACATTGTCTAAGCATTATGTCGTACCGCCCTCTGAGTATATCTAATGATATTTTGTCTCTCGGGTTTCCGTATTTCTTAAATTTTTTGTGGTATTTTAATTTTTCTTGAGCGCATTTGATCAAAGGCATACTAAACCAAATTGGATATTTTTCACTACGAGGGATATACAATGGAGTATACAACTTTATGATATTATTAATGTTTGAGTAAAAAATGTCAACCATCTCATTAACATCGCCTAAGTTTAGCCATAACTCATGCCAATTAATTTTACTGATTGCCTCTATCATAGTTGAGCGATATACATCTAGCGCTAGAGCCAACGGAGATGAAATCCAGTCATGCAGAGAGGCCATGGTTGAGCGTATGAGCTTGGCCTTAAAAGCTGTTTCCGATTGGGGAGTAGCTAATTTGGTTAAGTTTAACGCTACAAAAACCCAGGCGTGTCTATTTACCGCTAAAAGGAGTCTATTCAACGAAGCTCCTTCTTTCCAAAATGTTTCTTTACCGATAACTAACCAGCTTGAGTTACTAGGAGTTACTCTCACGTCTGACCTTAATTTTGGGAGTTACATCGAATCTAAGGCTCAATAGGGATGTTGACTAATTTTTAGAATTGCTTTTATATGATAGATAGACCCATTTCATACACGAATATCATATTTTTATGCAAAAATATATGAAATTTCAGTTTAAAAATACGTAAATAAAAATGATTTTTTGTATTCCGGCTAAAACGTTCCGAACTGTCATCTGACAGCGCGTGACGTCACACCACTGGCTGGACTTACGCTTCCTATGAAATGTTCTTGATTTCGACACATTTTAATTATTCATAACTTAAAAACCACTGAACCGATTTTGATGCAACTTATACTGTGCCCTTAGTTGGTCCATACTTAAACCAAAAATAAAGTCAATAACTAAAATGTCTCTCTGAAAATATAAGATAAATTTTGGTAATTGACTTTTTTTTGCTTAAATTCGGAGCAACTTAGGTCACAGTATAAGTTGCATCAAAATCGGTGCAGTGGTTTTTAAGTTATGAATAATTAAAATGTGTCGAAATCAGGAAAATTTCATAGGAAGCGTACGTCCAGCTGGTGGTGTGACGTCACGCGCTCTAATTGGCGTTCGCATTCACGTAACAATAAGTAAAAATTATTGAAACTAAAATTGATTTTATTCTATTTTGGCTTGTAAATAGATCCTTAAAATGTGATTTTAGGTTTTTAAATACTGTCTTTTATGTGAAAAACATAAGTTTATATGAATTCGTAACATGTGTCAACATCCCTATTGGCTGCCAGGAAGCTGGGTATTTTGGCAAAGGTGAGGCAATACTTCACACCGGGACAGCTGCTAACGCTGTACCAAGCACAAGTCCGGTCGTGTATGGAGTACTGTTCTCATCTTTGGGATGGTACTGCCAAATACCAGCTTCAGACACTGGAGTCGATTGAGAGACGTGCCAAAAAGCTCGTAGATGACCAAAAGCTCACGGAATCTCGGCTGCAGAGCCTTGAACACCGTAGAATGGTCGCCTCGTTATCGGTCTTCTATAGGATACATTTTGGAGAGTGTGCACAGGAATTACACCAACTAATTCCTTCAAGCCCATTCTACCGACGTACGTCGCGGCAGACGGCAAAGCGGCATCCTTACTTAGTGGCGTTACCTACTGCCCGCACCAAGCGTTTTGCTTCGTCGTTCTTAATGAGAACTGGTCGCGTTTGGAACACTTTGCCGTCATCCGTGTTTCCCGAGCGGTACAACTTGGGTATCTTCAAGGCACGAGTGAATAGGTACCTTTCTAGGCATCTTACGTGATCCATCGTCGACCGCATTTTCACTTTCCATCAGGTGGGATGTGGTCAAACGTAGGCCTATCTTGTATAAAAAAAAAAAAAAAAAAATCATTGCATCATAATTTGCTCTCTCAAAATTATAAACCGGTGTTCTGCTACTTTTTAAACTACGAATGCGCTTGGTACAATGAACAACAATCACAAGGGCAGGGTGGTGAGCGTCTAGCTCCACTAGTGGTGATAAACATTCTGTGACTTCAATTCTATTTGCTATGTCTGACAGTATTAAATCTAAAGTACGTGAATTATGGTTCTTTATTCCGCTGCACTGGCGTAAGTTATTAAACAAAATCTCATCCACAAAGGTATTCTCTATAAGACTATTGTTACCGCTGGGTTAATAACAATTTAAAGTAGAATCAAGCTGCCAAACTAAATTTGGCAGGTTAAAGTCCCCTATTAGAATCGTTGAAGACGAATGCGATATTTTATTGTTAATAGTCAAAGTGATGTTTGAGAACAGACTTTCAAAGTGCTCTTGGCTGATAGGGGGTGGGACATAGACGGCACAAATGTTATAAGCGTGACCAGAAGAACTCCTAATATTGACCCACAAGTCCTCGCATGCAGATTCCCACGATTCTTTACGTGACACTGTAAACCTTTTGTGAACTGCGATGCACACACCGCCGCCCTCCCTTCTGGCACTATTACAAGTCGTGCTTCGATCCCGTCTAAAGATGTTGTATCTTAGGTCTAGAAATTCATGATCATATACAGTAGAATTCAACCACGTCTCCACTAAAACAATGATGTCGTAATCCTCACTTAATGCATTAAGATAAAATTTCTCGGTCTTTGTTCTAAGGCCTCTAACATTTTGAAAGTAAATTGACAACTCAGTCTTTAAGGAGCCCACTTTTACAACATAACACCAAATATTAAAGTCTTTTAATAGCGTCCAAGTCACTGATTACGATAGCCTTCGAGGCCTCGTTTTTCCTTACATAAATCTTGCCGTACCGAATCCAAACAAAGGCATACTTCTTATCCTTGGCAGCGGCCCTGGCGGCTGCGTGCAGCTTCTTATTCGCCGGTGAAAGGTGTTCCCCGACGTATATAGGCTGCTTAGAGCCTGCGATTCCAAGAAGACCCGCGTGTAATTTCTGGCCACCTTGCTTTTTGTTGAAGTTCCGCACAGCTGCCAAGAACTCATCCCTTGCACGGGTGTTAATAAACTTGACAATAAGGGCTCTTGGTCTGCTAGATTCCTCGCTCAATTTGCGAACTCTGTGGAAATTAACAATTTCAGCATCATTTATTTCTCTAGAGACAACTCTACCCATCTGCTTGATTATAGTAAGAAGGTTTTCGTTTTTATCCTCGGGAATGCACTGAATCTCGACATTGCAGCACCTGGCTTGCTGCTCCATATTGTTGCACTGTACTACGACGTCCCGCAACTGTTTCTGAAGGTCTTCGTTCTTAGCGGTCAGGGCGTCTATCTGAGCCGACTTCTCTTGAACTTCCTTGATCAACTCTTCGTTCTGGGAGTTGATTAAAGTCACGCTCGCTTGTAACGTCTCGATAACCCGTAGTGTAGATTTATTTTCCAGTGTGATCTGTTCCTGAACAAGAGATAGAATTGTTGAGGTTGCTTCCTTTAATTTCTGATCAAAGTAAGCTTTAAGATCGGTGATAAAATCGTCACTTAGGTCCCCCGAACGAGCTGGCTGACTCTGTGCTCTCACAGGTGTCGTCCCCGCGTTTTTCAGAACCCTTGCAGTCGGGGCATTTCCAGTTCAACTTTGTTTGTTTCGATTCCTTGCCAAAGTTTTCATGTGTGATTCCCAGGCATAGATAGTGGTAAACTCCACTACACAACGAACATATTTTGACGTCATTGCGGCTCTTGGGCACCACGTTGCAGGCTTTACATAATTTCTGATTGGTAGTTGCTGCCATAGTTTCAGCTTGTTCTTGACTATTCCTATTGATAAAAATCCTTTTGGAACGTTTAGCGATGTTATTACACTATAATCAATTGTTCATAAAGTTTATATAAAAAAGTAGACTGTTGGCAAATGTCACTATCGTGCGACACACTAAAAAATTACGACGTTGTGTCAAGTGTCAATTTCTATTAAAATGTCACTGTCACTGACGTTGACGTTTGTTTCGATTAAAATGTCACTGTCTCTGACGATGACGTTTGTTTCGATTAAAACAACTAAATCAAAAAAAATGAGGGTATAGTTTTTACAACGCCGATTAAAATTAATAATATTAATTTTGGAAATATTTTGGTGAAAACTCCACTAAAACACAAACAAATGTATCGCACAGTTGCGGGAAACAGTTTTCTAGTTGTTTATTTATCACTTGCGTACTTCACTTCGTTTTAACTGATTAAAATGTCGATTTAAATAGAGCAAAATTTAACACGTCTTTTACAGATGAAGGTTTTTGACAGAAAAAAGAAAACGTACCTTTTTATGTGACTATTTTTTAGACATGTATAAATGTTAAAGTATTTTTCAGAAACGTGCCACCGTAGACGATTCGTAACAACATTCATCTCCTATTTTTTCGTACAATTATTTATTGGTGTACATTATTGATGGAATACATAAAATCCCTTTGAATGGCACGTGACAATCTATACACACTTATTTTGTATGTAAAGAGGAGGTGAGAAAATGTGCAAGACGCTCTCCTGACGGTAAAAGATAACGCCGCCCATAATTAGTAGGTACAGTGCCACTCAGGATTTCACAATCATATATTATTTTAGGTGCACAGCACCAAGGCTTCTTACTCAAGAGACATAAGATGTTAAGACTTCAGATCAGTAATTTCACTAGCTACAGTGCCTACTAAAACAGCAGTTATGCTTGCACAACACTGTTCAGGCGTTAGAATAACTGGCACTATTGGGGCACCTAGTCGACCTCCTGCAAAGGAAGTCTACCCCCAGTAAAAGTTTTTGTTAACACATTGACTGCAGAAAACACAATAGCTGTGTTTTTTAGGTCGGAACGCAAGTGCGTAAACACAAACGGTGTGTTTTGTCAAAGGACTTTTCCATACAAAATTAATTTCAGGACAGATAGTCCTATAAAACACCGCCACAGCCAATGTGTTAAATAAATAAATAAAATAAAAATCATTTATTTCGGACACATCGCCCATAATTTACACAAAAATTCAAAATAAAATAATATATAAATTAAATTCAATTACAATTTTAAATTAATCAAGTTAAATCAACCAAATATGAAAATAAAAATTACTTAAAAATGTCAATTTGAATAAGGTACATACTATTATTAATCAAAAATTAAAGAAGAAAGAAAAATCATTTATTCGACGGCTAGTGAAAACAACATAAAAAACAATACAATTACTATTAATGCACATGAGCATCCACTAAGCCACCGAATGGGAGCTTTTTTTTTTTTTTTTTTTTTTGACCCAGGAAAAATGCGTTACACATCATCACCCCACGCCGGGGGGCGCGAGGTGGTATGTGGGACTCCCCCGCCAAAGATGGTAGCGGCGGGGATACCCACTAAAAAACCTAGGGGTGTCCTGCGGGACGCCATAATGCCGGGGCAACGGGTACGCCGAAGCATTCATCCGCTGCCACCGAATGGGACCTGCCTCAGCGTTGTGCTGTGTGAGTACAAGGAAACACAGCGCTGGTATTCTGGCAGCCCCCATCGATAAGGTCGACGGTCCTTACATAATACAATTTAATTTTATGGTTAATGTCTAACACAAAAAAATAGAAAATGACATACATAGAGAATATTATGTTACGATTCACATTAGTGCGTATCACACACATAAAACAATATCATAATAATATTCTATTACAAATACAGGCAACAATATCCAAAGTATACATACCTACCTGCTACCTACTTTCGTAATAATATTATTATGTAGTCAACTACAAAGAGATGTCCATGTTAGTCTTACAAAATGAAGGAACTTTTAGTATGCTAAAATTATTTAGTAAGGGTAAACTTCGTGACATTTTCAGTATCCACCAAATCTTATACTATATTCGATTCATTTTAAATGCTATTATTATGTATCACCTAAGGAAAAGTGGTGGGATACATCATTGTTGCATATTAAACGAGTCGATGATAATATAAAGTTTGATTGCTACTAGAAATGTCACGAACCAAGGGTAGTTCATTGTGGGTAGTTGTTGTGTGGCAAATGAAAATTTACTTCATTTTGTAAGCCTAACATGGATACATCTCTTTGTAGTTGACTGTACCAAATAATATGTACACCTAGTAAATAGATATTTTTAAAATAATAATAGTATTTCCATAATAATCGTAGAATCTAAAGCACCCCTCATCGTGTAGATTTACAATGCCTCTACAGAGTAAGTTGATTCTTTTATAGTCGGCTAACGGAGCGAGAGTGAAAAATGGCGATAACTATGACAAGAGGAACTATTGAGCGGTGATTAACTGACAGGTATGGGGACCATAACTTATGGTGAGCACTTACCCTTGATCGGAGATATTATGGGGAATGGTTTAGGAGCTACTTTAGAGTTATTATAATATGAACTGCTATTGAATATGCTGTGTGTGATCATATTTTGACTAGTCAGTTAATTTTGTAAAATCGATAAGATTTTAAAACGTAGGTATACTGAAAAACGTTACTTTAAGATTGCAAAACAGGTCAAATTAAAATATATTAAAGTTGCATTTAACTTCGTACTGTTTCCGTAGCATAACACATGGGATCCCGCAGAAATGTCAAGAGTAGAACTGTCATCCCCTCCTCCATTGTACTTTTGTGAAAGAATCCTATACGCTGTATAGTAGGGGTCTTTCTAGTTTTTTTTTTAATTTGTCAATAAGCGATGACGATACGAGACATGAATTTGGTAGTGAGTAACGCCCCTAATTTAATACAACTCCATGCGCATGACGGGGTTATTAGGTACTTACAATCACACACTCATCGCGAACTGTTTTTTATCATTATCCTAGGGTCAAGTACAATAGAAATCTGCTCTTGATAAATTATAAGATAGTCCGCAGTTTTAGTTGGCAAAACTATGAGTTTTGGTCCAGTTTGAGTTTGTCTTCAAGTTAAATTTGCGTTTTATTAACAGGAAAGTGTCCTTTGCCCAAATGTAAAGGGATAACCTCTACTATATCATTATTTTGTGAGCCAAGGGGTTATTTACTTATTACTACAATAATTGTAATTTGCCGTCAATAAAACTTTTTTATAAATGAATATTGTTCAGTAGGAAATATAAAGCTCAAATTGTATATAATGTGAAAAGTATTTTCCGAATTGAAGCACAGATTTATTTTGCAGGATTAATTGCCTATATAAATCACATTACTACGATATTTATTTGCACACAATCAGACTATTTTCCGGGAAATTCAACCTTAACGCCTACAATATAAGACATACAAAATATTATAACCCTCAAAATGCGTGATTTTATTTTGAATCTTATGTAATTGACAATAAGGGTCAGAGCTGTTATTATTGATTTTATGTCCTGTGAGCAAATTAACCTGACTCTCATAAAAATATAAATGTTTATTAAAGCGCCGAAACCGGACATCAGAACCGGTAATTTGGGATTTATTATCGCACTGCGTTGTGCTGTAACAAATAAAAAACCGGTAAAAAATCGGTAAAAACCGTAATCAGAGCCCTAGGGAGAGATTTTAAATCAGAATGAAATACGTGGACGTATTAAAAAAATAATTTGTTTCTACTTAATATTGGGAATTGGAGGGTTGACTGTGAAATTTCTTTTTATGGTACAGTCAAACACACAAGCGGATAGCTCGCCTGATGGTGAACGGTTTTTATCGCCTATAGACGTCTTCCACCAACACCAGCAGTGCTTCCAACACCAGTGACTTCCAACACCAGTGATGTCGACACCGTGTCGGCCATTGCTGATATATTGTCAGCTTATTAGGCAAGGTAAAATACCCACATACAGGCTCACTGAATGCGACATAACTAGAAGTATACAAAAATCTGTAATAGAGCTAAAATGTTTAGCTTAGACCCTGGAATAATACATAGGCTACTAGTTACCTGTTACCCTTTAGCCGGCAACGTGGTGGTCACAAATATTATTATAAAGTAGGTACCTCCAAGTGAAAAAGCACAGTACAAAAAGAGAAAAACACGAAAGCGCATTAACGATTCACTCAAATAATAACCAGGATAAATGTATTCACATGCATAAAGCAATTCTAACAAATCTCATAATAAACAGCACAAAAGTACTCCAGAGTTGATTAAAACCTCAGCATCCTCATTGGGCATCGAGATTTGAATAATGGCCAGCTCGGATTTGTAAAAAGTACATTTGAATTTGAATTTCAAATACACGGACACGCAGATCGTGGTCGTATTGGAGATTGGTGCGAACGATGCAGATTTTGTGTGCTCGGGACAAAACAACGCTTTGCTGTCTTGTTTTCATTTGCAAATTTTCATTTTAACTTAATTTATTCAATTAGACTACATTACTTAATATGTTAGATATGTACCAGCAGTGGAATCATCTTAATTGAGTTTTATACTCCAACAGAACAGGTAACCCTGCTGACTACCTTACCCTACTCAGAGGCAAATCACAATCGCAATAATATTATAGGCGTGTAAAACATGGTATATTTGGCTCCAGGCCCTTCGGATTACAAGCTAGACATATGCCCCCTGGCCCACAGACGCTAGAAGGTTAAGCATAATAATAAATATTATAATAATAAACCTTTGGGCAATTAACTCATAGGCTTTAGAGCCTTCTTTGAAAGTTTATTTAAAAATAATAGCTAGGTGTGTTAGTCTATATTAATTTTGAGATCGTCTCTCATGTAGCTTTTAATGATATCGGCAAATGAAGAGTCAGTTTCAAAGCCGAGACGCAATGCACGGGAGTCGTCAAACCGTGTTGGGAAAGAGGCAACCATTTTTGCAATACGCTCGTCGAGTTCGAAGGTCACAAGTGCTGCTACTGAATCACCAGCAATCGCTCGCAATGCTGATAGCATCTCCGCTGTTGTGACGCACATTCCTGGCAAATTCACCAGCAAACCCCTCTGAGATATCACTGCCGCTTTTGCTATATTCCGTACAACTGCCCGTGGACTTGACAACCAGATCCCTTGTTCTGGTGGCACTGGTATCACTGCCTTCACTCCAGCAAGAGGCTCTCGTACTAAACCACTTGCGTATGACGTCACGGCTGCGTTAGCTGTACCTCCTCGGACGGATACCGTTGGCAGCCTCAATACTCTTCCATCAAGGAAACCACGACGGGAGTAGTCAAGCACTAGTAACTCTGAAGCAGCTTTGGCCGCGCCGTATGACGTTTGTGGAGCTACTGCGACAGTTTCATCGACTACTGGAGGAAGTTCACCTCCGTAGACACCAGCTGTACTCGCGAAGACGAATTTAGCTGAAGGAGCAGAACGGCGTGCTGCTTCTAGTAACGCTCGCGTTGCGTCAAAGTTGACTGCAAAGCCCAGGTCGAAGTCTTTCTCTGCGTGACCGCTGACGATGGCTGCGAGGTGGAAGACGGCTCCAGTAGATGACGTCACTAAAGTGGAAGCAGCATCAGGAGCAGTGATATCCAGGGCTTGAACGGAGACACGTCGGTCGGCTCGGGTAGGTGGCTTCACAGCATCCACCAGCACCAGTTCTGACACTGCTATTGGACTGTCATCACTCAGGAGGTGGTCTGCCAATCTTGAGCCCAGAAACCCAGCTGCACCAGTTACTACCACTCTCATGATTATAATTTATTGTAACTACGAGTATATTATGTAACTTATCTTGTTATTTTTGTGATGCTGTTCCATATGTCTTGATAGCACAAAATTTGTGATATGAATGGCCATGGAAAATACCGTACATATATAAACAACATAATATATATATGTATATACAAATATTAATAATTAGATATATAAAAATAAGCGTGAGTTTGTCTTAAAAAATATAGAAAACAAAGATGCCTGGAAACCTCTGCAACCACCTGTAAACAAATTATGTAACCAAAGTAAACATTGTGAACACATTATATTAAAAAAAAAAACAAACAATCCCTATGAGTTTCTTGCTCGTTCTTCTCATAGAGGTGCCTTGCGAATGTGCGGTAGAATATTAAAATAAAATGTAAAATTGCCTGGCAAAAGTGCTTCATTGTAGCTGTTTATTATTTGCTGTTTGTTATTTGAATAAATATGTTTTGAGTTTGAGTAATAATTTAACAATTCGTCCATACTCGTACATGAGCACGAAAAGAAGCGCGGGCATTACATGTACATAATATTTATCTGCATAATAAGCTATTCTTTCATCATAGCTCAAGTGAACTCGGCGACTCTAACTAGTCTGATCTAAAGCAGAAATATCTTACTGGGTCTCGTCACTTGCCCTCATGATAAATATATAACAATAATAATAGGTAAATCAATATAGATAATGTTTATAGTTTACGTAATCATTCTACTAATACGTATTTTAATGTAAACGTTTGTATGTAGGTACCAATATAAATAATAATAATTATGGGCAGCGTTATCTCTTACCATCAAGAAAGCACCTTGCTCGTCTTCTTACTTCGTTGTATAAAAAAAATGTATTTGAACAGCAAGTTTAAAAATATCACTGTATATTCATCTGCATATTTAACATCATCTGTGTATTTAAGATAAAAGCCTTTAAATCTAAAAGCCTATCACAAAATTCTGTAATACTTATACAAGTAACATATATTTTTCAGCGGGTAAAACTACTGGACACAGCTTGTATGACATGCGTAAGTAATAACTATCTTATCACTAACAAGTGTTGTTTTATTTTTAACCACAGATCAGAAGTGTTTTTATTAACCAATTAGAAAGGTCATAACTTTTACGATTAAATATTAAAAGCACGTAACAAAACATACCACAAAAACTAAATAATGTTACTCTCTAAGAAAAAATGCACTTAACAAGGCTTATCGCCAACACTGTCAGAGTCAAATCTAGTGATTAGCCACAGTAATAGCTTACCTACTTGTATGACCACCAAAGTAAACTCTATTCACAAGAAATCGACCGGGGGTAGACTTCCTTTGCAGGAGGTCGACTAGGTGGGTACCCCAACAGTGCCAGTTATTCTACCGCCTGAGCAGTAATGTGCAAACATTACTGTGCTCCGGTAGGAGGGCACTGTAGCTAGTGAAATTACTGGGCTAAAGAGTCTTAACATCTTATGACTCTTGAGTAAGAAGCGTTGGTGCAGTGCACCTAGAATTGCACATAATTGTGAAATTCTGGGTAGCACTGTACTGATTATGGGCAGCGTTATCTCTTAACATCAGGAGAGCGTCTTGCTCGTCTTCTTACTTCTCCACATAAAAAAAAAAAAAATCAGCAGTCAGCATCAGCAGTGCGTTCTGCAGTTTTTTTTTATTGTTCTGCTTTTTTTTGGCCTTTTTAGGCTTTTGTAGTCAAAAAAGAAGCCTTGTAGTTTCGTTTTGTTCGTCCGTTCGTCCGCGGTTTTGCAGAGAAACTTTAAGTTCTAGAAAGCTGTAATTATGCACAGAGGGATCCTTAGGGTAAGAGAATGATAACAACAAAATAATTTTAAATTAATTAGTTTAGGGTATCTCCCATACACGTAAGATGGAGATAAACTTCTGATCTGATGATTTGGCTGATCCTATCATGTGGGAAATTGATTAGGTACTTTTAAGAGGGACAGAAGATATTTTTAACGTGTAAAACCGCCGAGTACAGCTAGTATTTTAACTTATGGTGAAATAGGTTAAAATGTAATTAATTAAGTCCATAGAAGCCTTCAATATAGATCTATCCAATATTGGAGCGACAGAGTTAAATGAACTTCACATCCGGATGGGATCTGTCCTTTGATGGGACAAACAATCGTTCTATGGGGACTCGTTAATGTACCATGGTGGCTGTGTAATAAGCGAGTAAAATATAATAATATATTATTATTTACACCTACATTAATTTGTATTAAACAACTTTTAAAAATAATTAGATTTTTTTTTAAATTTAATAGGAACTGGGACATTTTTCCATAATGTAGACTTCTTCTTCTTCTTAGCGTATATCCCGGCTAATAGCCAGGATCCGCTTTCCTACGTAGACTATTAAAAAATATTGGACACATTTTTTTATTTTTTTTTTATGCGATGAAGTAGAAGACGAGCAAGACGCTCTCCTGATGTTAAGAGATAACGGCTGCCCATAATCAGTACAGTGTTACCTAGGATTTCACAATTATGTGAAATTCTAGGAGCACTGCACCAACGCTTCTTACTCAAGAGTCATGAGATGTTAAGACTCTTTAGCCCAGTAATTTCACTAGCTACAGTGCCCTCCTACCGGAGCACAGTGATATTTGCACATCACTGCTCAGGCGGTAGAATAACTGGCACTGTTGGGGTACCCACCTAGACGACCTCCTGCAAAGGAAGTCTACCCCCGGTCACATATTTTTATTTGTAATTTTAATAAAAACATGTGATTTACAACTGCCTAAAGTTAAATGGAAGGGATAGTGACGTCACTTGTGGATGGTTGAGTCGATACAAAATGCTGAGTGACCGCTTGGTTGTGGTAACTAGTCACGACAAAAGATTAACTTCAATTTTCATCCTCCTTTTCAATTACCAAGATTCCAAGCCTCCATTTCTATGGCCCTACTCCTATTTTGATGGGCTACAAATAATTTATCGCCTGCAGGCTTGCCTTTTTCGATTTAATTACGAGATCAAGTATATTTCCGTTCGTAGTTAATTACCCGCTTTATAATGCGCCTTTTATTGAGCGCTAACTTTTACGTTCTCAAGCTATTCGGAGGACTGATGTTTTTACTTTATTATTTCATATTCCTGCTTATGTATAGGTATAATATTATACAGTAACATCGTGGTAACTTAAGTCTGATTAAAGGCAATAAGTAACCTATAATGACCTAATGTGTTCACTGTACTTAGGATAAGCCCTTTACTTTATTTAAGGTAATAATTTTTGTAAATCGTGTTCTGGGCTACACCCAATTTGTAAAACGACTAAATAAAAAAAAGTACAAAATAATTCCTAATTAACCCTTAATCATTTCCTCCCACCCACTCCTTCCCTTGAAGTAATAATAATAATAACATAACCAATAATTTATGTCAAGCTATATATACTGTCAACAAATGCAATGTACCAGAAGTCCATTTCGATATATACTGTACTTTACAAGACATACAAAATATTGTAGGTAAAATTAAAAAGCAATAAAACATAATAAATAACAAGCACTACTAAAATTGAAAGCCACATCCCAACATTTCAAGATCTCACAGATCAACAAACAAGCTTCCCTATTGACAAATGGAGATTCCTTCGAGTCCCATATTTACATCAGGTTGTATAAAGGCTTTTCTCAGGTTGTATAAAGGTTTCAATGCTATATATTCGATGCAAAATTGAGACAAATATTGAATGCATTGGAAGGTGAAGAGTACTTGTAGGAAAAGCTCGGAATAAATAGGAGATACTATTTTAAGGGTTCCGTACGAAGAATTTTATATAGAGGTAACTATGTCTATCTGCGGCTGTAAGTTGCTTTTTTAGTCTGCTGCCTTTTACGGCTGCATCGTCGTTTAACACCACGTGAAATCGTGATCTAAGGCTTACCTATAATAAATTTAAAAAAAATGTTGTGGATGAAGAGAGCTTATTCAAAAAATCTCATAATTGCATTTTTTAATATATCAAACAGAAAACACTTTTAAAATGTGTGCAATAATATTATGGAGGGCTGGTCTAGAGGAATTTTCAATAAATTAATTCCATGAATTTATTTTTCTAAATTCGTCAAATTGTGCGAGCGAGAGCACGTCACTCCATATATACGCTCTTAACACTAAATCAAATTTTTAAGATGAATATAAATAAATATTGTTTCCAAATTCTACTTGCAATTCACAATCAATAGAGCAACACAAAATTCTGCATAACTAACTAAAAAGACGAAAAATCCAACATACTCACTCAATAATACCCTCTTCGAAAAAACTGAAATCTATAAATTCCTTCGGACGTTAACGAACCTTCCCCCCTTTTCCTTTTCCCTCCCTAAACACCTCCAACGTAACAATTTGGAAAATGTAAACGAAATAAAAGCCGTACGTGTCCGATATTGGAGCTATAATTGATCAGTTCAGTTATTGAAGACTGCTCCAATTTCCACGCTGGGTGCTTTCAGTTGGGGGTGCTGTGGTACGTAGCTGTAGGATTTTTTAAAAGTTAGATACGCTTAAAATTTTGCGCATAATAATTTAGGTCTTTTCGTAGGGACCGGACGTTATGGACGTCCCTTTGTATCTTCTACCGTTTACATTCTACCAGCTGTTTTTCACAGTATATTTTTCTTCTTCTTCTGTAGGTGCTATCTTCTACCGTAAAATTGACGATTATCATGGCAATTTGAACCGTCAATACAGTTGCTCTAAATAGGGATAACGCGTGATCTTGCAATACATTGGCACAGATCTTAACACTTAGTTTCGTTTAATATGTTGTGGTACAATGTATGCTATATACTACGGTGAGCAATATATGTATCATTATAACTAAAGTTATTTTAACTACGATATAACTACGGTTGAATGTATGAGGTTTATAATAGTTAAGGAATGAAAACACATACTAAATAAATAGCGATAAGACCGCCAATTGTAACACTTCTTTCTGTGTAATCTTAGTTCTAAGTTTATATTATTGTATATGTGTGAACAATAAAGAGTTTTCTATCTATCTATAAATTATTTTCTTTTTAAAAAATCTCGTTCTTCTTACATACTCGTACGTACTTTTCCCGGATTGGTGGTAGAGTTGTGTAATTATTATTGAAAATGCTATGCCTATCACCTCTTGATATTATTGTATATAAAAAATATAAGAATATTATCAAGTGTCAGCTACATACCACAGGCACCCATCGCACGTCGAGCCATCGAAAGTTTAATTAAAGCGAACGAATAAGGTGTAATATTTCTCGCTCCGACCGTCGATCGCTCACATTCCGCTCAAATACTGTATTATTGTTTCATTTTTATGCTCAAATAGTTTTCCATTTATAAAAACTTTAGTTTTATTCACACTTCACACAAAATTGTTGCGTTCCAAGCTGATTGTAGGATAGATACGAAAGAAGTGTGTGTGCACCGAAAATTTTCATGTTCGCTTACATTATCAAGAATATTGTTATTATATGACTCTTTGAAATGTAGGAAATCCATTGTGAAATTTGTTACATTTTCCTAATAGACTACTATTTCAATATTCGCGGTGTTTAGCGGGTTCGATTCCCGCATGGGACAAATTTAAGAGTTTGTGTGATCCACAGATATTTGTTTCTGGTCTGGGTGGCTTTCTGTATCTATTATAAGAATGTATTTACAAAAAAAAGTATATAAGTATTATATCCGTTATCCTAACTACCATAACACAAGCATTAAGTTGCTTAGCTTGGTTGCCACCTAACCGGTGGCGCTGTGTGTAATGTCCTGAAATATTTATTTATTTTATTTTAAAGATGCTCCTCGAACTCTTGACCACTGGCCAAATGAAGTTAAAGCTGACGGTAGACAGACGCTGTATTGTGTGGAAAAGCGGGAGGATCTTCATTTTGTTCCTGACCGCTTTATAATATGTGTGGCTTTAGCTTTAGTAATTTTCAAAAACATAAAATTCCCTTAGAAGGGAAATAAAATGATGGGTATATTTTTATGTTTATTTCTTTTTAAATAAATATTGATTGAACGAGTCCTTAAGTCACAGCTGCTGTGAATGTTTCAAAGATGCTCGTAAAACTGATGTCTGCGTCGATTTGACCCTGGTTAGGGTCACTGTCTCTTAGGTCCGTATTGACTTCTTTGAAGATGAACACAATATTATGTAAAATAATTTCAGTCCAAAATACCATGTGTACATACTTCGAATAACTGATATTTAAAGCTAAGAAAAATAATTCATTCCAATGTTGGCGCCCTTATCGCTGTAATATCTTCAGAGTAAGTAGGGGAAAGGGGGGTAGCCCCGGCCAATTTTTTTTTTGTTATTGTGATTAAATTATCAAGAGAAATACAACGAAAACTTACATAATAAAATTATGTGCGAATAGTTCGTGTTAATTTCTACAGTATAATTTAATTCTCATTAAGTACAAATACATACAAAATTGGTCCAAATGAGTTGTTTAATACGAATGATAGATGGCGCCCATACTTCCGCGTCATTGGCCCTCCGAATGCAAATTTGAATAACTGTAGAACAGGATTTGTTCTTTATTTGAATTTCAAATTGGCGCGGGAAAATGTTGCGGCCCCTCGGAACGAAGAAAAATGTACGCATTCAAATATAATTAGCATAAAAAAATGGCGAAAATAAACACAAAGTTTCGGATTCGGATACCTATTCTGCTTCGCCAATTTTCCGGAACTTGTATTAACATAATTTGTGGATTTATTTATTTCTTAATGCGGGTGTTATTTTCGAATTAGGGAAACAAAAAGACATACTTAAACAAGTGAAATTTTAAAAATACTTTTTAAAAACAAGCTTTAATTATCATTACCATCTTGCATCATATAGTACTCGTCAAGACGAATCAAATGAGCCCAAACTCGATGGGGTTGCGTTGTTTAATGACAGAGTTCCTATAGCCACCTTCCAGCTCCATCATCAGATCAGCTCCATGTCAAAATAATATTGCATTGTCATCCGATTTACACACGCATGCAAAATTTCAGCTCAATTGGAAACCGGGAAGTGGGTCAAATCAAACTTGCAAGATTTGATTACAGACAGACAGACAGACAGACAGACAACAGACAGGTGAAAGTAATATAAAGCTTGTAAAAAATAAACTTTTGTGAAAATATGCGAAATAATATTCTAATACTGGCTTCGGCCGTCATTATAACCGTCAAGCTGGACGTTTTGTGAAGCCAGGGAGGAATTTATCCCACCTTCTAGGTATAGTCAGCTACCAGATGGTAGCTGGCTGATGTTGGCTGAAGAGATCTCGTCGTGTCAGTTCTATACTTCGGACTCCTTCAAAATTTTAATTGTTTAAGTAGAAAAACTCATTAAATATTACTTAAGAAAATCATTAAAACTATCAAAGGAATACGACCCTTATCTCACACCAATGGTTCAGTTGTTTTACAACCAAAGATGTGTCGGCATTAAGGTCTGTTTCTGCTTACATGGCATTCATTGGGATCACCTGAGCCGCCGTTACTTCTGCTCCGTATTTCTTTATCGATAGTTAGCTGCTATCCTTCCTAGTTTACAGACGGGGCACTGACTTCACAGTGTAGGAAATGCAGTGAGACAACTTGAACATAGTTAAAAATATTAATCTGTATGTTTTTCTGAATCATATTTCATTACTGATAGTTTACTGACGACGTCACAGAAAAGAAGTGAGATATCTTAGGCTAACTGAAAAGTAAAAACGTTCTAGCTGACTCACGACTACTTACTCCGTCCGTGTGTATGTTTAAAATGTTTACTTCGCTTTCTACGAACGAAAAATCAAATTGGTTATGTCTGTTATAGAGGAGTTCAAATTTTGATTTGATTTGAATTTCTCCTTACATATTTTTAGTTATTGCACCCCCATTGCGCTACTGATTATTGTTGCTATCAGAATTCTTATAATTATTGACCGAGATATTAAATGTGAAATGTAGAGTTTACAAAGCTACAATTGACCGTAAATTTAAGAATTCGGATGGGACTGGGTCGGATGTATTGCGGAAGCGATTTAATACGTAGTTACGGAATTTTCGGTGCTAGCTAACTAAATTTCCTTAAAGACAAAGGACTCTTTATTGGTACAACGTAATTAAGTAAATTCTACAATCATAAAACTTAAAGATAATAGTATCAATTATTGGCGGCCTTATCGCTAAGAGCGATCTCAAAAAAGATAAAAGAAAGTTTACCTACTTCATGATTCCTCCTCTATGTCTAGTTGTATACGCTAGCGCCTCGTTTATATTTATGCAAACGGCGACGACAAGCGATTTAGCCAGTTTATGGAGCGGCGCGAGGTGAACATCTGCGGTTCGACTGTTATACTGTGGCACACGCGTTTTAACTCATAGGAGGAACGCATTTGCGAATTATTTTAATTTAATTAAGAGTCTTACGTCTAAACTGGCAATTTATTTTAAAAAATATTTTTTTAAAATTAATTATTTGCCATATTATCTTGGCATTGTTTAAGATCAGGCGAGGTATTTGTCAAAGTCCACCCGTTTAGGCGTGAAAGAGTAATAAACATACATCCATACATTCTAACAAACTTTCACGTTTATAATATTAGTAGCATAACAATTTAACTTAACAATTTATTTTCATTACAAAGATATCCTTGGGTACCTTATTTTTTTCAAACAAACACATAATCCTGGAGTATTCAACAAGGGCTATCCGTATTAATTATGTAGGCCTTTTTTGTTCTATCAGAGAATTTAAGTATTGCTCATTAGGTATACACGGTTAGGTTTCTAAAGGGTTTATCTTGCTAAAACAATTCTTATAAAGAAAAAAAAAAGGTAATGCTACGAATTCGTGGATGAAGGAAACACTGGATTGAGCTTAGTAAAAAAATATGATGCACACATACTATGCTGCCTGGCCCAATGGTATATAGGAATACGAGTATAGAAACTTTCTTTACTGTGTGACATAGTGTGTTCCGGAATCAATGTTACCAGTAAAATTACTGGGCTTGAGATTCATTAACTTATAGCTCTGAGTGACAGGTTTGTGCCTGAATTTTTTTTATACAAACGAAGTAAGAGAACGCTCTCCTGATGTTTAGAAATAACGCTGCCCTTAATTAGCACAGTGCTACCCAGGATTTATATTATAGGTAAAATTCTGGGTTGCACTGAGACTTGAGAGACTTTACTTGAGAGTCATGAGATGTTAAGACTCTTCAGCCCAATAATTTCACTAACTACAGCGCCCTCCTACCGAAACACAGTAATGTTTGCACATCACTGCTCAGGCGGTAGAATAACTGGCACTGCACACTATTTTAAACACTGGGTGGCACTGTGTATGATATGGGAAAACATGATGTTTACCATCGCGCTGATTTGCTCATATTGTCACAAAAAAATCTCATTAATGTTTAAATACCATACCATGTTACCAAGAAGTCATTATGACCGTGTTCCGGCATGATATTGAGTGAAGGATTTATCCCGCCTTCTAGGTTTATCCTGCTATCATCTACGGCCGCATCTTCGCTTAACATCACGCGAGATCCCGGTCAAAGGCTAACTTATATGAAACTAAACTACTCACGAATACTACTTATGAATAAAAAAATAGCTGAAATTTTGCTTAGTACGAGATAGCTTCCCAGAAGTTTTCAAGGTTACTTTAAACAGAAAAATACAATTTTTGTGCGCGAGTATACCTCTGTAGGGAAACTTAAATGATGTATGAAAGGAGATAGAGGAATGAGTTTCATGTTTACTCGCTAAACACACTTGTTTGATGTTTGAAATTTTACATTTTGTTCAGCATTTTTCAGACAGATTTCATATTTTGTAGTTACAAGGCCCCTGGGTATCTGGGGGCACGGTAGTGCCCCCGCCAAGTCGAGCGCGAAGCAAGCACTGCCGTACCATCTTTACAGGAACCATTTCGTCGCATTTTCAGGCCCCTATTTGAGAACCTCTGGATAAGACCAGAACACAGAAATTTTCGTCATCCAGTAAGCTATAATTACATACTTAAAATCCAAAATTTCAAGTCTGTAGGTCATTAAGTTCCGAAGTTAAGCGAAAGCAAAGTTTCGCATTTTCGACACTCACTCACTCATGATCATCAAAATAGAACTAGTACTTCCCATAAACTCAGAGAGCTGAAATTTGGTATATACTTAGAATTTATTGTATAAGCCATAGGAAAACTAAAAAAACATGCAATTTCGGTCTCGTTTTCGAGATAATTTATCTGCATAAATAACTTTGTAATCTCATATAAATGTATAGGATTACAAAGTTACATTTGCAGTCAATGGTTAAAATTGTGTAATATCCAACTTATTAATTCAAAATATATTTAAGGCATAGTATATGTATATGTGAGTGTGTATATGTGTCGTAAATCGTCAGTTATGATCAGGCGATATCTAGCGTGGCCAACTAAAATAAGAGCCCAACCAAACTATTAGAAGAGATCGACATACCGCCTTTACTACAAGCTTTTATTTACTTTCACCTGTCGGTCTGTCTGTCTGTAATTAAATCTTGCAAGTTTAATTAGGCCCACTTCCCGGTATAATATTATGATGCATTGGACTAAGAGTGAACGCACACGTATCTAGATGGCGCTGACTGTATTTTAAAACGCGCTTACGGTTTGTATTTCTGATAACCTTATAATATAGCGTTTCTACAAAAATAAGTGAAATCCCACCAAAAACATTCTGTAAAAAACTAGCCAAGTCTCGATGGAGCTGCTTGTTTATCTCTAAAAAGTAATGAAATCTAGACAAAGCCGTGCCAAGTATAAGGTTCCTTACTGCGATTTCTTTATTATTATAGTTAATGTTGTGTGACTTGGCCGTTGAAGGGTACACAAGGGTATTATACCAGGTGCTCCATGACACTATTGCACCAATCTGTCCGCTACCCATTCACGATAGAAAATTTTCACTTGGAAAACGTTGATTGGATAACCAGTTAATTGTAGGCTTGATAAAGCTGCGTATTTCAATAATACTTATGTTTAGGCGATCCAAGTGTCATGGAGCACCTGGTATAATACCCTTGTGTACCCTTCAACGGCCAAGTCACACAACATTAACTATAATAATAAAGAAATCGCAGTAAGGAACCTTATACTTGGCACGGCTTTGTCTAGATTTCATTACTTTTTAGAGATAAACAAGCAGCTCCATCGAGACTTGGCTAGTTTTTTACAGAATGTTTTTGGTGGGATAATAGTTTACAGAGAAAAAGAATAAATTAGTTTTTAAATAGAGAAGTTTGTAGTACTTTATTGTGTAATACTTGAATGTTTTCCTGAATTTCTACAGGGTGACTGGTAACTCATTTAGAGCTATGGAACATCTTATAGACAAGTGAATTAAATTAAAAGTTAAAGAAAACCCCAACGCAACATGTAATTCACCATTTTGTGGTAGCGGCCGTCTTGGATTTTAAATTTATCATAATGCGTTGTATTTTTAGTTATCTAGTTGAACCCCTTTATTTGATACCCATATTGATGGGATCGTGGAGAAAAAAAGTAATCCGTTATTTTGTAACGGCGGCCATCTTGGACCGATTTCCACCAAACATCGCTAAAAACCTTCTCGACTAACTCTACTTTCAAACAAAAAAATCTACTTAAATAAAAATCCGTTCTTCCGTTCGGGAGCCAGGATTCCACATACAGCACATACAGACAGAGACGTTTAACTTATAACACCCCGTCGTTTTTGAGTCGGGGGTTAAAACAGTTGGGACCCAAATTTTTACTTGATGTTCGAAACACAATAAATAGCGTTTGTGTAAAAATCTGTTATCACACTGAGATTTATTGACTGAATGAATAAATAGTTTATTTGTACCCAGGTCTAGCCATAATATTAATGTTTTATAACTGAAGCTAGTTGAATTCTAGCTTACGCACAAGGCGTCGCCCGTCCAATTACTGCGACGAGTGCGCGAGCCGGCCAATCCTTTACACCGCACGCCCGTGGAACGCTGCGACTTAATGGGGACGCATTTACACCGGCATGATGCAATGTCTTATAACTCAAGCTAGTTGAATGCTAGCTCACGCACAAGGCGTCACCCGAATCTATTGGCATGATAATAATTCGCGGAAGTGTCGAACCATAATGATGGACGCTGCTTGAATCATCATTCATAGATCCAGTGATGAATTGGGGTTTTTATACACCAACAGTACAGGTTATACTGTCAGAGTCAAATCACAAAACATAAGTTGTGTGGACAACCCATAAGTAACAGCTAAGTCGTTAGTTTACTACAAGGCCTGCAATATGATGCCTCCTACATATCTTATAGAAATCGGCCCGGACCCACATTTTTAATTGCCTTCCAAAACACGGTAGCCTTCACTCGAAATTCTTTGTCACACTGAGATTTGAACCCAGGGCTACCCATATCAATGTTTTATAACTAAAACATGTTGAATGTAAGCTCACAAACAAGGTGCACAATATTAGTCTGTTATTATTTGCAATGACGGTGTAATACACAGCCTTTGTGTCGAGTAGTGAGCCCTCGCGTTGACAAGTGTTTGCGCAAGTCGTCCCGAGTGTCGGCGGTAACAGGTCCCAGCCAAAGGAAGAACCTTTTGAGACAAACGTTCGCCGCGAGCTTTGATAGCCCTACGCTGCACTCGCTGGGTACGTCTCGGTGTAAATTAGGACTTGATTGCTCATTGGTCAATATACTTTGCTTTAATAGAGCAAGAGCTTGCGATCGGTAGACCATCGTCATTTTATAAAAGACTAGCTTATGCTCGCGGCTTTGCCTGCATGGCAAAATCCTTTCTTAGCGGAGGTCAACGGCATAAAGCCTATCTATCATACAAATTTCAATCTAATCCGTCCAGTGGTTTAGGCTGTGCGTTGACAGTCAATCAATCAATGACTCTTTCCTTTTATATAATATTCAGATATATACACACATAATATATTGGTAATTACTTTAGAAATCATTAGTCCATTGACAGACACTTAGTAGGGTCCCAACCCCCCGGCAGACACCTTTGAACTATCATAAAATTTATGCATAATATTATAATTAAGCTTCAAAATATTTTTAAAAATCACTTCTTAAACTCAAAACCCAAATATCAATCGAAGCACACAAAAAGAATCACCGTCACTGTATCCGCTATCAGTCGGCATTCTCCGCTTGATAGTAGATAGTACAACCAGAAACAAATGGCGCCGTCGGAATCTATGAGCATTTATCAACCGCGTACCCTTCCATCGATGACGATAATGTAGGATGGAAGATACCACGAGTTCGATAATCTTGCCAAACGTCAATAGGTGATGGTCCGCTCAAAATCAGGTCAGGTAAAAAAAAAAATCAGGTGGGTGGTTTACTTGTGTGTCTATAATATCCGCACCTATCTTTGCAACTAGAAGAAATTGATTTCCCCAGGAGTATCATGCAGGCGAAACTGCAAGTTTTAAGTCAAGCAAGACACGCTGATGGTAATAAAGTAAGAAGTCAAGCAAGACACGCTGATGGTTTTAAAAACGCTGACCATAATCAGTACAGTGCCACCCAGGATTTCACAATGATGAACTCTAGGAGCACTTCACCAACGCTTCCTACTGAAGAGTCATAAGATGTTGTGACTCTTCAGCCTAGTAATTTCAACAACACCACCTACAGAAGCACAGTAATATTATTTTCATATAACTGCTGAGGCAACTAGCACTCTTGAGGGACCAACCTGCAGGGATATTCATCGATACGACTTAATACGTTATTTCATACATATTTGACAATTCGGTATTCGGTTCCCTAACGGATAAGTGAAAAGCCCTGCAGGTCGACTTCCTGCAAAGAAAGTCACCCTCGGTATAAGGATGAACTATCCTATGAAATAAATGGTTGGCAGTAAAATACCTTGTCTCCACACAGTTGAACTCGCACGGCATCTATTTTGGCATATCTTAGTTCGTAGCGCTATGTATCGGTTCAAACGAGATATCGGGAGATTCAACCCGAGTACAAAGATAGATACGCGCCATTGTGTGCTCTTACTTAATGTGATGATTCTTTTGCGTCGGGGCATTTCAGGGTGTTTGTTACCTTTTTTGGTAAAACTATACTTCGTATAACCCATAGGTATAACCCCATACCCCATAGGTATAGTAGTCCAGTATAAGAAGAAATGTGGATCGAAAAGTCGAAAGCAGAAAAACTAACTTAGGAACTTTGTTTGGACTAGTTAGGAGATAAACATACTAAAAGTCCCCACCCCTCCGAGGTGAGCCACAGGAGGGGGAGGCCGAAGATGGTCCCATTTTTAGGTTTTCTGCTTATATGTCAAAAACACATGCCCCTTTTGGGCACTCATTGACTGGACTATAGGTATAGACTAGTAGTAATAACCCATTGGTTATTACGTACTTATGAGTTAATGTCATAATTTGGTATCACAGTGCGATGAAGACAAAATTATTTCTTAAAAATATTTTTCAAAGAATATTTTTTAGAGACATTTTAGGTTTACTTTTGACTACGATCCTGCCTGGTCTTAAGGGATGATGAACCAAATTTAGAAGGCGATTATTCCCTCCTAGGTTTCACTAAACATTATGCCATATTAATCATGACTGCTTGGCGTCACGGTTTTGTCCGGGTGGGAACTAGCCACTGCTGAAGCCTACCACCAGCGTAGCGCGCGAAAAAACCGCACGTTACTATCAAACTCAAACTCAAAATTCATTTATTCAAATAGGCTACATCGGAGCACTTTTGCAAGTCAATTTTACATTTTTCTATTTTAACACTCTACTGCTCGTTCGCAAGGCACCTCTATGAGAAGAACGAGCAAGAAACTCATGAGGATTGCATTTTTTAAATATGTGTTTACAATGTTTATCTTGGTTACATAATTTATTGTGCGTTTGAGGAGCACCAGCTGGTTTATTATGCAGAGGTTTCCAGGCATCTTTGTCGTCTATGTATTGGCTTATTTTATAATATGCTTTCTTTTGTAATATGGCTTTAACATGGCTTTTGAATTTACCTTCTGTGAGCCCCGTTATTTCCTCAGGGATTTTATTATAGAAACGTACACTATTCCCTAGGAATGATTTATGGTTTGTTTTGGTCAATCTAAATCTAGGTACAACTATCTTATTCTTATTTCTAGTGTTAAAGCTATGTTTGTCACCATTTAGTTTAAATTTTTCGAGATTCTTCCTAACATACATAATATTTTCGTAAATATACAAGGAGGGTAGGGTCAGTATATTAATATCTTTAGAGACCTCCTTCAAAGAATCTCGTGGGCGCATCTCATAAATGGCACGATATAATAATTATAGTCATTAGGATGGATTTTGAACTCGATGATCCAAAATCACAACTGCAGCACGTAACTCTTTGGATACAACGCCGCATATTTATTCATGCAAATAAACTCAAACTCAAAATTCATTTATTCAAATAGGCTACAATGGAGCACTTTTGCAAGTCAATTTTACATTTTATTTTAATATTCTACCGCTCATTCGCAAGGCACCTCTATGAGAAGAATGAGCAAGAAACTCATAGGGATTGCTTTTTTTAAATATGTGTTTACAATTATTATCTTGGTTACATAATTTATTTACAGGTGGTTGCAGAGGTTTCCAGGCATCTTTGTCTTGTATGTATTGGCTAATTTTATAATAGGCTTTCTTTTGTAATATGTCTTTAACACGGCTTTTGAATTTACCTTCTGTGAGCCCCGTTATTTCATCAGGGATTTTATTATAAAAACGTACACAATTCCCTAAAAATGATTTATGGCTCGTTTTGGACAATCTGAATCGAGGTACAGCTAACTTATTCTTATTTCTAGTATTAAAGCTATGAGTGTCACTATTTAACTTGAATTTATCTAAATTTTTTCTGACATACATAATATTTTCGTAAATGTACAAAGATGGTAGGGTCAGTATATTTATCTCTTTAATAAATTTCTTATTCATTTCTTATTATTAAAGTATAGTTTACATCTCCTTTATCTCCCATTCACCGAGCAAGCTCGATTTACCAGATATTAGAAATTGTAACAAAAACGGCTCACGACAGAGATATCTACGTGAGAGTGTTCTACAAACAGACAATAACTTCACGCTATCTTATGTATGACTACATTTTATCACTCTAATATTGTACGCGTAACTTTGTTTGTCTGTTCATCCTTAAATTCTACTATATTGTATATTATATAGTAGGACTAACTTATGCTCGCGGCTTTGCCCGCGTGGCAAAATCCTTTCTTAGCGGAGGTTTACGTCATAAAACCTATCTGTTTTCCAAATTTCACCTCAAACCGTTTAACGGTGCGTTGATAGATTCAGTCAGTCAGTCACTCTTTCCTTTTATATATTTAGATTATATATTTATTATTAGTTATGTATAAATCTAAAAAATATATATAAGAAAAACGTCAAATTGATTTATTAAAACACAGCTTAAGCTGAACGGATTTTGTTGTAATTTTGAATACAGATAGCATTTATGGCTTACATCTCCGCTAAGAGGAGATTTTGCCAAGTGGGTAAAACCCCAAATGGGAAAGTATGGATGTGTGTGTGTTTGTAACCTATCCACGCCTAAATACTGAACCAATTAGGCTAAAATTGGTATGAAAATAGCATCCTTAAATAACACATTGGCTTCATATTTTTTAGCACCACTCTCTGTACAGTTTATGCAATAAATAAAATTGAATTGAATTGAATATTTTATGCAATATTATTGACATAAGAAAACATAGCCAGTAGTAATTGCCTAGGTACATAATATTATTTATCGGGTAAAACTGGTGGGCACACTCAGTATAAACGTTAAACCTATCTTTAGTATTTTATTCTTGTTTATGATATTTATGAAACATTTGCTTGTGTAATGTCTTGGAATTGCATAGTTTTAACTTAAACTTGGCTTGAACTGAGCATAAAAATGTGCGCATTATCTTAATGTTTTTGGATATTATAGTATACTAGTTTACGGTCTAGGTTTCACTTATTTGGAAAAAATCTTTATAACAGATTTATAAATTCAATTTTAATCCTATATCAAAACCTAAAAAAACTAAAAACATTTTTACGAAAGACGAATACGATATTTGCTAACAAGATCCTACCTTATAAATTATTCCGTGCTGCATAAAGAATGTGTCCCCATTCTTTATTTACTATCAAATTTTTCGAGCCATACATTACGCCCACACATTTTTACATAAAAAATACAGGGTCTAAACCCGTCTTGGACGGGGCTAGTTTCATCTAGTCTTATATTGCTATCCATAAATTTCTCATGCGGCCCTCGCGTATGTTGAGTAGGTGGGTATTTACTTGACGAACCCACCTAAATCATGGGGCCCACCAATTTCTTGACCGAAAAATTTATAACGGTACCCTGGCACTGATATATGGAGGAGACATTCCTGAAGTGAAAATATCATGCGTGAGGGGAGACCGCGGGTCATTTGGTTGGAGTGCTTTGGTTTTTTGAAACGGTATGTAGCGACTTGTTTTTTTTTTGTTTGATCATTGATATATAATTAGACATAAATTCTTTGAACATAATATTATTTTAAAGGGGAACATGAAATGAAACATCACAATGTACACCAAGAACTTCATCAGTATTCTAGCTGAAAGCACCTTCCAGCAGCTATAAGTGAAGACTGATTTCAATAAGTATTTGGTAAATAACAACATGCGTCAAATCCTATTTCCTACATAATTGCGGAATTTTATATGTAGGTATGTAAATTTGTTACTTTCTCATGCCTAAACGGCAGGACCGATTGAGTTGTGTTTTAATTTTTGCTGTTTTTTTTTGAGTAATTTATACCCCAAAATAACAGATTACTTATTTTTAGCGCGTACGATCCAACAAGTAATCTATTAGAGTGAATATGCTATATTTTTCCACCTTAATCAAAGTAAGTGTCAGCTCTCCACAACGAAGTAGATTCGAGAATCATTCGGCGTCAGTTTTCAGTATATCTCTGTTGGGCGCGGGAGGACGCTACGACACGTTTTATCGCGCGTGTTAGATTTATATTTTGTTTGCTTTTACTTGAATAAAATTCACCTAGTTACTACTCCTTGGAATTAATAAGGAAGAATTTATTTTTGAATTTCGTGTTTTTGCTATGGCTTAAAATGGCATCAGTAATAATCTCATAGAAGAATAAATGAGCATATTGACGACCACCGATATAGTGGAAAAATTACTTACGAGTAATTATAGTTTGAAGACCTCTGTGGCGCGGTGGGCACAGAGGTATGTATTTTGATGACCATCATGATCCACAGGTATTTTTTTCTTTCTGGGTCTGGGTGGCTTTCAATATCTATTATAAGTATGTATTTACAACAGAAAAGTATATAAGCATTACATTCGTTATCCTAACCACCATAACACAAACATTAAGTTGTTTAGCTTGGGGTTAAGTGGCGCTGTGTGAAATGTCCTGAAATATTTATTTATTTATATTTATAGTCATTGAAGCAGGTTCGGGATCTGTTTCACATAAGACCTCGGCTCTATTCTTTTCCAACTATTATATTTGAATTTATATTTCATTTAATTAAATACCACAAACGATCATGATCAGCCTTACGAACTAAAGCCTCAGTAGAATGAGCACGGAAGTAGATCGAGTATGTAAATACGATTCGACCTGTCAACTGCAAACCACTGCGGTTCACTGTGACCGCATCCATTGAATGCTCTCTCATTACGTTTGGCGACGATTTTTTGGAAGAACACATAGATTTGTTTACTGGCTGCGTATAATATAATCAGTTTTTAGGGTTCCGTACCTCAAAAGGAAAAAACGGAACCCTTATAGGATCACTTTGTTGTCCGTCCGTCTGTCTGTCTGTCTGTCTGTCTGTCTGTCTGTCTGTCTGTCTGTCTGTCTGTCTGTCTGTCTGTCAAGACCCTTTTTCTCTGAAACGCGTGGAGGTAACAAGCTGAAATTTATAGGAAATACTAAGGTCTATTGCCTCTTAGAGCTGTGAAAATTTCAAACTTCTAGGCCAACGCAATCAAAAGATATAGTCGAATATGTCGCAAATTTCAGCAAATTTTCGACATTACCAAACAAATCAAAACCTACGGGGCACTTCCCGTAAACTCAGAATCTTGAAATTTGGCACAAAGTAATTCCTTAGAGCACAGATAAAGGAAAAATTGCGAAAACTAAAAATTTTTATTTGCATCATATGTAAAAAATATTTTGAATAATTTTATACCTACTACCCTTTTTCTCATGAACGCGTAAACGTATTAAATTGAAATTCATATCAAATGATCAAATCTATAATACCTTTAAACTGTAATAAAATCAAACCTCTATGTCAACGCATTCAAAAGAAACAGCAATTTTAGTCGCAATTTTAAACTCGCAATTACTCTCAAAAAATCAAAACCTACAGGGTACTTCCCGTGATCTTGGAATCTTGAAATTTGGCACAAAGAAACTTCTTAGAGCACAGATAAAGGAAAAATTGCGAAAATTGTAAATTTTTAGTTACATCATGTAAAAAAATATTTTTATTAATTTCATACTTACTACCTTATTTCTCATGAACGCGTGCAGTTATTAAACTGAAATTCATATCAAATTCTAAGGTCTATAATACCTTTAAACTGTAATAAAATCAAACCTCTATCTCAACGCATTCAAAAGAAACAGCAATTTTAGCCGTATTTTTTAACTCGCGACTACTCTCTAGGGAATCAAAACCTACAGGTTACTTGCCGTTAACTCAGAATCTTGAAATTTGGTACGCAGCAACGTTTTAAATCACAGGCACAGGAAAAATTGCGAAAACTGTAAATTTTTAGTTACATCATATAAAAAAATTTTTTAATCATTTCATACTTACTACCTTATTTCTCATGAACGCGTACAGATATTAAATTGAAATTCATACTAAATACTCAGATTTATAATACCTTTAAGCTGTAAAAAAATCAAACATCTATGTCAACGCAATCAAAAGAAACAGCAATTTTAGCCGCATATTTTCAAACTCACAAGTACTCGCAAGGGAATCAAAACCTACAGTATATAATATTATACCCATGTTTCCTTAGGGTTCCAGAGAAACCCGTAGGTTTGTACGGAACCCTCGGTGCTCGAGTCCTACTCGTACTTGAGCGGTTTTATTTTAAAGGAGTAAGGTTTATACTATGCATTGTTTACATGAACATTGATATTGTTTTGCTAGGCGCTACGAAGTGCGCGCGAGTCCACTAGTGCTTAATAAATTACTCTGATGAATTTTGTAATATCGTACAGAAACACTGATTTTTTTTTTGTTAGGCGCTAAGATGTGCGCGCGGGTTCCCTAGTACACAATTAATCACTCCGATGAATTATGAACCTACTTTTTTTTAAATCTTAACACTATCATTACCTTTTTTATATATTCGTTTAAAATCAATAAAATAATAATGTAATATCATATTGAAATAAAGAAAGAATGAAGGAAATGCATTAAAGTATTATTGCAAATACATAATTTACGACAGAACATTTTTCCAGAAAAATTTAATCAGAAAAGTAGCAATAACTCAAGTTGAAATATAATGTGACCACAGAACAAAGTTTATCTTGTAATATACATATTAGGGTGGCGTAAAGGAAAAGATAAAGCGGAATAATAAAAAAGTTACAATCACCTACGAACAAATCGATGGTCCAATGCAAATAATTCCAAAAATGTAATTCAAAAAATGACCTCGTAAATCTTATGCCTTATAATAATAATAATAATTGGGGTTTATACTCAAACAGAACAGGTTACCCTACTTACACTGTCAGAGTCAAATCACAATTTATAGGTTGTGTGGCGAACCTATATGTTGCAGTTTCAGGTCGCCGAGATTACTACAGGGCCTGCAACATGACCTAACGACTGCCTCCTACATATCTTATAGGAAACAGCCGGGACCCACAGTTTTGCGTGCCTTCCGAAACACGGTAGTGTCCAGACGAACTTTTTGCCACACACTGAGATTTAAACCCAGGGTCTCCGGATTAAAACGTATGACCACTGGGCCACGGATGGCTTATTATGTGGCTTGACATAGCCGAAAGGATTAGCTAGCTGAAGTGGCAATGGGCTGGTCACACTTGCCGCAGAACCGATAACCGATGGAGTAGACATGTTCTAGAGTGGAGACCGCGTCTCGGCAAACGTAGTGTAGGGCGTCTTTAGGCGAGATGGGGTGATGATATCCGGAGGGTCGCTGGGAGTGGTTGGAGGAGAAAGACGGAGGGCCGAGTTGAGTGGCGTGTCATGGGGGAGACCTATGTCCAGCAGTGGATGAACATAGGCTGATGATGATGATGTGGCTTGACCTTGGCTTGACTAGCTACCGCGAATCTAGATATTATAGAGTCCCTGCAAAGTCAAAGTAAAGAGAAGAAGAGGTCGCTCAACCACGCGATAGACGCATGTGACCTGTAAAAGGATAAAGGTGGAACAAATGGAAGAAAGTGGTGTCAAAGATCACGTTACTCTAGTTAAGTATTAGCGTAATGAAACACAGCGGCGGATTTGACACTGATTTATTCTTAACTGAAGGTAGCATATACAAATAATAAAACATTTCCAAGTACCCACAAATACCCAACACCTCCTTATCTAAATTACAATATAGGCTTATTTCTATTTTTATAAAATAAAATGACGTACATATTTGAATGAACTAAGTCTAGGTAGTTATATGCAGTAGTAACAGAATTTAGTATTATATATGAGTGTCTGATAAATATAATAGGCACCACCTAAGTAGATAATATATATTTCCTATACACAATATAAATTCCAGATACATAATCTATGTTTAGCTAGGATATCTACAGAATTCAATTTCGACGCGGACGCAAGTTCATGTGATGCCTCGGCACCGGAGACGAGCTAGCTATCTCGAACTGCTCATCATCATCACCGCGCGATGTTTTATCACTACGCACAGGCGTCACACTGTCAGTGTTGCTCAGCGTCACAACAGGACTAGCAGGCACATTATGACTACTCACGCTGTTGTCCGGAATAACATTCGAAGTACGCGATAATGAAAAACGGTTTTTTGGTACATGTATTTGATCAATGTGCCTTTTCACAATAGAGTTTGGCAGATTTACAGAAAACGACGCGGGTCCTACCTGACCCTTAATCCGTCCTTCCACCCATTTATCGTTATTGTTAGTATAATCGCGAACATAAACCTTGTCACCCGGGTGCGCGTGTCGCGGCGTGCCTCCCGCGCGCTCCACCTGTTGTTGTTGTTTGTGGGTGACGCGGCTCTCGGCGTTCGGCCGCAGCACGTCCAGTCGCCCGCGCAGGCAACGCCCTAACAGCGCCACCGCCGGAGCTACCCCGGTGGTAGCATGCTCACTATTCCTATATTGAAAAAGCATTTTGCTTATGGCCTGCGACACGTCCGACCCTTCAGCGTGAGCCTTTTTAATACAATTTTTTACCGTTTTCACTGCGTTTTTCGCGGCGCCGTTGCCTTTAGGCCTGTACGGGCTAGTGGGTGAGTGTACGATCGCATTCCTATCAAAATAAGTCTTCAGTTCCTGCGATGAAAACGGCGGCCCGTTATCGGTCACTATCTGTAAAGGCAAGCCGAAACGAGCAAATAATTCTCTAAATCGTTCAATTACCATTTTTGCCGTGGTACTATTCATGAGACAAACCTCAATCCACTTACTATGTGCATCGACTATAATAAGATAATGTTTACTTTTGTATTCGGCAAAATCGGCATGCAAGCGCTGCCAGGGGCGAGAGGGGAACTGCCACGGCGTGAGCGGCGCGTGCGGCGGCGCGTCGCGCTGCTGCCTGCAAGCCTCGCAGGCCCGGCACACCTGCTCGATCTCCGCGTCTAACCCCGGCCAGTATACATAACTACGAGCTATACTTTTCATTTTTACGACACCTAAATGCCCCTCGTGCAACTCGCGCAATATATATTGTCTAAATTTAGGTGGAACTACTATACGATAATTAAACACGATATATCCCTGTTCCACGTATAAATTGTCTCGGCGGTTAAAATAAGCTTTTTCCTGATCGACATCCGTACTATCCGGCCATCCGAACAATATATTGTTGTGGATGACACGCAATATCGGGTCACTCTTGGTCGCGGAAGCTATGTCTCTGTGATTAATAGGGAACTCGTCCTCTAAAAACATTAGATATGACACGGAGTCATCGCCGAGCGCCGCGCGCGCCTCGTTCGTCTTGCGAGGTAACGGTAAACGCGATAAGCAGTCAGCTGGGCCGTTTTGCGCTGAGCTCACCCATTCCACTCCGAAATCGTACGCCGCCAGACGCGCTGCGTAACGTTGCAGACGACTCGCCGCCGTCTGTGGGATGCCGACCTTATCCCCAAATATGTATGAGAGAGGTTTATGATCGGTGCGAATAATAAAACGCCTTCCGTATAAGTACTGGTGGTTTTTAACTACCCCGTAGAAAATCGCAAGTGCCTCCTTATCTAATTGGCTATATGACTTCTCCGCGACATTTAAGGTGCGTGACACATAGCAGATCGGTCTCTTGGAACCGTCCGGGTACCTGTGCGCCAGTACCGCGCCCAGACCGTACGCGCTGCTATCTACGCTGAGTACTATCGGCAGACCCGGGTCGTAGTGAGCGAGACACTGGTCACCACTCAGTAATTTTTTAACCTTAATAAACGCCTTTTCGCATTCCAAACTCCATCTCCAGTGAACTTTACCCTTTAATAAATTGTATAGTGGAAATAATACCTCACTTAATTTGGGAACGAACTTCCCATAGTAGTTAATGAGACCTAAAAATGATTTAAGTTGGTGCACATCGGTAGGTCGCGGGGCGTCAACTACAGCATTTACCTTTTTACGATCGGGATGTAACCCGTCTTTATCTATGATATGGCCTAGGTAACATACCGCGGGTTTGAAAAATGCACATTTTTCTAGCTTAATTCTAAGTCCAAAATTATGTAAACGCCGTAGTACTTCGCGAACATTTTTAATGTTGTCTTCTTTCGATACGCCGCCAATACAAGCGTCATCGAAATACACTACCGTCATCGGAATGCCTCTGAGAACCTCTTCCATTAACTTTTGGAACTTCTCTGGTATACTACAAATTCCGTAAGGTGTGCGGACATATTCGAATGTGCCAACGTGAGTACTGATCGTGGTACAAGGACGAGACTCGGGTGATAATATTATCTGTTCGTACGCATGAGCCAAATCTATCTTTGTAAATACTTGAGCCCCCCTTAATGACGAATAAAGTTCCTCTATGCGCGGCAGTGGATACGGGTCGCGCCTTAACTTCGGGTTAATCGTAACTTTATAATCACCGCAAATTCGAATATTTCCGCACTTTTTAACTACAGGTACGATAGGAGTACCGTACTCTGAATCATCGACTTTTATGATCGTTCCTTCACTGACGAGCCTTTCTAACTCTTTTTCTACGGGTCTCTTCAGTGCAATCGGTAAGTTGCGGGCCTTATGAAAAATAGGTTCGCTATCTTTGAGTTTTAACGAAAACATCTTATTGCATGTGCCTAAACCATCTGCGAAAACATCAGGGAACTCTAGCTTTAAAGAGGAGATAAGCCGACCGGTTTCATCAGTCGTTCCGTGAGAATCTATATTATTTACTTGTATTTCGATATTGTTCAGTTTCAAGTGACGTAACCACATACGACCTAGCAGCGGCGGCCCGCCGCCCGGTATCACATACAACGGCAGGTCTCGCGCCTCCCGCTTCTCGCCCGCGATTTTATGACTGACTGACACGCTGATGTAACCGATGGGCAAGATCTTGCCACCGGTATAAGCCTTAAATCTCAAATTACATTTTAACAGCTCGCAATGTTTAAAATATTTCTCATAAAATTGTTCATTAATAGCAGAGATCTTGCTACCGGTGTCGATCTCGAATTCAATCGGAATGTCATTAACAGAAATATTCACAACATACGGTTTATCGCCCTCACCGTCCACGACGATGTTGAAGAAATCGCTGTCCTCACTTTCCGATTCCAATTCAATATAGAACTGATTCTTACGCTGAACATTACCTCTATTATTGTAACCACCAGACACACGCGCACCTTTACACATTGCCTTTAAGTGGCCCTTGGCCCCGCACTCGTCACAATTATAACGCCTATAGCGACACTTGTCCGGAGTATGCTGCCGACCGCACCTCCAACAACCGTTGTTTCGCGGCTGGGTGTCCCGCGCCCCCGAGGCCGCCGCCGCCGCGCGGGCCGGCGCCGCGCCAATCCTATGCACGGCCGAGGGCCCCGCGGCGGCCGTGGCCGCTGCGTCCCGCGCGCCCGGCGCCTCCCATCCCATCCTCGTCGCCAGTTAAGTATTAGCGTAATGAAACACAGCGGCGGATTTGACACTGATTTATTCTTAACTGAAGGTAGCATATACAAATAATAAAACATTTCCAAGTACCCACAAATACCCAACAACTCTGATAGAGACCTTAAGACTAAAGAGAAAAAGTTTTATATTTACCATTTTAAAAAGACTTACCGTGTCTTCACTCTTAGACTTTGACGACGATCTCGCGTGATATTAAAAAATAATGTGGCCGTTATTTGGAAGCAAACTAAACCTAGAACGTGGGATAAATCCTTCCCTGGCATCACTCAACATCATACTGGAACATACACGGTAAAACAAACAAGAAAAAACAAGTTTATTCATAAAACAAGTGAACAGAGTCTTGAACAACGTAAAAGTAAGTAAAGTAAAGTAAAAAATAATTTATTGACATTCTACAATTAAAAATACATAATATACCTATATAAGTTACAACAAGACAAAATAACACAAAAGAACAAGACATAAGTCTCTAAACCAAAGTAGGTACTTATATACTATGAACCTACATGTAATTTTGCTGTCAATTGGGATAGGCTCAGCTTAATGCCGCGTGAGGGGATCTCGCGCAGCGCTGGTTTTCAGCCTATCCCATGCTCGATCGGAGATATTAGTCGAGATTAACAAAAAAAAAAGTAATTAGCGGGATTATTTTTACATAGATACATACAGTTTAAAACGTACTAGCGGTACCCCTGGTATTGCAGGTATCCATAGGGAACGGTAGCCACTCACCATCTGCAGGGTTATTCACTTATCCGTGAAAGAACCGAACCGAATACCGAATTGTCAAAAATGTATGAAATGACGTATTATGTAGATACAGCTTGACATGTCATGTCACGTCATTTCATACATTTTTGACAATTCGGTATTCGGTTCGGTTCCCTAACCGATAAGTGAATAGCCCTGCAGGTAGGCCGTCTGCTTGTTTGTCACCTATTAATTACATAAACAAGTGAATTAAATAAAAAATTATAAAAACCCCCAACGCAATATGTAATTCACCATTTTGTGGTGGAGGCGATCTCGGATTTTAAATTTATTTTAGCGCGTTGTATTCTACTAGTTAATCCCTTTCATTTCATACCCATATTGAGGGGGTTGTAGAAGAACAATATAATCCACCATTTTGCAGTGGCGGTCATCTTGGATCGATTTCTACCAAACATGGCTAAAAAAACACTCTCGATTAACTATACTTTCAAACAAAAAAACTTAATCAAAATCCGTTCATCCGTTCGGGAGCTACAATGCCACAGATATATAGACACACACACACTTATAACACCCCGTCGTTTTTGCATCGGGGGTTAAAAAAACCCCTATATTTACTTCAATAGTTTCCCAGCGACCTCTCATCGCTTACTCCGCCTCAATAGCGCCGCAGCGAGTGGAGAGCAGTAGGTATAAGTATTAGCATACAAATTGGCTCGCACACTTGACTAGTCCGATCTCGCTTCGACTCGCAGATTATAAGCCGAAGATATTATACGACATCATGGTAACTGCTGTCTGCGAGATTGTAAAAACCAGACGAATTCCGGACGGGGACGGATTGGGGGGTGTAACCTTGGGCCAAAGATTTTTGTTTCCTAGACAAAAATAAAAAAAAATTACAGTAGTGAATTCGGTTCGTGAGTCTATTAGTTGGAAGCACAGGTTGTTTTGGATTTTTTTTATTTACCATTTTATACAAAGAATTGAACACGCCATGGTTTTTTACTTTAATAAACGTTTTTGAACTTGTGATAAACTACTAAATAATTTAACTTTAGTGTTTTTAAAAGAAGCAAAGCCAGGATTACTTCAAAGATTTTCGATAAACATCTGAAATCTTATGCTTTATTTTAATCATAATTTAAAAAAAATCTGTAAAAAATACATCTTCAATATCCCCCATTGAAATCCACATATCCACCCCAATCTACTCTTTCAGACAACTTTCCAGTCACTACAGTCTCTCACGACTACCTTCCACCCACTTAACAATTCTGTACAAAAAATAATAATAATCATTTCTCCCCCTCATTTTCCTCCTAGTTCCATCCCTGTCCTCATCTTCCTGACAACTCGCACAATTTGCATAATATAACAATGATGTATCGGCGATGGCAATCCTGAGCCAAATGTCCCGCCGTCACTCGAACTTGTTGCCGAACTTGTGATAAACTACTAAATAATTTAACTTTAGTGTTTTTAAAAGAAGCAAAGCCAGGATTACTTCAAAGATTTTCGATAAACATCTGAAATCTTATGCTTTATTTTAATCATAATTTAAAAAAAAATCTGTAAAAAATACATCTTCAATATCCCCCATTGAAATCCACATATCCACCCCAATCTACTCTTTCAGACAACTTTCCAGTCACTACAGTCTCTCACGACTACCTTCCACCCACTTAACAATTCTGTACAAAAAATAATAATAATCATTTCTCCCCCTCATTTTCCTCCTAGTTCCATCCCTGTCCTCATCTTCCTGACAACTCGCACAATTTGCATAATATAACAATGATGTATCGGCGATGGCAATCCTGAGCCAAATGTCCCGCCGTCACTCGGCGACTGCGTTTCAATGAGCTCCTCTGTCACGCCGGCTTAATAGACATCCACTTCCTGACGATTGTGTATTATTGTATTATTAATAACTGACAATTTGTATTGTTCGGGGAGTATTAACTGGTATTAATAAGATTTTAACAATGTATAGTCCAGTAAAAGAAGAAATGTGGATCGAAAAGTCGAAAGCAGAAAAACTAACTTAGTAACTTTGTTCAGACTAGTTAGGAGATAAACATACTAAAAGTCCCCACCCCTCCGAGGTGAGCCCGAGGGGGGGGAGGCCGAAGAAGGTCCCATTTTTAGGTATTTTGCTTAAAAGGCAAAAACCGTGCGTCATACGATATTTTGTTGTACTACATTATTAAACCTCATAAAATTTTCTACATCTTCGGCCTTAACACTTTTCATCTATCTGCAATCGTTGTCCAGCTATGAGCTTCCAAACATGGTCTATTTTGAAGACGCTTAAATTAGTTTTCCATACAAAGTTGGTAAAAAAATCTTACAAATAAAATTTGACCAACTTCTGGTTGTCGTATCATAATGAAACTTTGCAAATGTCTAGAAATCTGACGACAGTTTAATAATCTGGTACCACTGAACTGATCTGATGATGGAGCCAGGAGGTGTCTAATGAAACTCTTCAATGGCTATTAGTATAACCGGCGAGTTTAGGCTCATTACATTCGGATTGATGAGACGTAGGCACCTCCTGGTCCATTATCAGACCCTCGACAGCAAGTGTTATGAAAAAGTCCCATCGATTCGAATGTAATGAGCCTAAACTCGACGGGTTTACTAATAGCCATTGAGAAGTTTTATTAGACACCTCCTGGCTCCATCATCAGATCAGCTCAGTGGTACCAGATTATTAAACTGTCGTCAGATTTCTAGACATTTGCAAAGTTTCATTATGATACGACAACCAGAAGTTGGTCAAATTTTATTTGTAAGATTTTTTTACCAACTTTGTATGGAAAACTAATTTAAGCGTCTTCAAAATAGACCATGTTTGGAAGCTCATAGCTGGACAACGATTGCAGATAGATGAAAAGTGTTAAGGCCGAAGATATAGAAAATTTTATGAGGTTTAATAATGTAGTACAACAAAATATCGTATGACGCACGGTTTTTGACATATAAGCAAAAAACCTAAAAATGGGACCTTCTTCGGCCTCCCCCCCCTCGGGCTCACCTCGGAGGGGTGGGGACTTTTAGTATGTTTATCTCCTAACTAGTCCAAACAAAGTTACTAAGTTAGTTTTTCTGCTTTCGACTTTTCGATCCACATACCCTTTTTGGGCACTCATTGACTGGGCTATGTATTAATAGTTGGATTGAAATTTAATGAATTTATATTGCTCATTTCCTTAGCGTGACAATTATCCTGTTTATTATTTGAAAATGTTTTTTTGTAATTATTTCCTTAAACTTGAATATAAAAGGAAAATGTGACTGACTGTTACTATCAACTCATTTAATCTCATGTATTGCATTTTAAAACTGCTGACATGATTTTGATTGGATGGACATTTCCAATGTTCCAATTACATGTAAAAAAATTAAATGAGTTACTAGTAGTTTCACAGAATTTTGAGGACAAAACATACACATCAGATTTTTTGTATATAAGAAGCCTTGAAGGTTGTTCGTATGTAAATTTCTTACTATTCAAACACATTATAGATATTCGAATTTATAACCCTATTTTTAAGTCAGTAAAAAAGTCGAATCTTGTATTTGGCTTTAGAAAACCATTCAAAACAGCACCATACAAAAGATCAAGTCATACCAGCGCTGTGAGCCTACAATACGAGTATGATCGTCATATTCCCCCTCAGTAATATGATTAGGCAAATGCCTTATCCAGAATCTGTTCCCATTTATACCCGAGCGTCGATTACTGCGCCATTTTTGAGTAATTCCCGGCTCTCTGTATGCAAATTTAGATGGAGTTGGCGCGACCGGTGAAATTGAGAGGGTTAAAACTTGTGAAGTTTGGTATATATCTGTATGTCTTCATTTTTTGGGATGCATCTAATAATAGCTGCGCCCAGCGGATTTACCTGCTGAAACCTATGTGTTAGTCTAAGCTACCTACATACCAAATTTCAGCCCAATCAATGCAGCGGTTGAAGCGTGAAAGAGTAATTCATGCATACAGCACAGGCTGACTACAAGTAAAATTTTCCAACAAAGCTCAAATAGCTTGGTTGCTCAAATAGGTAATTGTTAGTTCAGAGTTCAGATCCTTACGTTTCGCAAAGAGCGATAGATTTTTTTGTAATTATTGATTTAACGAGATCTATATTTATGTAACAAGGCAACAACACTATTTAAAAGACCTCCAGACTGTGACAAAGAAACCAACATTTTTATCCATTAAAATTCTCCTTATACTCATTTAAAACTCAAGAAAGTGGCTTAACATGCATTTTATTCTATAACCCTCACAACTAAGTCTTCCGGAAAGTTTTAACAATCAAAATAGCATAAATAAACGGAGTCTAGCATACAAAGTCCTCAAGGAAGCGGGCTCGGCAATGCACTCATAAGTTATTCCATATCAATATAAACTCAATAGTCTGAGCTCAACCGACTGTGCTTTCTACCTGTGTACTAGCGATCACAGAACTGCATACGAATTCCTTCTTCCTACTCATATTATACTAGCTGCACCCAGCGGTTTTACTGTACTGTAGCCTGTGTTATTCCAGGGTCTAAGCTATCTCTATAACAAATTTCAGCTCAATCGGTCCACCCGTTTAGGCGTGAAAGTGTAACAAACATACATCCATACATTCTAACTTTCACTTTTATAATATTAGTAAGACAGTAAGAAGTGCGAAAGTATATATTATGTCTGATGATGATGAAACTATTACTGGGCTGAAGAGTTTTATTATGTTCATATGAATCTTGAGTAGGAAGCGTTGGTGCAGTGCACCTAGAATTTTACATCATTTTGAAAATGTGAATCGTTTGAGCAGAAATTTAACCTCTATGCGATACTTCCGTGAGAAAAACGAGCAAGTAACTCATAGGATTGTTTTTTTGTTTTGTTTTAATAAATAAGTGTTTGCAATGTTTTTATCTTGGTTACACAATTTATGGTTCGTTTGGGTGGCGTCAGCTGGTATATTATAAAAGATATTATATCTTAATATGGATGAGTTTATACCATTAAGCGGTCGTGAGGTAACCCGTTCTTTTTGAAAACAAATTAATGCTCCTTTCTCATATTTAAACACAAACTTCAAAAGGATTTTTTGCTAATACTTTCATGAAATTCTTAGAAAGGCTAGAGGTACTGTTAAAGAGAAAAATCCATTTTGTGCAAAAATAAATTTTGACAAAAAATTCTAATATCAAAAACTTTACATACAAAACGACTCTTTGATACTTTTGAATAAATGCATAACTTTAACATCTATATTTGATTTTTAATTTTAAAAAAATAATAAAAATCGTACTCTCGTAATAAAAGTCGACCCCTGAGAACATAAATTAACCTAACTTTTAAGTGCAAATATACTTGATTTATATATTTGAAATTCTATGCATCGATATACTATAGATAACAAACAAAAGTTAGACAAGAGTGTGCTATTTTATTTTGTTATACGATGTTTAGTGAGAAGAGTGTAAAATTAAATTAATAATGAGACTACTATGGATGGGTTATCAGAGTCAAAACTCAATTTTATCGTTTGTGTGGCGAGCCTATATATTGTTTCAGGTCACCGAGATTCCTACAGGACCTACTCGATACAACATGACCTAACGACTGCCTCCTACATATCTTTTAGTAAACAGCCGGAACTGACAGTTTTCCGTACCAAGTTAAAATTATAGCTACACTCCGTTATATTAGACTTAAGAGCATTTTTAAATTTACTTGTTATACAAAATCAAAACTTATCTAATTCAGATTCAAATACTTTATTCACTCTCCACATAATTATCTTACACCTGTAAGATTAAAATATATTTTACTAGGTCATTTGTGGACCCTGTCGGGTGTTGTGAAAGTTTAGAAGAGTGGGAGAATAAGTCATAATATACATAAACTAGCTGTGCCCCGCGGTGTTACCCGCGGTAAAGTTCTTTCGAAATAAAATTGTAAACCTAAAAGATAAAAATAAATAACATACCTTGTTGGGATTATACATAAATAATTTGACAAAATACTGAAAATGTTACCAAATATTTAAAATTGTGTAGTTAAGTCAAGTGAACACTTGTGAACCCGCCAGTACCTTCACAAATAGCTACACTCCGTTATATTACATTCGTGAGCATTAATTTTACGGTGCAGTGAGCCACTTTGACGTCGAGATGCGACGTCTCATGTAATTAAACATCTCATACATAACCTACTATATTAGAGGAACCGAATTTTACTCCAAATTACTGAAATATGGGTCTGGTTAACTCTTTTGGGGCTCTATTTACTGAGTTGCAGATACAGAATTTGATTTTAAGAGAAAGATTTTGATTGTAATTTTAAATTTAAAAAAATTGTATATTAAATATTTTTTTTGTAAATATATAAGATAAAATTGCCTGCAAAATTCCTAATAAAATTTTGATTTTTGCCAGATCTAATTTGATCATGAGTTTTTTACATATAGATCTATACGAATAACCCGTTAACAGTTCCAAGTGTTTTCTTATACTATAAAGCAGTTTGAAGCGTATTTCTCAGAGGTTTTTATGCCGTATTCAGATGGCGACACGTTCAGTTAATGGGCGGGTCTAATGAGGCTCGATGCACAACGCAGCTCGTTACCTCCACAATAGCACTGACTGCATCAACCGCCTGAATGCAGGCTTTTATTTCGTTGTGACCTTTTAAGGGGTCGGGGAATTAACTGGACTAATTGAGATTTGGGAGGGAATATTGAGAAAAGAAACTTCATATTTACTTTTCTCAATATTCCTACAAACATTTTATTTTAAAGTAACTACATTTTTCATAAATAAGTAAACATAAATATTAAATAATATTTATAGTATATTTTTTTATTCTGTTACATTTTTCCATGTGTAACAAATCCCTAGTGGAATAAGACCATCTATATAGATGGACGGTCGGATAATTTTTGGAGTTGAAGAACTAATTCATTCAATTGTTGCAGGTATCTTAGTATCATTCTACATAATATTCAAAATTAAATATTGTTAGAAATCCATTTGTTTTTCATGTAATCTACAAAATTCTTTCCGTTAATATTATATACCATAATATTTCTTCTTGATCCCACTTTTATAATCACAAAGAGGTGGTAACAGTATTGAAAATATTTTTATTATTGGTTCATTAAAAATAGAAACGTAGACTAACATCGTCTGAATTGAAATGGCTACCGTCCACCGTTCGCAGTTCTGTTGTTTTTAAAAATCTCTTTGTTCTTTGAGCTCTTTCAGCTCACCATTGTTGGACCATTTTATAGCAAGTTTCCCTAATTCCATTACCACTTTGTATTTTTTTTTTTGTTCGTTTATTTTGAAACTTGGTTTTGCTTTTAGATAATACTAGCTGCGCCCAACGGTTTTACCCGCTGTACTATAGCTACTATGTGTATCTGTATACCAAATTTCAGGTCAATCGGTAAACTCGTTTGGGCGTGAAAGAGTAACAAACATACATCTAGACATCCATTCTTACAAACTTTATCGTTTATAATATTAGTAAAATTGAAATTATTTGCAGCTGTACGGAATGATTTAATTTACTAGTTTGTTTTATGTAGAGTCTAAGCTACTGACATGACAAGTTTTAGTTTAGTAAAAAACGTATCAAGCAAATATAGAGGTATATTTATTTAAGCCTTTTATCGTTGTTAATTAATAAGAAGACAAGCAAGACGCTCTCCCGACAGTTAAAGATAACTCTGCCCATAATCAGTATAGTGCCACCCAGGATTTACAATATTGTAAAATTCTAAATGCACTACACCAACGCTGCTTATTCAAGAGTCATAAGATGATCACACTCCTCAGCCCTGTAACTTTACTTGCTCCAGTGCCCTGAGACAAGTTTTAAAATAAGAATGATTTTTCAAACGTGACAGATTTAGCTACGAGTACTAGGAATAAATTAATAATATTTCAAGAAATTTAACACAGCGCCTTCAACCCCAAGCTAAGTAATTTAATACTTATGTTATGGTGGTTAGGATAACGAATATAATTTTCTTTTGTAAATAATACATACTTATAATAGATATTGAAAAACCACCCAGAACTGAGACAAATACCTGTGGATCACACAAACATTAGTCACATGCGGGAATCGAACCCGCAACCTTCTGTGTTGCAAGCAGGTATTAGCCCACCGCGCCACAGAGGTCGTCGTCAGAGGCTAGATGTAAATAGATAGAACCTAGTAATCATGCCAAGAAAACGTCAACTTCAACGCAAACATCTAGCATACTCGACCTCTCTAATTAGTGTCCCGAGGCATTATTTGAACGCCACGTTTTAGGACATGTTGTAAGAGGCATTCCTTGAGTGACTTGCATGCTGCAGGCTAAATATAGCCTCCGTGAGATAAGTAAGGATAAACTTGGTTTAGAAGCTGAGTATTCAACTTAACTTAACGTTTGTACTAAAAACTAAATTTTATTATAGATATACTAAACATTAAACATGTGCTTATAAATCACATTAATCGGGACTGACCGCATAATTATTTTATGTTTATTTATATTAAAACATTATAAAACCAATCTCGACGTTTCGGCGGCTCTGTGACATGAACCGTGGTCAGGAGCAGCCTGGAGAGCCGTCGTTCCTTCCCGATTAATAAGAATAACACGAGTTCAAATCGCGAAAGTTAATAGTTTAGATCACTTACGCACTACTTTCACTACGAGCATGAGTAATTTTATCATTTACTGGCTGCACCCAGCGGTTTACCCACTGTAGCCTATATGTTGTTAATCAAGAGTCTAAACTATCTATATACCAGCTCAGATCAATCGGTCCACCCTTTTAGGCGTTTAGAAGTAACAAACACACATCACAAACTTTCGCCTTTATTATAACTAGCTTATGCTCGCGGCTTTACCCACGTGGCAATAACCTTTTTTAGCGGAGGTCTACGTCATAAAACGTGTGTGTTCCAAATTTCAACCCAATTTTTCGAGTGGTTTGGGCTGTGCGTTGATAGATCAGTCAGTCAGTTACTCTTTCCTTTATATATTTAGATTAATGTGTTAGTGTTATTATGACATTATACATTGTCTATTATCTGCTAACATAACTCTGGAAACATCTACAAAGCGCTGTAATTCAGCCAGCTGATTGGGCGGAGTAAAACCATCGCGCTCACGCACACAAAGCACCCATCACGCGGCAAATCGAGCGACTCTCCGCGGCCCTTAATGGAATCACGTCGCGTCATCCTACATACGCCTATATACGAGGAAACTTTACACATAGGTATAGTACTGGTATCGTATTTCTGGTAATGAACTTTGATTATGTACGGTTATGGAACTACTAGCTTATCCTCGCGTGGCGAACCCTTTCGTAGCAGAGGTCTACGTCATAAAACCTATCTACATTTCAAATTTTAACCCAATTCTTTCAGTTGTTTGAGGTGTCCGTTTATAGATCATCAGCCAATCGTTCACATTTTCGTTTAATTATAATTTTATATTGTTATCATGTATTAAGATCCACATCAACATCAAAACCATGCCCTCATCTCATATGTTATAGAGTCAATGTAGAGTCAATGAAAGAGACTATATCTTTCATCCACTGTATCACCCGTCATTTTCCTCTAGTACCTCTTATCACCTATGTGTAAATTCATTTATTATATTATGTTAACCATGCTATATTATCTAAATAGTGGTAAACATTAATTCTATGCCCCAATGACATAGATGTTACAAGTTATAGAGTAATTTTTCTCAGAGTTTCTATAAAATAATCTCGCTACGATACTGTGACGAGTGCGTGGGGGACGCAGGATTATGACGTCGTATCACAGTAGTGTTCGCTCGAGCGGTACGCACTGATAACTGTCTCACACACTGTTTATTAGGATGTCTAACATCTTGTCTATCATAGAATCTCCCTTTAAGTGTGATAGCGAGCGCTGAGGTTTCTCGACAAATCACAAGGTCAAAATTCTATCAGGAATGGGCCTAAACAGCCATAACTCATGAAATCATGAGGATCAGGACCCAGGGATCATGATTGTAAGAAAGACCTGAATAGAAACCACACAAGGTAGAGGATAATGTCACAGGATGGAACAGAAGGTTCAAATAGGAAGAAAATGATAGAACGATGATGATGAAGATAATCTTGGAATTACCAGGCTGTTGGTTTTAATGTCACCTATGTATTTAGCATGCGTAAGACTCGAAGAAGTCTTAGAGTAATCACATCATGGGGCCATAACAGGAGGTTACCGCTAAGGTTTCTCAAACATGTTCTCACGCCTATCAATCCATGTATCCTCATCAGACAGATGATCGCTTATGTCAAGTCAAGCCATAATAAGTCTAGTACCATGGGGACATAGAAGGTTACCGCTTAGATTTCTCGATCATGTGATCATGCCAGCCAATTTCCCCAGCCTTTCTTTCTGTATGTCCCCATCAAACAGATGATCGCTGGTGTAAGAGTCGATGTGTTAAGAGTAATCCGCCATTAGTCTGGTATCATGGGGCCATAATACCTAGGTTACCGCTATGGCTCCTATACCATATTTTCACGCCTTTCAGTCCGTGTGTCCCCGTTAAACAGATGATCGCTGGTGTAAGAGTCGATGTGTTAGAGTAATCCGCCATTAGTCTGGTGTCATGCGGGCGCGCGAGGTGAGCGCTGAGGTTCCGCGATAAATTACTAGATCTATCTGGAATTGGCCTGGACGACCTTGGGAGTGCCAGGATATTTGTTTTAGAGTAAATTGGCTGTGTGGATTACCTTCATACGGGTTCATTTTCTTTAAGGCTTTGTTAGGAAGTAAAGTTTTAATATGCTTTAGTTGTTATTGTAGTATCACACATTCTTGATTTTCTTTTAGTAAAAATGTGTCATGCTCATTAGACTGTTTCATATTTTCTAATTAATATGAAACATAATTTATTCATATATTATTATAAATACGACACGGCTGTACTCACGTTGTCTATTTGCTGAGATACGTCTCAACCACGGTTTCGGACAATTACGATGTCCTTCATCAGGAGTTCACGCCTGCAGTAACCGACGCTGACTGGCCCGCGCCCGTGCCTCCGCGCGCGCCGCGCGCTGTGAGAGCGGGGGGGGAACCAACACGCCTGAGTCACTGCCACCTTCACTATCACTATTATTGTTACTACCGGTGTCCAGCGCTCCACTAGGCTGTAGACACACCGCGCTCATTGTGTCATTTTCCCGAATTGATGTCACCGCACGACCACCATTGTTACCGAGGACCGGCACCCAGGCAGAAGGTATGCTCCAGCCACGATCACGATTAAAATTAGGGTTGCGGTTTATCTCGATTGCCTCTTTATATTTCCGCGGCACGAAAAACTTTTCTCGCGCCAGCACAGAGACCTTATCGAACCGCAGAAAGTGCCTCGAATCAGTGATGTGAGCATGTTCCGCCACCGCTGATCGAACGGTCTCCAAGTTCTTCACCGACTTGATATGCTCTGTGACTCTGGTGGAGATATTCCGCTGGGTTTCACCAATATAAGACAGACCACAATCACAGGGGATCTTGTACACACCCGGCCCACCTAGCGGCTCTCTGTCTTTCGGCGACCGCAGCAGCTGACGGAGTTTCCCGGGCGGTCTAAACCTAGTCCGGATACCATATTTGCGGTCGAACAGGCGACCGATCTTGTCAGTCACCCCCCCGACAAAGGGCAAATATACTGGTGCACGTCCTGGCACTTCCCGTCGCCTCGTCCCATCAGGGTTAGCCCAGCGTCGGCACAGCTTCCAGTTGTACCCGTTGCTCTCCAGCGCGCACCTGACGTGATTAAGCTCTTCCTGGACATATTCCGGGTCACACAGGTTAAGAGCCATATTCATAATATATTGATTCATATATTATTAAAAATATGGTTCTGTTCTAAAAGTTGTAAACTCTTATGATAATTAATATTATAATAAGAAGAACATTACCTAGTTATTTTGTGAATAACACAAACCTTTAGTTGTGATTATAACGTCAAGTATTAGTTATATGTAGCTGTATAAAGTTAAGCTATTTGGTGGATAATTATGAAGTTTCTGATAAAGCACCAATAATTAAAATAATTGTCAAACTCACCTAAAATTATCATCTTAACTAATTTCCCATTATTTTTGATCATTTCAACTTCAATTATTAACTTATACTGACGCCAAAACTCTGTAATGGTAGCTGTGAGTTTTCGCATCAAACCTAGTTCATCATCCATTAAACTCATCTTAAAACCCATACGCGTAAGTACATCAACTCAAATGTCGTACATCCCAAAACGCCACAATCTCAATCAAATCAGGGAAGCATTATTTATTCCCGCGGGAACAGGTACAGCCTGATAATTAACTCCAATTGATGGATGGACCTCTAATCGATGGTCGACGAGGGATGTACGATATTAATTTAGTTCCCAACTTGTTCACAGCAGTAACTTTCAGATTGATGTGGAACATTTTAATTCGAATTGGAATTTCATGTGGTGTATGTGGCAAGCAATTGTTAAATTTCGAGCTTTTTTGTTAATCTGTGTGCTAGGTTTAATTTAGATTGTGGTAGACCAATATGACAGCGGCTTTCTAGTAGACTCAAGGCCTGGCCAATTCGTCGGGGAACTTGGATCTCAAGTAAAACAACACTCCACCCGTACACAAAACGGGCCATGGAGCCTATTTGTGGAAAATCAAACCAGAATCAGAAGCGACCTTCTAGAGAAGTATCACAGATTAGCCAGTTGTTCATTCACCAAGCAGCAATGTGCTGGCATTACTGTGATTCTTCTAAACCAGCGAATTCTCCTTGTTACTTAAATAGTCATAAAAATAAAACAAATCCTGTTGAAAGTTGTGACTTTTAAATAATAGTTAAATATATTGTACGAATTTGAGCAGATCGTGGAGTAAACTGGGAAATGTATTTTCAGGTCTTTGACAAAGTCAAAGGCCTGAAATCACTCCAAGCTGAGTTTTGGCAGGTGATAGGGTATCAAGAAGGTCAATAGGACAGGTTTGAGGAGAAAGACGAGGCATAAAGTTAAATGTCCTACGAGAAGAGGTCTATTTCCCGCACCCGATTATGATATTAATTTAAATGCATAATCATGATTTATTGTTGAACAGCAGTGGTTAAACAAAGATAAATAACAGCAGCCTAATGTAGAAATAACATAAACATTAAGGCTTTACCCAAGAGAAGGAGTAACATTCGCTGCTTATCTAACGCAATCTACGCCACAAAGAACCACATTTCTAGTTCATATCCTTTAACATAGCGCAATTAATCTAGTTGTTTTGGAACAATTAAGCAAAATCTCCTAATTTCCAAAAGGTATTCACCAGAAGCAGTAATTACACGCCCTGGGCGAGTTTCACTGAAAAGACCTTAATTTTGTCGACAATTATCTTGAAGACGCGAGCAAAATCTTAGGTACACTGCTACATTTTTTTAACACCTAATTTAGGAGAGTTAGCGGATGATCTCACGTTTTTTACGATATAAAGGTTGATTTAACAACTATTCATATTTTATTTGCATCTTATTGTTTTTACTTTTTAAAAAATGTTACAATAAAAATCAGAACAAGATGTCGAGAGTCCAATAAAAAAATTAAAATTTACTTTATTAAGGTAACTAAAGACTAAAGACACATTATTATGCATATTATTTAACCCACTTATAGCGCTTTAGACCCACTTTATGCATTACTAGCTTACGCTCGCAGCTTTGCCCGCGTGCAAAATCTTTTCTTAGCGGAGGTCTACGTAATAAAACCTATCTGTGTTTTAAATTTCAACTCAATCCGTTCAGCGGTTTAGGCTGTGCGTTGACAGATCAGTGAGTCAGTCACTCTTTCCTTTTATATATTTAGATTCATTATTTAACTTTTTATTTAAACAGACCAATTTAAATCAACCATTGGTTGGTTGATCAACTTATGTTAAGGAAAAACACTTGCTCAATAATAGCAGTCGCTGAGTAAGAAAGTCTATGCCAACACCGCGTTGCGCTCGTCATCCAGATACATTAGATGTTAGGTTTCTTTAGCCCAGTAATATTCTTGACCTCCATTTGGATCGCTTTATATTATTGTAGAAGGTGAGAACTAATCAAAATAAGATTCCGAATTTAAAAGCCCTTTCACCGTAGATTGTGAAATGTAAAATATTTTAAGTTTGTTCGGAAACAAACAGTCACATTAATAATAATATTAGAATTATTGTCATATTAACAATCAGAATCACTAATGTTTGACGATTTCATTTTAATTATTTCAACAGTTCTTTGTTTCCTTTAACATACAGCATTTGTAAAAAAATTGCATCTTCTAAAAACCTAATGATTGATTTAAATCGCTCCCGCTTGCGACCAAGACCGCGCCTCATTTGTATCTCTAATTTAATTATCTAAACTCATGAGCAAGCTCGCGCTCATAAGCACCGTCTCACATCCTTAATGGAGTAATTTGTTTAAAAATAACAAGAGCTCTTAGATTTCTCTTTTCTCGAGTGTTTTTGTTGGCAATGTGTATCTCGGAGGAATCAGACGCACTTGGTCACATTCGCTAAATGACATTTAGACGCAAAATTTCATTTTTTCGCACATAGTCATATTCGCAAATTGTCACAGTGTCAATTTGTTGTATTTACAAATTTTCATCGTAGCAAAATGTCATAATATTAGCAAAATTTCATCATATTAAATCCAAATTTTCATGGTTACTTTATTTTTTTATTGACTATGAAATTTTACTACTGCTCATCTTTGTTAATGCCGTTTATTAACAAAGATGAATTTAAATACTCACGAATCGTTTAGTTTACTACTGCTATGACGATATATTTTATGCAACAATGACAAATTGCTACTGTGACTATTTTCGAATGTGACAAATTGCTACAGTAGCATTTTGCTACAGGGGCTAAATTCTGCACATAAAAAGACGACGGCGCAGCAAAACGTAAGCAAAAAAATAACCACACATTTTTATTTTCAAAAACGCCACTTTGAGAAAAAGATGCTAATTAAAAAAATAATTAAGTTGCATAATTTGATCTCGTACTGGTATGATAAGAATTTTCAAGATTTTTTCCAAAATTTTGTTAAAATTTGACAGTGGACGTTAGCAAAACGAGAAGCGATTTTGGTCCGGAATAACCGCTGTATTATTTTGCTGTTATTTTTAAAAGTCAATTTGAGAATGTGACCAAATATGGCTGATCCTCTCGCAGTGTTTATCCTTGAGTTTGATATAATTAGGTAACACAGTTTGCTGACGCGGCGGAAATTTTTGTTAAACCGAGTTATGGTCGGTTTAACTTTGTTTGAGAAAATCAAAATAATATCTTTTCTTTTTGTTGTTTCAGAGCGTGGAAAGTATTGCTAAAGATTGAGGTCACCGCAATGCCTTTAGTATGACCTAAATTCTAACTGCTGTACTGACTAAACTTATTCTTAATAAAGTGTTTTCTTAACTCTCGTGTGAAACTGCGACATATTTTTTTTTTCAAACAGGTTACCCTACTTACACTATTAGAGTCAATTTATAATTTATAGATTGTGTGGCTAACCTATATGTTGCAGTTTCAGTTCGCAGGTTCAGTTGCAGGTTTAGTTGCACACTGAGATTTGAACCCAGGACCTCCGGTTTTCAAGTCGGATCAACGACCACTGAGCCACGGACCTTACAAAAAATATTATTTAATATATTTTAAGTGTGTTTATGTACAGTCAACTACAGAGAGATGTATCCATGTTAGTCTTACAAAATGAAGAAACTTTTAGTATGCAAAAATTATTTACCCTTACTTCGTGATATTTTCAGTATCCACCAAATCTTATCTCGTATATTCGATTCATTTTAAATGCTATTATTATGTATCACCTAAGGAAAAGTAGTGGGATACATCATTGTTGCATATTAAACGAGTCGATGATAATATAAAGTTTGATTGCTACTAGAAATGTCACGAACCGAGGGTAGTTCATTGTGGCAAATGAAAATTTACATCTCTTTGTAGTTGACTGTACACCGATTACTCAACTGCTCTTGAATGTATTTGGAAAATTCCGTGTTCCGGCATGATGTTCAGTGAAGATCTACAGTCGTATCGTCGCGTTTTATTCACTTATTGCTCTCAAAATTGAAGTCGAATCTGCTTGAAGGCTGTTTTTTTTTCCTTATGTTTTAATGTTATTTTTTTTATTTTAATTATTTATTTAATCAAAACGGTATAATACCAATTACAATGATTACAATTTAAAACATTACAATTATTACATTACAGTTTTAATATCTCAAGATGATTCCCTCTCTTAACTAATTATCTTCTAATGCATAACAATCTAGGCCAGATATATTTATAGGTATTAATAATATTTAACTATTTCAATTTACTATTCTTAAGCATGTTACAAAAATTTCTCAAAGCTAATTCCAATTTTCCCTACATTAAAGTTTTTATTTAAGTTTCTTTGGTAAACGAGACCTGAAATAAAAGTTTCCACGTTGCCAAAACCCAAAAACTAGGTCGACCTTTCTAGGTATAGTATTAGACATGTTTTAGGTCCCCTAACTCAATTTCTTGAATTTTAGATTAAATTTCAGATTACTAAGGTACTAGATGGCATAAAATATCAAATGAAGGCTGCTATCAGAGAAAGAATTTTGGTGATCTGTAACTGCCACTATATATTTAGATTTAATATACATATATAATATATTATTATTATTATTTATTTATTATTATTTTAATACATTATTATTATTTTTTTATTTAATATATTTAAATTGATATTAATATTTATTTATTACAAAAAAACATTAAAAAATTGTAGGATTTCAAATCTACAATAAATAATAATTATACAGTAGAATAAAATAGAATACACTTTATTGAGACCAATATAGGAAAAATTACATCAACCTTATGACTCAGAAGTGCTCCGATACATTTTGGTCCACATATTTATTTGGTCATTGATGATTTGAATGACCCATTTAGGAGGTCTGTTGTTTAAAATTATGACCAAAATAATTTTATACAAAAGTTAACATTTAAATAGACATTATGTATGTACTATGTGATGTAGTAGAAGACGAGCAAGACGCTCTCCTGATGTTAAGAGATAACGCTGCCCATAATCAGTACAGTGCTACCTAGGATTTCACAATGATGTGAAATTCAAGGAACACTGCACCAACGCTTCTTACTCAAGAGTCATAAGATGTTAAGACTCTTTAGCCCAGTAATTTCACTAGCTACAGTGTCCTCCTACCGAAGCACAGTACTAATTCTAAATCGAATATATACCTATATTATAACAAGATTTTTTAAATAATTTTGCACTCGATTATTAAATTCATTTGTTTCATTTAAAAAAGCAATATTCTAAACATTACATACGAAAATAAATATATTTTTTCGTAGCAAAGAAAGTAGCGCCATCTATCCATCTACGGCGGAACTTCTTACAACTCTTGTAAGGTTAAATCGTAGCTGAGTAAATTAGGTTGCGCTGTTGTGTAAACAAAACCCGCTGGAAGGTAAATAGGCAACATTAATTTTGTCATTTTGCTTTGTTAAAGAAGTCGCTCGAAGCCTTAGATTAGACAATAAGAAGCTTTCTTTTCGATTTATTTGCATTAGAAAATATTATAAAGCTAAATTTACAAAGTTTTATTTTGAGCAATACGTATTTTACGTGAAATAATAATTATAATACTGTAATGCTAATTTTAAAACGAACTTTTCTGTTGACTCACTTATATTACAAGCTTTATATTACTTTCACCTGTCTGTTGTCTGTCTGTCTGTCTGTCTGTCTGTCTGTCTGTCTGTCTGTAATCAAATCTTGCAAGTTTGATTTGACCCACTTCCCGGTTTCCAATTGAGCTGAAAATTTGCATGCGTGTGTAAATCGGATGACAATGCAATATTATTTTGACATGGAGCTGATCTGATGATGGAGCTGGAAGGTGGCTATAGGAACACTGTCATTAAACAACGCAACCCCATCGAGTTTGGGCTCATTTGATTCGTCTTGACGAGTACTATATGATGCAAGATGGAAATGATAATTAAAGCTTGTTTTTAAAAAGTATTTTTAAAATTACACTTGTTTTATTACTGTAAGTTCATATTTTCAGAATCCTCACCAACTCACAAGACAGGCTATGGCCTAGTGTAGGGTTTAATAGTAAATAGAAATGAATTGTAAAACATTGTTTTTGGTAAATAAAAATAATAATATTATGTTAATTGAATAAAATGATAAATAATTTTTTTAGGACATTTCACACAGCGCCACCTAACCCTAAGCTAAGCAACTTAATGCTTGTGTCATGGTGGTTAGGATAACGGATACAATACTTATATACTTACTTACCTACTTAATGTTTGTTACTTCGTTCCTGTTCAATTCCTAGGAGGCCTTTACACCGCACCGCGACGACGCAGAAATGTCAAGAGTAGAACTGTCATACCATACATTGTATGCACGAAAGTTTTACTTAACAACAAGACAAGTCTACGCAATGTCCGTGCTAGGCCTACAACTCTAAAAAACAAAACCCCAGTTTAAAATCTAAAAATAGTAAAAGTGACACATAAAGGTAACCTTTTCGATGTAAAAATGCGTCAAACGGCCGCCGCTAGCGCCGCACTCGGATAGACAGATAAACAGCTTACCTCTTTGTCATGCAAATCTAACACTTCACTTGGATATTCAGCTGAGATACATGCAGTCACAGTGGAGAATAATACAGCAGGTTAAATCATTGAAATGCTGGAAGTTAGTGCTTCGGGTTTAGGAAGTGAGTTAATGTTCGCATGGGGTTTTAATAATGGCCTTAAAATGGAATCGGTACTTAAAACTAATGAATGTATTAAAATTTTATTTTATGCAAAAATTAAGAACAAGCAACAGCAAACGAGGAGGCTCGTAGTAATAGATATTATATGGTAATAGTTAACGCTGCCCATATTCACTATATTAATGTCACCCGTGAAATGCTTTCACAATGTTGTAAAATTCTACGCACACTGCATCAACGCTTCTTACTCAAGAGTCAAGAGCCATAAGATGTCAAGACCCTTCAGCCCAGCAATTTCACTAGCTGCAGTGGCATCCTACCCATGCACAGTAATGTTTGCACATCACTGCTCAGGCGGTAGAATAACTGGTACCTTTACGATACTCAACTAGCCAACATCCTGCAAAGGAAGTCTACCGCCGTAAAAAACTACAATAAAAATACACAAAACACTGTATGATTTCAGACACTGAATACCTACCTTGAAATAAATGGTTTCACGAATTTAAAATTCAATAGTGCTTTGACAGTTTTGACATGAAAAAATAACTGAAATTCACCCAAAAAAAACAAAATTAACCTTCTGCACAAACAGTAACTGTGCCGAAGACACACAGAATCGCTGAAAAAGACTTTACGCGATGCAAGGTGAATATTTATCAGGCAAATATTGAACTTGGAACAGATTATGATTTTAAAGGTCATTATGCGATGAGCGCGCACTTTTGTTAAGCTGACTCATTGTGTTTTAGCTTAACATGTGCCTAAGTGTTTTTGTAGGGAACTTTTGTGTCACGGTTCGAGGAAAAAGCAAAATTAATGACGGTGGGGGCAAAGATGTTTTATTTAAAAGGGCATGTACAGTAGGAAGAGTTTTCTTAGGGATTAAGCAACACGTGCTCAGTTCTTCTGTCTTATAATGTGTTCGTTTACATTTAGGTAAGCTTTTTAAAAGTTAAGAGGTCGTATTATAGAACATTCACATTTGCCAGTGAATGTTCTAACCTCTTGACAGTTAAATAGATGAACTAATTGAGCTTAAATTTGACATTTAAATAGCTGCAGTCCCTTGAATAACACAAAGCTTTTCAGCAGATAAAATAGCGGGACACCCCTAGTATTATAATAATGCGAAAATATGGATATTATGTGTTTATGTATGTTACCCCTTCCCCCAAACGGTTTAACCTATTAAGTTGCAATTTAGTACATTAGAAACTTACGCTTCAGAATAAACCATAGGCTACATTTGAGCCTATAAACCACCGGGTACAGCTAGTTTTACGAACACGTGAAAAATGGATGAAAATACATACAGTACCTACCTCCTATTCGATCTGTCAGCACAGAATATTCTCCGAACAAAAACCGCAGTTTCCGAAAGTTCTTTTGTCAACGTTAAAAACATATCGTTAGTTAAGCTGTGGAAGTAATCCGGCTGAGTTCATCTTGGAGTTCGCAAGTTGTAGTACAGGTTATTGTAATATTACAGATAGCGCACCCCAAATACTGAACACTGGGGGGAAACACGCCCCACAGTGAGTGAGCCAAGAGTCCTGATTTTTTTAAAGGATGGCTCGATATTAAGCTTTACAAGAGAGGTGTGCCCACAAATGAGTTCAAAAGGCATAGTCTTAAAAGATATAATGAAGTTAATGTGTCAATTTCTGAGCCATTTTTAAAAACAAAAGGATGAAAGGTACTTTTTAAAATCTTTTATTGATATATTCTGAACATTAAACATACATACATTATTTGTTTCATGTTCTATTTTTACAAATTAATCAATGATGACGAGTTGGAAATTCTTTTTTCCTTAAAAAGGGTTTCTTTTTTCAAATTACCTAGTGATAGTCCCATTAAAAATTTATCACCTTGTTCATTGCTGGTATAATTTTATTGATCAATTGTGGAGCGGTATCTGTGTCGATTAAAGTCCCTCGGTACATAGTTAGCTGAACATGCAGCTGTTTGCGATGCGAACAAAAAGACGAGCTCTGATAGGATGCGCCATGTTCTGATCATTTAATTACTTGCTTACACTTTGTACTTCGTTACTTCAAGTAATATCCGTAATATTTTTTTATAATTACATAAACTGATTACATTTTATTGGTTGTAGGCTCTGGCCGTGTCTAGTTACCAACCACTGGACAAAACCACTTCGCAAGCGAACATTATCTTTTCGACATGATGTTTAGTGAAGCAAGGGCAAAAGGATTCATCCCGCTTTCTAGGTTTAGTCTGTTACCTTCTATGGCCGCATCGCCATAGAACAACATTAAGCGAGATTGTGGTCAAAGGTGGCTTTACAATGAATCGAATATAAATAAATAGTGCCCATAATAATTATCAACCATAGTAGTAACCAGTCTCAAATAAAATAGCTCATAGTACTATGAAATCACGTACTCACTATCTACTACTTAACACTAAAACTGTCCTAAATTAAACTCGGACACTTAAGGCTGACCCCATATTGGTGCGAACTACGACAACAAGTGGTCAGAGTGACAAAATGATTTGATCTTTGCGACCAGTATCCTTGGCCAAGTGGCCGTGCGTGCGCCTTGTATACCGGAGACTTTGGGTTCACATCTGTCTGTAGCACAAATTTTCACCTGAACTATCGTGCTATCGTGTTTCAAAAGGCAAGAACTGAGGATCACGACTATACCCTATAAGATAGAAGATAGTGTAGGAGGGAAGTCATGTTTCAGGCCTTGTAGTATTTTTTGCTATCTGAAACTGCACACAACGTAAATTCTGTTCTGCAGCGCTTTAAAAGCAATAAGATCAAAATTAGTGTTTCTTTTTTTGGCGTACTAAGGTGGAATCGCTAACTATAATATAAGAGGTATAATTTTGTTGCATTTAAGGCGCTGCAGAACATCATTGTGATTACTATTTAAATCAGTGTACTTTTATAGGATAACCTGTTCTGATTTAGTATAAACCTCTCATTTTCTTTTACCACCTATTTACTGCGAGTCGCATATACCCAATATGTGGCAAGCCTTATACAAGTGACATCGATATTCCCCATAGATTATCTACAAAATACGAGTGGTAACTTTCTGTCTGTATAGCTAAACAAAAAAAGATAATTTGTTTCAGCCCCATGATAGAACGTCGGACGTTGATCGCTTACTGACGTACGAATTCATAATTTATCTCTATTTTATTGTTGGTTTACTCGAAAATAGGAAAGAATAAGCAGAAAACTTGTATTGGAAATTCACAAGAGTATTATCTTAAGAAGGTTGATGACCCTTTTTTATTTAAATCTTAGTGTTGACCTCATATAAAGATAAATAAAGTTGTTCTTTTCTTATTCTCATTGTCTTAACTCAGAATGTTTTGAAAAGCTTTCACACTATAGTGGAAAATTATGATCAAATGTCTATAATTTTATGGATGGCTATTATAAATATGTGCAATTAGTTAGCAAAATATTATAAATTATATTTCTACGGGCACACCGGATCGTCAAATTTTATTATTTCACGAAAATCAGGAAAGAAAGTATTTTTTACAGGTATGTTAACCTAATCTTCAAAACGCCTGCACTGATTTAGAATTTTTTTTTTAAGATCTACTTTCTAATTCCGTCGTCGTTTATTTATTTATATACTGGTAAGAATTTGAAAATTGAAATTGAGTCAAATGTGTAAGTAATTCTGAAGCTCTTTTAAGAACCAAGTCTTAACACAAAACGCAAAAATAATAAGTTGGAACGACATAAAATATGAGAAATGTTCTATCCAAAGTTGGCATCAAGTACCAGGCGAGCAGGCAGGTAGAGGAAGTAAGAGTTATTAGTTCCGACGACCTATTTCAATTGTTATTCCATTCCCGGCCGTTCTTCATACTAACACTCGAGGTTCGAATAACTAACCATCTATCATCGCGGGAAGGGAATGTGAAGAAAACAATTTAAAAATATATCTGAGAATAGGTGAGAAATGAACTGTATTGTTTACTGTATCTTCGGGGAATCCTTTTATCTAAATAAATATTGTATTTCTTGATACATGTGGTAAACCTATAAATACAAAAAATAATGTGGAAAATGTTCAAAACAACTAACATGTAATAAAGCTTTATAATAATTGAAACAGCTGTGTGTTCCCATTATCTTACTTTATTATAGGACCTCTCTTTCGCTCGCACGGTTTGACAAATTTTGAAATTTAAATCTAAGTGTAAAACTGACTTTTTGATTATTTTTGTAGGACAAGCTTTACATATTTTTTTATTAATTTTATAGTATTTCTAGTTAGATCCTTAAAAAATGGCAAATGTTTATAAAAAAATAAGTGCCTTTATATATTTTGGAACGAAGTTCCTTATCGCGCGTTGTGAAAGGGAGCTAGACGGAAAAAAATCTTACGAAAAGTAGTCACGACACTTTTTGCTATACTGCCGTGCAGAGACTAAACCGCAGTATTCGACATTTTTGGCGATTTTTAGTTATATATGTCACCTTATTGCGCACAACATAAGGAATACACCAATCTAACCCATTTGTCATTTAATACATTTTAAGGTAGTAAAAACCATGATTGAAAAAAGTAACTGCGGGTCACATTTGCGTATTATTTATCAATACACCATTTAAAATACAGTAAGAGCATTTACGTCTTTTGTGACCTATAGTATCCCTAGTTAAAATGCAGTCAACGTAGTCAATATAACGCATAGTACTGTTTTATACACAAAAACTAAAAATGATGCATTAAACGAAAATGCAGTAACACGATAATGTACTGAAAAAAATAATACTGCATTTTGGTTTTCTGATAACATTACTGACGAAATTGCAGTAAAATATTTTTTTACTGCAGTATGGTTGGTTTTGTAGCAATATTTAAAATTATAGCTACTACTGAATTTGCAGTAAAATATTTTTTTACTGCAGTATGGTTGGTTTTGTAGCAATATTTTTAATTATAGCTACTACTGAATTTGCAGTTTAAGCTCATTTTGCTGCATTCTAATCGGCATTTTGGATTGTTATTCTGGAATTTACTTCATTCGTAATAGATTATACTGCGATTTAGTATGCATCTACCCTTGATTTGTCGAGTAGTAAAAGTGTCAGTCAGATTTGATTTAATTAACATTACCACAACAGTTTTATTTAACAAACAGGTTTATCCGCCAAATCGAATGGCGTATAGCCATTCACTCAAATAGTACACAATTCTAGGATTACAATGCTACCCTCATCAGATTTCAAAGATGCACAAGAAACAGCCCTGGAACAGTCAGTAATGGGAATAATCCCACAATTTCGACTCCTTGAAATGAAATGAAATTTGTTAATTTGTAAGAATATTGTTGAGAAGATGATAAAACAATCATTTGTATCAAATATTCTACCGAGTTACCGGTGTACAAATATTAAAAAATATATATGTGGTAAATTGTGAACGCATCTATTTCTATTTTATATTATCTGTGGTATAATGTCAAACTCGGCTTTTTGGAATTAAATATGGTGTATACGTACTATTGAAACGAACCAAGTTTTATTATTTATTTAAAAGTAATTAGTAATTCCTAACTCGATATTATTTAGCGCCAATAAGGCGGATAATAGTAGGAATATTTCACATGTGGCGACCGTGACTTCGGTGATCAATAGTACAATGGAAAAGTACACGAAAATAAGAGGCGTGTTGCGGGGCCAATTTACAAAGAAGGCTAAAATGCTCGAAAATCTTTTAGACACGGCGCCCGCCGACGTTGTAACAATACGCAGCGCTTTTAAAACTTGCAAGGATTTGCTAAATGAGCTGATTGAACTGGATAAACAAATAATGGATTTCCATGTAATGGCGGCCAAGGAAGAGGAAATTTTGGCGGAATTAGAGGGCGCAGACAGGTACAAAAGCTTGTTTTACACAATAGAAACAAAGTTAGAACTTTTTACCGAGAAAGCTGGGTCGACTCATACCAAAAAAGTATCTTCCTCGCTGAAATTGCCAAAATTAGAAATTCCAAAATTTAATGGCGATATTAAACAATGGTTACCATTTTGGGCACAATTCAAAAAGATACACGAAAACCGAGAGTTATCTGAAGAAGACAAATTTGTGTACCTGTTACAATCAATATCAGACGGAGAAGCCAGGGAATTAGTAGAAAGTTACCCCATCACAACAGAAAATTATAAGAAGTGCATCGAACATATACAAGCACGCTACGGACGGGAGGATTTACAGACCCAGATGTACGTCCGAGAGCTTCTTGCAATAGTTATTAATAAAGATGCCAGCCGCAGCCTCACAACATTATATGATAAAATTAATGCCCAGCTCAGGTCACTAGAAACATTGGGTGTGACAAAGAAAAATGCGGCATTCCTTTTGCCTATGGTAGAATCTGCACTGCCGGAAACTTGCTTGAGAGAATGGCAACGTTCAAGTCAGCGAGGTGAAGGAATGGAAGCCGAGTTAAATAATATATTAGAATTTTTGAGGAGTGAGGTGGAGAACGAACAGATAATGAAGATGGCTCAGGCAAATACACTATTTAACGTGGAACAACCTGCTCAACCACAACCTAGCACAGCTGAATGCCTTATAGCTACAGGGAAAAGCCAAACAGTAACAGGGTGTATATGGTGTGGCAAAGTAAATCATAGCAGTTTAGAGTGCTTTAGGCTATACAAACTGTCCATTGAAGACAGAAAGAAGATAATAGTGGACAAAAAGGCCTGTACTGTCTGTCTCAAGCCAGGTCATTTCTCAAGAAGATGCAAAAGTAACATCAAATGCCTCTGTTGCGGTAAAAGACACTCCACAGCCATGTGCACCGATCAGCATGTTACTAAACAAGGCGAAGAGGATAAAAAACCATCAGCTAAGGTTACGACGTCATCAACATCAATGGTTCCGGCAGCTCCAGAAACAACGCTCCTGCAAACTCTTATTGTAGAACTGGAAAACAAAGGAAAGAAGATACCAGTAAGGGCACTTTTCGACAGTGGTTCACAGAGAACTTACATAAAGGATGAAATCGCGAAAGCCTTAAATCTCCAGCCCGTGAGTGAAGAAGTGTTAACCCACTCGGTATTTGGGGGGAGACAAACAAGTAGTAAAGTATATAAGAACTATAAGTTTAATATAATTGGAATGGGATACCAGACTGAAATATCGGCATTAGGTCAATCTCTGATTTGTACTGATGTTCCTAAATTGAAACCAAGCATTAACTTGTCAAAAATGTTGAAACAATTTAATATTGATATGACAGATGTTAAGGGACACACAGATGAGATAGGGCTTTTAATAGGTGCTGACTGCTCTGGCAAGTTCCTGACGAATAACATGGTACATCCACCAGACACTGGACTAGTAGCCATACAAACAAGATTGGGTTGGACAGTGCAAGGAAAACAGGTGAGTGTAAACACAAATAATATTACCACCAATTTGTTCTGCACTAATAACTTAACAGATTACTGGTCATTAGAAACTTTAGGTATTAAAGATCCTGCAGAAATGAAGTCAAAGGAAATGGAGGCAAACGAGGTGATGGCATTCTTCAATGAGTCCGTAAAGATAAACTCAGAGGGAAGATATGAGGTAAAACTCCCATTTAAAACAGGTTATGAAGATTTACTGCCGAATTATCACACAGCCAAGAAACGACTGGAGTCCACTACTCAAAAAATCATTGCAGGTAATAAATTTCAACAATATCATGAGGTTTTACAGAATTGGCGGGAAACGGGTGTCATAGAAGAAGTGCCAGAATCAGACTCTGAGCACACTAAGGGACACTATTTGCCACATAGAGCTGTAGTCAAGGAGGCAAGCCTCACCAGTGCTTTGAGGCCAGTATTTGACGCATCAGCTAAAGACAAAAATAATTTAAGCCTAAATGCATGTTTAGAGAAAGGCATAAACCAAGTAAGTCTCATCCCAAATATTTTGATAGGGTTTAGAACTGGAGCCATCGGGGTGTCATCTGATATTCGCAAAGCATTTTTACAGATTAGCTTGCCCCCTGAAGATAGGAACTTTCTAAAATTCTTATGGTGGGAAGATGAGACTTTACAAAGAATAGTTACTTACAGGCACTGCCGGGTAGTATTTGGATTGACTTCAAGCCCTTTTCTGTTAGCGGCTACACTCTCACATCATCTGAAGGACACAACAGGCTCAAATGCAGATCTACTTAAAGGATCATGGTATGTAGATAATTGCCTTACCAGTCTGGACACAAAGGAAGAGACTCTTGAATTCATAAAAGAGTCCCGACAGATTATGGAAGCAGGCAAATTCAACCTGTGCATGTGAGTGACGACACAGATGGAAACAGGAATAAATGAAACAGGTAAGCAAGTCATTTCAGTTCTAGGTCTCAACTGGGACACTATAAAGGATGAGTTGAACTGCAGCATGAGCAACCTACCTGATCCAGCTGATGTCCAAGAAATAACAAAAAGAGAGTTGCTATCACTTACACAGAAAATATGGGACCCAATTGGTTACACTGCACCGGTAATGTTAGTACCTAAATTAATTTTACAAGAGTTATGGCGTAAAGAACTACAGACAATACTATGTGAGTGTGAAGCGGTGATAAATGGCAGACCCTTAACATATATTAATGATGATAAAAATCAGTGTCTAGAGCCACTCACACCAGCACATTTCATACTGCCAGAAAGTCAACCTACAACAGATGTATGCGACCTTGACATAATTGACAGTAAAAGTCTAAACAAAAGACTAACATATATACACAGCCTTCGAGTACAATTCAATGAAAGGTTCAAGTCAGAGTACTTGACTCTGCTAGTACAAAGAGGTAAGGAAAAACAAACTATTTTAAAAGAAGGTGATGTAGTCCTTGTAGAGACACCAGACAAGAAAATAAAACGGCCACTGGACCTAATACAACGTCTTGTGCCTGGGAGGGATGGTGTTAAGCGGACTGCTGAGGTTAGAACTAAGTTAGGTATAAAAATTAGACCTATCCAAAGACTATATAGGTTAGAATTATCTGACTATAATATAGGAGACAAAACAATTTTGGAAAGAGAAACTGAAGGTGAAAGGGACGGAGCAATTTTGGAAAGTGTAACAGAAGGTAAAGATTTAGAAATAAGTACTCCAGATCAAGAGTTACCAAAACATACCAGAAGTTGCAGGCAAGTAAAAATACCAAGTAAATTTAATATTTATCAAAGATATTGAATAACCTTTTGTTCATCTGTGTGTCACTTTGTCAATCTATATTTTAATAAGAGTAAAATTAATATTCTTTATTCTCTTTTGTAATTTAGACAAGGTGTAATGTATGAGTTTCAAACTTTATGATTATAGGTATGTCAAAATACATAAGGCATATTTTGTATGTATTATATGACAAAATACATAAAGCTACTTAATTTTGTATGTCTGATAATTATCCATTAGATATTTTAATCGAAATTTTCTTTGTCATATGAATATTACATAGAGTAGAATGTACTTAATATTTTTCTTATACCAAACTTGCATATTATACATAAGATATTGAATACTTGTTCAGTTGCATTTACCAAATGAAAATATATTTCTTGTAAACTAAAGTGTTCATACCATGATTGTAATTTTTTGTCTAATATGTTTCTAGAGATAATAATTTAAATTTATGATTTGTAATTGTTTTGAATTTGTAACAGCGCCAACTAGTGGCACATTGTAAAATTAAAGTTCATTGAAATTTGTAATAGCGCCCTCTAATGGCGAGTAGTAACATAACTTTGTTATAATTGTTTTCACGCCATCTAGCGGCGAATAGACATTGTACTAAGTCGGATATTATCTTTTTCGGTGGGAGGATGTGGTAAATTGTGAACGCATCTATTTCTATTTTATATTATCTGTGGTATAATGTCAAACTCGGCTTTTTGGAATTAAATATGGTGTATACGTACTATTGAAACGAACCAAGTTTTATTATTTATTTAAAAGTAATTAGTAATTCCTAACTCGATATTATTTAGCGCCAATAAGGCGGATAATAGTAGGAATATTTCACAATATATAAAAATTAAATTACATTATGGACAAACTTACATGATTTACAAATACTAATTATTGTTATTAATAACATAAGACATGCACACACACAAACTCATTATAAAAACCCCCATAATAATATCAGATTATGAATTGTGATTAAATAATAAAATTAAATTAAAATGAAATATAAATAAAAAGAAATGTCAAAAGTAAAAGAAAAAAGCTAATAAACAATGTCATGACGTATGTGGTGTTGCTAGGATAAAAAGTTAAATAAAGATGAATAATGAAAATGTCCTATTTATAAATTAAAATGTCCGAATGATTATTAATCTTTTTATTTAATCTTAGTTCGATTCGATTTTTTATCATAATGAGTAATAGTGTTGAACTAATGGAAAAAAGTTCTACCGTTTGGTTTGTATTAATTTAGTAAAATAAAATGCTTAACAAACGCCAAAGTGTTTAAAGCAAACGTATTCTTAAGTCAAAAAAATCAAACTAAAGAAAAAATTACTACAAAGCGGAGAACTTTTTCTATAAATACAAGGATTGTTAGAAGGAAATACCAAAAGAATCGCCTTCTGCTCAAGGTAGACACACCTAAGCCATTTAACACCTAACTGCTTATAACTCAAAAATGATGACAAATATATGATTATCTTTTTTATTGATGCATCTGGAAGCAATTCAGATTTTCATTTTCTGAAACCGCCAGAATACCCTTAACATAGATAATATCAATTCCTAGAAAACGTTCTGATTACGCATAACGAAGAAAAACGAAAATCGTTTTCTGTGAATGGAATTGTGATTGATCAAGGAAATGCAAGTTTAATCCAAGTTTTATAGTGTTGCTTAATCTGATAGTGAGAAGAGTAAATCACGTTCCGTAGGTGTTTTTACCATTACGCATTGTTTGTGAAAAAAAAATCGATAAAATAATGTGAATAAACCATTATCATATCAATTTTGCCATCTCTTCCAATTTTGGTATTAGAAAGGCTCTGCAGATTGTGTTTAAATAAATAAATTGAATAGAAGATTAATAAATAGGGTGGCTAAATAGTACCAAAGTCATTTCACATGATAATGGATATAACTAAGGACATAATTTTTAAATGACAATCGTTTAAATAAAAGGTTTGTAAAGCTGCTACAGACACAAAACATGCTTACATAAAATTATACACACAACCTCGCTATGCTACATCTGTAATAGAGAAACCTCGAAGTGTTGCAATAATTTGAACAAGAATAAAAGTGGGCCAACAAGTCTTAGAATTCGGTTTGTCTGATTTTCGTACTAGAATTCTATAAATATTTGAAAGTATAATCCATCTACCGTATAGCTATCTAAACCAAAATTCGAGACAAAATTCTGACAAGAAAAGACTGAAAGTATTATTAAAAGTCTGAAATCCAACTTAGATTAATAAAATAAATAGAAACTTATTTATGTTTCATATATACTTGCTACATTTCATATAATAGTTTTTAAAATAATTACATACTGCTGACAAATTTATTCAAGACATGAAATTAAAATGCAGTAAGTTCAGCTGGATATTGCAAATTAGTTGGTAATGTAATACAAAAATCAGAAAGTTTGCAGTAATGTGTATTATTGCTGCATTTTAATTAGTTAATATAAACTAATTTACCTGTAGTAACTGACACTATTTACAAAAAATATTATTTTCTATATTATAAAACAAATATTTTCATTATTTTTTGTGCTTAAATTATACTAGTGAGGTATCTAGTTGCGATAGCAATAAAAAATAAATTAATTTTTATACATAACAGTAAAAAAACGGCTTCAAAACGTTTTTCGCGATTTTCTCGAAACCGCGATTTTGCAGTTACTGCGGTTTAGTCTCTGCACGGCAGTATAGTAAGCTATTGTAAGCTGTGCGGCGTGCGCATGTTTCTCTGTCTGTCTGTGTCTCTCTCTCTCTCTCTTTCTCTCTCTCTCTTATAGAAAGCAAGCCAGATATTTTCATTAATCGAACTTCGTTCCATCCGGGTGTCCCTTGACACCTCTCAAGTTTTATTTTTTATTAATTATAGTTTAGTTAGCCCTTGACCACGATGTTGCGTTATGTTAAGCGATGAAGATGTGGCCGTAGATAGCAGCAGTTTATACCTGAAAGGTGGGATAAATCCCTTCCCGGATTAACTGAGCATCATGCCGGAAAACGAATAAAAATATTTTTGTCAATTAAGGTTTAACTGGGAGTACCTTTAAACAAAGTAAATAAATCGTTTCTTGAAGTATATATGTACACACATTTTTTTTCTTTTATTTTCTTTAACTTTTTAAAAAGAAACGTGCTGGTACTAATACAAGTAAGTTATTAAACTAAGCTATATTAGACTCAGAATTTCACTAAAACTACAGAAAATAATAAACTCTGTGAAAAGTCACACGAAAAGTTTCTTAAATGTATAAAAACATGTTGGGGCAACTTTGTAAGTTACGATGGGTAAGGAAAACTAAGTAGGTAGGGTACCTACCTAATAAAGGTTTTCTTTGGAATAAAATACTAAATCATAAAACTAAATAAATTATCTGAATATTATACTAGCGGTACTTATGAATTTGCCCGCGTTTCTTAGCGGAAACTTAAACCAGTTTAAAAATAAAATAAAAATTCACTCAATCTGATCTGCAATTTGAGGTGTGCGTTAATGGATCGTCAAGTTAGTCAATCACATAATTTTTTTATAGATTTTTAGCTTTTGGATATTAAGAATTTTTTTGCGTATAAAATTGTGAGGCACTACTGGTATGATAAAATTTAAAATCATGGAAAAGCTAGACAAAATTACTAGACTACCTTAGCCTAGACAATTAAAATCCACATCAAAACAAGTTTATCTTTTATTTTACTTCAAAAATACAAACCGATATCAATGAATAAAGCAAACTTACTCTGATTTCCCTTGAGAGATGTTTAGGGCCATTACAAGTAAACTCGTTTCAACGGATTAAATTCCTGCCTTTATGTGGTGATAGACGTTTACGAAATAACCGGAGTTTTCACCACAAAACATTTTATTTTCAAAACTTTCATCATGTCCACAATGAACTGTTTATCTAGTTTCATTCTTCTTGAAAATATCTTTTGCATCAATCGTAACTACCTCATCCTCTGTCCGAAAACGAAAACTATAGGAAACGTTATCTTCTTAGTATCTTCTGTTTCCTTAATAAGTGTTGGAATTAACTACGTTGTAACTTCTACAGTTGATTTTGGACCTAGAATGTTCCAGTCGTTTCTAGCTATGGTGTTTCTAGATTTAGTGATCAATGCAAGAGTGCGAACATTATCGTTTGAGAGTTTAAAAAGATTAGATTCAAAATGTGGAACAGACGATGGTGATTTGACTCAATTAGCTGACGATTCATTGAAATACACGTTTTTTTTTATTATATCTGCGATAATAGATGTAGTGGGATTAAAGCTACTTAGTTATTCAACAAGTGAAGTAATTATATTCTCCATAATATTTTCGGCTCAGGATTCTGAACTGTTATTTTTTAGCATGATTGTAGATGCTATCAATATGAGATTATCTAGATTGAAAGACGTGACCCCTAGTTTTGGATCGAAAGTTTACCGACATGTGCTCATTACGGCTGCTTTAATAAATGAACAGTTTACTTCTAGGGTAAGTATAGGTACATATCTAGTGCCTAAGTTCTAGGATCTTTTAAGACTTCTTTTAATAGTTGATCCCAGCAGTTTTACTCTGAAAAGTTGAAGTGTGTATTATACCTCTATAATAAATTCTTTGCTTTCTATGTCGGTACTAAATTTCAGCGCAATTGTTTTATATCTGTTAAAGCATAAAATGGGGAGTAATTTACACAAAACCTTCGCTACTACTTGGTGTGCTCTACAGTGAAAAGTTTTGTGTTTTATTTCAGGATCTTAGCTACCTTTATACTGCTAAGTATGTTATTTAAGCATAATCACTTTAGAAGTAACACACACACACACACACACATACTTTCACATTTATAATACAAAAATATGAATAAGACAAGCACTATCCATGTTACAATCATAGGAAATTTTCGCATTATTTTCAAAATGGTGTTTTTATTTTCAGATTCTACTTTTGTTAGCTGTTGTGTTGGTGACAACAATCACATACTCCAGTGTAATAATGTTATCATTAACCAATACGGTAAGATAATATTAAAAAATACAAGACTTTACACAAATATTTTCGCGGATTTTCTGGAAGAGTTATTCGTCAAAGTGAGGATTGCACAGCAAAATCAAAGATAATTTAGAACCGATGCACGTAATTCCTCATTCAAAGACAATCTCACCTCGCCTCAAAGAAGGTTATCAATGGAGGCTGCAACGTGAACACCAAACTAAAGCAAGAAAATGACGTCACGGTTGTTTGCCATCTCACTTACTCATACTCAATACGAACGGCTGACGACAGTATTTTGTTTTCAATTGTTCACGCTGAAAAATCTATTTAATTTAAATCTATTTAAATTCACGGCACTAATCTGGAGCCTCCATCAGATTAAAAATTCTTTCTCACCTCGGTCAACTTTGAGCTTAGTCTACATGTTTTCATCTAATTCCTAGTTCTTTTGTTTCAGGGCACCACTCTATTAGCATACTTACTATGGCGAGAACTGAAGGTGTTTTTCTGCCTGTGGAAGGTTTGCTATGCGTCATGGAAAACTGGTAGACTGTGTCAGCAGCTGGCGTTTCATTTGGCTAAGACTTTAGCTTTGGATCCTAGTGTTCATAAAGGTTTTTTTTTATTATTTTATTTAATATAGGCAAGCCTTTGACCAGATCTCGCGTGATGATAAGCGACGATGCGGCCGTACATGGCAGCAGACTAAACCTAGAAGGCGGGATAAATCCCTCCCTGGCTTCACTGAACGTCATGCCAGATCACAGTCGCAATCACCGCTTGGCGGACACGGTTTTGTCCAGTGGGTGGTAACTAGCCACGGCCGAATCCTACCACCAGTGTAGCGAGTGGAAAAACCGCACATAACTAATTAAAGCTATTTAATTTATTATTATTTATTTATTATTATATAATATAAAGCTTTTCACTAAATGCTTTTATTTATGATGTTAGGTGACGATGCGACCGTAGATTGTAGCGTAGCAAATTAAACCTAGAAGGTGGGAATATATCCCTCCCCAGCGTTTGTCCAGTGGGTGGTAAGCCACGGCCTACCACCAGCATAGCGCGTGGGAAAATCATAGCTAATTATGGTCAATGGTACAGGGCCAGGATTCGAACTCAGTGATCCAGAGTTACACCTGCACCACATGACCCCTTAGCCACCACTTCTTCTAGATCCGCTTTAGATCTTACAAATATGGGATAGGACGATAACATAAATATTATGTACCTACTTACATAATATCTGAAAGTCAAGTCTCTCAAGTAAGAAGCGTCCCAGTGCACCCAGAATTTTACCTTTGTAAAATCCTGGGCAGCACTGTCCTAATTATAGGCAGCGTTATCTCTTACCATCACGAGAGCGTCTTCTTACTTCGTTGTATAAAAAAAAATATAAAAAGTAGACTGCACAGACTTGAACTAATTTAGCTATCGCATAAATCTAAGTTGAATTCTAACTCAGACATTCCAATCACATCTAAAGTCTAAACATAAAAATCATTGATCACTATCTTTAACTTCCAACATAAATTAAATAACTTTGAAATTTGTTCGATTTATCAAACTCTGAGTTTTTTCATTCAGAGGCGCTCGTTTCCAATTGAATATGCTACATCAAGTTTCTAATTCACATTAACTTAATTTGAAAGAACTTTGCTCACATAAAATTGAGAAAGTCATTGAGAACAGTTAAGTTAATTTTATTTTACTACGTCTAGAAACTCTAGGTATAAGAAAATAGTTATTTTTAAAATGTTGCTTGTTAAAATATAAAGTGTTTTTTTTTTTTTTTTATTTATAAGTAGGTAAGTACTTACAATTACTGAATTAATTATATTTTTATATACTTAAAACAAGTTACAGTTTTCAATAACTAACCTATATTTTTCTTATTTAATAGGAGATGGAACATTATAATTTATAATTATTATTATAAACATCAATCAATCATTTAAAACGTGTTGTGCCGACCCTGCCTAGTGTGGGATAGGGGCAGGAAGATGATGAATCAATCATTACAGCCGTATAAATTACTTAGGAACATTATATTTCTAAATATCGATTTTTAAAAAAACTGTTAATTTGGAACACATTATATAGGTTTTACGACATAGACCTCCGCTAAGAAAAGATTTTCCCACGCGGGCAAATCCGCAAGCATAAGCTAGTTTAATTATTATTTTTGTAAAGTTAAGTTTCATAATTTAATTTCACAATACCACCAACTCCAAAAGACTAATGTTTAAAATACTCATAAAGATAAATCAAATCAAAATACGAGTACCTACAGTTTCTCCAGGGCATTTCCACTGCAAGCCCCGAGCGTGCCAAGAACATTCCTTATCTCCCACCGAATATACTCCCATTGTAGTTATTGGCAGTCTTATCGCCGGTCCTCGAGCTCGAATGCTTCACTTGTGAGACGATATATTGATATTTCCACTTCTCTCTGAGTTATGATCAGGGAAGCCTTATAAAGCTATAGAAATGATACAAAGCGAGGGAAAGTGGCTATTAAAAGGTAGATTTTATATTGATATACCTACTGGCTTATGCTCGTGGGTTTGACCGCTTGGAGAAAACTTTTCTTAGTGAAGTTCTATGTTATGAAAACTATCTGTGTTGCCAAATTTCAATCTAATCTGAGTGATAGGTATGGAACGACGCACAGTCAGTACAGTAGTTGATAGATCAGCCAGTTAGTCACATTTATTTTATAAATTTAAATATTTTATAATCCCAGCGGTTTTGCTCGTTAAAAGTTAGGTACCTTGTTATGTGTTATTCCTAGATCTAAACTATCTAGGTACGACCACTTACACACTAAGGTACGTGCCACTTTTAATTTACAATCCTACTAATATTATAAACTTGAAATCATGGAGTTACATTCTGTCGAGATGTGTGCTTGTTACCTTTTTAATATAAAACGGCTGAATCGATTGAGCTAAAAATGCTCTTAATGGAACTCTTCCTGACTGTCATAACATACTTAAAATATTTTGTATGAAAATGTATTTTACTTGACACTGGAAAATACACTAACGTGTGGGTCCATGAAAATCTCACAGTAGCAAGCAGATATTTGTCTGTGAAAAAAATGGGTGCATTATAAAAAAACAAGCTTTCATAAAACGTTAAGTTCGTGTATATCTTTTAAGTAAAATCTTGAGAAGTTTGTTCAAGAGTGGAGGAGTAATTTCCAAGTTTTGTGCCGATGCGATGTTCAGACTCAAGACTTTCTACTTGTACTTCAGGTTTCCCGGGACCTTTGCTAGCATTAGCAACAAACTTGGATATCTGTAATTAATTGACTGGATTTCATGTTCATTTTGCTTTTTATTTTATAAATTCAATAGTACTCAAAGTATTTTTTAGATATTTTTATGTTAGTCGCCGACGTCAAGCAGACGGTCTGCCTGATGATGAGCGATAGTGGTGATAGCAACGTTAGGATGAAGTGGTTTATGATACTTCCTTCGCAATTAACCTGCTTCACGTTTTCTATTATTTTTGCGACATAAACTATTTCCATACTGAAGCATGGAGTGAACTCCAAATGGGTTCACCTGTTATTGATACACTTTTTTTTTTTATGTGAAGAAGTAAGATGACGAGCAAGACGCTCTCCTGATGTTAAGAGATAACGCTGCCCATAATCAGTACAGTGCTACCCAGAATTTCAGAATGATGTGCAATTCTAGGTGCACTGCACCAACGCTTCTTACTCAAGAGTCATAAGATGTTAAGACTCTTTAGCCCAGTAATTTCACTAGCTACAGTGTCCTACCGAAGCGCAGTAATGTTTGCACATTACTGCTCAGGCGGTAGAATAACTGGCACTGTTGGGGTACCCACCTAGATGACCTCCTGCAAAGTAAGTCTACCCGCGGTATATCCTCACCCCTCAGAAAAGAACCCTGAAGTCTACCACACCATATCTCGCTGGTACTCCACCATACTCGCAGAACGTTTTCGCTTCATCAGCGGCCCGGTGTCTGTAGACCTGATGCTATAGTACACTCCTTCCTCCTCAGATAAGAACCCTGAAGGCTACCACACCATATCTCGCTGGTACCCCACCATACTCGCAGAACGTCTTCGCTTCATCAGCGGCCCGGTGTCTGTAGACCTGATGCTATAGTACACTCCTTCCTCCTCAGATAAGAACCCTGTAGGCTACCACACCATATCTCGCTGGTACTCCACCATACTCGCAGAACGTCTTCGCTTCTTCAGCGGCCCGGTCTCTGTAGACCTGATGCTATAGTACCTCCTTCCTCCTCAGATAAGAACCCTGAAGTCTACCACACCATATCTCGCTGGTACTCCACCGTCCTCGCAGACCGTCCTCGCTTCATCAGCGGCCCGGTGCTGACTGTGGACCTGAGTGTGCCTTTCCACCTCATGGATATTAGCATAAACTACGTGCTTATTATAGTACAGGTATGTATTATGGGATCATTATAATACTGCAAGTATCTTATAGGCTTTTTTATATTACGAAGTAAGAAGACGAGCAAGACGCTCTCCTGTTGGTAAGAGCTGCAGCGTTGCATTACTACAGTGCTACTCAGGATTTGACAATGCTGTAAAATTTTAGGTGTGCGTTAACGATTCTTACTCAAGAGTCATAAGTTGCTTAGACTCTTTAGTCCTGTAATTACACTAGCTACAGTGCCCTCCTACCAAAGCAAAGTAATGTTTGCAGACCACTGCTCAGGCGGTAGAATAACTGGCACTGTTGGGGTACCCTCATAGTCGACCTCCTGCAAATAATCTTACTTGGTTTATTGTTGATTTTTCCACAACTATCTCAGTTGTGGAAAAATCGATCGTTGCGATTGGCGCTTGGCTACGGGCACTGATCTTTTATACTTTATTAATATGATGTTTTTTTTTCAGATCTATGTTGCTTACAAATAAGATGACGCTAAAAGAAAAAAAAGCAATGTTTTGCACCACATAAGGAGACATTTTCTTTTCTGATTTTAGATTGATTGATTAGAATATATACAGAAAAATATATAGATAAGAAAAGGAATTGACTGACTGCTCTATCATAGCAGTTCTCACACATTGAACAGATTGAGTTAAAATTTTGTAGATATTATTTATTGTGACGTTACGAGCATAAGCCTAAAAATATAAAAATGAAAATCAAAATGTTACAAAACACAGAACGAACCGTCTCACATACATTAACCGTAAAATAATGTATCCATCCATAAAAAATGTCTATTCTCATCTTTCCCCGAAGCCATCGTCTGGGGTCGGAGCCGGGAGGCATTAAAGGCTTATTTTGAGCATTTTTCTCCATTTCCCATAATATATTATTAGGGTGACGTCACACGCTACCATTTGTCATATCAGGTTATGTCGACACGATCGAGAGATGTGAACCGACGATGTTATGTTACTGGACGTTGGTGTAACTTTCGTGGTAAAGTAAATTAGAAAAACTGTTCTAAGTTATTATTGTATATAATTCTGAGTTCTATGTAAATACCTACATAATTGTGGTATTTCAATAAAGCATCTTATTATCTAATCTAAGGTTGCTTAAAACAGAAATAAGGTTAATATTATTATACACAACCTATAAATTGTGATTTGACTCTGACAGTGAAAATAGGGTAACCTGTTCTGTTGGCGTATGAACTCCTATTATTATTTTGTCGCTCTTATTATTATAATATAAATATATATTTTAATTATATTCTTGTAATAGCACAATTGTTTTTTTTATTGTGTAGGTGTATATTGTATATGGGTGCTGCTTCTTCTTTAAATAACATTATTATTGATGTTAAACGACAACGCCGGCCCATTTAGCAAGGGTTATAGCGTAACGTTTAACGTTATCAATGTTGACTAGATATTCAATAGGTTTAAGCCGTTTACAATACTATCTCCGCTAATCACCCAGAGACATAATTTTGACAGATTTTAATTCTCTACCCTACAATTTTAGTCGTCTATGACTTAAATAAAAATTTAAGTGGTACGAAATAATAAAATTTACACCTCTTAAATTCCGGATATTTATGTTCAAATGACATCCCGAGTTTTAAAATATTAAATTCTCCCTTTACACCTACCTACCCTTACATGGTGTTACCTTCTGTGAAACATATTATTTTTATGAACAGGCTTCAAAGGTGTTTCATCTCGCTTCCGTATTTTTTTCGGTTAAATAACATTAAGCTTCGTATAGATTATAATCCCATCAAAAACATAAATGTGAAAAGAGAGCCAAGTTCAATATTACGATGTATGTACTCATAGTTACCTATGATTTGGTAGTTGACTTCAACGACAAAAGAAGTGAGATCTAAATGGGTGCCAAGTTCAATGGTCAGTCCTGAAAAATATTTACAACAACATAAAATATTTTATTACAACTTAAAAGACTATTTCTTCTTATCACTTAGAATTAATATTATTTTGAAGCCTAAAGACTGACTTGGCCAGTTCTCATAATATACTAGGTAGGTACTCTCTTAACTTTAGCTTGATCACTATTAAACGCACTTAATGCTAATTAGTGCGCCACCGTCTTTTATCGTGTAAATTAGTCCCCTCCATCCATTGGTAGTCTTGAAGAAATCGCTCTTTAACGATAAGACCGCCACTCGTACATTGTAATTTTTAATTATGTACTTATGTATTTTCTGTAACATTATGTGGTGTATAATAAAGTATCTATTGTCTTATCTTAATGATATTTCGTCGTATGGTACCCATGAGAACTAGCCAAGTCAAACTTTGGGCTTCAAAATAATATTAATTCTAAGTGATAAGAAGAAATAATCTTTTAAGTTGTAATAAAATATTTTATGTTGTTGTAAATATTTTTCAGGACTGACCATTGAACTTGGCACCCATTTAGATCTCACTTCTTTTGTCGTTAAAGTCAACTACCAAATCATAGGTAACTATGAGTACATACATCGTAATATTGAACTTGGCTCTCTTTTCACATTTATGTTTTTGATGGGATATCATTGCTTTTTGTACAGTACTTTTTAGTATGTAATAGGTTTAAGACACTCAGTCATAATAAGATTAATACCAAATGATTATTTTATTGCACCTCCCCCCACCCCACTGCCCACTGCTCCACGGCACGACCGACGCACCGCGCCCCGCGGCCCGTGAGCCTCGCCGTGCTTTGATATACCTATACCTATAATTAATTTAGTACTTATTTATATATAGCATTCATCTGCACTATTGATTTGAATATTGTACCTAATCAATTTATTTTTAAACAATACTAGTTACTGATAAATTTATCTATATTCACCCAGCTATCTAATACCTACCGACTACCTGGATGGAAATTTAACTTTTTAGATCATCTGGAACTGGATTAGAATTTCGATTAAAAGAAACCTAAGCCGACAAGACTTGTAATGACGACGACTTGGCGGGGGCACTGTCGTGCACCCAGATACCGCCACATACCTATAATATTATGACTATACGTTACATGTACGTAGGTATCTAAAATGTTTACACCAACTAGCACCTAAGGCGATATACATACGTTATTTTTATTGTAAACAATGTTAATATTATTACCTCTATGTTACTGAGCCGCCTTGATGCTGGTGCGTCGATATTCGATATATCGATAGGTATTTACATAGGATATACAATTGTTACGTAGGTACCAGGAACCTATTTTTATTAGTGACTAGCTGTGCCTAGCTGATTTACCCGCTATACAGTTTGGTACAGTAGTGTATATTATGTTATTCCAGGGGTCTAAGCTATATTTATTATACCAAATTTAAAGTCAATCGGCCCACCCGTTTAGGCGTGACAAAGAAAAAAACATACATCCATACGTACAGTAGGTATAAAGTTTGTATTTATAATTATATTAGTAGGAATAGTGGACTCGCGCGCACATCGTAGTATCTAACAGAAAATAGCCGCCTACACAAAAATTATAGCAACATGCAACATGTATTGCTTTATGCGTACCTAGTACCTAGGCGTCTCAAACTTTAATATCATAAATTTTTTAAAAATTAATAACAATTTAAAATGATAAAAAAATACTAGTTTCTGATTTTTCCCTTTGTTACTACGACATTACCTATCGGGTCATCTGGAACTGGGATATTACTTTTGATCTATCCCTCAGTATGTATTAACTTCACCGATTACTGGATGTTTATATCTAAATAACCGTTTGAGCTGTGTTATTGGAATTTGGAACAGAGATATAGTTCGTATATTTAAGTATATGTGCCAAATTTGACTTGTCTATGTGTAATAGTTTTTGTATAACGAGGGTGTAAAAAGTCGTCAAAACGCGCTTTGGACGGTTCGTGTAATATAACACACGGCGCGGTCGCCAGTTCCTTTGCTTGAACTTGGCTTGACTCGCTGCCGCGTGTCTAGATTCGGAATGAAAAGGAATGTTGGTTCTAGAGTAAATAAACTTGTAATGGCTTATCATGGAGAAGCCAATGATTTATATGGGAATAATGTAAACCATACATTTTGGTACACAATGTCTGACCTCATAATTAAATAAAACATTATTATCTCTCAAATAAATAAATAAATAAATATTTCAGGACAATTCACACAGCGCCACCTAACCCCATACTAAGCAACTTAATGCTTGTATTATGGTGATTAGGATAACGGATATAATACTTATATACTTTTCTTTTGTAAATACATACTTATAATAAATATTGAAAACCACCCAGACCAGAAACAAATTATATCTGTGGATCACACAAATATTTGCCTCATGCGGGAATCGAACCCGCAACCTTCTAAAATTTATAAAACATAAGTTGCTCAAAACATTGACTAACATCATAATTAAATCATCAATCGTTATACAATTCTAGGTGCACTGCATGAACGCTTCTTATTCAAGAGTCATAAGAGGCTAAGACCCTTCAGCCTAGTAATTTCACAACATCACTGCTAACTGGCACTGTTGGGGTGCCTAGTCAACCTCCTGCAAAGGAGTCTACTTCCGATAAAATTTGAACGAGTTGAACTTTTATGGCTATTCAAAACCCACGCTTAGCTAGTTTGAGAGATATAATAATAGACCATAAAGGCAAGTTCATACACCAAACTAAACAATTCTACATATCACCGAACCAATTATAATATCTTAGAATGTACGAGTACATTCTCCAGAATAGAATGTTATTGCAAAGTTCCCTTCCTCGGGCAACGCTCTAGTTAGAACAAACAGGGAAAACTTTGACAAATGAATAGAACCTCTATAAATTAGCCATTATACGAGTGAAGGCTTGTTAGCATTCTATTGGGGCGAGTTAACTGTTTACTTTATTACAAAAACCTGATTCGGTCAGCTTTGGTCGAGCTGAGATTTCCGGGGACCTTATGTGCTGAGTGAAACTTTCAGCGCACTTATTACTTCCAAGTCGTTTTCTATAATATTATAAACGTGAAAGTTTGTAAGAATGTGTGGATGTATGTTTGTTACTTTTCACGCCTAAACGGGCGAACCGATTGGGCTGTAATTTGGCATAGACATAGCTTGGACCCTGGAATAACAATAAATAGGCAACAGTACAGCGAGCGCAACTAGTATATTTTAATAATATTATCATGTAAGTGCAAGCCTTAGCACATAACCTTTGTGATTTTACTGTGACAGTGAATTTAGGGTAACCTGTTCTGTTGGAGTATGAAACGAACGTTTTTTAGGGGAATTTTAATACATTGCTTTGTTTTTATTTTAGTACTTTAAGTTATTTTGTTATTTTATCAAAAAATATTAGGTATTATTTGCTATTAAGTATAGGTATTAATTGCTATTCCATTCTATTCTATTTGTATTTCTCTATAAATCACATACCTACCTCCGCGCCCTGTTTACAATTAAATATCAGATTCCAAGTAATACGATGCTGCGCTACGCAACACACAAGTAATCTGAATTTCCAATCCGTCCAGTAATGACGTCATCGGTGACGTATTGACGCAAATTACTAAACCGCGTTTCTATCCCAAATATGCTGATCTCGGTCGCGACAGTGCTGTTAGATGTTTCATTTCTGCTATTAATGCAATGTAGGGCTAATTTTTGTATTGACAATAATATAATCAACAAAAAAAATCTGAATTATGTTTTATTAATATATCACAGTGATAGAGCAACGTTGAAGATGTTTCTATTTTGGACATCTGTATAATTTTTTTTATTTTTGAAGTGGTCAAAAATAATTTATACTGACTAGATGTAAGACTCCACTAATTGTCAGTCCTCCATCAAAGTCCATCAAGTTCATCATCATCCTCCAAAGACAATGCTGGCACTCCCGCACCCGAGTTCCCGTAGAGTTGTTTTAGTGGGCATATTGTACAGTCGTACAGAACACCCTCTTACGCTCTCTGGCAAAAACATGCTGAACTGAATGTAAAATGTATAAAAAGATCTGTATTAAAAAATATTTTGAATTTTCCGTTCTGCACGGGAAATCCCACATAATCCTCCCTGTATCCCCGACGAAAGGTTTTTTTTATTTACTTACTATGACTGCACATATCACTTCGGCCAGTGAGAAGAGTCCATTGCCATTGACTCTTGTATCTTCAAGGAAATGCAGGATTTTCCTTGGGGAGATCTCTCTAAGCTCATCCGGTCAAAGTGCTGACCCAGAGCAATGCTACATTTTTGCATAAAAGCTCCACAGTTCAAGTTGTTTTTATCAGCTATATATAAAAAAAATTGCCAGGGGTAGACTTCCTTTGCAGGAGGTCGTCTAGGTGGGTACCCCTACAGTGCCAGTTATTCTACCGCCTGAGCAGTGATGTGCAAACATTACTGTGCTCCGGTAGGAGGGAACTGTAGCTAGTGAAATTACTGGGCTAAAGAGTCTTAACATCTTATGACTCTTGAGTAAGAAGCGTTGGTGCAGTGCTCCTAGAATTACACATAATTGTGAAATCCTAGGTAACACTGTACTGATTATGGGCAGCCGTTATCTCTTAACATCAGGAGAGCGTCTTGCTCGTTTTCTACTTCATCACATAAAAAAAAAAACAAATTTACCAAGTAACTCCAAGTAAACGTTGTAACCCCAAAGGAGCCCGATCAACAATAAACACAGAAGCGCGGCTCAAGTGCAAGACTGTCGGAATTACTCCACGGTAATTGGATAACACCCCGCGGCGTAGTTCCTTGTAACAATCATACTCGCACTTGCCTTTACAATCATTGAAATTGAGATTAGCTGAGATTATCATAGCTGTGAAGAAATATGCAAGGTTTTAGTTGAGATTTTCTTGATAACGCTTATTTTATTATTCAGTGCCTGTGCTCGGAATAAATTAAAGATGAAATTTGTAGAGAAAAGTGTACTTTTGTACGTTTTAGATGACCTACCTTTAGTATTTCATATACTTACTATCCAATGCATATAAACTGTGGATAAAATTAACATAAGAAATAAAGAAACCAAGAGATCATCGCATGAAAAATCTAAAATATTTCTTTTGGAATAACATGTAAATACGCAATAATTTATGATCTGAAATTTATATATTTAGTAATTAGTAACACTTCACTCCTAGAAATGTAATCTGAACTGCGTACCTCAACTTTTATACGTTCTATTTTTCTTTTCACTCATTCAAACTTTTAACAAAAATCTGTCAGAGATGCCTTTCTGTATTTTTTTTTAATTTACGGAACTCGTACCCTGCACCAAACTCAACGAAATTCTACTCAAGAGCAGATGTTCTAACAATTGAATTCATTTTTACCGCGAGACGTAAAACGTAATGACTTCAACGCTTGACCCAAACAAATCTGCATTTGGAGGGGAAGTAGCTCGTTATCACAACTCTACGCTGCACAGGGATATTGCAGTAGATCAACTTGCTACAAAAAACGTGAGTACAGTCAGCTTATACGAAGAAAGATGTGTCAGCTTAAATAAAATTTGCTTGCTTGTAACGTGGATATTTTCTCTATGCTTGTAACTTACATGTATTTCCTACTAATGCTTATACATATGTAAAATGTGTAAGCTTTAGTGTGTGTACTTATAATCTACACTTGATACTTATAATCACGGGTAGGTGGGCTGGTCTTAGTCTCCTCATAATGTCTTTCTCGTTTATTTTTTCGATTTATTTATTTCACACAATATTTCATGATATTCTTGACTTTATCATCTTTTTAACCTGCTGCTGTTTCAAATAAAGAAGGAAAAGTTCAGAATTTATCGACACTTTTATCCTTTACAAGGTACCTCTAAAGGAAAAAACGGAATCCTTATAGGATCACTTTGTTGTCCGTCTTTTTTTTCCGTCTGTGTCCGTTTGTCTGTTTTTAATAATAGGTATATGCAGTTTACTAGAAAACTGCAGAACTGATTTAGAACATTGTTATGTTTTTCGACTATTAAGAGCGAGTTGAAGTTAAATAACAGTACGTATTTCTTTTTCAAAACAATTATACCTAGGTTAAAAAATACGGGTCTTTCGATACACAATGTTTTTTGTATAGATTTGTGATACTGACAACTCTGACATGCAAATTGCGTCTATAGACGAGAAGAGTGACGGGACAGTGAATATTAACCCTTGATTGCTTTTCACATAAAAATCAACTTAAATATTAGTATGGACATTTTTCATTTTTTAATGTTTAAATACGAATATTATTACGAATAAATTCGCAATATTAGAAACCTTTTTAAAAGTGTTAGGAGATACTCGTATAAATAGAAGAACATATTATATTATGTACATTTTCTTTCTTTTATCTTTAATGTCATATCGTGTACCGTGGTAGGCTTCGGCCGGGTTAGTTACCACCCTCTGGACAAAATACCGTTTTCAGTGAAGTCAGGGAAAGATCCCGCCTCCTAGGTTTAGTCTTTTACCATCAACGGCCACATTGTCGCTTAAAACATCACGTGAAATTGTGGCCATAAACAATAACCTATGAACAATAGTCCATACTATTATTTCGCTCGGTCTGAGCTCTATTTTTGCATTTTATAAATGAGAGCTTAATGGGGTCTCTTTGTTTTCGTCGGTTCACTTGCAAATTAAACAGATGATTTTACCGTTATTATTTGTGCTTCATTAAAATTTTATGTTAATTATATCACTTTTAAATTATTATTTCATTTATTATATAATTGATTTATTTTCAGTTTTTTTTATTATTATTAGAATTTAGTTCAAGGGGTTTTTGCCGCTTCGACCATTGCTGATCTATCGTGGCGCCCTCTTGAGCTATAGTTCACTCCCTAAACACGTAACTTCTAAGAACTTCCATATCTTTATTATATTTTCAGTAAAAAAAAAATTAAAACAATAAGTAAAACAGCTAATAGTTAAAACAGCTGTACGCACAACCTCCAAAATCCCGACGTCCAAATGAATCCCGACAGATCTACAATGCTTTTAAATTTGTCCGAATATTCAAGTTCGGATGAAGTTCGGAGTTGGATCGGACGAAGTGCGATAAACGAGAGTTTTCATGCAAAACAGTGACTAGTCCAGTCAGTTATAACATTTTTTAAAATATAATAGAAAAGAAATCACCCAACCTAGATGTCGGATGAAACCAGGGAGTGGTTTCACTGAACATCATGCCGGAAAACGGTCATAATGACCGCTTGGCGACATGTCTTTTGTCCAGTCTGTGGTAACTAGCCACGGATTACGTCGTAGATAGCATAAGTTGCTGTAAGCGATAAGACCGCCAATCGTAACACTTCTATTATTTATAAACATCTTTCAGAGTTTTAGTTCGGTATATTTTGTAATATTACAATAAAGAATTATCATTAACTAGCTGCGCCCAGTGATTTTATCCGTCACTGTAAGTAGCCTATGTTTTATTCCATCTAAGCTATCTCTATACCAAATTTCAGCTCAATCGGTCCACCCGTTTAGACGTGAAAGAGTAACAAACATACATTCCGACATCCATTCTTACAAACTTTCACGTTAAGGGACGGCGCAGACGGCACACTTTTTGTACGATCGAGTCTGCGGCGTACAAAAAGTCTGCATGGCGCGCAAAAAGTCTGTTGCGGATTTTTCACAGACTCAAAGCACACGACGCACATCTTCGATCATTCTGTCGGCAGAGCTGTAGGGACGTAGACAGGCCCGGATTTAGCCAAAATGCCGCCCTGGGCAGTGAGAAAATGCCGCCCCCCTCCGCTGAAATATTATTTATAAACGCTCATCGGCTAGACATTTTGCTAAGAAATTTGTTGTCGAGTTCTTTCATATTATACGTAATTATGAATATTTATAAAAAAAATATACATCTAACTACGAAAGCTGTGTGTATAGCTTGCTTTGAAAAAGAGAAATTATAATTGAGAAATTTTATAATGCTAACTACAATAAGACCGCTGATTGTGAATTGTGACACATAGATTATAATATCGGGTTTTTCTGTTTAAGTTTATTTTTCAATGTTTCAATAAAGTGTTTTATCTACCTATCTATCTGTCTACGACAGGTGTGCGTAAGACTCGCTTGGAGTGGCAAGAAAATTATAATATTATGTTGACTAAAAAGACTGCGAGCAGCTTGCTGCGAGCGAGAAAATTTTGTATATTTGACTACACAACAGTGGGCGCATACTTCACCCTTAGTGCCAAAATCGCTGTGAGCACCGAGAAAATTTTGTTTTTGTGACTATATAAACAATGGATGCATAGTTTGCTCCGAGTGTTAAAATAAAAAAAAATATATTATTCAAAGCGCGAGAAGTTAGCTGCGAGCACCAAGAAAATTTTGTATATCTGACTGCAAAAAGTGAGTGCGTAGTTCGTTTTGAGTGCCAAAAATAAAAAAAAGAAGGCGAGCAACTAGCTGCAAGTGCCGAGAAAAGTCTTGCTACGAAAAGTGGACGGATAGTGGATAGCTCGTTTGGAGCAAAAATCTTGAGTTTGTGTGGCCAGTATTCCAGACTTCTTATTATGAGCGCAAAAAAAAATTATAATAATAACCAGCGTGATTGAGAATACAAATTTTAATTCAACATCGGATGTTTATGGATTGAATTTTTTTTTTTCTCGTTTCGAAATTTGCCGCCCTCAGTAAATTTGCCGCCCCCTGAAAATTTCGCGCCCTGGGCACTCGCCCCGAATGCCCCTAGTGTAAATCCAGGGCTGGACTTAGACGCTATGGAAATCGTGCAGAGATCGCGAAGTATTATTTTGTACATGAAGTACAAAAAAAGAAGAAGAAAGAAGCGTTACGTCCACCACTAGCAAATGCAGATTGCAGACTAAAATGTGTGCCGTCTGCGTTAGCGCGCGTTGAAGCAAACGTTCTATTTTTTTCACACACTTTTTGTGCGGAGCGGCGCGACGCGGCGCGATCCGGTCTGCCCGAATTACACGGATTATTTGTGTGCCGGACTTTTTGCGCGTCGTGTGCGTTACTGCATATAATTGCATAGGTTCTATTTTCACAGACTAAAAAGTGCGTCATGAATAGTCTGTCGTCTGCGCAGCCCCTTATAATATTGGTAAGATTTATCTGTTAGTAAATAATATCCATGGTATTCCCGTTTCGTTAGCTCACGTATCTAGTATCTAGATAGTATCTGATATTGGAATTGCATCGAACAACGTCGGATATTGTGATCCGTTCATTAATATTCATAATTGATATCGTATGTCTGACGCGATTGCTCTGTTATTGCTTCTTACTTGTCTGTTTGTAACAAAACTAACACTTTAACAATACAACTTTTTTTAAAACAAGCTTTTATTATTACCATCTAGCACCAAAGTTCTCGGCAAGACGAATCAAATGAACCCAAACTCGGGTAGGGTTAGATTACGAAGTGCTTACGGCCACCTTCCTGCTCCATCATCAGATCAGCTCTATGCATAATAATATCGCCTTGTCATTCGATTAACGTAAGCATGACAAATTTCAGCTCAATCAGAAACCGGGAAGTGGGTCAAATTAAACTCTCAAGTAGGGATTGCAATCCGGAAAACCGGATCCGGTAATCCGGTATTACGTCGTAAAATTATAAGTATTACCTACTTTACTTCGTCATCATCATTTACAGCCCTCTACATCCCACTACTGGGAATAGACCTCCCTCATGTTATGCCAGTCAACTCTGCCCTGTGCCAATCTGGTCCATGTGCGACCCGCTATTTTTACCAAATCGTCCATCCATCTAGCTGCTGGACGACCGACACTGCGTTTGCCTGTCCTTGGCCACCATTCAGTCAACATCTTACTCCACCTGTCATCACAAATAATTATAATTATTATTATTATTATCACCTCGCCTAGCCAGGTGACCCCTGCCCAACTCCATTTGAGTCCCATTACTCTCGTTCCGGCATGAATCCGTTGAACTTTTGTTTGCCGCCTAATTTCGATGTTTGGAACTCGATCTTAGTTAAATGTCAAGCATGGCGCGCTCCATGGCTCTCTGTGCTACCTTGATGCGGTACACAGCCTCATCATGTGTTATCGTCCATGTCTCGGCGGCGCGGCGTATGTCATGGTGGGCAGGACACACTGGTTGTAAAGCCTGGTTTTCAGACACTGAGGAATTCAACGTGACTAATTCAGAATGTCGTCTACACTACTTACTTAATTTTAATTGTTTTCTTTATGAAAATTTGTTGTTGTCTTAACATTGGTTAGGTTAGGAAATAAAGTCGATTTTATATATTAGTGATTTATTTTTATAAACTACCTTCATCTTATGTACCTGTATCTTCAATGAATGTCTGGATGTATGTTTGTTACTTTTCACGACTAAACGGGTGACCGATTGGTCTGAAATTTGGTATAGAGTTGGCTTAGACCTCGGGATAACGTACAGTATAGCGGGTAAAACCGCTGGGCGCAGCTAGTATTACATAGTATAAGAGTAGTGACACTTGATTAACTCACTTATTGTAGTAAAAAGCGAAAATCATCCTGATTTGATCAATCCGGCCGGATCCGGTCGGATTCGGCCGGATTGACGGAAATCCGGTCGAATCCGGCCGGATTGAAAATGACACCGGATTGCAATCCCTACTCTCAAGATTTGATTACAGACAGACAGACAACAGAAAGTAAATAAAAGCTTGTAATTAACTTTTAAAAACTAAAAACATAAGCTAACCTACTGATGAATAACGATGAGAATATTCCACAGATTAATGATTTTTTTTTTTTTTGTATTTGACATTTTTATTGTATTCTACTTATTATTATTATTATTATTTTGACATACATTTATTTTAATTTTTATTATTACTTACTACATACCTACTTATTATTTTTTTAAATATATTATTCATAATTTTATAACTTATATTGACATTTACAATTAAAATGAAATTAACGTTATAACAGATACTATAAGTTTTACGATAAGCACCCATTATGTCTTCATTTTGTGCGTCTGTAAAGGCAGAACATGTTGGCCACTAAATTAATTAAGATCTATATGTATGTACCCATGTTTCTATGCAAAACAAAAATCTTTATCTTTATCTTCAGAGCTCGTGAGCGTGTGACGCGCCGCCCATTCTGTTCTTTGACGAAGGTGACCTGAACGTATATTTATTATACATAAATCTATATAAAAATAGACACTGTTCTACTAAATTCAAATGCATCGCGATACTGTTTCCTAAATCGGAGAGGTCAACGCGAGAGGTGAACCGCGCTAGACCAGCCAATCGGGACACGTGGAGCAATATAGCTAGTCCTTCTGACACGACACTATTAAGCTCTTCCATGTATCCTGTAGCGTAGGACGTCCACCTACAAGGTGGACAGACGACCTTACAAAGGTCGCCGGAAGACGCTGAATGCAGGTTGCTTCCAACCGGTTCATATGGAAGTCCAAAGGGAAGGCCTATGTTCAGCTGTGGACGTCCTATGGCTGAGATAATGATGATGATGATGATCGTCTAAATGACGCCTGTTCCTGGTGAGACCTTCTTGCAGCCGGACCCGTACATTTGCAAATACGCGGGAGCAAAGCGTTGGTGCAAAAGCGGCAATTTCTTTTGGACTTTTTGGGCTATGTAAGCGTTTTTGGTGGCGTTCTCTTGGATTGTTAGGACACCAGTAACGCATGTTCTGTTTGTTGACGTAGCCATCAACATGAAAATGTATATCCTATAAACTAGAATTTTAATTGCACATATCTCTCTTGGTTGTTCTTGGTTTCTTGGACAACCTTATCACTGAGAGAAGTTAAGAGGATTGCTTTACTATTTTATTCTTAACTGCCTGCACCCGGCTTACCTACTGAAAAGTATCCTATCTATGCTACACTTTTCCTCTTGGCCACCACTGCTTCAAAAAGTATATTTTCCTTTATAATTTTCAAAAAAGATACGGTAAATAAAACAAATCAGACATTTAATTCCATTTTATTAAACAGTAGCTTACAATTAAATCCTTAAAATAATTACAATAATAATTATCCTATGCGATGTCAGTCGGGTTCATTTATTATAACATCTTTAAATCTTTAACAATCAACTTTTAGTTATAATTAATTTTGTTTTTATAATAATTATAAACGTCGAGAATTTTTAAATAAAAAAATTAAGAAAAAATTTGTCCCAAAAATTTAATTAAAATGGGAAATACTGCTAGCGTTATAATTAATAATATAATTTATTTACAAAATTAATAAATATTACATTATGGTCTTACCACTAAAATTTTTTAAATTTTTAAAACTATTTCGTATATCAATTTATTTATTTACATTGTTTATCTTACGCATTTTCTTTTACACTGATGGCCATTATAATATTTTTATTATATTACTTATATTATTACATTTTACATATGCAAAGATTGCCCAATCTAAAAATGAAAGATCAGCTTGATACAATTTTTACAAGAACAAATACGTGTATAATCTTTGGACAAAACAAATTTTTGTTAACACCCCTGCTGATATTATTGAATATTTTTGAGTGTGTTAAGCAACAGGGCGCAGCAAGTATTTCGAATTCACTTTAAAACTGGACAAACTTTACAACAGTAATTAATTTTATGATCATTATATTACAATTATATTAATTGAAGTTTATACTCAAAGAGCGGATTTTCCCAATTACGTTATGTATGTGGTATTTGCAACCATTGACGAAAATCTACTAGAATGAGCTTGCTGAGAAAATAAATGATACATAATAGTAAGCCTTTTACGCTTTATACACAGTACATTGCTATATGATATATTATTATTTATTTATTTATGTGATGAAGTAGAAGACGAGCAAGACGCTCTCCTGATGTTAAGAGATAACGGCTGCCCATAATCAGTACAGTGTTACCTAGGATTTCACAATTATGTGAAATTCTAGGAGCACTGCACCAACGCTTCTTACTCAAGAGTCATAAGATGTTAAGACTCTTTAGCCCAGTAATTTTACTAGCTACAGTGCCCTCCTACCGGAGCACAGTAATGTTTGCACATCACTGCTCAGGCGGTAGAATAACTGGCACTGTTGGGGTACCCACCTAGACGACCTCCTGCAAAGGAAGTCTACCCCCGGTAAACCCCCGGTATTATGGTTATAATCCGAGAAGGGGGCGCCCGAAAAAGGTTTGGATGAACTGAGTGAAAGAGGACATTTATTTATTTATTTATTAAAGCATGCCAACATAATGTACACCTTTACTAACAATTACACACATTTTTATAATACATGCTAAGTGTCATTACATTTATAGGCACAGACTGCATTTAATGAGGTGTGCGAGTAACTTTACATTAAAATAATATAATAAAAAAGAAAGGAAATCACATGGTAGGCAGTTATTACTAAAACTCACTTGAAAAATTAATTTAATACATACTAAATAATATTATATATAATATTAATTAATGGTACATATATATGAAAATATTAAAATAAATACGAATAAATTTCTTTATAAATATTTAATTATAATAAATAAATATATGTCATTATATGAATAAAGTATACAAGAGCATATAAGTATAAGAGCAAGGTCAGGCACTGAGAGACTTTTTATATTTAATGAGTTTGTCAGCAAATATGTCTACATCTTTGGTTTTAGAGACCTGATTATATTGTCGCACTATTCTGGTTAATGGGGCGTTGTACCCGAGATTAGAGTTAGATCCTGTCACACAGAACACATTGAACCGTGACCCTCTAGGCAGTCTACTCGGCGCGGAGATACGTAATTCAGACAGCAAATATGGAGAATCTATAATTCCAATGCGTGCTAGGGGAGTGGATGCAGATATGACGGATGATAGAGCAGAATGAAGGAGAAAAACGTGTTGTGCCGACTCTACCTAGTGTGGGATAAGGGCAGGAAGATGATGACATTGCTATGATATACAATACAACATATCGGTGGGCTACACAATGTACAGTCCTGATTGTGATTTGACTCTCACAGTCTAAGCAGTTCTGTCGGAGAATTTATTAAATTTCAATATTTTTATTGTGAAAATGTTGGTGACCCAACATTTGTAAGTGTGCGTATGTCATGTATGTAAGTGCAGGGCTTAATATAGAATAGAATAGAATAGAAAATACTTTATTGTGACACCACAGAAACATACAGAACAGAAACAGATACAGAAACTTAGATCTAAAACAATTTATAATATAAAAGTGTAACAATTGGCGGTCTTATCGCTAAAAGCGATAAGACCGCCAATATATAATCTCTTCCAGACAACCAAACAGGGAAGGAAAATAAAATAAGGACGACGGTGGTTGCAATATATTTAGGCATGGAGATATATACATACCAATAACTTATCTACTTAAATACATTTTAAGCACTACATAGATAATATTTATAATACATATAATAGTATCAACAACATAATATATATGTATTATATCGAAAATACACACATACAAAAAATATATACAAAAATATAATATACATAATATATAAAATATTATAAATACATAACATAATATATACTATAGTGAGAGAAAGTGAGCCTTGATACGAAGTTTGAAAGTGGCAAGTGAAGGTGCACGTCTTATCTCCACAGGGAGATTGTTCCATAAGCGAACAGCTTCCACAGTGAAGGATCCACCATAGAAGCCGGTGCTGTGTACTGGACATTTCAGAACTAGGTTCTCCGATGATCTCAGTAAACGCGAATGCGTCGCATGAAGGAACTCAAAACGTTCCCGAAGATAGCGCGGGGAGGATATAGAGTATAAATGCCTCATTTCTATTTCAGCAAGCTTAATCTGTGGTAAACTTCTGTTTGCCATTTTTTCGGCGATCATCATTTTGAGTATTAACCCTTATTTTAATTGAAACAATTTTATCCTAATTAGGTACTTTAGTATTATATATCCTAGATTCTTAATATATGACAATTATTTAATTATCTATCTAATATCTAGTTAATATACAATTTATATACATTAGAAATAAATGTTAACGAGAATCGAGGTAGGTTTACAACCCTGGTTTTATATTAAACGTTAAAAAACTTGGAATGGTAAAGTCACAGACTATTGTAAAAGAGTCAGATACCGCTTACACAAAAAACTAGAGCAAAGTGCAATTAATATTGAGTATGCAACTATAAAGAAACTAGCAAAATTTTCCATTTGCTAAAGTTCTCTGTTATTGCTATTTATAAAATGTGAAAAACTAGACCCCACAAAACATAATATGACCAGCTGTGATGTAAAGTTTGCACTTTACGATGATTCGGAGAACATATTTTTGTGGCTGGGCTTTTGTGTTTTAGGCTGATATTTGATATGAGGTAGCTTTGTCGTTGTGCAGTTTAAATAATAAGCATGAAATGATGGGAAGTGACTGCACTTTATAATATGTAGAAATATGTTATTGTAACTTTTGATATTTTTAGCAGTTTCCTAGCAGTAGTTATTGAAAACGCGGCATCTGTCCGTATAACTATAGTCTGTGAATAAAATATAATGGAATAAAACGCTTCAATATACAATATTGTAATGAAAGAGTCGCCAGCATTAATAATTGGTTTTTAATGAGTTAACATTTAATGAAATTCATCACAGAGTGGACAATTATTGTTACAAGTGGACGAAACTCTGAACTTCCGACAACAGAAGGAAAGATTTGTACAAAACTAGCTAATTTAATTATATTATTAAGGTTTTAAACAGATTTTGATACAGGAGTAGACTTCCTTTGTAAGATGGCGACTAGATGAGTACCCCAATAGTGTCAGTAATTCAACCGCCTGAGCAGCAACAAACAGCAACTGTTCTTCAGTAGGAGGGCACTGTAGCTAGTGAAATTACTGAGCTCAAAAGCCCTTATAATAAAAGCTCTTCGGAAAGTGTCTTAACGCTTTTTTGTGATACGAGTAACAAATGTAGGTGTACAAATAAGTTAAGCGCGGATCGTCAGTAATGAAATAATCTGTGAAGCTGTCACAATATAAACAAATACCCATTAAAAACCATCAAACGATGAGGTTTACGTACTGCACGATAATGCGCTTACGAACAAACATAACTACGTATTATTATTACTATAATAACACCACAACCGTGCTCAATTAACCGCGATCCATTTATATTCAACAATTTTCATACATAGCTCGGTTTACCTTGTATTAAAGAGACAAAATAATGTATATTTTGTCTCTTTATTATAGCGGGAATGTTAACTCACTTATTATAATTAGTTTCAGGTTATTTGTACATAATTAATTTTAATTTGTAGCCTTTTGCTTGACAATTTTAAACATCAAATTGTTTCTTAAATCTTTTAGTTTTCTTACCTATTACTTGATAAATTTAGGTTCTACTTACATGGAAATAAGGGTATTGAAAAAATAAACTAAAACGAAATAAAAAATGCACTAATGATCCCTTAAAATAATGTCTTCAAAGAACAATTATGTTATTTAGCGACTACTAAATAAATAATATTTATTGACAGTTTAGCGACAAGAAAAGGTTATAGTTATTTTGCCCATTGAACTCATTAAAAATATCCAAGTTAGTCACAAAATTTAAAAGAAAAGAGGATCAAGAAAGAAAATTTGTAAAATAAAGAAAACTAAATTGAATATTTACAGCGATTTTATATCTAAGTAGGAATAGAACCTGTATTTAATAATATACAACCAATTTTGAGATGCACAGATAATGTTTTCATCTTACATCTTTACATCATACTTACTTAAGTTCTGTATTTTAAATTTACGTTATTAGTAATTAAATGTGGGTAAGAAAGATGAATGCATGAATATTAACAGTCGTTTTTTTTAAATATCATCGTTTAATACTTATGAGCAATCATATTATGGATAAACACTTTTTTTGTCTACAGTTTTTTAGACCAATAGTACGTCACGAAAAAGATCTTCAATGGGGCATAAAAAACAGAATTACCTACTTAAGCAGTAGGCTTTTTGCTTTTTCTGAAAATAGTGCTTCTTGAATTGACTTCCTCTAGATGTGCGAATTTTCTCAGGATGTTTCAAACTATAAAAACAACCAAGAAATTATTTTTTTAAGGTTTTAAAGCCATTCTCTACTTGTTCAATATCTCTAATGAACTTTATTTCATCAGACATTGAACAAGTAGAGCAAAGATAATTATATTATTTTATTAGTAGAGTATCGTATTTAGTTTTTAAACTAAATAAACTGGCTAAAAGGCCAATGATTTTAATTCTTTGTGATTCATCTTTCCCACCCACATAATAATTAAACCTATCTACCTATATGCAACTCTCGCGCACTTTCCTGGCGGTGGTGACGACTTCAGGCCGCGCACGCGCAATGTCGGAGCCTCGCGCTAACACGCCGCGGTTCACTACGCTTATACTTACTGACGACTGGGGAACAAAATTATAACAATCAATTACTAAATAAACATGTTATAAGAACCACATTCCATAGGTAATATTTATCATAAGGCCCAAAGAATATATTATAAAAGTTGATGATTTTGATGATCTTTTTTGACGGTATGACACGCTATTGAGTGTCTATTGAGAATGGTCTTGTAACTCCATTTTCACGGCCATTTCTTCTATTCGAGTCGTATGGCTTGTTTTGGATTTTTTTTTATTTAGGACTTACGAGTTGTTTGAGCCAGTATTAAGCCAGTTCTACGGCTCTTTCGTTGGCTTCAAAAAGGTCGTCAACTGTGCAGGTTGTGGGACAGTTCGGACATTTAAAGAGGTGTTCCATTGTCTGGACAGCGCCGCAGTCACACTTGTCGCTCCCAGAGAAACCTCACATAACCCGGTTATCTTGGCATCTACCAACACCGGCTCGAAGTCTGTTTAAAGACCTCCAGACTGGCCATTAATAATTATTTAAAAAAGGCTTCCTTGTTGACTACGGAACCCTAAAAAAGCATGTTGACAGGATCAACTTTGAGGCTTAATTACTACAAAACCTGAATCTTTAAAGGGTTTGTCCAAATACATTTTGTTTGAATTGATTTCAGCTACGATACCTATATAAATATAATTCGTATATAGGTTTCGTAGCTGGCCGCGATTTTATAGAAAATCAAAATGGCGGATCAGTAGCTAACTCCATACAAATGTTTAATGATTAAACTTAAACATTTAAAATTATTACCTAACAAGATAAAAATTGCATGCATCAATGAGACAGAATGTAATGGACCTATTTATTTTAAGATGACTAATTTTATTAAGATCTATAGAGGTATTATTTTACCTACATTCTGGCAAATAATAATGAAAAAAAATCTTCAAACCCCCTTTTGTAACACACATAGGTTTTATGACACTAAATGAATTTTGAAAAACAGTTAAAGCACCCAGGATAATCTACTTCAAAATATGTTGATACTTACAGCACTGGCAGGCAGATTCTGCCTGTCTCCGTATATTCTGTGAGGATCGCTGTCCACACCAGGAGCTGATACCTTGTACTCACATAGAGACTTCTTGTCTGAAACAAAATTAATTACTTTAATTTTTTTATGTTGTATGTCATTTAAGATACAGTACTTAGTGTTTTGTGTCGTGACAACCCCGAGAACATTTTTGACCGAGTGAGGGTAGATGTAAAACTGCCGTCTCGCCGACGCATGACCGACGCCTCTCCAGTTTGCTCGTGACCACGGATCTTGTAACAGAAAAACGAAGCTCGTAGCTCCCGAACGGATGAACGGATTTTGATTTAGTTTTTGTTGTTTGAAAGTAGAGTTAGTCGTGAGTGTTCTTAGCCACGTTTGGTGGAAATTGGTCCAAAATGGCCGCCGCTACAAAATGGCGGATTACTTTTTTTCTTCACTACCCCACCAATATGGGTATCAAATGAAAGGTGTTAACGAGTAACCAGGTAGGGTAATGACTGCAGGGTAGTAACTTTTTTATAATAGCATACTAAACAATCGTTTGACCGCAATCTAACCTGTTGGTAAGTGACGATGCAGTCTAAGTTGCAGCACGCTTGTACAGTCAGAATCTATTCACTCATGATGAACTCGTTGGAAATACAGACAAGTTATACATAGGCAAGTATACACATAGTTTGATTACTTAACACGTACGTAATATGCAGATCTAGGTCAATTTGTGTCGAAGTTTGTTGATTGCTAGTTGACAAGTAATGCACTATAATTAGGCACCGTCGTGATTGTTTTAGTGCTATATCACTTTCGAACTGGGTAATTTGACAACTAGGGAAGGTTTCTAAGTATATTTACCCCCCCCCCCCCCCCCCTCAGAAGCATTGTAGAGTTACGAATTTTGCACATATTTCATGGTCAAGATTATAATTTTGTTTGGCGCTCTCAGCAAGCTGCTCGCGCACTAATTATTAAGGATATTTGAATTTGGTAACTTTTCAGAGCGAGCCAAAAACACACTTTTCGTAGTAAAAATTATAATATTTTTGCCCATCTGCACCATGGCCCCCACAGAAAAAAATCCTGGATCCGCCCTTGCATACACACATAAACACACTCATATACTGACCACCTCTGGATCTACCTCTGAATAAAACCATGTCGTCAAGCAGTCATTACGACTGTGTTCCAGCACGATGTTCAGAGAAACCAGGAGGTCTTTATACCACCTTCTAGGTTTAGTCTGCTACCACCTTTGCTTAAAACATCACTAATGTTTTCTAATTTATTTTTTATTATTATAAAACTTTTAAGTCATGTAAAAATGTAATAAAATTTTGAGAATATCTTTCTCTTGTGTGAACCTATTTTAAATGCTTCCGAAAGCTTCCGTGTCAATAAACATTAAAAACTTGATACAGTAACGTTTACATCGCAATATTCCGTGCTGACAATTCGTGTTTTATCAAAGAATTTCTGAGTATCAGTTTACTGCACTCTGAGAGCAAAAATATGCGTCGCGTCAGAGCAAAAACAAGGCTTATTTTTAAACTATTCAAAACAAATATTCTCGTCTGTACGTTTGAGCAATTATTTAATCACGAACCGGATTTAAAGATTTGTATTGCTCATGGGGGTCTTATTCCCATTTAAATTAAAAGAAAAAAACCTTAGGGTCATGTTTCCACTGACACAGTGCTGAACAGAGTGCCAAAGTGCAAAGTAGCCTATTATTGATCATTCCGTGCTCCTTTGAGCTGCGCTTCAATAGAAACGTAGACTAAATGTAAATAAAAAAATTAAGATAGTTTTTAGGGTTCCGCAGCCAAAAGGCAAAAAACGGAACCCTTATGGATTGGTCATGTCTGTCCGTCCGTCCGTCCGTCCGTCCGTATGTCACAGACACTTTTTTCCGAAACTATACTGTTGAAACTTGGTAAGTAGATGTATTCGGTGATTTGCATTAAGATTATCACACAAAAAAAATTTGGGGCTCCCCATACTTGGTTTGAACGCGATCCAATAATACGTTTTTTTTAATACGTTATAAATTGTAAACCGCATTTAACCTTTTATTTAATCAACTCAAATGGACGGAACCCTTCATGGGCGAGTCCGATTAGCACTTGGCCGATTTATTAATTTTTTCAAAAAATATCAGCTGGGTATCTACCAGTTAGATAATCATGCTTAGATAAAATGAACGTCTACAAACTCTCTCCGATTGTCGTATAGAACAAAGACAGATAGTAGTTATCAATACACGTATCGCACTAAAGGGCACATTGCATAAGAACAGTCACGTAAACCATTAGAGATCCCTTGTCCTATCGGGACCGCTTGAAACTGTGTTCCGTATCTATAAACTAAAGATACGATTATGTACTGAAATGGTAAAGCTGGCGGCACACAGAGCCTGAACATGCTGAAAAGTGGTCGTAACAAAGACAAAAAATTTTTGTTATGTGTAAATATTTGCCACACCCTGACGCAAATAAAGCGATCCGGCGCGATCAAGAATATCACAATAAATCGCTTTCCCGCGCGTCCTGGCTCTATGTGACGCCAGATTCATATTATCTAGATATTATGTGATTCTGCGGCTTCTTTGAACAATATCAACTAAAACTTAGACTAAGACTTTCAAGTCTAAGTCAAAGTTTCAGTTGATATTGTTCAAAACCTGAAGGTTGTTCTGAAAACCGTTCTGGAAACCGTTTATCCCAACCACGATACAACACACCCGAAATTATTTTCTTGCTTCCTACGGCTGTCTAGAGAGAAAACTTTTACAGATAAGACCACCAGTTTGTACCAGGATAGGTTTACTTCTACATTTTATTGTGCTCTAAAGGCTTAACAATCTAAAGTTGTCATCGTAATAATCTGTTATTGCGTTCTAAATTAATTCTTTAATTTTGCGTTGCTATTACCAACCATGAAGTAAGCAAGTGAATTAACCTAGTTCAAGCCTGCGTTTTTAAAAAGCGAAGACCGGACCTATTTTTAATGTATAATTTGAAAAAGAAAAGACTTTTTAAAAGAACTGAAAGTAATAGTGATAGAAAAATCGAAGAAAAATCAAAAGAAAGGGCTCAAATTCACCATTTTTATTTCAACTTAAAACACTGATTGTTAAACCTTCACTTCAGATGCCTAATATAATTTTGTAAGTTAGTGAAATTATCTAAAAGTTAACCGTAGATATTTTATATTTTAAAATAACAAGCAAAATATAAAGTTTATCGAGCCTACGCAATTCCATTACAATGAAATTAAAACTGGAATAATGTCTCGAGCAAAGTTTGAACATCAAAAGTAATTTATACTTGGGTAACTTCATACATTCAATGACACCGCGGCCTCTCTCTATGCTTGTCACAAATTGTTTGAGTGACAATAACAGAATCTAAGGGTTATTTTATACATTTCATGACTATTTTATTGTAAGCAGTGTAATTAAATAAAATAAAAGCAATCCTAATGCTACTTGGACAAAGCCAACCAAGTGGTGATTTTTTGAAGTGAAAACTTCTTTAGCGGCGCTGAGCACTTTTTTTTGTATGGGTAAAAACTTACAAACTCGCGTCAGGGTCACGTGATGCTGATCGAAAAAGCGTAAGATCGAGGGGAAGGGAGAGGAACTAGTATCTCCCACTCTTTCTTCCGTGCCTGAGTGTGCTGCTCTGTTTAGGCGGCACAGGGGGCTTAGACAAGCGCGCGCCAGATATATTTTTTTTATATTTTATATTTATATTTTTTTTATTAGACACTTAAATAGGTTCGAATCAAAACTGTTTGTTTCTTACTTCAGTTATCATAAACAAATTGTATCAGTTGTAAAAATTTGCGATGATGTTTTTTTATGTGGTGAAGTAAGAAGACGAGCAAGACGCTCTCCTGATGTTAAGAGATAACGCTGCCCATAATCAGTACAATGCTTCCCAGAATTTCACAATGATGTGCAATTCTAGGTGCACTGCACCAACGCTTCTCACTCAAGAGTCATAAGATGTTAAGACTCTTTAGCCCAGTAATTTCACTAGCTACAGTGCCCTCCTACCGAAGCACAGTAATGCTTGCACATCACTGCTCAGGCGGTAGAATAACTGGCGCTGTCCGTGGATTATGTCCGTGTTTCAGCACGATGTTCAGTTAAGCCAGAGAGACCTACTTTTTGACTGTCAATACCATAGATATACTACTCTGGATTACGCCTAACCGCTTCATAATCGACCAAACTAAACAGTGTCTAAATCCATAATGAGCACTGTTTCGGCGTCAGTCTCGCACCAACCATCAAGTGGACTAGACTGCGAAACTAGATCTACAATAGTCAGCCGCTTGGTCATAACCGCATCGATGCTATATAAATTTTCACGCTTGAAGAAACTTTCACACAAGAAGCAACGTGGACTAACGTTGGAATTAGCTTTTACGGTAGAAAATACATTCAAGATTTTACTAGAAGTTTTTAGGCTAGAAGAATCATTCACACTAGAAGAAGGCACTTTACCACCAGACGCTTTCATGCTAGAAGAACCGTACTTCTAAGTTGACTAGTAACTTACCATAATGACAAGGTATAATATCCGGGTCAGTATCCTCTGTCTCCAGCTTGATCTCGTACTGGCTGCAATAGTCGAGCTTCGGAGACGCGCAGTATGTGTTCATGTTGTCCTGCTTGGTCAGCGAGTCCACGCTCTGCTGGATGTACAGGGCATTTCTAGGGGATAAGAAGACATTTCTGAAGAAACTTTGGATCTTATTGTTAGGAACAGTTTTTGAGCATTAGGTAATTAGTATCTAAGTGCTACAAATCATGGCGAGATCTTTTTTACCCCAAAAACTATATTAAGGTTTATCACCCTACATCAGGGGGTGTGAGGTGGTATGTGGGACTTTCCTGCCTGAATGAACACACGATGACGATCCCCTTAAAAAAACCTAGGGGTACAATACCAGAACTGCAGCTTTGATGAGCTCAAAGCAACGTCCAACGCACGTGGTGATAGAGACCTAAGTAAATATCTGAAAGTAAAATCAATAAATTAATTAGGAATCAATCAAAGAACAAGGAATCAAAGGAAAAGAAAAGTCACTAATATCTCAAAGATCTTACGTAGAGGGAGGATGTTTGTCCATCTGGTGTCTTCTAGCAGCATGCCTCCGGTACAATGCTGTCAGCACCCCACACACGCCCGTGCAGAGGATGGCGGCCACGGAGACCAGTGCCACCAGCATCGGAGATAAGGGGATAGTTGTACTCATTCCTGATGGGAAATTAACTAATTATTTTCAAGATAAATGTTCAAAACATAGTATTACGACATCACGTTTGTTAAAAATAACCCCATAATTTATTGTAAATGTTTGCGCATTTTCAAATTCTAAAACAAAAATATGACAAAAACACTTTTTCTTGAGATTTATACGTTGCGCAAACATTTTCTCGAGTATTGATCACGAGGAACGGTGATGAACACCATTCTTTCTTTTGTATAAGCTAAAAAATTATACCGTGTTAGGTATCACCATTTTTATATCAAATACCTGTAGCTCACCGCTCAGTTTTCTTCGTTACTAATTCTCTCAGCATTCCCAAGGGAGCCTTTTTTCATCTTTTTAACCCTAAAGAAGTATCTAACCCCACATCTTAATTTGACGGCTATTCTTAGAACATTTAACCACTGGAATAGAAGCAATAACTAATTTCTATGCGAATAAAGTCTGCCAAATCTGCGGGGTTAGAGGCAACGCTTACCAATAATAATTTTAATATTAATGATACCACACCAATGAATTTTCGATAACGTTATATAAATTGTTAAACACTGGCACTGGCTCTTATGTCATGTCAAGACTTTAACTGTCATCCCATACATTCACAAAAGTAATTCACGAAAGTATGAGATGACAGTTGGAGTCTTGCTATTACTGCGGGAACCCACTAAATCGCGCAAAATCATCAGGATATACCTGGCGGTCTATTTTTTTTTTGCTGAACAGGTCGCATGACAGTGACGTATCCAGTTGGATGTCTAATCGAATGATATATAGAGGTAAAATATTCCAGGTATGAAAGTGAAGGAACAAACTTTAAGAAGGCTAATTAATTGGAAAGGTTAAGGTTAACGACTTTCATCTGTTCTTGAAATAAAATACAGACGTTTATATTGTATTAAGTAAAATGGCCACGTAGGCGTCGGTCCGGTCGGTTTTGGTCCTAAATTGTTTCTCATTTTTGATGAGATTACTGGAAAACAATAATAAGAGAGGAATATAATTTCAGCCGTAGGACGTCCACTGCTGAACATAGGCCTCCCCTTTGAACTTCCATATGTACCGGTTGGAAAACCTGCATCTAGCGTCTTCCGGCGACCTTTATAAGGTCGTCTGTCCACCTTGTGGGTGGACGTCCTACGCTGCGTTTGCTAGTCCGTAGTCTCCGACTAACTCGAGCACTTTTTGGCCCCATCGGCCATCCGCTCTGCGCGCTATGTAGCCTGCCGATTGCCACTTCGGCTTGCTAATCCGCTGGGCTATGTCGGTGACTTGAGCGCGTCACTCGTCGTCGACTTTCTTTAATCTAAGCTTACCAGTGTACTTATCTGGCGATCGTATCCCAACAGTATAGAGCGTGACCTCCTCGCTCCTGCCCTTGGCGTTGGCAGCGTACAGCACCAGCGTGTAGCTGGAGTGGCTGTCCAGGTCGTGGACGTAGAAGGAAGGTGTGTGGTTGGAAGATACGTTGGCTCGGACCTGGAGGAGCAGAAGAAGAAAGTCTGATATTATGTTAATATTTAATAGATATAATGTTATGTAACCGAAGGGTCGCTGGGGGTAGGTGGAGAAGAAAGACGGAGGACCGAGTAGAGTGGCGTGCCATGGGGGAGGCCTATGTTCAGCAGTTTACGAACATAGGCTAATGATGATGAATATGTTAACATTCGACGTACCGACCTCTAGTGGGGATTCCTTTGCAGGAGATACCCCAAAATGCCAGTTATTCTACCACTTGAGCAGTGATGTGCGAACATAAATAGTAATAGTAAAGTAATCTTGGCAAGACATATCGGCTTTAATTGTGACTTAACTAAAGTAACAATTAAAGTCAGTCAGGGAGTTTTTAATTTTTTTATTTATTTATTAAGTACAGCCACATTATACATATTATACATTTAGATTAAATTTTTAAACATAGGCTTGTTCTTATACGTATAACAGTTAAGGCGTACATAGCATTCACCATAGAGCTCGTTAAGATAACAAAAATGTAATATTGGAAATGTAATAAAAATGCAATAGTAAAAATGTTTAGACAATACTATGTAACTTTACAACAATTTGTACAATGTAAATTTACTTTATATGTGGATCAATAAAGTGTTTCTTATCTTATCTTAATGTATAAGAAAGAAAAACACTATTATTATTAATGAATACAATTGCTGAAAAAACTTAGACTATAATATAACTATATTATTTAAGTGTATAGGAATATATATAAAATAAGGGAGTTAAAGTTTAGTCTATAAGTCTATGGGTTAAAATCACTTACAATCAAGGTCGGTACTTCCAGCACCTCCATATAGAAGACCTGCGTCAGTCCTCCGTCGAAGCCTTCCATGCACTCCACCTGAAGACTGGCCGAGCTCTGGTTCACCACGGAGCAGTTCTGCAGGGACATCGGATGACCTGGATGGATGAAATAGAATTAGTTAACTTTTAAAATTCATAGATTTCCATATTATTGTTATTTATTTTATTTCATTTGTAAAAATGTAACGCGTTTCTATGTGTTATCTGATAATCCTCAATTGAATATTTTATGCAAAGATCAGAGGTCAATTTGATTATTGATATTCTACTAATATAAAACTATTATGGATGTGTGTGGGTGCGGATCTGTATGATTCTGACGTGTCATAATACAACACAGCACATTAGTGTATTGTGGCTATACAAAGTAGTGATCACTGGAATGTTAATTAAATTAAAACTTTATGTTTACTCATTGCTTAAAAAAAAGAAACCGAGTATAACCAGCTTAGCCTTGCTGCAAAATTAAACAACTAAAAATTCAAGAAACGTGACATTTATAACAAAGCATAATAATAAATTAAAGCCTCTAGTTTACCTAACGAAGCGGGGTGAAGAATTTAGTTGTTATTATTATTCAAGAGAAAAATCGAGAACAATTTTCTTCTGTAAAGATTTTCTTTAACGTAAGTTTAATAAACGGATTAAAACTTAGAACATTTAACCGTGGGAATAGAGGCCATTACTAATTTATAAATCTATGCGAAAAGTCAGTCAGTGCCAGATTCTGCGGGGAGAGATGCAAGGCACACCAATAATGTTACCACACTAATGAATTTTTAATAACGTACGCACGCACCTGACAAAATTGTCAAACACTGGCATAAAATATACTTACACAAGTACATACACACAGGTATAACCTGTGTGACAACTTGTTCTATGCTCGGTGATAAATATTTTTTTGGCAGCGGCGGTCACCTGACAGTGACGCATCCAGTTGGATGTATAATCGAAGGACTTAAAGCTTTATTATTTAGAATAATATTTGGATTAAATTAAATTTTCTATTCTATAGAAACAATCCCGCTAAAAGCCGATTCGTACCATAACGGAAATACTTTACCGAGAATTCTTTATGTTCAGTTTTTGGCATACATCTCTGTATTTGATATTTATGACGACATAATATTATGAGTGAATCTCTAACCAGCCATTAAAGTCAACCATTTATAAAGCTAAAGTTTTATGCATGAGATCCACTATTGGGAATGCTTCGTGAGATACTGCTGCTATATATTGAAACTATTTCGTGAGTTATATCACAAACCCGCTCCAGACTATAATAAGAAACACGACTATAGTATAATAAAAAAAAATCTACGAAACGTGTGGATTCGCGCTTTTGCGATCTTCTGGCCTACTGGCGGTAGACTTCCTTTGCAGGAGGTTGACTAGGTGGATACTCCAACAACAGTAAAGAAAGAAAGAAAGCCTCAGCGTTGTGCTGCGTGTGATCTGTGAAACATACAGCGCTGGTATTCTGGCGGCCCCCATCGGTAAGGTGGTCCTTACGTAAGGAAAAAAAAAACAAAATAAATCTATAGGTCCAATAATATCACACATAATTTTATGTATGAAGCCACATGATAAATATATGTTATTCCTGTTATTACATATTACCTACTAACCCATTTTATTGTAATTTTTACTAACCCATGGATCTTTGTTCTCTGAAATAAAAGTATTTGATTTGAATATTCAATAGAAAACAAGAAAAGGAATAACAAACAAAGAAAATTTTACAGTACCAGTACCACTAATTCTACCACCTGTGCAGTAATGTGTTAACATTACTGTGCTTCTGTAGTAGGCACTGTTGCAAGTAATGACGGGGCTAAGGAGAATCTTAACATCGTTGAAGTGGAAGCGTTGGCGTAGTAGAATTTTACATCATTGTAAAATTCTGGGAAGCACTGTACTAACTATGCAGCTACTAGGCAAAGTTATCTCTTACTATCAGGAGAGCGTGTTGCTTGTATTATAACTTCGTCGTTTATCAAAAAAAAATCGGTTTCGCTACATATTCTTTTGGACGTTCTAAACTTTAAACATTTTTATGTTATGAATGCGTGACTAAAGATGGAAAAACTTTACACCTATAGTGTGGAGCGGACTGTAGAAATAATAATAATAATTGGGGTTTATACACCAACAGGTTACCCTACTTACACTGTCAGAGTCAAATCACAATTTATAGGTTGTGTGGCTAACCTATAAATATTCAACGTAGCTAGAATTTAACAGTGTTTCTGATTACTACGGTCAAAGAACCTAAAGACAATAACAGTGGTTTGGCAAGGTTTTTAGGTTAGCAAAAAAGCAAAATGTGAAATTTAAAAAAAAATACCGAATTCAAGCTATTTCAATCCTTGCAAGACCTTATATTAATGCGCGACTTTCTTATTTTCAAAACTACTGAACCAATTTTGATGATGTTATACCCCCTAAGTTAGACTAAATTAAATCTAATAAATCGGTATCGAATTAATTAACTTTTTTAGAGCCTTTTTATAAACCTTTTTTCCAGAGCTGAGAAGAATTCCAAGAAAACACATTCAATTCCGATCACAAGAGAGACGAGAAAAAGTCTTACGTTTACATTTTAATGCCTCTTAAATGCCTATTTACTGCGAAAATCCTAAGAAATTACCTTTATTACGCGCGGTGGCCTAGATTTTATTCTATTCTTGTATATTTCTGAGAAATGTGATATTAAACTTTTATGAATCACATTACTGTGCCCAGTGGTTTATGCTCTGAAAGCTAGATATTATTATTCGTAGACCTATTTTATTATATAAAAATATATCAAATTTCAACCTAATCAGTTCAGACAGGTTTGAAAAAGTAACTTACACACGCCAACTTTCGCAATATAAGCGTGTGATATCTTTTGTAACACCATAAAAGTGCTAGAGGTAAGAAAATTACCTCTTTATGCATAACAAGTGACACAGGAAAACACTGTACAAGGCAGAAATCGTCGCCTCATAAAAATAAAGAGGTAACGTTCTTACCGGCAGCAACAAGTTTGTAAACACACGGCGCCTCCATACGGCCCACAGAGTTCTTGGCGGAGCACATCACTGTTCCGAACTCCATGTCGCTTGATGGAGTGTAGCGGAGAGTCGATGAGAAACCAGAGCTTGAGAATAGGCTGGAACAAATGGTCTTTTTAAAAACTGATCTAGGTTTAGATAGAGAAGGAAGAGCGAAACAGCAACTAAAAATATGAGGAAAGAAGACAGGTATAACAATTTGAATATTATATTCGCAACTTACCTATATTCTCTAGTACAAAAATAATAATATCTTACTAATATTATAAACGTGAAAGTTTGTAAGAATGGATGTCTGGATGTGTGTTTGTTACTCTTTCACGCCTAAACGGGTGGACCGATTCAGCTGAAATTTGGTATACAGATAGGTTAGACCATAGAATAACACATATAGAAAAGCGGGTAAAACCGATGTGTACAGCAAGTTAAACATAATATTGGGGTCAATATTCAAACAGGTTGCAATCAGAGTCAATTCACAATAACAATTATTGGTCGCGTGACCGACACGGCCTGCAAAATGACCTGATGACTATCTCCTACATATCTTACAGGAAGCAGCCGGGACTCACTGTTTTATGTGCCTTCCGAAACACGTGAAGATATTCCTACATACTAAGATTTGAACCCAGGGCCTGCCAGCGATGACTTAGGCAAACAGTGATTCTACTCATTATTTCAAAGTACATAATATTATAATTTGTGGGATGACAATTCAACTTGACAGCAAGGCAGCAAATTACAGGATCTCGCACATCGACACTCAGTTGCCAGCCTGTGCGTCTTTTACAAGCTCCATCATGGAGAGTGCTCCTCAGAACTCCACGGGTTAGTTCCACCATCACCCTTTTACTACAGAACTTTCAGGCAAACGGCACTGCGCCACCAATATCTGGTGAGTATACCAGCAGCTCGGACTAAGCGATTCGCTTCGTCTGTCATTATGAGAACGGCGAAGTTATGGAACTCGCTACCACTCTCAGTGTTTCCCGAATGCTATAAAGTGGGTTTGTTCAAATCAAGAGTGAATAGGTTCTTACTAAACAAGCGTGCTACAACTTCGACTGCATCGTCACTTACCAACAGGTGAGATTGCAGTCAAACGCTTGATTAGTCTTCTATAAAAAAAAAAGACAAGACCACGGACAATCCATGCTAGGCTCAATCATAGGGCCCAATAAGAGTGTCATCCATTTCCCATACTTTAAATATAAGTTTCGAGTTGTGCGCACTCGTAATATAAAAATATCAGTGTTTTATAATAACAAATCTAATGGCATGGCAGCGAGCCAGCTGGATAGAAAACTACTTTATGGACAGTAATAAACTTGTGCGGAGATCTTTAACTGAGAGATATGCTTGTATTATGTCAGGCACTTGACTTCACTGAATATTCGCTGATGGATTTTTGTGCTGAATGTACGAGATAACTAAGAAGTTCACATGACGTTAAGAGAGATAGAGCTAAGTCGCGTCTCCAGCGCGTGTTTTGGTTCAACATTTAACAAAAACACAAAACATTTTTCACAACATTGTCAAACTACACTTTAAATTTTCTCCAACAATATTTTTGCTTTCCATACCCGATGGAAAGCACGTACAACAAAACATAATATCAATATTCATCAAAACCATCGAGAATTTTGTTGAATTTCGTCATGTTTTTGTTGAATGTTTGAACTGTTTTAGTTCACGCGCTGGAGATGCTAGATGATTATATCTATAATTTTGTATCATGCAACATAATGTCACTTGTAAATGTGTTGACGGTGCCACCTTTAGTTAACCGAATTATACCCTAGGTTACAACCGCAGTGTCACTCTTATATCTTCAAGTTCTAAGCCACAATGTATGACTAACTTTAAAAAAAACACGTTAAAAGTTAAGTTATTTTTATGCCCAGACATTACCAGAACCACCTTTTGTTCAAATTAGACCCAATCCAATAAAAATATCGAGATGAGCTTTTCGTATAACGCATTGTAACTGCACGGTTACAATACAAGCTTTTACGCAATAATAAAACATCGAAAAAATAAAAATGAATACATATATGTATCAAAAAGGAAATTTGGCAGAAAGAGATGATTATACTCTTTGATATGGGGTTTTTGTGAACCATAGTTGCACTTGTAACCGTGAAGTATATAATTTGAGGTTCTTACCTTGGATCCAGGTCAGTCTGTTCTCCAGAAATATTGAATATCCAGCTGAAGTTAGTGGGAGGCGGACTGGAGTCGACGGTGCAATGGAGGACGATGGTCTCCTGCTTGAGAGCTCCATACACCTCGCCTTCGTTGAACGTCTTGCAGAGAGGGGAATCTGGATGAAAAGGGCGGAAATCAACGTTGTTTTCTTGTCATTTTATCTTAGACCAAACTTATATCATCATCACGTGGGGTACTGTCATTGTAGGCCGACGAGATAGACTAAATTGGAGGATCTTGCTGAATATAGACTACATGACCGCGTGTGAGGGCGTTCTAAGAGAGCGGTCTATGTTCACTGGATACGCGGAAGATTATTAATACGATGATGTTGATTGCTTTCTAAAATACACATGTCAGTGGGTCAAAATAACCTGACAACCGTGATAATAAATACACTTCAAATTAATAAGAACGAGAATAGATAATTAATTCGCCAAACCAAAGTCTTTGGCATATTACGAATAAAAGTCGCTACAGATTTAGTTCATGGTATGGCCTGATTATTCCAGTATTGAATACAATAACTGTACTTCTCAATAAACAAGAACAAATGAATACATGAACTCTACATACGTAGTAAGTGCGCGTATTCCGCCTGCCCATAAATAATAGCTGTTCTAGATTCGCAAGTTCAGTGCGACGAAATTGGTGAAATCTTTGGTGAATTTTTGGTGAAATCAAAAGAACTGCACAAAGGCTAAGCTACAACTAATTGTTATATTTAGGTATATAGTTTACTTGCTAAAATGCGCAACTTCGCCGCCTCTGTCGAAAAGTACTCATCAAATATGTAAAAAAAAAAACAAGATGAGCTGTTTTGTTGAAGTATGACAATAAACACCGAAATACGAGATTTTTTATAAAATATTAGATATTTCCTCTCGTCGTTTTAGCGCCCACAAGGCAACGTTTTCACCACAACCTCACTTATATGTTAGGCGCAGGTGCTAAAATATAATGCGCTCATAGATGAAAGCTGTAGTCTCCAGAAGCTGATAACATTGTTCTAGATGGTTTTAAATAAGTAGGATTCCTTTCACTTGACTTACTCGTACAAAGAGAATAGGTTGCTAGTAATAGTAGTTTCTTCAATGTTGAAGAACAAGATCACAGAAGCTACAGTCTTCAGAAGCTCAAGATATTGTGTGAGATTCTACAAGGTTCTTAATGATTAGGATTCCTTACACCTGACTTGCAAAGAGACTGGGTTGCTGGTGGCGCTTCCTTCACTGTTGAAGGCCAAGCAGCTGTAGTCTCCAGCAGCAGCTCTCGTGACGCTCTGCAGCACCAGGCTCTGGTCGCTGAGGATGATACCCAGGCTAGCGTTGTGCTGGATCTCTTTACTCTGGAATGATGAGCTAGTTTATATTTTCAGTAACATTTTAGTAGTAGGTGGAGTAAAAATGAAAACTTTTACAAAAAAAGATGTGCAAAATATGATCAATTGGTTTGAAGAAATACGAGGACGAATGTATTTCTGAAATTGATACAATGGATTGGAAACCTCAAAGAATTGTCACATTAAATGTCTATATAGTATACACATATTATAGAACTGATAATCTCCTTTTTTAAATACGGTTAATAAATCAACCGCGTGAGTTGGCACACGCACTTTATACTTGCTTTCTGGATCACTAGAACTCGATATTTTTGTAACATTTAACTTGTATGGTTTTTTATTCCTTGTATGTCGTCGAAGATGGTACTAACTTACCCCTTTATACCAAGTCAGCTTATGTGTCTTGGGGTTGGCTTTGACGCTGCACTCGAAGTACACGTCGTCTCCTTCCTTGATGTGACCTGGGTTCAGGCTGGAGCCCAGTTTCAAGGTCACTATTGGCACATCTGAACAAATAATAATTTAGGTATTTAATAATATACAACTAAATTTGTAGTTTTTAATTATTTTATATCAGAGAACCCGCACGCACTTCGTAGCATCTAACAGAAAATTATCAGCGTTGCTCTACTACTATGAATTTATAACATGTAAAGCTTCCTCTTGATTATCTGTTAAAAGAAATCGCATGCGTTACGTAGTTTTAATGTTTTAAACATACATAGGGACAAACATACAGACAGACGGGCGACTTTGTTTTTTATACTAGGTAGTGATAGTGAAGTAAAATTTCGTTTATATCACTTTAATAATTAATAGTTCTGCCCACTTTGAGATCGCTTTCACCCTCCAATAACACAAAAAGTATTTTCGATAAAATGACATTGTAAAATACACAACTAAAACTTTCATTCCTTTCATTCTTTTCTAAATGAATACTCAGTTCACTCACTCTTTACAGTTCAACCAAAACGCTCATTAATCAGATTTTAGGTTTTTAATGGTCTAAAAATTATTCTTCGCGTTACCACTTGATTCTACAAAAGTAAATTGTATAAAATTTATTTTCAATGGTTTAAAATGTGAATTCATTAATTTAGAAGTGTTTAGTTTCACTAACCAAATCACTTACTAAGTTCAATAAAGAAACAGTATTAATTACTTTTGACAATACTCATTCAAAATCTAAATGTAAACCTCAGACAGTAGTTATATCAGCAGATACTGCACTAGATAAAATAAAACTGACGCCTTGTAATTGGCACTAAGACAACATTTTTACGATCAGTGTGGATTGAACTCAAGCCGGGCGTACATCAAATAATGTGAGCATAATGCGGCGCTTGATTTAAATCTATCCTCATCATATAATATAATTTTTATCCCAAGATTTTTATCCCCGAGTTTATATCCCAACAGGACCTATTTATCAGGCACAAATCACGAAAGCAATTTTACGATAAAGGCTGCCAGATTTATGGCTAAAATAATCTTTAAAAAAAATTGTTTCAGTTTTTGGACTGAGAGGTTGAAGGTACACTATCATTTGAAAACTTTAATGAGAACAGGTTAAGCCAGAAAATTGAGAGAAACCCTTTATACACATAGGTTTATTTTCGGGTAAATCTAGTCTAGTGAGACAAAAGTAAGTTTGCTATCAACTACATATGTTTAAAAACCGTATCTCTACAAAACAGTATTCATTGAATATGTCTTTATCTGTGCGGAGTCTACAATTACCACAGTCTGTAACAAACCCTTCAGAGAATAGTAAGTGTAGCGCCACTACCCTAATGAGTAGGCATACATACATAGTTTGCGTGTTTGTTAGATAGTTTGCAACATTCAATACAAAGGTATCGCGCGGAAACAATTCTGAATATTCGTACTTCCACTTGTGTCAATGCTCTATGCTACATGAAAGGGTTCTTTACATTCTGCGACTTGAAAATCATGGTAAAATCGTTTGGCACATTTAAAGTTTTAACTATTGAATTTTAGCGTTGCCAGTAGTTTGAAAATGGTAATTTGTATACGGGTGAGTTTGACGATGGTTTAGTGGCAAATAAGGTAGATATTTTCATTTTTAAAATTATCAAACTTTAACAAAGGGTTTGTTTTTGGTTTGAGTGCCATGTTTAAATCACGAACTGGCGTAGTAGTTGACTACTACACCAAATTTTTGATCGCAGCGAGTGATTTGTGAGTACTTCTAAACACAGTGCGTGATTTAAAATCACGAAACATTTTAATTGAAATGATTTGTTTCACTTCTCCAACAGGTAAAAGACGCCTATATGATACTCAATGATCTTGCAGCAAAAGCCTTTTTCATTTGAATTTCAATTATAGTTTTAAAAATAATAAAGGTCTATTAATTAGTTCAAGAGTTTTCGTAACTGAGCTCAAATTCACTAACTGAACTCAGTAGATTTGATAAACGTATAGGTTTTACGCACAATTATAACGTTAAACTCTTTCTGTGGATCAAAATCATTGCCCACATATTATATGGAAATAGGTAATCTTTTCGTTGTAATTTTCTGACGAGTCACCTATCACTTCTCTTTATCTATTTATTTTTCCCTCGAATTACTAGAGGTACTATTAAACCTACAATACCGCCTATTTTAATTCGGTAGTGTAATAACATACTATCGACTCAGTACCTACAGTAATCACAGCAATCGTAACACATCGGATATATTAAACGCCTTTTAAATACCGAGCTATTCTTGCCTCTAGATACGTGTGTATTCGGTTACAAATTCGAAGGGGGGATCGATGTCGCGACTCGATAGTGTTTTGTTTCGCCATTTGATCCGCGCCCTGATTTATTATGTAGGCACGCGGAAATATTCGAGTTACCGAATTTTGAAAGGCACAAAAAGTGTCCTTGAGTGTTTTGCCCCAGTTGACTTTAAAACTTTTTTGGTTGGATAAAGTAAGTATATTTTTTTCCGACCGTAGATGGTAGCAAACTAAACCTAGATGGCGGGATAAATTCCTCCCTAGCTTACTGAACATTATGCTGAAACACAGTCGAAAAATGGTTGCTTGGCGACACGGTTTTGTCCAGTGGGCAGTAACTAGCCACTAGAAGCCTACCAGTATAATGAGTGGAAAAACCGCACAAAGTTATTGGTTTTCAACTACATATTATAATGTAATTTTTACTTTAGGTTCATCATTATCATTACATAATTTATAACAAAGTCGCTTTCAGTCTATGTCTTTGGAAGTTAGAAGGACAGTCGACCAAATCACTACTTTTTTTTCGTGTCTATCCCTATGTATGTTTAAATCTTTAAAACAACGCAACGTATTTTGATGCGGTTCTTTTAACTCGGCGGGAAGCGCACCCCATAATGCAACAAGGACAGTCGCTACCGGGTGAAAAATACCACAGTGAAATTATTGTAAAAGTTGGGGTTTATAATTAATATTTTTATTTAATAATTATTTATGTCGTAATTTGAATATTTTTCAATGATATAATGTGTAAATGAAGTATTTATCTGTTAATATATATTTTTTATATATTAATGAAAACACTGAATAGAATTTAACGCTTTTTGCTCTTAGCTTTTAAAAAACACTAATTAAACCTTAAAATTAATGAAAAAAATTAAAAATCGTGATTAATATTGAATGGGCATTATATATTCTTGCTTACAATGATAATTGCAACATATATTATACTTAAAATAATTAGAGAAAAAAAATCCCAAAGTAACCCAAAAATAATCACACTACGTGTGTATGATTTTTTTGTAAAAATTCTTTATGAACACTTTTTGTGCACATTCTTATACATTTTATATCTTAATGGCATAAATTATAATCTGTTCATAATATTTTTATTCAATATTTAGATTTTTTTTCTCAATAATTCCACTGTGGTATTTTTTACCCGGTAGCGACACTCCGTGTTTCAACTTTCAATGATGTACGTATTTTTCTCTTCAATATTTATTAAAAGTGGTAACTCCTCTTTTTATTTTTAATGATAGTAAAAATAAGGCATATTCATAGTATAAAACATCATAAAAAAAACAAAGATATATAAAAATAATATGACACAAACAGTCGCTACCGGGTAAAAAGCACCCACAAAGACTTTATGTATTTTTTAAAGCTAAACGAAACGCTCAAATACGCTGTTTATTCGCAATGGTGGACGGTCACACATTTCTCAAAAGGTACCTAAAGTGGCATCGCTGAAAAAAAATCAGAAAAAAGATATATACGAATTTATGCACTATGTGGTAAATTTTACCCGGTAGCGCCTCCTCGCGTGTTAATAGATATAGTGATTCAAGAGAAAGGTTGGTAGGTTTAAAACATGCAAAATATGGTAGAGATAATCTGTCCATTTTCCATTAGGCGCTACAAAGTGCGCGTGGGTTCATTAGTACATCATAATAGCCAGTTTTACCACCACCACAATACCACAAAACAGCACCACCACAATATAACCACCACAACACAACTACCATAACACAAGCATTAAGTTTCTTAGCTTGGGGTTAGGTGGCGCTGTGTGTAATGTCTTGAAATATATATTTTATTTTGTTTTATCTAGTGTAACTTACAATGCACGTTCAGCCTCCAGCGGTCTTCAACAATGGAGTCAGGTACTCGAGGGTTCTCGGCGCGGCAGGTCAGGAACCGCTCGTGGTCCTCCGCCATTGGCACGAAACTCAGCACGCTCAGGGTCGAGTTGCTCTCGGAAAACTGGTGGAGAAAGCTTTTATTAGGTTTTTTTTATACAACGAAGTAAGAAGAAAAGCAAGACGCTCTCCTAATGGTAAGACGCTGCCCATAATTAGTATAGTGCTACCCAGCGCACTGCGCCAACGCTTCACACTTGAGAGTCATTAGATGTTTAGAATCTTCAGCCCAGTAATTTCACAAGCTACAGTGCCCTCCTACCGAAGCACAGTAATGTTAGCACATCACTGCTCAGGCGGTAGAATAACTGTCACTGTTGGGGTTCCCACCTAGTTGACCTCCTGCAAAGGAAATCTACCCCCGGTAAAATTTGACGCTAAACGTCGTGTACGAAGGACTAACAGTCGACTTAATTTAGTATGTTAATTAACATTCAGACACGTATACGTATTAATAAGAACTGCTGATCTTATTTAGAACATAATATTGCCGTCATCCATGTTTCCAGAGCGGTCAAGTTGTACATCTTCAAGACACGAGTCAATAGGTAATTTTCTAGGCACCTTTTGAGATTCATCATCGACCGTATCTGCATATTTGTGGGATTCAATACAATATAAACCGTAAAATATAATTATAGCTTGATGAAAAATATTCATAAGTACATAACACACATCGTTCGATAATAAGTCATAATAATAACACCCTGATGACGTCACAAGCTTTGATTGCTGTTAAGTGGTATAAAATATGCGTCATATTTATTGTATTTTTATGTCACAATGGATTTTCAGGCCACTATAACGTGGATATTATTTACAAAACCAGTTTTAAACGGTTCAATATCGATCTCTTCCAAGCTATCACCCAAAGGTGGCACAATTTACAGTTGATTCGTAATTCGTACCCTCCTCGATCGAGTGACCGTTTCCACGGAACAGCTGCTGGTTATACCTTTTGACCCCTCATTTCATAACACAGTGAACTAAACTAACGACGTCCACTGTCATAAACTCACTTTTTATGCTAACTAATGATTCTAAACCCCGAGCTCCACTTTACGCCAGCGTTGTCAAGTTCTCGTTCAGATAATTATGTAAGAAATGTTTCATGTTATGGACAATCTATTCTTATTTTACTATGAGTTTCTTGCTCGTTCTTCTCATGGAGGTGCTTTGTAAACGAACGCAGCGAGTCTTATAATAGAAAAAAAGGGGAAGCTAAATAAAACTATTTTTGATGTCTTTGTTTTAAGTATTTGACACCACGTGCATTAAAGTGCAACTAGTCTAACATATTGTTTTGAGTATTAAGTTTTAAAAACTTCGCCAAAAGTTGCAAACACCTACCTTTAAAAATTGCAGTGAATACTACCAAAGCTATACATAATATTTACATAAATAATACAGGCTTTATTTTTCGAGCGAGCTTGACCGCACAACACAGCTGAAATCGACTATGCACCTACACAAAAGGTTTAAATTATAAACAGTAAACTCGTTTTATGAAATGGAGAGAGTTGACTTCAATTAGGATTATTGTGATAAGGCCGGCTCATATTATAAACCTCATATTAGGCTCTACCTAGCCGTCTTAATATTAATAAGAACCTAAATTTGAATAAATAATATATTAAAGTAATAACGGCGGTTTAGTAACTGCGATAATAAACAACAAATAGAAGCAACATTTTGAATAACCAAATTTAACTATTTTTGTATGTAAACGAGTGGACCCGCATGTCCATGCAAAACTAAAAAAAAAACTAAAAAATAATGTTAATAAAAAAAACACACATAACTGAATCAGGTAATTCACAAAACAATGTCAAAAAATAATAGCGTTTACTGGTCTAACGTCTTGGGTAAGAATCGTATGAGCAGTGCACCTAGAATTTCACATCATTCTGAAATCCCGCCAGCGTTATCTCTTATCATCAGGAGAACGCCTTGATCGTCTTACTTCTTCGTATAAAAAAAAGATTAAAAAAACTTACATTTAAATTGACCTAAATCATTATTAAGCTCGTGTTTGGATACACTTCACGCTCGTTCGCTTTAGACGCGCTACTTTTTAGGGTTCCGTAGCCAAATGGCAAAAAAACGGAACCCTTATAGATTCGTCATGTCTGTCCGTCCGTCGGTATGTCACAGCCAATTTTTTTCTTTAATTTTCCCTCCAAAAAAAGATTTGTACAACATCATTGGACCGTGTTCCGGCACCTAATTAAAATGCGAGTAATTATTCACCTGTGGTTTGAACAACTCGTCTCGTCTCGGTCCCACGTGAGTTTGACCGACAGAAGTGGGTCGAGTCGAGTAGAGAGTGCATTCACTACGGTTCCACTGCTGTACGCATATTTGCAATGATTTTAATTTGAGTTATTGTTGAGGTTGTGGTGGCTATTGTTCCTTTATTCAATTACTAGCTGCGCCCTGCGGTTTTACCCGCTGTGCTGTAGTCTTTGTGTTATTCCAGGGTCTAAGCTATCTCTATACCAAATTTTAGCTCAATCGGTCCACCCGCTTGGGCGTGAAAGAGTAACAAACATCCAGACATCCATTCTTACAAACTTTCACGTTTATAATATTAGTAATATAAGCACTTACTACTACTTGGTACTTTAAAATAACGGCGGTGGTTTTATAGAATTGAATACAAAGAAATTTTAAATAAAACTTATTAATAAAAAAGTCACAGACATAGTTACCATAAGCGAGCGTCAAACTAGTCTCGCATCAATTTAATTTAAAAATGTGTTAAAGCTGCATAGGAATTTTTCCTGCAGAGGGTGACCAAATCTCAGCTCGGTTACTAAATTTCACCCAGTAATTTTTCTAACCAAATTCGTTAAAACCCAACTTTGCATGTTATTAAATTTCAAATTAGTTAATTGCTAAATTTCAGACTAGTTGTTTTATAACTTTCAGCGTAATCAATTTAGTTGATTAGGCGTAGAGGAGTAACGAAGATGTGTCATTTCACTAATAATATTTGTGTAAGTATGATTATTAAATTAAAATACCCTTAAAAGGCCCAAATAAACAATTTTAATTATAAAGGCTTTTATGTGTAACACTAGTTTTAGAAACTAAATTATAGGACACACCTGTGGACATACTCAAACTTTCCGAACCTTCCACATTACATAATAAAATGTACCCATTGTACAAACAGTCCGTCAAATAATAACAAATGATATAACTTTTCATCCGGCTGTTAACTGGCCATGATTGAGTGATGGACACACATACGTTTTATTGATTTCTTAATTAAAGATTGTTTATTTGATTCTAAACATTGTCGGCTAATGGAAAGGATTCGTCGACATGTTTTTGGATTTTAAAACTAATATTTATTGAAAAAGGTTGTTTTCTTGTTTGTAATGGATTAAATTTGGATCTGAGTTTATTTTTATCCTCAGAATATTTAGGTAGAATAAATTGTAAATATTCTTATCGGAAAGAAGCGAGGCGTAATAGAGTACCTACTTCATAAGATTTATTATATTTTTTTATGTGATGAAGTAGAAGACGAGCAAGACGCTCTCCTGATGTTAAGAGATAACGCTGCCCATAATCAGTACAATGTTACCTAGGATCTTACAATTATGTAAAATTCTAGGAGCACTGCAACAACGCTTCTTACTCAAGAGTCATAAGATGTTAAGACTCTTTAGCCCTGTAATTTCACACTAGCTACAGTGCCCTCCTACCGGAGCACAGTAATGTTTGCACATCACTGCTCAGGCGGTAGAATAACTGGCACTGTTGGGGTACCCACCCAGACGACCTCCTGCAAAGGAAGTCTACACCCGGTGAATAGTAATAGATAATTTAAAAATTAAATAAAATATTGTTAATATGATCAGTAACAAAGAAGTGTAACTTCTAAACACTCGTATTTTACTCCATATAAGTGTGTCCCTTCATATATATTTTTTTTATTTTTTATGTAATGAAGTAGAAGACGAGCAAGACGCTCTCCTGATGTTAAGAGAAAACGGCTGCCCATAATCAGTACAGTATTACCTAGGATTTCACAATTATGTGAAATTCTAGGAGCACTGCACCAACGCTTCTTACTCAAGAGTCATGAGATGTTAAGACCCTTTAGCCCAGTAATTTCACTAGCTACAGTGCCCTCCCACCGGAGCACAGTGATGTTTGCACATCACTGCTCAAGCGGTAGAATAACTGGCACTGTTGGGGTACCCACCTAGACGACCTCGTGCAAAGGAAGTCTACCCCCGGTAAAACAGCCGGATATTTACAGCCGAGTCGTATTTGTAATAGCTATAATTATATTTAAGTAGAACACGTCCATAAAAAAAACAAACTAAAAAATAAACAGAACATAAATAAAACACATAATCCCGACAGTTACAAATGAAAAATATTTGTAAAAGGAAAGAAAACTACCATTTGTCCCATAATTAATGTTTCCCCACGAGGTCACTTCACACTTACAATTCTCAACACACTTAATAATTCATGATGTCTAAACGCCATCGAATGTCACGCCATGACACGAAACAATAATACCATGACAATTGACTTAAAATGTCCTCTTGGCATTGTGTCGTGATGACTATCGAAAAATAACATGAAAGGAAACTATGACAACTCAAACTGAGTCCAAAAATAAACGTGACACTCATGAAAAAGCTGATATTTGTATGTATTTATGAATTTACTAGACTGTTCTTTAAAAATATTTCGATACTAACAATGCTCTGCGGTTTCATCTGCTGAAAAATATTGTTAATTATAAGTTTGGGCACACACACGTAATATACTAGGCGCGCCCAGCGGTTTTAGTTGCTGTGCCACACCCGCTGTACCCCGCTGTGCCTATGTGTTCACGTTTTAAGCTATCTATATACCAAATTTCAGCTCAATCAGTCCGCCCGATTACGTGAAGATGTAACAAATATACACACTCACTCAAAACTTTCGCATTTATAATATTACTAGCGGCCCGTCCTCGCTTCGCTTCGGGTGCCATTATGAATAAAAAAATAAAATGAAATAATAAGACTTACGCAAAACCTAAATTTTTCAATGACAAATCTACAGATTTAGTATAATACCATTGCTAGAAATAGAAAATGATCACGAACGTTAAATTCGCATCTTAACATGAATTTAGTCTTTTACAACTTGTGATCCTATTTATGATATTTCTATCTTAAAATATTCTAGTAGGTTCTGGTGCTTCGTCGGCCACTGCCGCGGCCTTTACAATGTTTGGAGATACTACAAAGATTTCAGGGAAATAAAAACTATCCTATGCTCTGTCCCAGGACTCAAATTGTGTTAAAACTTATTTCCCTAATTCGTTGGTTAAAACCAAATGAAAGCTACGTCAGTTTGACGGATACTGATTCCTTATACAAACTCTTAAATGCCTGGTTTCCTATCTGAAAGGGCGGTTTCAAGGATAAAAGCTATTTTGTGTCCTTCCTGGTACTCAAACTAACCTTTGTAGAAGTAAAAAAAAGCTTAATTGGCCTAACGAATATAGACAACTCATACAAACTTCACCCCTGTTCCCCTTCTAAAAGGGGATTTCTAAAATATAAAAACTATCCTATGTCCTATTTTGGTATACAAACTACCTTTATTATACTTACTAAATTTCAGGCCCAGCGGTATTAGAAATTTCAATACAACATTTGCCCCCACTTTTATAGGAGAAAAATGGCCCTCTTTTCCTCCTATAGGAGGGGAATATCTGAGATAAACACTATTTTACATCCTCTCCTGGTACCTAAATACCTTTGCATGCCAAATTTCAACTCTATCAGTTCAGCAAAAAGATAATAAAAATATATATGTTTAGGTATTAAAAAGAACCTATAGGATAGGTATTCCAAATTTTATCATTCTAGGTTTAGGAGTTTCGTCTCTACTGTGATAATGATGAGTCAGTCAGATTACCCTACAGAGTTTAGTGTAGTCCCACATATTATGTTAGTTAGGTTGGAAAGTATCCACAATGCGCAAATCGAGCGTACGAAGCGAGAATGAGGCGATGCGCTTGAGCTTGGGAATCAAACAACTTTTTTATACCAAATTTCAGCTTAATATTCCCGTTCCCATAGGAATATTGGGATGAATAAACAATCCATTATCGTTTCTTGGTAGTCAAACTATTATTACACAAAATTTCAAACTATTCAGCTCAGCGGTTACATTTTCCATATTAGTCCCGTTCCCGTGGGAATTTTGTATTGAAAACTATCTTGTATTCTTTTTTGGTAGCCAAACTACCTTTGCATTAAATTGCAGCTTAATTGGCCACGTGGTTACAAATTTCTATATATTATTCACGTTCCCGTGGGAATATTGAAATGAAAACTATTTGAACCCTTTCTTGATAGTCAAAATACCTTTATACTAAATTTCAGCGTTATAGGCTTAACGGTTACAGATTTCCATTTTGTTCCCGTTCCCATAGGTATTTTGGAATGAAAATAATCTTGAATCCATTCATGGTACTCAAACTACCTTTATACCAAACTTTAGCTTAATAGGCTTAGTGTTTACAGATTTCCATTTTGTTCCCGATCCCGTAAGAATTTTGGAATGAAACCTATCTTGAATCCATTCATGGTAGTCAAACTACCTTTACACCAAATTTCAGATTGATAGACTCAACGGTTACAGATTTTCATTTTATTCCCGTTCCCGTAAGAATTTCACAAAATCCCTTCTTATCGGTCGCCAACGTTACCTAAAAAACACGCAGTACAAATTTCAGGTCAATCTGTCCAGCGATTTTATCCCTGCGATGATAAGTCAGTTAGATTTCCACTTAAAATTTTGGCATAGACATAGATTGTTCCCGTTTCCGTAAAAATTTTGGTTTGAAAACTATCTTGTACTTTCTTGGTAGCTAAACTACCTTTGCATTTAGTTTCAGCTTAATCGGCCAAGCGGTTACAGATTTTCATATTATTCCCGTTCCCGTGAAGAATCGTTGTGAATCCTTTCCTGACAGTCAAACTACCTTCCAAATTTCAGCGCTATAGGCCCTACCGCGATTTTCATTTTTCCCGTAAGAATTTTAAAATGAAAACGATCATGAATCCATTCATGGTACCCCAACTACCTTTATACCAAATTTCAGCGTAATAGGCTAGAGGTTACAGATTTCCATTTTGTTCCCGTTCCCGTAAGAATTTTGGAATGAAAACAATCCTGAATCTTTTCATGGTAGTCAAACTACCATTATACTAAATTTCTGCTTGATAGACTCAACGCTGACAGATTTCCATTTTTTCCCGTTCCCGTTGGAATTTCGTAAAATCCGTTCTTATCGGTCGCCTTGGTTACCTAAAAACACGCTGTTTAAATTTCAGCTCAATCAGTCCAGCGGTTTTATCCTTGCGATGATGAATCAGTAGATTTCCACTTTAAATACATATTGGTATAGAGTACAGAAATACTCGTAGATTGTTCCCGTTCCCGTGACATTTTGGGTTGAAAACTACCTTGAATCCAGTCATGGTAGTCAAACTACCTTTCAACTAAATTTCAACGTAATAGGCCCAGCGGTTACAGATTTTTAGTTTTGTTCCCGTTCCCGCAGGTATTTTGGAATGAAAACAATCTTGAATCCATTCATGGTAGTCAAACTACCTTTATGCCAAACTTCAGATTTATAGGTTTAACGGTTACAAATATCCATTTTGTTCCCGTTCCCGCAAGAATTTTGGAATGAAAACTATCTTGAATCCATTCATGGTAGTCAAACTACCTTTATACAAAATTTCAGATTAATAGGCCTAGCGGTTACAAATTTCCATTTTGTTCCCGTTCCCGTAGGAATTTTGGAATAAAAACTATTTTAAATTTTTCCATGGTAGTAAAACTACCTTTACACCAAATTTCAGCTTGATAGACTCAACGGTTACAGATTTCCATTTTGTTCCCGTTCCTGTGGGAATTTCGCAAAATCCCTTCTTATTACCTGCCTACGTTACCTAAAGAACACGCTGTCCAAATTTCAGCTCAATCGGTCCAGCGGTTTTGTCCCTGCGATGATGAGTCAGTCAGTTTTCTATTTTATATAATAGTATAGATAAGTGTGCTTTATCAAAAGTAAAATGTAAAAAAAACTGGAAAAACTTTTTTTTTCTGTAGACACAAGTAAATTTTTAAATAATCGGTGAATGTTTTCAAAAGAATTATGTAAAATTGGTTAGATAGGAAAGCGTGACAGATTGATCTATCAATACACATACCAAACCACTGAACGTATTGAGTTAAAATTCAGCACATAGATACATATTATGGTAAGCTTGACTTCCAGAAAAAAAATTAAAACGCGAACGAATTCGCGAGCTTGAGAAATTCTTATAGAAGAATTAGTGGAGTCACGTTACCGGGTTAAGAATTCATATAAGCGGCGAGCGTGACACACGGAAATGAGAAGAGTATTCAAGCGAAAACTGACATTCACACCTTTTTTACTAAAGTCCCTTACTTATCTGCTGCCGGACCATTTTAAATGGAAGTCCTCATGAAAATGTTACGTTAAAAAGGTAAATCTGTATGTACCTATCGAGGGTTAACTGAGACTTATAGGAGTGTATAATAAGTATATATGCGTGATATAAAAAAGAGGCTTCAATTACGGTTGTAAGGTATTTTAATGTATTAATTTCATTAAGTGAATTTGGATGGTTAAACAGGATCTACATAATAAATTTCAATTTAAAAGCTATTTGTAGTTCTAAAAGAACAATTTTAAGATTTTTTTTAATGACATTTACGATGATCTTTATCAAGAACTTGTATATTTGCAGTACCCGACGCTCACACAAAAAAAAAAACAGAATAAAAAAAAAAGAAAAAAAAGAGTAGAATGTTGCAAAAATAGTCGAAAAGTAGAAGCAGATTTATTTCCTGCGCGTAAAATAAAACCACTTTAAAGCTTATTTAAAGTGAAATACCCCGGTAACCTGGCACCTTGGAACATCAAAGCGCGTGTCACGTCAAAGGGTCAACATCTCGTGAGAAGTGGGGAGCGTGACATGTGGAAATGCGACGGAAATCTTCGCGAACGTTCTCTCCCACTTGACGGTAATTGCACAAAGAGGTGTGACGTCACCCGTGACGTCATCTGTGACACGCCACGGACGAGGGAGCGTCTGGTGCAAGTGAATATTGCCTTTATGCTATTATCTCTTAAATTTCAGTTTCTGTGAAATAAATATTTATTTGAATTAGCAGTAAAAATAAAGTTGAATTTTACACTATAAGTTAATAATTGTAAATTATATCTTGAAAATTTAGTGATAAATAATAATCTAAATATAATAAAATAACAGAAAAGAGTGATCGATTGACTGACTGCTTTATTCATTGATTGATTTATCAATGTAGAGCCAAATTCGCTGATCAAATAGAGTTGAAATTTTGAACAAAGTTGGGTTTTATGACTTAGACGTCCGCTAGAAAAGAATTTTTCCACGCAAGTGAAGCTGCGAGCACAAGATATATAAAAAGATAACACTATTTTGAAACACAGAAAAATATACAAAAATAAACTTAAAAATAAAAACACAATATGTAACAATTGGTGGTCTTATCGCTAAAAGCGATCTCTTCCAGACAACCGTGCAGGGAGAGGAGAATATTTCTATTCACATGAGTTTGTGGTGTGATAAAATAATAATTACAGTATATTACATAGAAATAGAAATAGAAATATTTATTGCATAAAATGTGGTGTATACAATAATAAGGTCTTAAAAATAAATAAATGTGCGCACATTTTGCCAAATTAACTTGACATGCAATGTTTAATTAATTCAGTACAATATTAAGTCAAAATTATATTAAACATAGCAAAAATAAAATAAAATGTTGTCGGTTACAATTATTAAAATGTCAATAATTATCTCAATGGTATTTGTTAAATTTCAAAATAATATAAAATACAAAAATATATCTGTCAAAATTCAATATTATTATTATTATAGTTTATATATGAGAAATTCATTGATTGAGTAATAGTTCTTTTTATGTAACCAGCTTATCAGCTCCCTTTTAAACGGTTTAAGTTTTAGGTCTTTAATGTGCTTCGGGAGAGAATTAAATACCTTGATACACATAGCATTGCATTGATTAGAATATAAAGCGGTTCTGACAACAGTTCCATGGACCAGCCTATTCGAGTTTCGCGTATTTCTTGGAAAAATATCCGAAGCTTTTGTAAATAAGTCACTATATATTTTAGCGAAGGTAGCGAGTTCGTAAATGTACATACATGGTAATGGCAGTATGTTGAGTTTATTAAATAATGGCTTACACGACGCAAATGGAGGCACACCACACATTGCACGGATACACTTTTTCTGGACTATGAAAGCTCTGTTAATGTCCGGAGAATTTCCCCACAATAATAGACCGTATTTGAGCACTGAGGCTACATAGCCGTGATACGCTGCTAGCATTGTGCTCCGGGCAGAGGTTTGTCTCAATCTATTTAGCACATGTACATATCTATTTAGTTTACCACATACAGTATTGATATGTGTTTTCCAATTTAAATTTTTGTCCAAATGTAAACCTAAGAACTTTGTTTCATTTACTTCGTTGATGATAATATTATTATAGTTTATGTTCAATTTAGATTGTTTAGTTTTATAATTACGAAATTGTATATAGTTAGTTTTAGTTAAGTTTACATTCAGATTGTTGCTGTTTAACCATTTAGTCACGTCTTTTATTGTTTTGTTGATTTCATTTTCATAACTTATGATATCATTGTCATTGCATGAAATAATTATCGAAATATCGTCGGCAAATAATGTACATTTATGCGTAATAATATCCGGCAGATCATTAATGAAGTACAAAAACAGCAAAGGCCCCAAAACACTGCCTTGTGGCACGCCACAAGCATTTACTTTAGGTTCTGAGTTGTACTTAGTAACTAGACAAAGTGTTACTATAAATAATGTTTGTTGTAGTAATGTTTTTTACCGGGGGTAGACTTCCTTTGCAGGAGGTCGTCTAGGTGGGTACCCCAACAGTGCCAGTTATTCTACCGCCTGAGCAGTGATGTGCATACATTACTGTGCTCCGGTAGGAGGGCACTGTAGCTAGTGAAATTACTGGGCTAAAGAGTCTTAACATCTTATGACTCTTGAGTAAGAAGCGTTGGTGCAGTGCTCCTAGAGTTTCACATAATTGTGAAGTCCTAGGTAACACTGTACTGATTATGGGCAGCCGTTATCTCTTAACATCAGGAGAGCGTCTTGCTCGTCTTCTACTTCATAACATAAAAAAAAAAAAAAAAAATTTAGCTATAAATAATATTTTGTACGTATACCTAATAGAAACAATGAAAGTTAAGGTGGAACATACTCCTAATTAGTGCAAGGAAAATTAATAAACGAAAACTTAAAAATACTGTTTTAAAATTGAAAAAGAAAATTGAGAAAATCAACATCTCACCAGTGGGTAGATTTCCTTTGACAGGAAGTCGACTAGGTGGGTACACCAACAGTACCAGTTATTCTACCGCCTGAACAGTGATGTGCAAACATTACTGTGCTCCGGTCACTGTAGCTAGTGTAATTACTGGGTTGAAGAATCTTAACATCTTATTATGACTCTTGAGTAACAAGCGCTGCGCTGACCTAGAATTTTACATCATTGTGAAATCTGGGCAGCACTGTACTAATTACAATCAAGAGAGCGTCTTGCTCGTCTTCTTCAATCATTGTGTACAAATAAAAAGAAAAAAAGTGAAATTTTAAAAATACTTTTAAAAAACAAGCTTTAATTATTCTTACCATCTTGCATCATAAAGTACTCGTCAAGACGAATCAAATGAACCCAAACTCTATGGGGTTGCGTTGTTTAATGACAGAGTTCCTATGGCCACCTTCCAGCTCCATCATCAGATCAGCTCGATGTCATAAAAATATTGCATTGTCATCCGATTTACACACGCATGCAAATTTTCAGCTCAATTGGAAACCGGGAAGTGGGTCAAATTAAACTTGCAAGATTTGATTACAGACAGACAGACAGACAGACAGACAGACAGACAGACAAATAGACAGACAACAGACAGGTGAAAGTAATATAAAGCTTGTAATAAATAGGTACACATTTAAAGAAAAACTAGATGTGAGCAGATGGCTTCTTAAAGAGCAACTCTTTAGTAAGTTATTACCTCTACTTATGTTAGATATATTGGGAGCTATTTCAGCTCCTTTGAGAGACTTCATGTTGACTTACTACTAATGGAAAGTCTGTGAAACTAGTTATATCGGGTCAGATTTCTGTAAAAAAATGTTGGTTCTAGGCATTGATTGCGTTTCAAAGGATTTGGAGTCTTAGAACAAAATAAACGATGAAAATGAGTTGATATTTGATATTATCGTATTATATATGTACGTATATATACCACTATTGTTTCTTTCAAACCTAAAACAACGTAGTTTTAATATTCATTTTTGAGTCATAATGTTTTTAAATCAGTCCATCTGAACATAACGATAGGAGAGAGGTCGAGAAAGTTGTAATAAATCAAAATCACTTGCTTAGTTGAACAATGTTTTATGTCTGCAAATCAATTTGTGCTTAAAATAGGTTGGGATATCGGTAAATTGATTTTGAAGTTACAATAAAAATTGTTTCGCCCTCGCTTGTAAAAGTGAGCGTGATATCATGTGCTTTAATAAACGTTCACTGTTTAATAATAAATAAATTATAATTTTTGTTTTCACTGACTAAAAATAAGCCGGTGTGATCATTAAGCATCAATTACATAATAAATCATGGTGCTTTCATTAACTTTGTAGCATAAAAAAGTCAATTCCTTTATTCCTATGAATAAGAGAAGTTTCTGCATATCGCGATATCCAGAGTATATAAATCACCGTCCAGAGTCTTGACAAGTGACCACTCTAACAGCGGAAAGTCAGTAATTGCACAAAGTGCGTGACGGCGGCGTGACAAGTGCAAGTGTCACGCCGGCCCAGTAATCACGCCGGGATTCAAGCAAGTCATCCGATTCATACATGCATGCAAAATTTGAGCTCAACTGGATACAGACAGACAGACGATGGACAGATGAAAGTAAATAAAAGCTTGTAAAAAAGACAATTCGACTATTATGCTAAGAATTAGACACCTCAATATAGTTAAAGCATCCTCTTTTTACCTCAATATATAGTATCAATCTCTTCTGTTAACTTTTCATTTTAATAAAGAGTATTGTAAGAGAGTTATTTGTATGTCGCGATATTCAGAGTGCATAAATCACCGTCCGTCCAGAGTCTGGACAAGTGACCACTCTAACAGTGGATAGTCAGTAATTGCACAAAGTGCGTGACGGCGGCGTGACAGGTGCAAGTGTCACGCCGGCCCAGTAATCACGCCGGGATTGAAGCCAGCTTTGTTTGTTCACTGAAATTCGTTTGGGGTTTGCATTTGACAACGATTGTTCAGCATTTTGTGTTGTGGTTTTCCGCGGTGCTTGAGCCGGGGCTACACTTTGCGCGTCCGTGCGATGTGTCAAATTTGAGTAGGAGAATACTATGCACTGTGATATACATTTCATAATATCAATGATGGCTACCACCACAAAATTGTGGATTACGTTTTTTTTAGAAGCTTTTATTTGCTTTCACTTGTCTGTCTGTCTGTCTATCTGTCTGTCTGTCTGTAATCAAATCATGCAAGTTTAATTTGAGCCACTTTCTGGTTTCCGATTGAGCTGAAATTTTGCATGCGTGTACTCTAGAATCTCTTTTATGATTTAGCTGGTTTACATTATCCTTCAAATACAGTAATTCCTGCACATTACTGCTCATTGATCATTGATGAAAAACATTATATTACTAACAAAAATCAAGTCTACTACATAATATTATTTTGATAAGGGACATAGATTTCCTTTAGGCAGTGGCAGTCACGTCAGGACGATAATAACCGTTTATCGTAAACGTAATTTCTTCCGATAAAGCGCCTTCGGCTGATCTAACTGAGATTGGACTATATAAAATGCTTTCTAATAAACCTACTTCAAAATCATCGATTTACATAAAAGATTTTTTAATGCAAGGAAGTAAGAAGATGAGCATAACGCTCTCCTGGTGATAAGAGATAACGCTGCCCGTAATCAGTACCCAGGATTTCATAATGTAAAATTCTAGGTACACTGCACCAACGTATCTTACTTAAGAGTCATAAACTCTTCAAGCTAGTACTTTCACTAGCTACAGTGCCTCCTACCGAAGCACAGTGCTGTTTACACATTACTGCTCAGGCGGTAGAATAACTGGCACTGTCAGGGTACCTAGTCGACAAGGACAAAGGAAGTTTACCCCGGTAGATGTCTAACGATCCTTAAAAACTCTGAATCTGAATTAAAAGAAGAGTGATTTTCTTTTATTTACATTATCCGACTAATTAAAAAAGCTTCTAGCTAGTCTTATTTGTAAGCGATACCGTAATTAATCGCACTTTATTTATTACTGAGTACCTATTGGATTTTCTAGAAATGCGAAGAAATATATTATACACCTACGTAGCATCTTCGTACAGTGCGTAGAGGTTCAGCGATCGGTATGCAGCGAGGTGCTAAATAGACGTTATTATTATGAATTACTCAAAATATCAAAAAAAAATCTCTGTTTTTAAAACAATAATTACTCGGAAGCTTACTGCATAAAAAACGTCTATTCGGCACCTTACTGCTTGCTACGACGCGGCCTCGCGCGCCATTGAATTTGACCGCTACTATGGAGTCAAAATACTGGACCTATATGTCTTTACGATGGTATGAATGTGGATACAGGTGCCGATGTGAGCGCAAAAGTGGGTGCGGGTATGGATTCAGATGTGGGTGCATACGCGAGAGTGGGTGCGGGTATGGATTTAGGTGTAGTTACGGATGCGTGGGTAAAACCGTTGGGCATAGTTAATGAAAGTCATACGTTTTTGGCGCTCCTCTTGATCTGCCGACTTCCCTTCCACCAGGTGACTTGCGCATCAGGCCTCGAGCCGACCGTCCGGCACTCGATGTCATATGTCCGGTCCGCTGACACTTGAGGCCGCTTGTTTAGGATCTGAGCGCTTAGTGGCCGCACTGCAAATAATTGGAAAATGTTAGGTTGGCGGCTTTGTATAAATGTCTTTTTATGATGATGACCATTTAGGTGTCTGGATTAATCTCATCATCATGAGCTAAAATTATTAGAGCTCATCAGGTTTTTTTCTTTTTGATTGTCTAACGTCTTTATCTAGACCTTAGGATGGCAGAAAAAAAATTTGGCTGATCCTAAGTCAAAAAGCCTGACTAAAAGATGGTTACCACCATATTATTATAGTCTTCGTACCATGAGGACTAACAAAGATCACTACAATAGCAGCACCATAATAGAATTTAGAGAAGTTTTAAGATATCTTGCCCAGCAGTGGGACATCTAACACTTAGTACAATAAATATTTCATCATTTTTGACAATTCCTCACAATTCTTCACCAATCAAGAGACTCCTAAACCCACTTACAATTAATATCCAGTATAAGCAGCTTGGTCTCAGGCGGCGCCAGGTTGGTGTTGGAGGCTTGGCAGACCAGCCTCGCGTTCAGGTTCTCCCGTCCCACGTTGGGGAAGGTCAGGGTGTTGGCTGTAACTCCATCAGGTCGCTGCTCGAACGAGTCGTCAATCACCGTGTTCTCAAGGTACCAGGTCAGGCGGGGACGGGGGTCTCCTGAGAATTTGATATTCACCAGAATTAAAAAAAACGAAACATTAAAAACAAAGAAAAAAAATCTAAAATCTTAGTGAAAAACGTTTTACATTTAAAATAAAAATAACCTAGGTACTTATAAAATTAGCCTGCATAAGTATTTATTTATTTCATCTTGCATCTTGGATACCATCATATTTATATCCAAGATTTTATTGCTAACATTGCCTATTGGCAGAAACTGCAATTGAAAACTATTGTTAATAAAAATAAAATAATTTGAATAGTTTAAACCAATGTAAATGACGCACACAGAAATGCACTTGATTTCTGTATGCCCGTATAAGACAAAATTCAAAGAATTTGAACTTGAACTTTTTTTATGTTAGACATCTAGCAGACGGTCCATCTAACATTGAACGGTTACCATCGTATATGAACGGTTACCATCGTATATGAACGTTTACAACACTTGCAATACTCACTCTAATTATAGCCAGTGGAAAACTAGACTAATATTATAATATCATTGCTGGCCGGGTGATGGAACTAAAATTCGATATTGGTGAACAGATCACACCTGCACCACATAATAATATATCCCATCGCATGCTTTGAATACCAATTTTATCCAACTTTTTCATCAGTAATAACACAGCGTGGGAAGCTTGTTAACCTATTTCGGTAAACTTGATGTTATTACGTTTGTTTCAAAAACACCAAACCAAAAACATGTCAATAATATTGCTATTATGATTTTCCTTTCCTAAAATAGAGTAACACTTTATTTATAGAACAGTAATAATATTTTATACGAATTGAGTGGTTTACCATAGGGGTGGGCTATGTCCAGGAGTAGACGAAAGTGGGCTGATGATGATGATGATGAATATACCAAGGGTAGACTTCCATTTCAAAAGGTCGACTAGCTGGGTACCCCAACAGTGCCAGTTATTCTACCACCATAACAGTGATGTACAAAAACTACTGTGCCTCGGTAGAAGGGCACTGTAGCTAGTGAAGTTACTGGCCTGAAGAGCGTATATATCGAGTGACGCTCTCTCGCTCGCAGAATCAATTTATTGAAAATTTTTAGATATATCAAACTGGAAACACTTTTAAAATGTGTGCAATAATATTATGGAGGGCTGTTCTTAAGGAATTTTCAATAAATTGATTTTATGAATTTATATTTCAAAATTTGTCAAATAGTGCGAGCGAGAGAGCGTTACTCGATATTATACTCTCTGAAGGGTCTATATTTTATGACTCTTGAGTAAGAAGCGTTGAGGCAGTGCACTTAAGAATTTGAATAATATGAATTTAGCACTGTGCTGATTATATACTATGGGCAGCGTTCTCTCTTACCATCAGGAGAGCATCTTGCTCATCTTCTTTCTTATTTACATAAAAAACTATAAGTTTGTAAAGTTTACCTCCATAAACCTCGCAAACGAGCTCCAAGGTGTCTCCTTCGCTGTACGGCTCCAGCAGACGCGTGTGGCTGCGAGTCTTCGCGTCCATGATGCTTGGACGGTTTGGAGGAGCTGGTGAAAAAATATAAATATGAGCGAAAGTGTTTCAGTGACCTTACGTTTGGTTTGTAAACCGAAAGCCCAAGCTTCAAATTGCAACACCTATGTGGTATAAAATACTTTTATTTTGCGTTTAAGTTTTCACCGAATCCTTTCACTTTGAGGTATTATCGTTGGGTATTATAGATAATGCGTTTTTGAACCAAAAACAAAAAGAGATAGATAGATATTATAGATTAGTCAGTCAATCACGCTCGTTGGAATATCCATAATATTCTAAATACATAATCTACATAATTTATCTAAATATATAAAAGGAAACACTAAACGGAAAAACACATCTATCAGCGCTTAGCTCAAAGCACTAAACGAATTGGGTTGAAATTTGGCATACAGCAGATAGGTTTTAGGACGTTAACGTTAAGATAGGATTTTTCTACGCGGCCGCGAGTATAAGCTGGTTTTTTTTATGTGATGAAGTAGAAGACGAGCAAGACGCTCTCCTGATGTTAAGAGATAACGCTGCCTATAATTAGTACAGTGCTACTTAGGATTTCACAATGATGTGAAATTCTAGGAGCACTGCACCAACGCTTCTCACTCAAGAGTCATAAGATGTTAAGACTCTTTAGCCCAGTAATTTCACTAGCTACAGTGCCTCCTACCGGAGCACAGTAATGTTTGCACATCACTGCTCAGGCGGTAGAATAACTGGCACTGTTGGGGTACCCACCTAGACGACCTCTTGCAAAGGATGTCTACCCCCGGTAAAATTGGTATATTAAACAGAGGCAACGGTGGTAGTGATGGTTTCCCAAACCCTGTTTACAAAGAAGGTTGTGGATTAGAGACTGGTTTTGTTTGTAAACAAGTCACTTAGTCGATTCTCCATTAAAATTTCATGCTGCCATTCAAAGTCGAATAGTGAAATTAACATAGAAATAGATCCAAACAATTAATTAAATTACGCATGATAAAGGTTTATCGTGGAACAACTGTCGTAAAGATGTCCAAACGTCGCATTAAGGAGGCTTTCATTAGAATATAGAATAAAGGAAAATTTGAGAGCAAATAACATTTTATTAGACGAAAACACTTCTTGTAATCTTTTACCATTATCGGGCCTTCTTTCGCTCCAATCGCCGTGCAATTTTTCACCCAATTTAAGGGGCCTGTACTAATGATATTTTTGGATTATAAGGAGAGAAAATAAACCGCTGCTCTGCCAAATCGAGTTGTGCTTTAATACATCCAAAAAAACTCCAAGAATCCAAGAAAATAGAGATGTTTGTAAAAAAAATAAGTAGGACGGTATGTCTGTTTGACGACATATCCTGAGCTGTTTATTAAAGTTTCGATAATTAAAGTTCGGAAATTCTTATTGTATTGATGAGCACTTATATTTAGTAACACGATATTAAGAAGATGGCGTATGACATAAAACCAATAATAAAGCAATTCTAATTTCCTATTTTTTAAATGTCAGAATATACGTACTTATCTCGATTTAATTTGTACAGAACAGAAGAGAATAGCACAAGTCTTCGAGGACGGAATTCCGAAAGGCAACTGATCGACTTAAATAAATAAATGATGATGCCGAAAGCATGCTTTTTTTGCATATTTTTTTAGTTTTTACTTATATCATAAAAATCTAAATTTCAAACAAAACCGATGGTAAAAGCTAGTCTTCAAATAAATGGAAGTAAACTCGACGGTATCCACGTTCTCCGCCATAACCACCAAAAGTTAATTTCGTAGAATCCCTTCTTAACTCGCACCTAGATTTGCAAACTCGACTTTGCAAATTTTGTGGTTTTCTTTAACATCCCTGATTAGTACTTTCCGAAGAATACACAAAATACTAGAAATAGTTTGATTAGAATATAAGTGAAGCACCTACAAATAACATGTAGGGGACGATTGCTAATCTCAGTACATGGATAGAACCATGTCTCTAGCCGCAATTACATCTGAGTTCAACGACATACGAACCACATTATAATTATTCTTTCATTATTATCAACCGGTTTTGGGCAATAATCCTTAGTGGCACTATTCACACGTCACCTTTGGACATTGTGATCTAGTATCGGTGTGTGCAAAACAAACCACTATTCACTATTACAGATCTGTCTCAGTAATCGCGTATAAAAAGGGCTTACTACACGTGCCTCATTATTTTTTTCAGCAAAATCAGTCTACTATTTTTTTCTGCCATTACTTTCCATTATTATGTTTAAACTAGGACTAAGTTAGCGTGGGTCTTGTTCGTTACAATCTAAAATTCTTTATTAGCGAAAGTTCATTGTTTGCGAGCCTCAATTTATTTCAAAGGATTTATTACCATGCCTACAACAGAATTAACTTAGCGTCTAATGAACATCTTAAAGTTGCCCTTTGAGGATAACTCGACATGTTGTAAACATTTTAATCTTGCTTGGACCTCAGTCCTGCACCGTTATATAAGTCTACTCCATTCTGCTTAGTTAGAACGAATGTGTGAAACGTTACGTAATAGCATTGAGTTGAATGTACCACTAGAGATGTTCTGGTACCCCAACAGTGCCAGTTATTACCGCGGGTAGACTTCCTTTGCAGGAGGTCGTCTAGGTGGGTACCACAACAATGCCAGTTATTCTACCGCCTGAGCAGTGTAAACATTACTGTGCTCCGGTAGGAGGGCACTGTAGCTAGTGAAATTACTGGGCTAAAGAGTCTTAACATCTTATGACTCTTGAGTAAGAAGCGTTGGTGCAGTGCTCCTAGCATTTCACATCATTGTATAATCCTAAGTAACACTGTACTGATTATAGCAGCATTATCTGTTAACATCAGGAGAGCGTCTTGCTCGTCTTCTACTTCATCACATAAAAAAAGAAGCGAAAGATTTGTTTCATTTAAAAAAAAATCTGCTATTTTTATCATTACTTAAAATTTGTTAATGTTATTATAATCGGGGCTTATCGCGTAATTATTTTAATGTTATTTTTAACAGAAGCATTATAATATTATTACCAACCGCGACGTTTCAGCTCAGTTACATCGTGGTCACGAGCATACTGGTTACTGATACTGAGAATTTAATTTTTTAGAGGTAAAAATAACAAACAATAAAATTTAACGGTTTTTTTAACTAACAAGCTTAGAGCAATCAACAAATGAAATGCGGCCGAATAGCCACAATTGAACGGAGCATAAAGTGATATAGCGTCATCTCTAGTACATGGTTTTCAATGCGTTAGCTAGATTTTATACTAAAGAAGTCAATCCACATTCGTACATTTAATTCTGACCCATATTATTTAGTATATAAAGCTCAATTTAGTAGAATTTATGTGTGTATGTAGTTTCTATACGTAATAGACGCATAATGGCAAAGCGCATTTCTACTTAGCGTCCCACTAACCCTCCTTTTGCTTGAATATTCTTAAAGTATTTTGTACTTTAAGGAGAAAACGTATACGCGTCCCCTTTGGCTCACAAATTTGCTTAGTTTTGCTAAACTCATTTGAAATCTTGAAGTTGAGCGTTTCTTTATAGATTTCAGAAAATTAAATTAAGCACAAAAGTTCTAGCATATTTTTCTGCTTCGAGGTTTTCATTTTTTACTCAATATAGATATATTAGTATTGGAACACGACCTCGCGTGATGTTAGGTGATGATGCAGCTGTAGATGGTAGCAAATTAAACCAAGAAGGTGGGAGAAATTCCTCCCGCGAGGGAGTGAAGCCATTCACTGAATATCATGCCGGAACACGGTCATAATGACCGCTAGGCGACATGGTTTTGAAAATATATCTTTTTTTTATGTGATGAAGTAGAAGACGAGCAAGACGCTCTCCTGATGTTAAGAGATAACGCTGCCCATAATCAGTACCGTGCTTCTGAGGATTTTACAATGATTTGTATGTGTATTCTAGGAGCACTGTACCAAAGCTTCTTACTCAAGAGTCATAAGATGTAAAGACTGTTTAGCCCAGCTCTGTGCCAAATTTCAAACTTGATCAGTTCAGCGCGAGTGGTTTCGGTGGGAGATGAAATTGGATTACCTTTAGATTATGATTTTAAGTGTTCTTAACATAAAATTGGAACTAAAAGGATTCCCCATTAAATTATCCAGACAATAATATAATTGAAATGGCAACTGAAACTCCAGTGACAATAACAAAACGTATTTCACTCCCACTCAAGTATGATGAATTGATCATCAAAAGAAGCACTATTATATTTTGGTCCAGAGTAGAGTAATAACAGAGATTCTGCAAATATTTGTCAGAGAAAGCCTCTCTCATTAATCTATCGCTGCCCTTTATAACTTACATTCACGACCTTAATTGAATACATCTCGTGTAAACTGTACACAGACGACGGTAAAGGAGGCAGACACCGTGTTCCACAAGTAAAATAAATAAAAAACTTTCAAAAAGCTCGCTCTCTCCAAGCTCTTTTCTTGTAGCGAAGGTAATACGCACGTTTTCGTTCATATTTCTAAAATCCATTTTTGTTCATTTTTGTTATGACATTACACTGAGCTCTTAATTTAGATATTTTTTATTTATATTTTATTACCTATATAAGCTAGCTAGACTTTATTAAAACGCTGGCTCGTCCAGAAAGCTTTCTATAGTTACGACGAATTTATTAATTTTAAAAATAATGTTAAGTAGATGTAGATGTTTTCTACAGAAGGTTTTGTAGAACCCACAGTATTTAATATTTTAGTTTTTAATTATATAATTTAGTTTTATAATAATATTGTAACTAGAAATTATTTGACATGTATGATTAATACCAATAAATGACTATGAACTAGTAAAAACAATAGAAATTCGGGCATTGATTTTGGCTCTGTACGCTACACGTCAGTGTTACAATCTTTTACGCTTTTAAAGTATTTCAAGCTTAAGTCAATAAGTGCTAGTGAATAGCATTCATTACTACAAACATTTCACTTCACTTTTGCGCTTACACTGCGATATCAGTATTAACTACAGTTAAGTACCAACTTAGCTCACTGTATCTCCGAGGCCTTTACCCTCTAACAAATGTGTCTCCACTTTAAACAAAGATAAATATAGTTAAAGCGAGCATTCCCTATCTAAGGTGACTATTTCTCCGCCTGTTATTTTAACAGAACGCTCTCTTAATAAGTCTATTAAGAAAAGTTTGTGATCTCGTTTATAACAATACTTCAAAGATATTTACGACTTCGCTTTCGGTATAATGTTGTTAATGGTTTAAATTCTATTTATGCCCCCGACTTAAAAGAGGAGTGTTATAAGTTATACGTGTCTATAAATTATCTGTGTGGGACAATACCGCTTTATTGCGATTTTAATCAAGTTTGTTGACTAACAAAAAAAATGTTACACTTATTGGAACTGTGAAATAAATAAAACGTTCCTGTGAGACTTTTAAATAAGTTTTAAGATACATAATTTTAGAAATGTAGGCGTAGGTATGTCAAAATCAGTTCAGTAGTTTTTAGGGATTAAAATGTGCGTTTTGCCTTCGTTATTGTGAATGTGAGCTCAAATTTGATAATAATTTTTATATCATTTGTTCATTATAATTTTTTGCAGATATTTTTTCAGTTGCAAGAGTTAAAAATGATTCCTTTTTAAATTTAGCATACCAACAATAATGCTTTATTGTAGCAAAAAAAAATTGATTTAAACTCCAAATGCTACCAATTTTTCGGTTAAGATTTTTGAATGTGGTTTCATAATAAAGACAGATAGCTTGGTATGTAAGAGTTGTACGAAAATCTACCCTGACGTGTGGAGATAAGGTTGGGAATTGAATTTAAAGATAAAGTTAGGCTTTACTCGGCTGGCAGACACCGGATGGTCTTTAGGAAATTGTCCCATTCTCCCTTCTCCGTATTATTCTTCGGGAATTCACAGAACGCTATTTCAGGGAGAATTTGAGCTACGTTGTGTTTAATATCTGTAATAAAGCCTGCTTTTTTATAATAATTACATTATTTATTTATTCATATTACAAGTAGGCTCGCGCGCACTTCGTAGCGTCTGACAGAAAATCATCAGTGTTTTTCTACTAAGTATATTGTGCAAACCTTCCTCTTGAATCACTCTATATAGATCGCTTTTAGCGATAAGACCGCCAATTGTAACACTTATTTCTGTGTAATCTTAGTTCAAAGCTATATTATTGTATTCGTGTGAACAATAAATAGTTTTCTATTCTATTCTATTCTATCTATTAAAACCCGCATGAAAATCCGTTGCGTAGTTTTAAGGATCTAAGCATACATAGGGACAGACACACAGACACGGGAAGCGACTTTGCTTTATACTATGTAGTGATAGTGATAGGTAAGTATTTGACCACAATCTTACAATAGAAAACTTTATTAAATACCATAAGTATAATAAAATAAATAAAACAAAACTTACTCATCAGACAAAAAAGTGTTACAATTGGCGGAAATCTTGTGTGTTAAGAGACGATGCGTCCGAAAATGGTAGCAAACTTAACCTAGAAGGCGGGAGTAATATTTGCCTGGCTTCACTGAAGGTTGTGGCGGAACACAGCATTAATTTCCGCTTAGCGACACGGTTTTGTCAACATTTACATTATAAAGGCGAAAATTTGTTTGCATGTTTGTTACTCGTTAATAACATAACCAATTAAGCTGAAATTTAGCACACCTAGCTTGCCTAGGTAAGGTAGATAGCTAAAAACCTACAGCAACACAAAGGCTACTAAACACCTATGGGCTTTCAGAAGATTAAATCACTGAACATACTTATAACTATTTTTACAGATTAATAGTTCAGTTGCTAAGTAATACTTTTCGTATCATTCTTTTTATATATACAAGAAATGATTTATGCAGTGATTTAATCACTATAGTAAAAATAGCGTAGACATCTATCAAAACACTAAACCATACTGATAACTGATAACACATAAACTCGGCATGTGTCTGCAATATGAAATCTATTTAAAACCTTGAGCTGTATATTTCAATATACGAGCAAGGAGCAACAAATCCGAGGCATAAAAAGGTTTTACTGTTGAGGAAATAAATAATATAGCCTCAATCCCGTTTGCATACCGCAAGAGTGGTTCCGCGCCCTTCCCGTAGCGATTTATTGCCTAATATCGGCCCGTGTGTTTCCATCCTTTCCTCCGAGGATCATTTAAAATGCGCTCTCAAAACTAAACTTTTCCCATAATACCTAAACATAAAAGTGACCATAAATTATAAATGCAAATCGGCGCAGTTATTTTTAAGTTGTTTCGCTGCGATTTCCTTTGGGTTTCAGCTTTGTTTATGTTTAAAGGTATCCCATTGTTTCTTCAGGAGAACTTTTGTAAAAGGTTCGTGTTTATGTTGTAATCTATTTTGTGAGGAGCGGGAAAAATGTACGCATCAAAGAGACGGTAATCGATACAGATTTATACTGATTTATACGTCATAAATCTCGGTAACTGAGCTAGGTTTTTAATCATTTAATCAACAGGTCAATAAACTCATACTTTTATTGACACTGATAATTTGAAAAATAATTATTCACGACAAAGAGGCTGAGGGCTTGAATATAGCTTAACTTAACATCGCGGTAGTCCAGAATACCGGCGAGCGTGCATGAAGAATGTGATGAAAGTTGAGGAAGCGACAAAGGTGTGTCAGGATCGTACCAAATGGAGAAAAAAAGTCTCTGCCTATCCCAACGAGAAACAGGCGTGGTTATAGGTTTTTTGTATGTATGTTTGTATGTGTAATGTGTAGTCCAGAATTACATCTGCATCACATAACCTCTTTTCCACCACCGCTTCAATATATCCCATCTTTTGGATATAAAATCTAAGATACTTATTTACCTGGAGTAAGATTATAACAAATAAAAGAAAAATCCCTCTATCATCGGATTAGGTTTTGCAATGATACCTCATATTTATGTCAATTACCTCAATAGGTTTTCCTTCTGTTATTGTACTGTTGCTAGGAATCTGATTTGATATAGTAAAAGCTCCTTTTTTAGGGAGTTTTTTTGCATTGTGACAGATTTTTAACCCATTAAAAAAACAAGTTGTCAATTTAATACGTACGTTATTAAGTACGTTTGCATGTTGTGTCACTACAAGTCTACCCACTAGATTTTCCCAATGGTGGGTGGAGACGGGGAATTTATGATTCCCCCTACACCCACTTCGCCATAGTGGATCTAAAATAATATGCACCTATGTTATATTTTTTGTTGAAAATTGTACATGAAACGATCTCTTAAGGTTTCCACCAATCAACAAAATTTAAGAAACGTTTAGCATAATTTGTTTATAAATATGTTTGTCGTCGCGTAATCTTTCTCAAACTAGTAGCTAACTTATTTAGTCCAACTTTAGACATAGGGTTTATCATACCTCTGTCGTGAAAATATAAGAAGACCCCAAGGAAGATCGTTATAAAATTTGCAAGTCAGTGAAATGAAGGAACGACTATAACGGGTGGTATGGTATGAATTTTAAATTAAAATAAAAACTTTGCAAGGTCTTTACCTTAGGAGCTGTATAATATTCCCGTTTCATATTTCTAATAACCGTAACTTTTTACTTGGGTGACTTCAATCTGAAGCCTGAGCAGTCAACAAATAAACCAAATTCAATCTACCTTCCAACCCGCCTGATTTACCGCACCTACTTTTTCCTACTTTATTACAGACTTGGAGCACTATAAACATCGAATAAATAAATTATGGAACGGTCGTGATGTGCTTTCTAGTGTGAATTGTTTCCTGACCCTAGCAAAAGCTGACACATTTATACACATACATATCTGTATCATTCACTGTTTCTCGCTGCAATGGTGAACAAAAATAAAGAGAATTAGAGTTTACTCTCCAAAATAATAATCAATATTGTACGTTATGTAGCCAAGTACCTATAATAATATGTTTAAGTTTCTAGGTTCCAAAAAAATTAAAACCTGACACATAACTTAACGACTGGATTCTTCTTATTTTATAGTGAACAACTTCAATTTTCATGCCTTTCGAATTACGACGTCCAGATAAAAAAATTCTTATATAAAACACGTCCTAGGATTCTTAATTTTTTAAATATTATTTTTTAGACTGCAAGACCAGTAAAACTAATTATCTGAAAGTTAACAACATCTTAATAATCAAGAATCTCAACAATCATAAGTCTTTTATTAGCCCAATATTTTTTTATAATGGGTTAGCCTACAACTACTGGGAGCCGTGGGTGCCAATCTAACATTATAAAGCAGTCTATGAGTACACCAGTTCCTCGGACGGTAATATTAACCAATCTCTTTTCATAAAAACGTCGGCTCCATTGTATTTCCGGCTGTAATTCCGTTCCTCCATGATATTGCAAACATCTCTAAAGGTAAGGCACATTGAAATTGGACTCTTTGACTAGTCCTTAATCATTGGCGCCTGTACGTGCCTTCCTTTAATACAGATTCAGAGAAAAATGTGATCCGGTCAGTAATTGAATTTTAGAATTCCAGTTCATTTTTAAATTTCGAATGAAATTGGTATTGACTATTGACGAATCTCGAAAAAATATTTGAAGAATCTGGAGTAATCTCGATTAGAGTGCTTCCGCACTACATCCGATTTGAATCCGCCATTCTCGTATTATTACCGTTCTGAATAGCTGTCGAATATTTAGTGTGGTAGTTCACAACCGTAAACATTTTTGTCCGCCATCGGATTGTTGTGACTGGCCAAATAACCTACCTACCTAGTAGTAGTGCATAAAAACCATAATGACGGGTTCACTCATAGCTGATAAAACCTGATTTTCGCCAAAAAAAATTATAATGAGAAACTTAGCTTGTATATGAGTATTCGACAACATTGGAGACATTAAACTCTATGACTGTAACAGTGAGGGTAACTCAAAGAAACTTCAATTAATCAAACACTATAATCAATTATTGTGTGCCATAAAATGACACCTAACAAATTAAGACAACAGTATAGTTTTGATAATAAATTAAGAATATTTTCAGTTTGTTTTGAATGCGAACGTCAAACAAAAAGCCTGAAAAAACTCCGACCTAAAACGAAACAAAAGAGCGCTTAAAAATGACGATGGCGGCCACACAATGAAACAAATGATTGTCGCGTATAACTAATGAGATGAAACCTGCTCAATCATTCCACTCATTGTTTGAGACGAATCATATAAATTACACGGAGCACTACTAGTAGTTCGCCTCGAACTGGGACCTCGCAGACTCAATTTCATAAAAAAAAATTAAAACCTTGCATTTTTAGGTACCTATACCTATCTAATGGTAAAAATATAGTGTACCTACAATGTGTTTACATTTATGGAAACTTTAACTTTAATAATACCAAAATTCAAAGTAATTGAAACACAAAATACCTACGTAACGGAAAGGTTTCAACATGATCTTTTTAATCACTGTTCTATTGTTGTGATCAAAATTTCAATAATAATAATAATATAATAGAGCGATATAATATTATTAAAGGTTATGCGTATTCACTTGATTAAGAAAATTATAGAATAAAAGAATACATTTACTTTAGGCTTTAAGCGCTAGCATTCAATTTAGTAGAGTTAGTACCTACATAGTGCAGACAGACGAATGAAATGTAGTAAACGTGAAACATAGTTGTAGCTCTTGTGGAGGAAAAAAATTACAACCACTGCATTAGAAAAATCGGCTTTTTGCCGCCTTTTTTTGTTCAAAAAATGTCAGCAAAATTTGAGGTCACTGGGTCACCTATCTAAAGACGTACGCGCATAACATTGCTTCACTTCGATAATTACGTACTTTTATATAAAGCCATTTTTTTAACATAAAATTTAATATGAATTAATAACATAGTCATCAGAAGTCATTTTAATAGTCCTCAGATTTTTGCCTGAACTTAAACTAAGTAGGTATATATATATTCAAAATCTGCCAAACTTCATAAACGGCAACTACCGTATGAATTTCGATTTGTTTGGAGGATCGAAATGTACGTTTTTGGAGCATAAAAAGAAAAAAGAACGAGCGGTAGCGTCTTAAAATATATCTAAATAATTGTAAAATTTACTTATAAAAGTGGAGCAATGTAGCCTTGAATAAAAATTTTGAGTAAGATTTAACAAAGTACATTATTTAACTACTTATCATTAAAGTAAATATTATATTATATGGAAGTACTACAAAGCATACCTAAATTAAAGGCAAATAATATTGAACTCTCGGATGCTTGGATATTACTATAGCTATTATTATGTTAATACTTAAAAATAGGTAAACTAAGTGCCTACTTCCACGTTATGAACTTTATGAGCCTATCCTGCACTCTGCGGTCATTTAAATTCATATTATTATATGTCAGTTCTCATGTTAACATTGTAATTTAATAATATCTATAGCTCTACAACCCTTACAGCGATTTGGCTCATATTTGGACTTGAGGATTATTTTAGTTTGTACTACTTGTTTGCAAAGTTCTATCAAGATTGGATTAACGGTAACGTTGTAATCAAGCAATCTCTATAACTCTAAAACTCTTCGACCGATTTGGCTCATGTTCGAACTTAAAAATTCTATTGTTTCATACTACGTGTTTGCAAAGTTTCATAAAGATTGGACTATCCCTTTTCAAGTTATCGCGTAACAAACATACATACAAACATACACTTTTGATGAGATATTTATGTCGGTTATAAAAAATGTCTACATATCAGAAAAAAAATTATCAGCGCACCAGTTTTAAATTAAATTAAATTAAATTAAAATTTCTTTATTCAGACAACATAAGTCCACTGGTTAGTACTTAAAATAAAAACTTAAAGACTAGGGTTAGTAACACAAGGTTTTATAATAATCATTCAAAATTTTCTTATAATTTATGAAATACACCTTGTATTGTAGACACCTTGTCCAGATGAGGCCAGATAAAAATTCTCATCTAACCATCACCCTTACAAGGTGTCTCAGCACAGGTGCCCGAGGGTCCTCAGCGACCATCTTCAGGATGCTGTTGTGACTCCCTCGCACTCTCCTCACCAACGAAGCGACTTTTTTGCGAATGACAGCGTGGAAGCCGTCAGTATGAGCATCCGCAAACATTCCGGAGGCACTACACCAGCGAGGGAGTCCCAACATCATCCTGAAGATGTTATTGTATTGAACACGGAGGGTATCTGTTGAGGGTATGCTTACTATCTAATAGGGGGTACTTGTAAATAAAGTAGTTGTCAACTGTACACGGTGGTTTTAATACAACATGGTGACAGCGGTGGGATTTTAATTCGAAATAAAAACGTTTTAAGTGTTAAATTCTGGCCAACGATTTCTTGGTATATGCCGCCCACAGACCGCCCGTGTACATTCCCTGGCAGTACGCCTTGAAGAGCGTGATCTTCACCTGGTCTGTACAACGGGCGAATCTACGGGCCAACATGTTACCGCGAACCGCTAGCGCCCTTCGCTCACGTTCAATGTCAACGTCGTCTTTAAGGTCGTCGGTAAGATAGTGTCCAAGGTATTTGAACTGATATACCCGTGGAATGTTCATGCCATTTAAAGTTATGGGTGGAATTGACTCAGGGCACTTACCGGCGGCCTTAAAGACCATGTACTCGCTCTTTTTGACATTATAAAGAAGACCATGTTTATTGGCATAGTCTTCGCACAAATTCAGCATCTTTCTCAGTCCTCTCACTGTTGGACTCAGCAGGACCATGTCGTCCGCATAACTAATGTTATTAACATTAACACCCCCTATTCGACACCCTACACGCAGTTTGCTAAGTCCAACAATGAGATCGTTCACATAGAGGCTGAAAAGATTAGGAGAGGCCAACCCCCCCTGCCTCACCCCACACTCCAGCCTATATGCATCTGAGAGTGCATTAGACCATTTTACGTGGTTTAATTGACTAGCGTACCAGTACTTGAATAAATCAAGCATTTCCACCGGTATACCACTGTCTCCCAGCTTTCTCCAAAGCACATCATACGACACGAGATCGAAGGCCTTGGAGAGATCCAGGAAACAGGCGTACACCGGAGTCTTACGGTCGGTATAATATTGGACAGTGTACTTGAGACTTAAAATTGCGCTCTCAGTAGATAGTCCGGTCCGAAAACCGAACTGCGCGTCATGTATATTAAGTTTTGGCATTATCGTCAGACCTATCGTAAAAACTTTAAGTCACCTATACTCTGCAACCCTATAGCCTATTTGGCTATTTTTTTTACTAAAATTATCCAATTACCCTTCTTAAATTGTGTGCAAAGTTTCATTAAATTTGGATTAACCGTTTTTGAGTAAATGTCGATCGAACTCAATCACCAGAGGTCAACCGTTAAACTGGTCGCAACGCAGGCTTTTCGCGGCTTTCGAATCTAAGACCTCGCTTCGCTCGGTCGACTATGCCAGACACCGCTATACTGGTGGTAGGCTTCGGCGGTGTCTGGTTACCCACTGGGAAAAACCGTATCGCCAAGCAGTCATTATGTCAGTGTTCCTGCATGATGTTCAGTGTAGCCAGTGAGGGAAGAAACTAGTCTAAATTGACGAATTCTCAGTCCAAAAACTCTAATGTGAAAATATGTGAAGTGGAAATAGGTACACATTATATAAATATTATGTACCTACTTGGAAAAAATATGGAAGTATTTTCCTAGCCGCGCTGCGTGACAATACATTTTAACTAAATTAGAGTTTTGCAAAATTGTTTAAATACAATTCAGTAAGTAACAAATGTTTAAAAGCACAGGTTTGTTGTTATAATATATAATATGGAAATAGTACTACATTTCATAAATTTATCAAAAGAAATAAGATTTGTATAATAATATTATTATGTATAGATAGATAAACTTTAAAGTATAATTTTTTTTTTATTTGTCTTAAAGTTTACACTTGTTATGGGTGATACTGATAGTAATGATAAGTCCGTGATTTGGAGAGTCTTGGTATATTAGAGATTTACGTTAAAGTCTATGATGAATGCACGGATTATATAATGATATTGATACAATGATAAATGAGTGTTTAGGCCGACGGAACCGATCGCACTGATGTTAAATATATTGCGGCCGCGTAAAGTGCAGCGCCTGCAATAGTCGGCTTTTGCACTGGAATGCTGTGTCAGGTGTTCGGTACACCGAACATACTCCCGAGCACAAGAGAGATGATAGCGTGAGATGAGTGATATGATACAAGGTGAACCAATAATTGCTTAAATTAGATGATAATACATATTTCGAGGAGTGGGTAGACACGGGAACAATATAATATTATTTTAAATTACGTTTAATTTGTCCGTATCGCGCACTTCTCACTAATTTAGATAAACGTGAATTTACTTTCTCATTTACACTGGCACTGACACTATACACATGTTGGGGAGCTGATGAGCTCTGCCCCGGGGCCCCGCTCGGGCCCGGAGCAGGTGCCTCGCTCGGCCTGGGGGCCGGCACCGGCTGCTGCTGCTGTCGGTGTGAGTGCTGCGGACTGCTCGGCTCCTGGCTCGGAGCCCGCTGCTGCTGGCGACGAGTCTCCCGCGTGCACCATCCCCTCCTCCAGGTCCACACTGCTGTCGCGGTTACTACTGCCGCTAGTAGTATGTAGGTGATCGTGTAGTGGTGAATATCGTGAACTGATAAGTCGATATTGTCTACGCTGCTGGATTTAATCTGCTCGATGTCTTTAGTGATATTGGATATAGTTTGCTCGATATCTTTGTCCTCGTACATGATCTCGTGTGGGATTTGGATGTTCACGAGTTGGTTAATAGTCTCCATCTTAGGAACCATTACGTCTGCTTGCAGAGTGATATAATCGGAGTGCTGTTGCATCGAGTGTATCGTAAGATCCTTTGTTTTTACGATGCAATTAGGTGTCATCGTAAATATACCTGCTTTGCTCAAAATGCTCTGTGTTATCTGATCGTCGCATATGATTTTAATATTGTATTGATAGCAACAGAAATAGAAATACCTGGCTGTTGCGTGTAACTCTATCCATATATTGCTACATTGCTCTTTCTTGAATTCGCATTGATTTGTAATCAAGTTCTTTTTACAGAAGTCTTCGTCTGTTTTCAAATTGATAATTGGTTTGTGTGTCTCGCAGATCAATGTGCCATCTTGGTGAATACAAGTTTGTATATCTGTCTGGCTGGTGATAAAGAATGAATCTTTCTTAAGGTTCACTGCTAGAAACTCTGATACTGGGGTGATGGTGATCATACTGCTGTTCACTTGGTGTGGTACTGGTATGACCTGATACAATTGATATTTCTCTCGGGTGATCAGAGGGAACTTGATTTCGAAAATGATATATTGGCTTGTAACGCGTGCCTTAACTCTTAGCAGTTTGTAAATCTGCTGTAGGTTGGTATCGACGTCTTTAATTGGTAGAGTAAGGTCGCCTTGCAGTTGTCCATATATGTGTCTAAGCTCTGCCCTGAGTTGGGTAGGTTTCAAAAGGTGTATACTGATTTGACCATGATATATATCGGTAATGGTATCAAGAAGGGTATCTTGTAACCGCCTTAAACTTTGAAGTAAGTTGTTTCCAGCCATTGCCGTCAACGTGAAGTCTTGTACGGATGATATATTATTGATTTCTTGTTGCAATTTATTTGATGCTGACTCTAGAGAATTTAATTTTCTGTTTATAAATTTGTGCTGCTTGTCTATTGTTTCTTCGATGCGTTTTACTAAGTTAAATTCCGCTTCTATAACTGATGTTTGATTCTTCCATAACTTTAGTAAATGGTTCTCGTTCTGTTTGATAAGTTCAATGTCCTTAGTATACTGTTCCGAGAATCGAGAGTCCAGTACGCCGAAGAGATCGCTTGCGATGTATCCAATTCCATTGATAAGACCGCGCCGTGTACGTCTGTCGTGGTCGCTATAATGCTGATCTAGTAAAAGTTCATTATAGTATTGGAGTTCCGTGTAGTCATGTTGTAATTGCATCATGATCATGTTACAGTGGGATTCCAATTCTATTTTTATACAAAGTTTTTGTAAATAATCTGATATTTTAATATATGTTGCTATGCCATTTTGATAGGGTTCCATGTCGTAATAAACTATGAGGTTCCATTTGTCCCTGATAAGTTGTATGTCTGATATAGGGTCAAAATATAATGTTTGATTACTGTTAAATTCGCTGATATTGTACATTTGAGAAACTGCTGACGATGGTGATATTAGAGTGATAAACATAAGTAAAGCTGTAGCAACAGTAGCTAAAACTGAGTGTTGTCTTTTTGGTCTTGATATCTTGCTTTCCTTTTCCCTTGTATTGATTTGGCTGCTATCTTTATCTTGCTTGTCGTTGATTGGTAGTAAAGATAGTTTTACTATAGGTCGCTTAATTATCCCATTTTTGGTTTTTAAGGTGACAACTCGAACCATACCGTCCGCGCCTGGATGAGTGTCAATAACGCGTCCCATAGGCCATTTTCCTGCTGGAAGCTCGTCGTGAATCACGACTAAATCTCCGGTCTTGATGTTTTCTTTCTTTGATAACCATTTGCTCCTTGTTGATAATTGGGTTAAATATTCTGTTTTCCAACGCTTCCACAGATCGTTGAATAATTTTGATATTAAATGCCATCTCGTTCTAGCATCTGTTTCTGTTTCAATGATACAAAGTCCCGGGGATGCAGTTAAAAAATGAGCGGGTGTCAGATAGTCAAGATCTTCCGGGTCTTCTGATATTGGGGAGAGAGGACGAGAATTTAAACATGCTTCCAATTTTGCTAGAAGAGTTGTGTACTCTTCAAAGGTTAGTTTGTTCTCTCCTACTACTCGTTTAAGATGATGTTTCAAACTGCGTACAGCTCGTTCCCAGAGGCCTCCTGCAGACGGCCATGAAGGTGCATTGAAATGCCATTCAATGCCCAATTCTGATATTTCTGTAGCGAAGCTGTCTTTGAAAATGTTCTGTAGATGTTGATATTGCTCTTCCATCATTCTGTTTGCTCCTACAAAGTTTGTGCCGTTATCGCTGTAAACATGGCGTGGGGCTCCACGTCGCGCGGCCATTCTGCTCAATGCTGATAGAAATGCTGAACTGCTTAGGTCAGAAACCAATTCAAGGTGAACTGCCTTGGTGACCATGCACACAAAAACTGCAATATAGCCTTTGGTAGTTTTTATTCCACGACCCTTGTTTGCCTTTACGTCCACAAAACCAGTAAAATCTACGCCGGTGTGGTAAAAAGCGCTTTCCGGATTGATTCTGGCTGCTGGAAGGTCCCCCATGATTTGATTTAATTTGCTTGGGTCTCGTTTTCGGCAAGTGACGCAATTCCTGATTTGCTTTTTCGTGGCATTGTTTCCACTGATGATCCAATATTTCTGTCTAATATTGGATAACGTCATTCTTGCTCCACCGTGAAACGTTAGCTCGTGTGCCTGCTGAATGATTAAGTGTGTTAAACGATGATCGTGTGGTAGTATGATAGGGTGTTTCATCTCTGGACTGATATTGGCATTTTTTAATCTTCCACCGACACGTAAAATTCCATCTTGATCGATGATGGGATTCAGGTTTAAAATCCTGCTTTTGCAATGTACTTGATCGTTTTTCTTTAAACAACGTATTTCGTCACTGAACTCTGCTTGTTGGACATTTTTGATTATAAGCATTTTTGCGCGTCGCAACTCATGTATGCTGAGGTAAGTTCGTTGACCTGCCTTTCTGTCTGTTAAACGTAATATCCATGCTAATATACGATTTATTTTTGTAAATGAGCTATGTTTGGTTAGTAACTGATTGATAATGTTTGATAATAATGATCCATCCTGGTCAGTTGTTATCGCATTTGTCTGCTTTCCTGATGATTTTTCCTCCAGGGTGGTCTCAAATACTTCCTGATTTTGATCATTCTTTTCGAACGTTGATAACCATGATGGTCCTTGCCACCAGAGGGGATGATCTTGTAATTGTGTCACGGATAAACCTCGGCTTGCACAATCTGCGGGGTTTTCCTGAGTGTTGACATAATTCCATTGATCTGAGGGCATGACGTCAGTGATAGCTTTTACCCGGTTGGCTACAAAGGGTTTCCATTTCCCGGGTTTTCCCTGGATCCAACCTAGGACCGCTGTGGAGTCGCTCCAGCCGAAAATTTTGATATTATGATCTGTTAAACTCTCTTTAATTTTAAGCATTAGCTTTGATAATAGGTGAGCGCCCATTAACTCCAATCTAGGTGTAGATGTCTCTTTGTTCAGCGGTACTAGCCTCGCCTTGCCTGCTACCATTGTGATAATAGGTGTGTCTTTCTTTACAACTTTGCAGTATACGACACACGCGTATGCTCTTTGTGAGGCGTCACAGAATCCGTGTAGCTGCACTTCATCTCCTGGACTGATATTTAACCATCTGTTGATCTTGAATGTTTCGATATGATGTAATTCTGCTCTTAAACTGATCCATTTTTGATTGATATCTTCTGGAAGGGCATCGTCCCATTCCAGTTTTGATAGCCACACGCCTTGAAATAATATTTTCATGGAAGTGCTTAATGGCGTTAGCCAACCTAAGGGGTCGAACAACTTTGATATGTCGGACAGAAGCGACCTCTTAGTGGCGACAATGTCTGTTGTGGGCTCTATTTTAGAGTGGAATTGAAACTCATCCTTTTGAGGATTCCATCCCAGCCCAAGTGTTTTGGTAGAATCTGATTGCTTGAATTGATACGTTCGCTGACTGCTTGGATTTGTTTCTGTGTCCGATAATAAAGAGGGTTCGTTTGTAGCCCACTTTCTTAAGTTAAATCCACCTGATTGTAATAGGTGAATTAAATCTGATTTTAACTGCTTTGCTTCGCTGATAGAGTGACTTCCGCCACAATAGTCATCCATATAAAAGTCTTCTTCTAATGCTTTTGCTGCTTTTGGGAATTTCTTCCTCTCATCTTCCGCTAACTGCTTTAATGTCATCATCGCCAAAAAGGGTGCTGGTTTCGTCCCATAAGTGACGGTGGTGAGCTGATACGATTGGATATGTTGCTCAGCTGAGTCTAGGGCATGCTCCCGGGAAATCCCGGTATCGAAAATCCCGGGAATTCTCGAAAATTTTATGATATTTCGGTACCGATACTTTTTTGAAATTTCCCGGGAATCGATACTTTCGATACTTTTGATGCTTTAGTTATAAATTCATTACTTTATCGATTTTTTAAATAAAATATTGCTTAATTTTGTAAACTGAAATCTATTAAATGACTTTAAATACTAGAAACATGAGATTAAGCTCTTTTTATCCGAAAATCTACTAGATTTTACTGACCATAATAATATGAACGAAGTCATAAAAGTCAAAAAACGAAGAAATAAAAGAAAAAGATGGAAAGACCCGAGAACAAAACGAAATACATACTCAAGAGAAGTGATTATTTAGTTTTCCGCATTAATAATATATGGGGAATATTTTATGAGGAGAGCTCTAGAGAAGTGGAAAAAATATCTCGATAGCAACCACTTGCAATTTACAGTATCTTGCGAAGTCTGAAGGAGAACTCGGTGCTCTGCTTTCTAGAGTGAAGAAGAAGATTGGTCTCATTATAATAAACCAGACCAAAACCAAAATACTGACAGTGACATTAACGCACTCGTCGCGATAAACAAAACGATTTACTACTTCAAAGTTGTAGTTAATGAAAAATCCTTACCGGCATTACAGTTGCTGAATCCATCAGATCGGCAAAGAACAGAACAAACCTGTCAAATCGAAGAGTGAGAATGCCAAACCTTGTTAAACCAGTACGTTATGGAAATGTCGATGGTTTTCTATTTTACTTGACTTTATTATTACCAACCGGGGGCATATTTCTTTTGCAAGAGATCGACTAGGTGGGCACTCCAACAGTCAACAGTGCATGTTATTCTAACGCCCGAGCAGAGATTTAAAAATATTACTGCGCTTAGATAGGAGGGCACTGTGCACTGTAGCTAGTGAAATAACTGGGTTGAAGAATCTGAACATCTTCTCTCTTCTCTTCTTCTTCTTAGTCGTGTTCTTCATTACTGAAGGTCGCGTCCTTGAAATTCGACCGTAGCCCGCTGCATGAGCTGTTTCCACTTCGTCCGGTCCTCGGCTTCTCATATGGCGCTTACAACTGGTAGGCCAATGAGAGTGGTCACTTGATCACACCAGCGACTAGGTGATCGGCCGCGGGGGTCTCTTTCCTTCCACCTTGCCCGTCACGATCAACTTATCCAAGTTATCCGGCTGTCGGCGGACAATGTGACCAAAGTAACTAAGGATCTTCTGGTAACAGATTGTTGAAAGCCTGATTCGTATGCGAAGCTGGTCCAGAATAGATTTATTTGTTCTTTTGGCCGTCCATGGTATGCGGAGCATTCGTCTCCAACACCACATTTCAAATGCATCGATTTTCTTACGCTCTGATGCCCTAATTGTCCACGACTCTGCCCCGTAGAGAAAGATTGAGAAAACCAGACTTCGCACTAGTCTCGTTTTCGTAACGTTGGAGACCTTTCGACTTTGCCATATGCGTGTGAGCTTGGTCATTGCTGCTTTAGTCATCTTTGTCCTCCTCCTGATCTCTCTTTCGCTTCCTCCTGGGTCAGTAAGAACATCTTATGACTCTCGAATAAGAAGCGTTTTTTTATTTTTTTATAGCAGACTAAACAAGCATATAATAGCAGACGTTTGACCGCAATCTCACTTAGAATTATCATAATTGTGAAATCCTGGATAGCACTGGGCACTGTATACTGATTATGACCAGTGTTATCAATTACCATCACCTTCTAGCTCGTTTTCTCACTTTTTTGTAAAAAAAAACCTATTGAAATTATGATATTTACTGTAACCCCATCTTTTATATAGGCTTCTATTGCGAAATCTACTATAATATAATTATGTATTAGGACTGGGTCTTTAGTTGACTTAAATTTATAATAATAATTAGTGATATAACTCCTTTTAATCTTTCTAGGCGTTAATAAGGCATTTTAATTAAATTTTCAATTTTTTTTAGTAAGTATCGAAAAGTATCGATTCCCGGGAATTTCCCGGTACCGTGTGAGTATCGGTTTCAAAATTCCCGGTTCTTGAAATGGTACCGATACTGCAAGCCCTAGCTGAGTCCCTCCAAAATATTTTTTGATAAACCTGATCATCTGGATGCACATCTATCATTCTGAACATCTTCTCTATGTCACTCGTATAAGCATACTGATACTGTCGCCATTTCATGATAAGATCTTGAAGGTTTTGTTGTAAATTAGGCCTTTTTTGTAAAATATCATTTAAACTTAAACCATTTGATGAAGCAGCTGACGCGTTGAATACGACGCGCAACTTCGTTGTTGTTGATTCAGCACGTGTCACCGCGTGGTGAGGTAAATGACATTCTGGTGTCGTGTTCGAATCAGCTGGCTTCATATGACCTAATTCAATGTATTCATTGATAAAATTATTATATTGTTTAGAAAGATCTGGATTATTTTGTAATTTCTTTTCCAGATTTCTAAATTGTGCTAATGCTTTTGGCCTTGTAGCTCCCAAATCTTCCTTTGCATCTGTTTTGAATGGTAAGCGTACTTGATATCTTCCATCTTCCTGCCTCTTGATATTTGATTTGAAATGTTGAAGGCACTCATAATCTTCTGCTGACATGTCGATTTTCTCCGTGATATCCTCGTTGTCCCAAAATTTATGCAAGTCTTCATAGTTATGAAGGACAACCTTACATTGATAAGTGCTGACTGAACCACATAAAAGCCATCCCAGATGCGATTGTTGTGCTATGGGCTGTTTTTCATTCTCTCCTCGTAAAATGCCGCCCATCATGATTTTAGAATAAACATCAGCTCCCAAAAGTACGTCGACTGGGCGACTAATGTTAAATTCTGGATCTGCTAATTTAATGTTATCAATATGTGGCCATGTAGGTTTCGACATTGATCGATTGGGCAAATTTTTGATTAGGTTGTTCATGATAAGGACGTTTGTGTTGAATTTAAAACCCTTGTAAATCGATTCGCATTCTAAAGTAAGCTTCCCCTTGCAATTATTTTCGCTCTCTCCAACACCAAAGATTATGCCTTTACAAGGTTGCCGCTTTAGTGCTAACAGTTGTGCTGCGTTTTCGCTGATCAATGATATTTGTGAGCCCTGATCTACCAAGGCTCGTAGGATATGCTTGTTACCGTGTACATCAGTTATTTTAATTAAGGCTGTCGCAAGTAAAATCTCTGACATATCATCTTGAGAAGCATGAGATGAACTGGCTACAGGTTCCTTCTTGCAGGATGATTTTTGCTGTCTCTGATTTTGATTTTCAAATGCTTCATGCAACACCGTGTTATGCTTGCTGTTGCATTTTCGACATCGCTTGTTGGAAATGCATGGTTTATTAAAATGGTTGTATAGGCAGTTTACGCAATAGTGTAATCGCCAATCGCGTCACTGCATTTAATTTTTGCTCGTCTGATAATTCTAGAAATTTGTTGCAATTAAATAATCCGTGGTCAGCATGACAGAGTCCACAGTTTCGTTTCGCAATATGGTATGATTTATTAGGTTGTGTGTTGTAATTATTGAAGCTATTTGAAGATTTTACATTGATATTAGAATTGTTGTACTGTTTCTTGTAAGATGATTGATGATAAGCCTGCTGATTACTTCTTGTAGTAGGCTCTTGTTTACGGTGTGATGATTCGAGCACCGTGAATTTGCTTTCCAAAAAGTCTAGAAGTTCCTTTACGATAGGTAACTCTCTAGGTTTTTTAACAGATTCTAAGTATTCAGCGTATGACTCGCTATCAAGCTTTTGCGTTAAAATGTGAACTAGGATCGGATCCCAGTTGTTGATATCGACGCCAAGGTTCTCTATAGCGTGTAGACACTCCTTAGTGACGTCGTGAAGCTTCTTGATTTGTCCTAAGGACTGCTGCTGCATTGCGGGAAGGTTCATGAAGATGTTGGCATGCGATGTAAAAATCAATCTTTTGTTGTCGTATCTATGATTCAAAATATCCCAGCACACATTATAATTGTCGGAACTGATATGAAGATGCTGAATTAGGCGCTCGGCCTCTCCCTTTATTTTGTTTTTCAGGAACTGCATTTTTTGTGCGTTGGAAAGGGAAGGATTATTGTGTATCGCTTCCGTGAAAAGATCTTTAAATGATACCCACTGATGATAATTCCCATTAAAATATGGGATGTCCAATTTAGGAGTAGATTTCTCCCTGTGCGACGTGGACCACAGCTTGTTGTTGATGGACTTCTTGAGGTCATTAAACCTCTGCTCGTACTTACTGAATTCTGTTTCGTAGCGATAATCTTCTTCTTCTGTCTCGCCCTGGATCTCCCAGTGTAACTCATCGATGATATTCCACCTCGCTTGAATTGATTTTAGCGAGTCCTCGAACTCCCACTTATTCTGCATTTCTTCTATATTGATACTGTTAGCTGTTCTTTGAAAAGCTCTAAAATTGATATTCTGCTTTTTGATCAATTCGTCTAATTTATTGGACACACCAGAATTAGACGTGCTTCCTTGCTGTTGAACTGCTTGTTCGGCTGATGTAGATGCTATTGGCTGATATTCTGATAATGATTTAGGTTGCGGCTCTTTCTCCGCCTGATATTTACCCTGCTTCTGCTGTTTTGCTTGCAGCTCTTTTACTACTATTAACTCTTGATACACCCTTTCAATGATACCTCTTACCTTTTCGTAGAGTTCTGCTACGTCATCATAGACGCGATTTTTAAAATAATCATGGTCATACGCTCCGATCTGACAGAGCTTTTCATGATTCACCTGATATTCTTTCCAGTATGTTTCTAGCGTGATAAGACGTCGCTTACAATTTTCGACAGTCTTGCGGTCAGGGCTTTCTTTCTTGAAGTTCGAAAGAAGCTTAGTGATAGATTCATAAATCTCTGTTTGATTGATGATAAGGTTCTCCATGATACTGCTGTGTTATAATTGATCAAAAATAATGAGCAAATATAAAATGGATGGATCTTACTCGAAAACAGGTCAGTCTCCACCTGTTTGCTTCCTGATATCCTGATATACTGCTGCTGCTAGCGTTCCCAACGCTCTGATACTGCTCCGATATCCTGCTTGCACTGCTATCCAATCACTGCATCCGTATAATTTGGCACAGCGCGCAAGTTAGAGCACAGTCACTGATTCGTCCTCACAAAGTTACGCAACACAGTCCCGAAACTCGCGAGGGGTTGATACTCGAAGGACCATAATGTTATGGGTGATACTGATAGTAATGATAAGTCCGTGATTTGGAGAGTCTTGGTATATTAGAGATTTACGTTAAAGTCTATGATGAATGCACGGATTATATAATGATATTGATACAATGATAAATGAGTGTTTAGGCCGACGGAACCGATCGCACTGATGTTAAATATATTGCGGCCGCGTAAAGTGCAGCGCCTGCAATAGTCGGCTTTTGCACTGGAATGCTGTGTCAGGTGTTCGGTACACCGAACAACACTGGTATTCTTACTTAGTAATGGACCCCACACTAGGCTAAAGGTAGGTTCCTTAAGGCCAAGATTACATTTATAATACAAAGAATGCACAAAATTTCGACGACAGATAGAGAAATACGTATGTAACATAGTAAATCAATCTAATAGAGAATACGCAAGTCGTATTTTCACTGCCTCAGTTTTAATTTCAAGATCACAGTGTCTGCCTTTTACAAATGTGTAATAAATTATTTTCTGCGGCGGGTGCTGTTGTAGATATCGCGATAAATAGGGGGGAAGTCCGTGGTGGGGGGGGCTGTGGTAATTCGTGTTGGATATAAATGAATAATGTAACCACGCTGATATTTGTTGGCCATTCAACGATCACACTGAAATTCGCTTTAATATAACAATGGGTTTCATGGTTTAACATAAAACCTATAGGAAATATAATATTTTGATGGTAGGCGGTATTGGTTAGGTTGGTTTATTCAGCCGCGGATGAGTGCTTCGGCGTACCCATTGACTCGACATTATGGCGTCCCGCAGGAACATCCACAGGTTTTTTGTGGGTATCCCCGTCGCGCCTATCTTCGGGGAGTGATGATGCATAATGCATTTACGTACGTAATTATATCCGTTATCCTAACCACCATAACCCAAGTATTCAGTTGCTTAGCTTGGGGTTAGGTGGCGCTATGTGAAAATGTCTTGAAATATATTTGTATATTTAAAATATGGGATTATATCGAGATAAAGATATTTAATAATATAAGAGAAATCTTAACGAAAGATTAATTAGTTATTCCAATGAATGATTCGTAGTCTTTAAGATCACGTATTCTAGGTAATATTAAATCAGGTTTTTAGTCTAGACAACATTATCGTTATTTATGCGAGCATTAAGACAAATCTAAAGGCTTTAGTTCACATTCACATCACGTTTAAACTTATATCTATCTATCTATATATATTTTATATCTTTCTTGTAAACTGAGTGCCATTAAATTTCCATTTTCAAGGTCGAAAAACAAATAAAACGGTTCAGTGGTTTTTTTCATTGGATGAACGGGTAACATACCAAGATGAATACCGCTACTTCATTTTAGTTTATTAATGCTCCAAAGAGCACGTTCAATCATGGTCGTCGCAGTCGTGGTAATCTTTTTACCACTGAGCTGTGGTACCTCCTGCCTACCTCCAGGGTTCTACGGACTACGTTGTCGAAATTTCTATTTTGTTTTATTGGACGTCCTATTTAAATTTAATCGACATCATCCGATCGGTTTTCTAGTTATAATAATTTAAAACGTGCGTCTTTCACATAATTTTTTTTGGACGATCATCTAATATTAATCAGTAAATGAAATAATAACATTAAGAATTATTATATTTTTCGAACAGTTACATATAATTTATAATAGAGTACTTATTCGTAATTATTAGACATCTATCGTAGCTCGTAGTTATTTTGTTATTTACTAGTAGAATGACGTTTCAAATTCATTGTTGATCGAATTAGTTAATTAGTTTAAATACAACTTCACCAAAAAAAAAATAGAATTTTTACATGGTTTCATGGAGATACCTCTCGCGGCATCTATCCAGACATAATATCTGTGCGATTAGCAGTGGGTTAGTTGTACAATAAATGTATCGAAACGTCTGGGTCAGTCCCAAGATGCTCCACTGAGTTAGGTTGCGAAGGTTTCAGGGAGATCGTAAACTTCGTCCATAGAGAGATTCCACTAACAATCAATATGTGATTATATAATACTAGCTGCACCCAGCGGTTTTAACCGCTTTTCTATAGCCTATGTGTTATTCTAGGGTCAAGCTATCTGTATACCAAATTTCAGCTCAATCGGTCCACCCGTTTAGGCGTAAAAGAGTAACAAACGCGTAATATCCAGACATCCATTCTTACAAACTTTCACGTTTATTAAATTAGTAAGAAGTGAGATGTACGTGATATATACAGCCTTAAATGATTATTTACAGCCTTTGAATTTGTAATTGGGAAATGATTTTTCACCAGTTGCATGAAAAATTTTAGGTACAAATTCATCTTTTACCGGGAGTGGGCTTCCTTTGCAGGAGGTCGACTAGGTGGGTACCACAACAGTACCGGTAATTCTACCGCCTGAGCAGTGAAAACATTGGTGTTTCAGTAGGAGGGCACTGTAACTAGTAAAATTACTCAGCTGAAGTCTTAACATCTTATGACTCTTGATAGAATTTAAAATAATTGTAAAATCCTGGGTACTGCTATACTGATAATGGGTAGCGTTATCGCTTACCGTCAGGAGAGCGTCATGCTTGTCTTCTTATTTCGTGGCAAAATAGCTATTTATAGAGAGTTAAAACAATTCTTCACAGGGCCCAAATATAATTAATGTTATCTAAATCGGTTAAGCGGTTTCAAAATTCATGAATTTAAAAAAATGCGTCACTCGGGCTAAATGAAAGCGAACTCAAAGTAGGTTTAAAATATTTTTTATTTACTTTTTGATGGATCCCCTGAAAAGCTTTTGATGATATAGATTACTTGGGTAGACAAAATACTCGTCGAGGTGGTAAATAGATTGGTGCGGGCGAATCCTTTCTTTCGTCCCGGACAAACAACTAGTCCTAAGACAACATGGGACAAACTGGTTCAATTTTGTACACCATAACCTTATCCGCTCATCTATCTTAGGTTCCTTTAAAGCCACAACATACATTTTTCACCGACTGCGAAAAAAGGAAGTTCTGATGTTAGAAAAATTATAATCAGTTGACTGATTAACTTTTTTTTATGTCAGACATCCGTGCGTCCGTTGTAGCGTCTGTGGCCCAGTGGTCGTTGGTCCGGCTTTAAGCCGGGAGGGTTCAAATTTGAGTGTGGCAAAGCTGTTCACCTGGATGCTATAGGGTTTCGGAAGGCACGTAAAACTGTGGGTCCCGACTGTTTCCTATAAGATAATATGTAGGAGGCAGTCGTCAGGTCATGTTGCAGGCTCTGTAGTAATCGCGGCGATCTGAAACTGCCACATATGTGTACATATGTAGGTTAGCAACACAACCTATAAATTGACAGTGTAAATAGGGTGTAACCTGGAGGAGTATAAACCCCAATTATTATTATTATGAAGGTGACCGGTTACCGACGCCTATAGATGTCTACGATTAGTGATTTCGCTCACGCGGCGTCAGTCATTGGTGATGTGAAGTAAACAGAGTAACCCCTATCTGTCTTCACTGAAAGTCGTGCCAAAATACGGTCATAATGATCGCTCTGCGACACGATAATGTCCAGTGGGTCAGCCACGGCTGAAGCCTGCCAGTATAGCATATTATGGAAAAAACCGCAAATAACTATTATTTATAGTGATTTACTGCGTAGGTACGGGAACTTTACTTTGAACAGTTTTGGATTACTTATACATTATGTGTAAATTCCTCTTTCATCTAGATTATATTAAAGGATTTTTATTGTTTAAAATATATTATGCTCATATAGTCAAGGTGTTAAAAACGCACATTTAGGATTTATAACAACACATTTTACGAACCACGTTTTAAAAGAAATGAAGAAACCTACATAAAATATACAATACGGTGCACTCAATACGGAAGAAGTAAGTAAAACGAAGAGCAAAACGAAGTTCTCTAAGTTAACTAGCTATACTCGCACACTCGGGTGAAACGGAGTAATAGTTCTGGAACAAGACCGTGGGGACATCAATAAAAACGGTCGTATAGTGGATACTATCCGGTAACTGACTTAAAATGTTATACAGGGTTATTGATTTAATTATAATAGTAAACTTGAATAAACCTTTTTGCAATAATGTTTTAAAATTGTTGTTTGATTTCAAAATGTTAAGCTACACTTCAAATGTCTATTTTTTTGTCCTTTTTTTCTTAAATTGATGTGTCATTAGTAACTTAGTAGAAGCAAATGGGTTCACCGTCTCTTAAGTATGGTGTACAGTTTAAATAAGGATGTATTCATTAAAACGCTATTAGACATTTACAATTTCATATAGTTAATAATTTACAAAATGTGCTCAACGCTCAATTTTATGTACTGAAAATAGTTTTGGTGTAATACTGTGTTCTAAGCTACCTATTTACCAAATTTCAGCTCAATCGTTCCAGCGTGACATGAGATTTTTGCCTCAAATAAATCACAGATGTAAAATGAGACATTTAATGGACATTTATCTGTAACTAGCTCACGCTCGCGGCTTTGCTCGCGTCGCAAAATCCTTTCTCAGCGGAGGTCTACGTTATAAAAGCTATCTGTGTTCCAAATTTCAACCCAATCCGTTCAGCGGTTTGGGCTGTACGTTGATAGATCAGTCAGTCACTCTTTCTTTTTATATATTTAGACAACAGATTTTATTCAAATTCTATCTACAACAATGATTTAAAAGGATTTATTATTGTGATTGACGAGACGAGACTAGACTTTATAAAATGTAAACGAAAAAAGCAAAAATTTCATCTGCTCATGTTAAGTGACGTTATTGCTGTCATAGAACCTTTTTATACTACTTCTATAAGTAAGTATCTGTAGTTCTGTAAGTATCTAAAAAAGTACTACTTTTTTAGATATCTATCTATCTATCTATTCAGCCTGTATCCACCCACTGCAGGGTATAGGCCTCCTCATGGTCACGCCACACCTTCCGATCCTGTGCGAGTCTCATCTAGTTCCTTCCGACATACTTGACAATATCGTCTGATTTTTTAGATAGGCCTAAGCTTAACCACACCAGACACAGAATAGATGCTTTCGAAATGTGGTGCTGGCGGCGAATGCTTAGGATTCCATGGACGGCATTCCGAACCAATGCGTCTATTCTCAAGGAGCTAAAGATCGAAGGCGAAATGAGACTGTCGTCCGTGTGCCTACAGAGAGTACTACAATACTTTGGACATATTGCTCGTAGAAACGATGATAACCTGGAAAGACTGATCGTGACTGGCAAGGTAGAGGGGAAACGGCCTAGAGGGCGTAGCCCCAAGCGATGGTCAGACCAGGTTGCACAGCAATTGGAGATATCGGTCAGCGAGGCACTCCACAAAGCCGAAGATCGGAGCCAGTGGAAGAAGACAGTCTCGGGCAAGCAGCAGGGAAGGAGTCACGATCCTCAACATTGAGGGAACGAGTGAAGAGAGAGAAGCTTAACCACATCCCACCTAATGGAAAGTGCACTGCAGCAAGCGGTCGACGATGAATCACAATGCATGACGATAAAAATGATAAGAAGAGAAAGACGATGTTAAAAGAATGTTAAGTGACCAGTAACCCTGTATAAACGTAGGCTTGAAGTATGGCACATTCCATACGAACGGAAACTATCTCTTTTAACTGTAAATGTATGCAGATTGTAGCAACTCGCCTCCAACTTTCATGTAGGTACGAAGGACATACTGTAGTAATAAACGCAGACACCGACCAATAAAGCAAAAGTGATGCCTAGTTTTGAAATGCCACTGCAGTAAATATTTTCTTTCAGTTTTAAATATAAGAGTTTATGGAAGCTTCTGTAATCGAAAATTAAAATCTGGGAGCGTATTCGCACGCATAATTTTTTTTGTCCTAATTTTGTTTCGCCGAAAATGTTTCGCATAACTTTTTTTAGCCTAATCATAATTGGGCATAATTATATCTAGACATACTTATGTCTTGCCATAACTGTCAGTTGCCCTAACGTTTTTTAGCATATATTTGTAAAGCATAAATTTGTATGTCATAATATAAGTACGCATAATTTTGTTAGTCCTAATTTAATTTGTCCGAAAATGTTTCGCATAACTTTCTCGGGCATAATCATAATTTTACATAACTATATTAAGGCATACAACTAATATTGTAAGTTAATAAAATTATTTAGGAAAGTAGTTTATGGCACCCAGTAAGACTGACTGTTACAAAACCGACTCGGATAATTTAGGTTAGGTTAGGTTTGAACAATGTCCACAGGGCAGCGGTCAACAAAGTGCCAAAAATGACCATCCACTTTCTAATTCAGAGAGAGGGTAGGGTATAGAGGAGATTAAAATGAAACAGCCGCACAGTAGCTAGTGAAGTTACTGGGCTGAATAGTCTTATCATCTTATTACTCTCAAGTAAGAAGCGATGACGCAGTGCACCCAGAATTTTACTTAGTAAAATACTGGGTAGCACTGTACTAATTATGAGCAGCGTTATCTCTTACCATCGGGAGAGCGTCTTGCCCGAATTCTTACTTCGTTTTATAAAAAAAACCGCGAGAAGGCTAGGTTAGGTTTTAAGTTAGAACATTGAAATTAATAATTCGTTTCTTTTAGTATTATTTTGCCGTTTACAATCCTGGTAATAGTATTATGACAAGATATCACTTTGCTAAAAAATTAGGGCTGGATATATCATTATACTGAAAATTATTAGGGCTGGATATTATTATGTCGAAAAATATTAGGGCTGAATATAATTATGCCAAAAAATTTTATGGTAAGATATTTTAGGGGTTAAAACAATATGCGTAAAAATTTTATGCGTAAATATTATTATGCTTAAAAATATTATGGGAGAAAAATTTAGGCCAAAAATTTTATGCCTAAAAACTTTAGGCGTTTAGATGTTTAGGCTGAAAAACGTTATGCCACATTAAATTAGGACTAAAAAATTTATGCGAGCCAATATGGACCCTTAAAATCTAGCGAATTTGTATGATAAGACACACGGACCCATGTATTTTTATATCTCGTAGATTATATATACACAGATTTTGTATCAAAATAACGTCAGTGTTTATTGACGAAAAAACAACCAGGATAAAGCTCCAAAGCACGTTCAGATGTTCGTAAATTTGCAAAAATCACTAACCTAAAAGACATATGTTTCAATTTAGCCTTTACTAGCTGCGCCCAGCGGTTTTACCCACTGTACAGTAGCCTATAATGTGCTATTCTAGGGTCTAAGCTATATCTATTCAAAATTTTAGCTCAATCGGTCAACCCATTTTGACATGAAGAAGTAACACAGTAAAAAAACTTTCGCCTATATAATATGTGATTAGTGTGACAGCGCTGTGGGATCAGTTTCATTTGGCGCGGTGTCTATACTATAATATTACCATAGCTTGTACGTAAGGTATTCAAATTTTACGCTCTGTCGGACAGGCTTTCAGAGTTGTTGTTTGTATAAGAGCTTACAACGAGTTCCAATACTTAGGTCGAATTTACGAGATTATTAACTTATAGAATATACGCTAAATGTTTATCATAAACAACCGAATTTCAATCCGCTGTCGAAGTTCTATGAATAATAATATTAGAAACAACAGTTACGCACAAATAATATTTTGAGCAATAAATGTAACACTGCTATTATTAAGATATAATCTATATTTTAAGGATTTTAAAGTCTTCCAAAGTCATCATAGTAAGTGAATAATAAATATTTTTAAAATTAAACCGACTTTAAGCGCTATTTCAATAAACGATGACGAGACCCACGTTTTAATTCATGACGTGAAAACTATTCGACCGTTTTCGATAATATAATTTAAATAGGGCCATCTTAGAATCATGATCCATTTTAAACAAAATTAAAAAAATCTGTCCTAACGGTTTCGATTATTATAATTACACGAATAAGTCTTAGAAAGCTGTAGTTTGGCACAGCTGAAGGTAATATTATCAGGGTAAGAAAACGGTAAAAATGTCTATATTAAAGGATACCATAATGATCACGACTTCACTATTTTCTATGTCACTGAAAGATGAGGCAGTTAATATTCGATTACTAGCGCTTGTTCTAGTTATTTGAAACAGTTTGTTCAAAATATATGTTCAAAATCCATAGTAAAATAAGTGTAGAAAACTTACTGATAACAGTAAAGTTGACCCTCAAGTTCCTAGTGGGCGAGTTCTTGAAGTCGACCCTGCACCTGTAGACCCCGGCGTCGTTGGAGACCACGCTGTCGACGAACAGGACGGCCGGCGACGCCGCGGCGCGGAAGTATGCGCGCGCGCCGAAACCGCTGGGCGATGACCAGAGCTTGGGCTGCGTGGCTAGGCGACCGCGCACGTCGTAGCTGAGGAGAAAGGTTGTATGTTGCAAGAAAAGTAATAAATTGTAGATATATAAAAAGTATTTATGGTCAAATTCCCCTCGGCACAGGCCCAGCCTAGTGAGGGAGTCACAGGTTCTAACAAACATGATCCTAGTAATAATATAGTGTTAGAATGTTTCTGTATTGCATGTTTTTCCTTTTGTTAAATAAATATCTTTCTTTTTTTCAATTTAATATTATTTTATTTTATTATTATTTATTTGTGGTAAAAAATGACTAATGATATATCCTTCTAGCAGTTAAAGTTTAAATGAGAACTGGCAAGTAAAGGATAATACACTACATATCATTTTTTTTTTCAGATTGATTCAGGCGTATGTGCAGTCCGTGAACATACATAAAAAAATCCCACACACATTCCGATGAGGTGAACTATAGAATAAGAGCTTCTTTAACCCTTTCAGGTTATTTAGTACACAAATAAATCTTTGTCATGTAAAACTACTGGATTAATTAATTCAAGGCCAGTTAAAAAATCCTTCATGAAAGTGAAATTATTCAACGGCGTACCTGTATAATGGTTCTCCATCCTGCTCCTTAAACCATAACACCATAGAGACATGGTCATCGCCAGCCAGCGGCTGGATGTCACACGGCAACGCAGCCTTCTTGCCCAGAACACCTTGCGCGTGCGCTGTTGGAACTGAAACAATGAGGATAAAGAACTGTTAATACTAATACTAGAACGAGCTATTTAGCCGTCAGTTTAACTAGTTATTCAACCGCCAAGCATTATAGTGCAGGCATTGTTGCGTTTCAGACTGAAGGACATTATGTTACTAGTTCAATTTATAGCCATGAGTAGATCCGACAACTAATATCTCAAGGTGAAAAACTCAGAATGCAGTGGCGCGCAAGATTTTGTATTTCAAAACACTGCACTCATAGTTTTAAAATACAACATTTTGCTATCATTACAAGCTTTATATTACTTTCACCTGTCTGTTGTCTGTCTGTCTGTCTGTCTGTCTGTAATCAAATCTTGCAAGTTTAATTTGACCCACTTCCCGGTTTCCAATTGAGCAGAAAATTTGCATGCGTGTGTAAATCGGATGACAATGCAATATTTTTATGACATCGAGCTGATCTGATGATGGAGCTGCAAGGTGGCCATAGGAACTCGGTAATTAAACGACGCAACCCCATCGAGTTTGGGCTCATTTGATTTGTCTTGACGAGTACTTTATGATACAAGACGATAATAATAATAAAAGCTTGTTTTTAAAAAATATTTTTAAAATTTCACTTGTTTAAGAGTCACTTCACGTATCTTGTCGTATCGCTTCACGTATAATTATTATCACATAAAATGAGATATTATGAGTAGCTATTTTTTATACTATAGCTGACAACTTAATTGGTATTTCCAATTTTTAAGCATGTCATCATTCCTATTGGCAATATCTTAGGCTATACCAAATGCCTAGTATAGTATATGCATTTGTGAGCATAAACTAGCTTGATATATCGGCTAGTTCTCCCCACAAGCCCAGGTGAACCGTAAAATCAAGCCAATAACTAAAATGTGAGTGAAATATCATGTATCGGTGGGAAATCATAAATCCTGAGCATGGCAGATGGTATTGACAGAAAATTCACGAACCCTCCACCGATAAATGAAATCGCTTGATCGGAATCACTCATCTACACTTGTATTATAAAAATCTTCAGGAGTTTAGCATAATATTATTGTTGGTAAACTGAAGCTTGCTGTTGCTTGACTTAATTTTTTGTGTAAATGGGTAATGGATAAAACTTTGGTACGAGTAGTTTTAAAAATATTTTTGGTAGTGTTGAAAAATAAAGCTTTGATAGATTTTTTTAAAATTAATGCATGCGGATATAATTAAACGATGTCACAAAAGGTGTGTAAAACACAAATATAATTCAAACTCAAATAGATAATGCAGACAACAGCACGCCTTTGCCTCTGTTAGAGTGCTTCCAAACTACAGACGATCTGAGTGCAAATCGAATCCGTGACAGCTTTCATAAATAGTAGGTACAACGCAATCAAACCTTTACGATAAAGTCAGACTTTCTGCAAAGTTAACTTGCCTCAGTCTCCTAATTGTGGTTTAATTGTGAAAGACGGAGATGTGCTACAAGCCTTACACAATAAGTTGCTGGAGTGAGCTTCGTAGAATCCCAGTTTTAATTTCGTCACTGAAGAACACCTCAAGCGACGTTTGAGAGCGTCTAAAGTACAAAATAAGTATGAGAAGGATCGGTCCCGAATCTTTTCAAACGTATCTCATATACCAAAGTATAAACACTTATATATCGTGACCGCTGACTTAGACACTTACTTATTTATTACTTAAGTATTTTGATATTATATCGGTGATTCCTATCCGTACGTTCCTTATCCACAAATTGCTGTTGTGGAAAAACCGAAATACAAAATTTTAATCGCTCTCATTTTTTGAGCGTTGCATTTGTGGCAATAAATTATGATTTAGCTTGGCTTTTGTCCAGCTGTGGACGACAAGATGCAAGCTGAAGATGATGATAATCTGATGTGGCTGGGACTGATTGCACTGCTCTTCTGCCAAGACAGAGAGAGAGAAGAGAGCCAAGAGCAAAGTGCTTGTGGCAAACGCAAAAAAATGTACTGACAAAGCTGTCAGTACTAGACTAATGACAGTAGTTATGGCTAAATAAATACTAATAAATACTTTGATTTGATTTGAAACGAATGACATCTAGTAGGTAAATAGAGTCAGCCACAAGTGCCTGTCACTTGGCTATAGAGACCGATACAATTATCCTACGACGACCGATCTAATCTTCAAAGTATTCTATGGTCTCATGTGTTTCAAAGACTTATTACGAAACTCTAACACCGTTTTACAAAATTAAATTCCGTCTAGGTTCGCCGCAGGAACGGAGTCGATATAAACTACTAACTGGGCCCTTCTCCTTTGCATAAGTATATGGGAATTTGCCAAGATTTCCTATCGGGGAATATCTGAGATGAGATGAGTTTCCGACTTGTTCCTACTATCGTTCGATCTATTCGCATTTTGTTAAAGGGAGGAAGGTACTAGAAAATTGCTTTACATTTTAAACTTAGGTTAATTTTATGTAGCTATGTTTTACTAAGTATTATAAAGGTGACAGTTTGTATGTGACTTAATGAATATGTAAGTGTGTATGTTTGCAACGGCTAATCGATAATAAATCTCAAATTGGTTTTTCTGTTAGCTAAGATCTTTGAATAACACAAAAGCTACTTTTTATCTCATTCTTATAGAAATTAAAAAATGTTTTATTTAAAAACTGTGTTTTTTTTTAAGTTTTAACAGGTCATACGTAGTTACAGTACTAGTACGTAACAGTAGGTTAATGGTAAGTTAAAATATAAATCCCTTATTCCTAAGACTTAAGTCCAAAACATTCTATATTTAGAAAAGCCATTTACAATTCAAATATGAAAGTTTAAAGTGATCAATACAGCTATCGCTTTAATATTTCATTTTCATTAAATATGAGTACGATTTCACGTTAAAGTTTAATTTTAACTACGTAAAGTTAACCGGAGCAGTTTCAATAGTTCTATATTAACTATACTTATAGATATGAAGTTATTTAGCAGTCTCGGTGCTTCGAAGCGAGAGACAACCGTTTAGAAACAAGTGAATTAAATTAAAAATTTAAAAAACCCCCAACGCAATACGTAATTCATTTTTTTTTTTATAGCGGTCATCTTGGATTTTAAATTTTATATAGTGGACTATAATATTCTACTCGTTAAGCCCTTTCATTTGATACCCATATCGATGGGGTCGTGGAAGAAAAAAGTAATCCGCCATTTTGTAGCGGCGGCCATCTTGGATCGATTTCCACCAAACATGGCTAAGAACACTCTCGACTAACTCTACTTTCAAACTAAATAAACTAAATCAAAATCTGTTCATCCGTTTGGGAGCTACGATGCCACAGACAGACAGACACACACACACACACACACACACACACACACACACAGACAGACAGACAGACAGACAGACAGACACGTCAAACTTATAACACCCCGTCGTTTTTGCGTCGGGGGTTAATAATACGAAATCTGAATAATATGCCCCTTGAGTTTCATACAAATATGATATTATTTAAAGAAACTTTATGCACCAGCTGTTCCCGGCGGTTTTAACGTCTAAATGCAGTTTGTGTGTAATTATACCTATATATGGTCTAAGATAGCGAATTTAAGCTCAATCGGATCAGCCAAATAGGCGTGAAGAGGTACCAAACACATATCACATAGTTTTTTTTTTATTTGAAGAAGTATGAAGACGAGCAAGATGCTCTCCTGATGTTAAGAGACAGTTCTGCCCATAGATTCCATGAAACACATTCATTTAACACATGATTTAAGAACTAGGTAATGCTCGCGGCTTTTGCATATTTTGTCTGCGAAAACTTTCTTAGCGAAGGTTAAGGTCATAAAAATTAAAACCTACGTGAGTTCAAAATTTCAGCCTGCTGGTTTGAACTGAGTCAACGTTGTAAATCAGTCAGTATATTCAATATTTTTTATATAGATAGAACTAGATTATATAGATACATTTAATTATATTATACAAGTGTTTATAGATAATTGTATTAATTCACTCGCGGAATACGGCTTGCGACAGTCTTCGCTCATTTACCAACTTTTACTTTTAAGACTTCCTTACGAATTGATAAAAACTTTGGCCACATTTTTTCTGCAAAACGCTCTTCCTTAATTTAATCTACTTTTTATAGCTTAATTTTTAAGGATGAATTCGTTTAATCAAGGTATTTTAACCTACTTCAAAAAGTAGGAAATATTGAATACGTTCACGGAATTTTGTGAGGACCGATAACTCGAAAACGCCTAAATGATTTCAAAATAATTGTTTTTATTTAAGGTAAATTTATTTATAATTTTATTATTGTGTTATTGCGCTTTTGTATTATTATAGCAAGTTTTTTTTCCTCTCATGTTAATAACTAGCTATTTTGTCACAAAATAAAGACAAATCAATATTATTCTTATACCATTTTGTACTGCAACGGCTCATTATTGATATATTTATTCGTATTATTTCGTTCCTTCCCTATAACGAATAATATATTCTTTATTAATATAATATAAACCGCACAATTATATAAATTTTCAAAAGTATGTTTGTCCTCTTAGATTTTTTTAATATATCTTGTTTTTTTTATCAGTTGAAACAATAAACATAAAAAATCTTAAAGATACCTGAAATCTTTGAATAATACGAAAACAGTAATACACAGAAACATAGTTTATTCCTGCCAATAATTTTGTATAAATTAATTAGTACGACGTTGAGTTGCAAACGAACTCGGACCAACTTTAGAGGCAACTTCCATAGAATATCTCCCAAGTTTGATTTAAGCACGTTCAACAACGAACAATAGTATTTAACTTGTATAACTATTTATCTCGACTTCTTGGGAAATATTTTAAAATGTTATGTTACTACAAGCGAGGATATTTTCGCTATGCTACAAGTTTACGACGCGACGCAGCTTTGCTCTTTGTGAGATTATTTTTGTAAGCAGAAGTCAATGTCATGATGTGTCTTTCCATCAGGTGGGATGTGGTCACTGGTCAAACGTAGGCCTATTTAGTATAAAAAAAAAAAACTATCTCTGTATCAAACTTCACAGGAAACGCCATGCGGTTTGAACGCAACGTTAACGCATAGAGCGTTAACAGATCAATTTCTAATATATTATGCATTGTTATTGAGAATATTTATTACATTGGTGGTGGTGTGTACAGACCGTATAGAAAAATCGAGGATTCGTAGACCAGTAACTCTTCCGACGCGATGTTGGCAGAATTACTGGTATTGTAGACGTACTCGTATACACACTACGGTAACCGTTTACCATCAGGCGGACTTTCTCTAATCTGTCTCTAACATCAAAAAATGGAGTCCCTATCTTAGACGCATTTTTATTGGTCTACGATTTGGTTGTTAGCCCTCTTGCGGGCCCTATTACTTATGTTTAAAAAATCTCTCAAAGCTCAAACTCAAACTCAAAATTCATTTATTCAAATAGGCTACATTGGAGCACTTTTGCAAAAAAAGCGGGCACTGAAGGCCAATAAAAATGCGCTTTTTAGACATTTATTATTCCTACATTTCTCTGCACCAAAGCCCCCATACCAAGCCAACCGTGACGTGCCCCGGTGCGTGACGTCACACGGCGTCGCTTGTCACTTGTCTCCATGAGAACAGCTCCAGTTACAGGTACAAGCAAAAAATTAACCCACGGAATACGAGATTAAATTTCAAATCGTGAGTTGAGCAATTCCGGCACATGTTCGTGCGTGAATTGCGTTGCGTGAAATGTTTTAGATGTTACAATGATTAATATTGTGATATTAATCATTGTAACAATATTATTATTAATTTTAATGTGGATAAAATATCAAATATATGTGCATATTGATACAAATAAAGAATTGTACCTATTTTAAAATTTGGCAAGTAGTTAATCTCGTGTTTTTACAAGTTTTATTGTTTACCTATTTCGGATTTGACTATTGAGTATAGAGTCAAATCTTATAAGTTAAATTTGACGCAATTCATAAAATTTTGCTCTATAATATTACTTTAAAGACTTGGCAAACTAAACCTAAACTATTTCTAGAACGATCCAATAGAAGAGCTTAGATTGTATGTCAGATTCAGGTGAACAAGTTGGTATTTGATACTGCAACTAAACATCGGACTTGCTCTTTAGAGACGCATGCTCTAGTGACGACCGTGGAGTCACTGCAATAAGGTATCAGCGGAAGATCAGCGTAGATTAAACCTAGTACCCTAAGTTGAGCTGATACCCTTTTTGTCAAACTATATTATAATTGTAGTTAAGTTTATGATGTTTTACGAGTAAGTTTCGTCTGTTATTGGTGCAAATAAAATATATTCATTCTTTGTAGGTCTTTCTATATTTTCTTATTTAGTTCTTTTTCCAAATTATTTAAAATAAAACGTATGTCTTGCCCACGGTTACCGAAGTGAGCTTGAAGTCGGTTAATATTTTTCCTTAAATGTAACTTGCAATAAGAGTGCGCATTATCGGAGGTATGCCCTCGCCGACGATATGCGTTGACGCTGCATAACAGACGACAAATGTTTTTGGACCAAACAGTGAACTTTGAGTCCCACCATGTTTTGGCAATTTTGGTTCCATTAGATAATTACCGAGATCCCACTAAGGTCTGAAAACCACGAACATCATAGTTTACTAATTTAAAAAAAAACCATTGATTTTGAAGATCCCTTCCCCATGATAAATACAAACGAAAAATACATTTTCATTCCAAACAAATAATAAAACCATATTTACGTAGTGTATTTTATTATGATGTAAATAACAGTCCGTTCGACCGGCAAATCACAGAACGTATCGTACAACACGTCAATAAATGTGTACAACTATGTACATACACTAGCAGATACAATAACATGAACAACATACGAGCTTGATCTCCAACCAGCAATGTACTGCCCGGACACTGTGCACGTAGTGACAGTATCACATCTTGACACATATTTATGCAAAAAGTAAAAAGACGAGCAAGACGCTCTCGAAATGGTAAAAGATAACGATGCTAATCAATACAGTCCATACAATATTTAACAATGATTTAAAATTCTAGGTGCATTGCACCAACACTTCTTACTCAAGAGTTTTAAGATGTTAAAACTCTTCAGCCCAGTCATTTCACTAACTACAGTAAGTTAGTAGTAATGTTTGCTTATCACTACTTATGCGGTAGAATAATAACGGGCACTGGATACCCTCCTAGTCGACCTCCTGCAAAGGAAGTCCATCCCCGATATGTATGTAGTAGGCAGTTAGGTCATGTTGTCAGTTTGATTACCTAATCATAAATAACTATTTATGATCTTGGCGACCTGAAACTAAATATATTGACCATAAAACTTTTAGGTATGTAAAACTTTTTTCTTATAGCTGTAAGAAAAAAGTAATAATAGATGTTGTTGTCCCAAATTCAGATCGAATGAAATTTTTATTCAAATCTTTTACATGTCAAAACTAACGAAAAAATCCAATTACGAAATTCGCTAAACATCCCGTAATCCGTAAACTATTAGATGAGTTTAGTTAAGTAGAAAACTTATCTACTTATGTACTTCTACCCATGCCCGTTTGACCACCAAGTCGCGAGTAATCTCATTAACAATAAGTACGGAGAACCCATACTGTCGGATGTGTAGTTACGATTTAATACAGTTAGTTGTACCCGAGGGCAGTCGAGATGTGTAAACACTGCAAGGCTTCTGCTCTTTCTTTGTCTAACTGTTGTTTTACCATTTACATTCATTTCTTTCTCTAGTTTTACATTATTTTCTACACACAGAGTAGTTACTTACTCCGGCATAGTGCAGAAAAATCACATTTTCTTTCCAAGATGAAATTGTTAAACAATGTTGAAAGGAAAAATTTAAGCCATTTTATAAGTGCATCTCTTTGTGTATCATAATGTTTCTGATGACGTTAAGATTGCACTGCAATCTAAAAGTGTACGCATTGAAAATCATAATCTGGTGCATTGCTGTATGAAAAACATTATTGTAGATCAAACCCAAAAATAACATTGTCTATGTTCATGGTTTGTTCATGGTTCACGCAAAGTACTGAGCGACATATGCTGCTAAACCTCGAAGTAGACCAACAGGTTTGTACAAATCAAGAGTGAATAGGTTCTTACTGAACAAGCGTGCTACAACTTCGACTGCATCGTCACTTACCAACAGGTGAGATTGCGGTCAAACGCTTGTTTAGTCTGCTATAAAAAAAACGGCCCGATGCGATGGTCAGGTAATATTGTCAAATACATAATATTGTATCTGACAAAACTAGATGAGATACACACATAACCTGAAATTGTGGCATGGCATAAGTTAGCTTGTAAACATAATAGGACGGAAGGGCTCAGTTAGATAGAGGCCAAAAATCTCTTCAAAGAAACATAACAAAAAGCAAAGCGAACCAGAGTAATGCAGCAAATGGCGAATAAAGAGTAGAATTGTTTACGAGAATAAAATAACAATAACCTTGAGGCATTCCCCACATTTGAAAATCAGGGCGCAGTGTCTGCGTGCCTCATCACTAAAACAGAGGCCTAAATAAAATATTATTACGCTTCATCTCTCATTCGCTCCGTAAACATTCACTTTAGTGCTTTGTGCAAACAGTAACTCAACTGCTAATATAAAGAGATCATGTCCGAGTGATATATTATGAATGAAGCATAATATGGGACTGTAGGAGGATGTGGATGATTTTATGTAACAACACATTTTATGCGTATCTTCCCTTACTTCTATTTGTAATTTAGTTTCAAGATACTTCTACTTTCACCTTTTTTTAGGGTTCCGTACCTCAAAAGGAAAAAACGGAACCCTTATAGGATCACTTTGTTGCCCGTCCGTCCGTCCGTCCGTCCGTCCGTCCGTCCGTCTGTCTGTCAAGACCCTTTTTCTCAGGAACGCGTGGAGGTAACAAGCTGAAATTTATAGAAAATACTAAATTCCATTGCCTCTTAGAGCTGTGAAAAATTCAAACTTCTAGGCCAACGCAATCAAAAGATACCTATATAGTCGAATATGTCGCAAATTTCAGCAAATTTTCGACATTACCAAATAAATCAAAACCTACGGGGCACTTCCCGTGAACTCAGAATCTTAAAATTTGGCACGAAGCAACTCCTTAGAGCACAAATAAAGGAAAAATTGCGAAAACCATACATTTTTATTTTCATCATTTGAAAAAAATATTTTGAATAATTTTATACCTATTACCCCTTTTCTCATGAACGCGTAAAAGTATTAAATTGAAATTAATATCAAATACTCAAGTCTATAATACCTTTAAACTGTAATAAAATCAAACCTCTATGTTAACGCATTCAAAAGAAACAGCAATTTTAGCCGAAATTTTAAACACGCAACTACTCTCAAAAAACCAAAACCTACAGGGTACTTGCCGTGAACGTAGAAACTTGAAATTTGGTAAAAAGCAATTCCTTAGAGCACAGATAAAGGAAAAATTATGAAAATTGTACATTTTTAGTGACATAATATAAAAAAATATTTTTAATAATTTCATACTTACTACCTTATTTCTCATGAACGCGTGCAGGTATTAAACTGAAATTCATATCAAATACTAAAGTCTATAATACCTTTAAACTGTAATAAAATAAAACCTCTATCTCAACGCGTTCAAAAGAAACAGCAATTTTAGCCGCAATTTTAAACACGCAACTACTCTCAAAAAACCAAAACCTACAGGGTACTTGCCGTGAACGTAGAATTTTGAAATTTTGTAAAAAGCAATTCCTTAGAGCACAGATAAAGGAAAAATTGCGAAAATTGTACATTTTTAGTTACATCATATAAAAAAATATTTTTAATAATTTCATACTTACTACCTTATTTCTCATGAACGCGTGCAGGTATTAAACTGAAATTCATATCAAATACTAAGGTCTATAATACCTTTAAACTGTAATAAAATCAAACCTCTATCTCAACGCATTCAAAAGAAACAGCAATTTTAGCCGTATTTTTTAACTCGCGACTACTCTCAAGGGAATCAAAACTTACAGAGTACTTGCCGTTAACTCAGAATCAGCAACGTCTTAAATCACAGGCACAGGAAAAATTGCGAAAACTGTACATTTTTTGTTACATCATATAAAAAAATATTTTTAATAATTTGGTATTTACTATCTTTTTCCTCAAGAACGCGTCCAGCTATTAAATTGAAATTCATACCAAATACTCAGCTTTATAATAACTTTATGCTGTAAAAAAATCAAACATCTATGTCAACGCAATCAAAAGAAACAGCAATTTTAGCCGCATATTTTCAAACTCGCAAGTACTCGCAAGGGAATCAAAACCTACAGTATATAATATTATACCCACTTTTCCTTAGGGTTCCGTAGAAACCCGTAGGTTTATACGGAACCCTTGGTGCTCGAGTCCTACTCGTACTTGACCGGTTTTATTTTTTTGCGTGCTGCTGGGTGGAATCAAAAATGTTAACGCGGTTTTTTCTTGTGTGGTACAGCCATCGGACAATCATACGGCCAGGAAGGTCTGCCGGAAAATTGTTATTTGCAGTAGGTACCTACCCGTTTAAAACCGAGCGGATAGCCGCAATTAAAACAGCAAAAGTGATCGCAAAGACGATTTCAACCAGGCAACATAGATTGATAGATTTTTAAAGAGTAAGAGTGGGATTTGGAAGAAAATACATTCGTACATTCAATCATTGTCAAATTCCTTATCATAAAGTGGACACAAGTGGACCAAGAGTAAGTTCAGTTACTGTGCCAAAATATATCTAACGAGTTTACTGCCTCTTGATGGAGAAAATTATGGGCATATATTTTCGATTTGCGACAGCAAACAAAGGAGACAAACCGGCGGAGTGACGGATGCCTGGACTCAGCCGGTTTACTACTTGGCGGACGGTTTACTACTTGTTTCCTGATGGGCGGTGCTAATCGAGAATGTTCTTCCTAAGTGAGATGGCTGTTAAACGAAATGTGGCGGACTTTATGTATAGATTGGCCAGTTTTTATATTGTGTGCCGTTTTGATTGAAGTTAGGCATATTGTATATGGAGCAGAAGTGCATTTGAAAACTCAACTTGAATGTCAATATATTTCGTTTTTAACATGATTATTTTAATTTGTTGTAAGTTATGTAATTTTATCTGATTCCTATATTTAGTCAAAATTTGTTTTACGTATTGTTTTACATTTACCTATGACTATTAGTAAAATAGAATATATCTTTTTTGTGGATATCTTATTTATTTATTTATATATTTTTTGTTATTAAAATTTCCATATTCAATTAACATTTTAATGCGAAATTATTATGTGAATAAGGTACCTATTGAGGCATTTGGTCAAATGTAGAGACGATTTAGTTTAAAAAATATAGGAAAAGAAAATAGCAAAATTTGTATGCTTTACAAGATGTACGCCTTAATTATGCAAATAGCTACCAAAATGGTCACCCATCCAAATAAAAGTCCAACGCGACGTTGCTTAACTCAAACGATCAATCACAACGGTTGGGCACACCACACTACGGTCGCCATAACATCAAGATTTTTGTCTTGTTCTCCCATGGATGGTCAACTCTACTCTCGCTATTACTCGCCGGAGTTTTATGGGGGTACTTAACCTCTGACCTTTTCTTTGTCCATGGTCCATGGTAATGCCGCGCCATACATTTGTATAAGTTTGGAAATAATGTGGTGGAAATGTCGGCCCTTTAGCTTTGATTTGTTTTTGAACTAGTTGTGCTTAGCCGTTTTACTCGGTGAAGCGAAGCCACACATATAATATCAGGGTCTACCTGTATACCGTATACCAAATTAAAGCTAGATCAGATCAGTCTTTTAGCGTAAAGAGGCAACAAGCACATACACATACGTATGTGTAGTGTGTGTGTGTGTGTGTGTTTGTTGCGCTCGTATGTACAGCTAATATATTAGTAGGAGTATTTATGGATAACTACTATGATATTTACAACAAAGAGTTACAATAAAGAGTTTTCTATTCTATTCTATTTGGATTTAGTGAGTATTGAGTATAGAGTATCGAATAATTTTTTACCTTACATAAATGTTTACCAATCAACAAAGGAACATTCAAATTCTAAATTTGCTCGCCTTGTCACTTTCATAAAAAAATCGTAATCCCTAACAATTTCAATAGTTAAGATCTTTGGAAAATCTCAGTATAATTTAGTCTCGATACAATTTAGTTACAAATTTGAACGAACTGAAAAGCTCAATTAATATGATACTATAGTTTAATAGTGGATGTATGATGAACACGGATTTTAAGCCGTTTCTGTCATACGCTGGGAATGATGACGTAATGTAATAAACTCTGCTTTGAGCGATTGGATAGGAGCGAGTGGGTTCAGGAGTAGGGGCACCACAACTTTGCATTACTACTGACACAGGGATCTTTGGGAAGAGAATTTTCTCGAACATTTTTTGCGTAAAGTGTGTTTGCACGCTTGAAAGGTTACTTATTTTTCTTTATAGTTTTATATTAGCATATAATAAAGTGTATACTAAGCAAGGTCGTAGTTTTACTATGAGCTAAGATTTTTTGTATGCTTTGCTTTTTGTCTTTAACATCTTGCATAATGTGAACGGTCGAAAAGGAAGGAACCACCCAAAATGGCCCCGTTCTGTGCAAATATAATATTGAAGAAACGCGAAAGAAGCTGGCTAAGGGCTGCTAAGTCACCTTTTCCCTATCGCGCCCTAATTAAGACAAAAAATTGTTATGGCGCGGGGTTCAAGTTTCTTGGCGCGGATTACCCTTATGATTAAAGTTTAATAAAATTTATCACAACTGTGATAATGGCCCACAAATCAGCAAAGCTAAAATGGGAGTGGGCGGGTCACGTTAGTCGTATGCACCCCGACCGCTGGGCAAAGATCTTTACAGAATGGGTACCCAGATAAAGCGACGCCGCCGAGGCCGGCCTAGGAAACAATGGCGAGACGATTTGGACGCGCACCAGATCGGGTGGACCGAGGTGGCGCAGGAACGAGATAAGTGGAAGGATTTGGGGGAGGTCTTTGCCCAGCAGTGGGAAAGCACAGACTAAACAAAAAAATATTAATCACTACATAGTATAAAACAAAGTTGTTTACCGCTTTCGATCTGTATAATTAATACATGTACGTGTACGTTCGTGATACGAAGATCTCTCGGATCCACTAGTCTATTATATTCAAATTTTCACCGACATGGTGACCCTACCCAGGGGTGGCACAAACAGGGGGTTGTCGCGAATATTCAGGAAATGATAGTAATTGCAATACGTTGTCAATCTGCTTTTAGTGTATCGGAGTTTAATTATTTTACGTGCTAAGATGATATCACTTTATTCATATATTATTAGACTTAGGCTCGCGGCTATTCTCTTGTTTAGAAATTCTATTATTTTTTTTGTGGATCTTAGACCAAATTTAAATTTAATTATTTCTGAATCTTTTGCTTTGTGTTTGAATTTTGATACGCTTACGTCTTCAGCTAAAACACTTTTGTTAACGACATAAGAACTCGTTCAAATTTTCCACTTAATCCGTTTAAGCGTGAAAAGGTAACAAAGAGACAAACACATATCTACTTTAGCATTTGTAATATAAGTTGAATTTATCTGTGTTGTAATATAAATTTTATTTAACTGTATCTTAACTATTTATGACGGGTTGAAATATCTCCCAAAATAACGCTTTGTGATATTCGAGAGAGTTCCAACCTCAATCCAGACAGTCAAATTATACTAGTTTGGGCTATAACGCCCACATACCTACAAACTTTTGAATTCATATCAGACTAAATGTTTTATGTACAAAAGTTTATTGAATAGTAGCTATAGTGCAAGGACGAAGAAATATACTGAACAAAATGTTATGAAAAACCTAAGAAGTACCCAAAGTACGAATGTCACGCATCTATTAATTTAAAACATAAAAGATTTTACCGACTTGGTAATACGTGGATCTCACAACTTTTTACGGTAAAAGAAGTGCAAGTTGCGAGACTTGGTTTTTTTATAGAGCAAGAAGCGTAGCTGCTGTGCACCTTAGCAATCACAAAAATACAATTTCGCGTTAACAGGTAAATATAAACGGTTTAATATTCTACTAAAAGCTGTTAAATAACGAAACGTCATTATTTCGTCGTTTTTATTTGACTTCAGAAATCCAATATTGAAAGTGGGGACCGTTTTGCGTGGATTGATCAAGGCCTATACAAACAGCATTTTAATATGGTTTACGAACTTTTCAATGAAAATACTCAGAAATGGACATTATGTAGTTCACCCGAATTTGTTATTAAAACGGATTCTGACTATCAAATATGGTAAACGGTTGGAATATTTGCAAAATATTTATTTTGGCTCTTGTGGACTACTATATATTGGATTTTTTGTTTGGACAGTTAGTACGAAAAAAGGAGAGTCACATGAATTGGAGGGCATTACCATAAGTTTAAAAATTCATGACAAACTACTTTACTGTCAAATTTTGAAAAAGACCTTGTAAACCGATCCAGTGCGAAATAAAATCCTACATCTTTTTTCAAAATGGCGTTTTACAGAATAAAAAATATGTTGTATAACCTACAAATGTCTATCGTTTTGCTCAACGTCTTTTTTTTTCTTAAAAAACAACATGCATGACTAGTTTGTTTTACATAAAGAGTCGTCAAATTATATTGTAATTTTTCTAAATGAATGATTGATCGAAAAAACCTTGAACAAATGAATTAAAGTCAATAACATACATTTTCTCTCTCTGTTCCACATATTTATCTAGAGACTCAAAAGTTTATCAATCCACCCACAAAACACATGTCCTGAAGATATTAATATGCAAGAGCAACCCTCGACCCGAAACTATGTAACGAGATAAATCTCAATTATCTCGTTCCAAGATTTGATTGTGAACTCAAATGAAGATGTTTATCCACAACTTATAACTCGTGTTTGGGACGAAATGTTGACTAAGGAGTTATTACTATTAATAAGGCATGGATAAATAGATAATAAGGAAGAGGAATCGACATGATATAGATGATAACCACTTACTTTACTGGACGGCTGGTCGAATCCAAAGTGATCAGTGTGGTCACCTAAGAAGAGCTCTAGACTAATTCGCATGTCATATCAAGTAATTTGAAACATATCAAGTATATAACTCGCAAAACATACAGGAGTGACGTCTACTTATGTCGGAGACCAAGACTCAATTTGGGTCGCTGCGCCATGTTAGTAAGTTATTTATGTAACGTGTAGCCTAGTAGTTGTTTGTTCAGCAAAAAAATCATAGACAAATTTAAATTGTGAATTCGCAAGAATTAAAGATTTCCTTTCTTAGTGGTTTACGCCAAAAACCTACCATTATTTTCAGGCGGTTTACGGTAGCGTCCAAGCGAAAATCTTTGCCAAACTGAGTTTCACAAGTTTTTCTTGCCGGCAAAGCATTAACAAACACACACACACACTGTATAACAGATTAATGCTACATATCCGTAAATCTAAGCAAACAATATACTAAGCTCATGTAATTAGTTTCAGTGCTAATTAGCGCTAAGTTAATAGAGCGATCAAATTCCTCGCGTTATGAAGTATGAGCGCGTCTCGGGTTTCAGGGTTGGGACATTATTGCGAGGCTGGAAACGGTACTTGGATGATTATGTAACCTTTGTGGAAGATATTGGCGAGAAATTAGCTTATTAGCGGTCATTATAACCGTTAAATGAAGCGTAAAGTACTTATAACACACATAAAAATGCGCTTGGCCATGCTTCACCACATTTTTTTTTTATTTGCAACTTTTTCTGTTCTTGTGCAGACTACTGTAATCATAGCAAATCTCAGTAATTTCCCTGACCTACGTGATCTATCTAACTAAAGGAAATCGTGGCAGAGTATTAACCAAGGTCTTGGTAACTAGCCCAAATGTTATCTCGCATTGAGCAACCCTCCCATCGTTAATAATATCCGCAAATGTGGTAAACTTTTATTGTGCACACTAAAATAACTCTTTTTATTGAAAGCCACGAGTAAATCTACTAAACTAAAAGCAACTACAAACTACCATGATTGAAAACATATTCTGACTTTTATTGTTTAGAATTCAGAATATTCGTTTGAAACTAAATAAAACCAATTGATACCCCTACACTTTTCACAATACTAAAGCAAATATGGAGCATTGATCGAAGTTAAACAAGCTACGCTTACGCTTCAAGTATTTTCAGGAATAGCTCAATAATTCGTAAAACTTCAGTATTTCCTCCTATTGAATACAAAAAGAAGTATCTGTTATTGTTAAATTTATTTTATAACAAGGAAAAAATACCAAGCAGTGTTCAACGGAAACATAACCTCTAATTTGGTTTTTCTTCTCTTCGAGACTTTTTTTGTTTTACTTTCTACTTAATTTAATGTTATATATAAAGTGCCATATTATGGCATAAAATGGGAATATGTAAAACCCGCACCATACTATGTCCGCGGACTGCGCGAGACCGTAATACCGTAAATTTCACAAAAAGATTCACAGTATAGAGTATCCATAAGAACGGCGTGATGCCATAGTGTGGATCAGGCTTTAGAACATTACAAATATTCCCAAATTACAACTTGTAAGACGCACCATAAGGATAACTAAAATTATTAATAATAATATGTGGAATACGTTATGGATACACTTATTAAAATAATAGTGTATTAACACATTACTCGAATATGAGAAAAATGTTTGTTTTCCCAAATAAATAAACTGAAAACCTCCTTATTTTAAATAGTAAAACACAATCAAGTGTTTACCCAGGCCAATGAATAAATGATGGTCAGTGATTCCCAATGTATCGGCGGTTCCCTAGATCGATCGTGCGGTTAGCGATGAATTAGTCACAAGAACTAACCGAGTGGCGAACGTTGCTCTGATTACATGGATAGTAGATAGCTAAACACTATACACACACGACTTAAGGTTAAATAACTTTTTATTTCAGTTTATTAAAATTAACGTACTTTATTATCGCTTGCAATAACTATGACGTATTTTTACACTAAATAGCCTGCGATTGTGTTGTGAATGCGAAACTTACGGGATGCCGCAAGCCTGGATACACTGAATATAGTGTACTATGCATTGTGCCAATCCATAATTGTGTATTGTATACTATGTTGGGGTAGTGCGGCAAAAACGGTGATGATACAGGCTGAAAGAGCGCAACGCTCAGTTCTAAAAGTTATACTCCGTAAGCCTTTCAGGTATTCAAGTAAAAGGTACCATCAATGTATATAGAGAGGCAGAGGTACTAAACATTCGCCAACTTTTTGTCCTTAAAACAACTCTGTCGGTGCACAGATCAATCATTAATTCTGAAACTTACAACCAAATGGCCAAACGTAGAGTATTTAAGGTTCCCTTACCACATGTAAACTCTAAATTTGCCCAAAGATTTGGGGACTCAGTGAGACATACTGTTTACAATAAAGTGCTTAAATTTTGTAAATTAAAGGATAAAAGTATACCTGAAGTAAAGAAAATCGTATATAATTGGCTGTCATCTCTATCTTATAATGAAACTGAGGATCTCTTAAAAATAATGTATTAAACAGCACACAATTATCCAATACACTTATTATATTCATTTTTATTGCCTTTTTTGTTAAAGAACTTTTAAGACTTATTTTAAATTGGAATATTATAATAAACGACAACTTAATCTGAACAACATAAATGTAAAATTAGTTATATATGTAAACAAACAATTTTGTTGTTATTTCTTTAAGAATATAGTTTTTCACTTGTATTTTAGTCAAATGGCGAATAGACCTGGTACAGATAATACTACTATAATATGTATACTCTATCTATCAATAGGTAAACTCGTTGAACATATTATTACTGTTATGTAAATCCTACTGTTAAATTGTGGGCTCCCTCGGCACAGGCCCAGCCTAGTGAGGGAGTCACAGATTCTTACACATAATATAACTCTAGAAATATAATACATAGTGCTAATGTTTCTGTATTGCATGTTCTTTAGCTAAATAAAAATTTTTTCATTTTTCATTTTCATTTCATTTTCATTTCATTGACCACATCACAAATAAACAAGTGGATAAAAGCTTGTTTTTTAAAATTTTAAAAAACTTTTTAAACCAAGCTTTTATTATTATTACCTTCTAGCACTAAAGTACTCGACGAATCAAATGTGCCTAAACTCGATGGGGTTGTGTCGTTTAATTACGGAGTTCAGGCCACCTTCCAGCTCCATCATCAGATCAGCTTCATGTCATTTTAATATTGCATTGTCATCCGATTTATACATGCATGCAAAATTCAGCTCAATCAGAAACCGGGAAGTGGATCAAATTAAACTTGCAAGATTTGATTACAGACAGACAGACAACAGACAGGTGAAAGTAAATATAAGCTTGTAAAAAAATAGAACTAAGTCGAGCGGTTATCAATAAGTGTCGAATTAAAACGTGTCATTATTGAAAGCAAGCATGACAGTTTTTTTTATAGTCACTTGTCCCATCCTAGTTCATAACATCGCTTTCATATCCGCTAAGCAGCCTTTGTTATTCCAGGATCTGAGCTATTTTCATACCAAAATTCAGGCGAAACCGTGAAATAGATTTAACGTGCAAGAATAACAAACACACTCTCAGCGTAATATATTAAATCTTCTGCTTTAGCCGGGTACTGACTGGGTGAAACAACGTCTGAGCAACCTCGCTAAGAGTGCTCGGTCGGTCAACACGTGCCTCACAAGCTGAGCTTCGTGCTCAGGTTTGCTCAACATTCTAGCCACGTGCTTACTGACCGAGCACCCGCCTACTAAACCTTCAGTCGTTGCATCGCTCAGTTAGTAGCCGGCTAATAATAACATAAGATGAGATTAAAAGGAAGTGACATAAGACAGTCAAACTTTTTAATTTAAACGAATGCTCTGCAAAGAGCGAAAAACTTCCGAAGTACAATAATATATATATAAATAACTTTTCTGAGCACGTCAACTTAGAGTTTCATATAAAATTATGTGAGGCCCTTTATTTACCGTAAATAAGGCCTGAATACATTACAAGCTCGCATAATATTAAATTGATATAAACTTGTAAAGTTGTCCTACTAAATATGTTAATTCATACACGTAATATAATTGTACTTTAGTGGTTCCCAATTCTACCACAGGAGGCGGTAGTGTGGTTCTTTGATAATTTGCATAAGATAATCGAAAGCCTTTTGAATTATTTCAAGTGTAGACATAATACCTAAATTAAACTAGAAATCTTTTAGTTTGATAGTAATTGCCTCTTAAGATTTTAACTAACGCAATTAAAAACAAAGTCCCAAGAGATTAGAAACTCTCTCAGTTGGAATTAACTTTATTTTTTCATTTGTTTTTAAGAAAATGTAACAATCATTATTATTGTACATAATATTATATTAATGTCACGGCTAATGCGTTTACATCTAGGCTTATAGCTAAATAAATAGCGCGAAAGATTTTCGCGCAGTGATGCTAGTTATAAGGCAGTTTTTAACGAGTGAAACTGCTGGGCACAGCTAATTAAACATCTATTTATTTCTGAATAAATTTCACCAGAATAATAAATCACTTAAATAGTAAATTCTTGTCAATTTATTCAAAGCCTAGAAACAAGTTTAACTCTAGATGTCCTCAAAACATGTATCTCCTGAGACCTAATCTGTCTCAATACAACATTATTTTTACATAAATTGCGGGCACTTTGATCTCGGCTTTAGCCAACTTTCAGTAAGATCCCGAGTCAAATAAATAAAGAACTTTGACTTGTAATTTGGCTGCAAAAAAAAACATTTATATTCTCTTTGTTTATTATCAATTTGTAGTCTACTTGTAGTAGATTAGAATTTTATAATATAAAAATAAAAAAATATGAGCTGTTCTATCTGGGGATCATGTTATCAAAGATAGTAACTTTTATTAACCGCTATAAAGACAATATAAATAAGATTAATATTTACGGCTTTTTAGTAAAACTTTTTTGGTTAAATAAAAGTTTTTGGTTAATGAACATTCTAGAAAAAGTACTCATAATAATAAATCAATTGCACCATAAATTACTTAAACATTAACCAAAAAATACTTAAATAAACAAAATGAAACAAGTACCATACTTGTCGCTCTCTAATTTTCTCTATTCTTCTTTGCATTTCCAGCTTCTTTAGAGAGAATTCACATCATGAAGTATCTCGATTATTCAATCAATTTGGTTTGAGTCTGCCTTGACTTATTTATTAATCTTCTATTGACCCAATTAAAAGTACTTCAAACTATAGCACCGTGTGTCCAGCAAGTGGCGCCCAACGTGGGCCCACGTGCAACCGCGCCCGATCAATTCTATAACCACCGCGGCTTATGTTTGAACTTGAACGTTCGTTACACCTTAGTCTCTTCACATAAATAAATAAATAATAGTTAGTTAAACAGCCTACCACCGTGTACCGGCAAGTGGCGCCCAACGTGGGGCCACGTGCGACCGCGCCCGATCAATTCTATAACCACCGCGGCTTACGTTTGAACTTGAACGTTTGTTATACCTAGCCACTTTGTAAATCTCATTATACGCAGCCCTACTTATCGAAGACTGCGTGATTTCAATCGCTCCAGAAATTACTGTAACTTTTTTTACTTTCTTATTCTATTGGTAAGTTTTTTAGGAAAAAGATGTATTTTTTTATACTACCGTCGTTTTCATTTTTAGCACATATACAAGTAGATGGTATGCCTAATGGTGAGTGGTTACCGTCTCCTTAAAAACTTCTGCAATACCACTGGTATTGCCGACATGGTATCGGTCCAGTTGGCTGGGTAAAAGACTCACTGACTTCACTTCGTGGCAGAACACGGCCGTAATGACCTCTTGGTAACATGGTAACACAATATTGCCTATAATAATATATTCGTATCGTTTTCCACCGCTGCAGGGGACCGCTACCAAAACTAATAATGCCTCTTATGATACTTAAGGTTAAAGCTTACTCTTTTATTGCCTGAAACAAATGATCATTTTATTAAGTGTGGAACGTTAATTGCTTAAACATTGAACGTCAGAACCATACCACTCCCAAGACAAAGCCTTCTAATCCTGAATGTATCAGCATCCAGCATGCTTTCATGACTCGCGTCGTCAAAGGGTTTAACTAGTGGAATTACAGTCACCTGAGAATTCCCATTTGGTGTGGAATACGATCCACTTTAGTGCTTAGCAATGTAAGCTGTTCTATTGCAAGTGCTTGTACTCTAGTAGATTGGGCTTGTAATGAATTTATGGATACGTCGTCGGCGACATGCGTTTACGTAGCTCTCTAATTAAGCAGTAAACATTTGAGGTATAAACCTCTCAAACGTTACGTACGGTGCAAGAATTAACGGTATAAGGGTTTATTTTATTTTTATTTTATTTTCAAAGGAAAACTTACAGCTAGGTACATGATTGATTACATAAAATAGTTCATATAAGGCCAATTAAAAGTTTTCACTGATAATTACAATATATCAACCAAAAAAAAAGATGTTTATATAGACAGAAGACAATAACGTTCAATATTATGTAGGTATAATATAGAATAATGTATAATATATATATAATATAGAATCTAAAACTCAAAATAATTGTTAGCACAAATGCGTTTTAACTTTTGTGTAGTTAGATTTATTTATTTATTTATTTATTTATTTAAGGACAGCCAACGCAGGAAACACATTACAATTAAAAGTCTTAAGGCTATTATGTCTTTAGTCTGTGTGATCCTACAATTATAGGATGCCACAGCGTGCACAACTAAACATTACAAGATTATCAAAATAGGACAAAGTTAATAAAAATCAAAACAAACAATAACACAAAATGAAATTAAATTGAATTAAACTGAAATGAAATGAAATTCTTCTTATACAAAACAAAATAATTCTTCTTATACAAAACAAAATAAAATAAAAACAGATGTATCAACAAAAATAAAATATTACTAAATTAAGATACTGTAGCTTGTTTAAGTGACTTTTTAAATTTTGAAATTGAATCAGTTATGTCTAAATCGTGGCTTTTGGATAGTGAATTATAATTTCTACAGAGGCGTGACAAGGGTGCGTTATAGCCGAGATTGGTTTTAGAGTATGGTACAGTGAACAGATTGTAAACTTTTTTTCTTGGCAGTCGAGCAGGAGTGTTTATTTGGAGGAGATTTGTTAATTCATTGCAGTCAATGTTTCCATTAAATATTTTGTGTAAGTTTATCATGTCTGTCATTTTTCTGCGATCGGAGAGAGATGTCATGTTGTAGTGTTTGAGACGAGATTTATAGCTGGTAAGTTTTTTAGCTAGATGGTCTGAGTATGACAAGTGATAAACAAATCTTTTTTGGACAGTTTCAATGCGTTTTGAATAAACTTCATAGTAGGGATTCCAGATGGTGTTACAGTATTCCGTGATCGGACGAACCAGTGTGTTAAATAACCTGATTTTTGTTTTTGGTGATTTAAATTCCTTACTGTTTCTTAGAACAAATCCTAGTAATTTTAAACTTTTTGATACGGTTTTTAATATATGGCTGTCAAATTTTAATTTTGTATCAAACAAAACTCCTAGATCCCGTACTTCTTCTATGCTGTTTAGTTGTTGTCCATTTAATAAATATATATTTAAGTTCTTTACTTTATTTCGACTAAAATGAGCATGATAGCATACGGTATTTTACTGTGGGGGTCGGCAGCAGATATTGAGACTATTTTCATACTGCAAAAACGTGCAATTCGTGCCATTTATGAGATGCGCCCAAGAGACTCTTTAAAAGAGGTCTTTAAAGAGATAAATATACTGACCCTACCATCTTTGTACATTTACGAAAATATTATGTATGTCAGAAAAAATTTAGATAAATTCAAGTTAAATAGTGACACTCATAGCTTTAATACTAGAAATAAGAATAAGTTAGCTGTACCTCGATTCAGATTGTCCAAAACGAGCCATAAATCATTTTTAGGGAATTGTGTACGTTTTTATAATAAAATCCCTGATGAAATAACGGGGCTCACAGAAGGTAAATTTAAAAGCCGTGTTAAAGACATATTACAAAAGAAAGCCTATTATAAAATTAGCCAATACATAGAAGACAAAGATGCCTGGAAACCTCTGCAACCACCTGTAACCAAGATAATAATTGTAAACACATATTTAAAAAAAGCAATCCCTATGAGTTTCTTGCTCATTCTTCTCATAGAGGTGCCTTGCGAATGAGCGGTAGAATACTAAAATAAAATGTAAAATTGACTTGCAAAAGTGCTCCATTGTAGCCTATTTGAATAAATGAATTTTGAGTTTGAGTTTGAGTTTGAGTGACGTTGAGAAGCATTTTATTTTCTACACACCAATCAGTGAGCCTATTCAAGTCCTCCTGCAAAAGTACCGAATCATTAGGTGTTTTTATAGGCTTCATTATTTTAAGGTCATCTGCAAAAAGATACATTTTAGAATTTTGAAAACAAGAAGCAATATCATTTATAAAAACATTGAAAAGGATTGGGCCTAAGTGCGAACCTTGCGGAACTCCTGAAGTGGCTGTGAATGGACTTGAATAATACCCATTGACTGCCACTTTAGATGTTCTATTTGATAAGTAGGATTGGAACCATTGTAATAAGACGCCGGATATTCCTAAATTTGAAAGTTTCTGTATTAAAATGAAATGGTCAACTGAGTCAAAAGCTTTACTGAAATCTGTATAAATGGAGTCTACTGGTATACGGCTGTCTATTGATTCTGCTATATGCGATGTGTAACAAAGTAAATTAGTTGTTGTAGATCTGCTTTTAATAAAACCATGTTGAAAATCTGTCATGTAAGGTTTGAGATGCCATGAGAGGCGTTGTGAAACTAATTTTTCCAGGATTTTTCCAAATAAGACTAAAATAGAAATAGGTCGATAGTTGTTTACTTGATTTTTATTACCAAATTTAAATATAGGTACCACTAGAGCTTCTTTCCATTTCTCCGGAAATATACCTTCTTGTATAGATTTATTATAAATTTGTGTAAGTGGAATGGTCAAAGCTGTTGCGCATTGTTTAATAAATATTGATGGTATACCGTCACTACCTGCACCTTTATTTTCGTCTAACAATTTTAGTACTGCAGTTATTTCGTTCTCACTAAAAGTAATTTTGCCGAGTGATGTTGAAGTACTGGATTCATTGTTTAACGTATTTAAATTTAGGCCATTACTAGCACTATTATAGGCGTTTACGAAGTTGTCAGCAAATAAATTGCAAATTTCTTCACCTGTCGTCGCAAAATTTTCTGCAAGTTGCATTTTTGATGGGTAATTACCACTATTTTTTCTTTTAGCTTTAATAAAAGACCAAAATAATTTAGGATTTTTCGTAATAGCTCCTTCTATTAATTTAATATAGTTTGTGTAGCAGATTTTCTGCAATTTTTCGCTGCTTTCACGCAGTTCTTCGAAAATAACAGTGTCAAGCGGATTGTTGTATTTTTTTATTTTAATATGGTATTTATATTTTTCCCGGAGCATTCGTTTTAGTTCTTTTGTATACCAAACTGGGTAATTATTGTTGTATTTTTTTGTTTTGTAGGGAATAACTTTTTGTATGATAGTATTTAGAGTTTCATAAAAGTATGTTACCATTTCATTAACAGAAGACAGTTTCTTAAATTTCATATCCCAGTCAACAGATTGGATTGAGTCTTTTACTTTTTTATAATCTGCCTTATAAAAGTTTGGTTTACCTATAGGGTTACCTTGTAAATAATTAGGTTCAAACTGCAAGGGCACAAAAAAAATTAAGGAGGGGTGAAAGTTGTCTTCCTTTATTAAGGGTGATGAACTACGTAATAGGTTTTTAATTGTTAAATTGCTAAGAACTAAGTCTAGTATTTTATTTTTATTATTAAGAATGTCATTATATTAGCTAAGGTCATTTAATGAAAGAAAATCTGCAAAAGTAGTATTTATATCAGAATTGTTACTATAACTTGGTATTGAAAATGTATTAATTTGGTCCTTAGCCCACGATATGTTGCTAAGGTTAAAGTCACCAATAATTAATGTTTGTTCACTTTTGGTCAATAAATTCTGTGCTTTATTTAAGAAAGAGTTCAAGATATCTATATTTATAGGTGGAGGTAGATATACAGCTCCTATATGCAGCGTACTTTTATTGTTACAAGGTCCTTTTAAATCTATACCTATCCATAAATCTTCACAATTGCTTTCAAAATCTGTTAATCTATATGAGTTCAAAATTTTAGAGACTGCAATGAGCACACCTCCTCCATCTTTTCTTTTGTTAAATATAGTAGTTTCTCGGTCTCGTCTGTAAACTTCATACCTACTGTCAAATAGTTCAGAATTATATACGCCTTCATTAAGCCACGTCTCTGTTAGTAAAATTACATCATAATATTCTAAAGATAAATTTTGTAAGAATGCTGAAGCCTTTGTTTTCAGACCACGCACATTTTGGTAGTATACACTCAATTGTTGACTAGACATGTAAAAATACTTAATACTTTACTATAAATATTAATATAAAATTATATGAAATCTAAATTCTCTTAATACTGATGTGCAAATAAAGTGGTTGAAAGTTGAAAACAATATTTAAACAACTAAAAATAATATGGAACTACTCGAGGACGGCTAATTTTTCAGTACAGTCCACAGTAACGCGTTCAGTTTCTTCGCTTTTCTTCATAAATATTCTTCCATCTCTAACCCACACGAATTTGTAGTTCAGTTCTTTAGCACGAGCGCGTGCAGCTGCATGAAGAGATTTGTTTTCGGCCGAAAGATGTTCCATTACGTAAATCGCCTGCGGTTTCTCCATTGCAATGCCAAGGTGACTGCTGTTCAGACGTTCCTTTGGGTGTGTTTTATTGTATTTTATCGCAGCGGCCAAGAAAGAATCACGTAGACGCGGGGTGTTAAACTTTACCAGGATTGATCTTGGTCGCTTACTTTCTGGATTCTTCTTAGCTATTCTGGTACATTGGGCTATATCTTTGTCTTCCACTTTACAGTCAATCACCTTCACAAGCTGCATTATGGTATTGATCACGTTTTCAGCCCTGTTTTCAGGAACGCACTGAACTTCAACGTTTGTGGCTCTGGAATGTTGTTCCATATTGTTCATGCGCTTATTAAGGTTTTGAACAGATTCCTTTAATAAGCTGTTTTCTTTATCTAGTTTTTGGATCTTGGTGTCTCTTTCTTCTATGGCTGCTTTCATTTCTTCGAACTTTTCATTGAAAAAGCCAAACGCCTGTTGAAAGTTGTTCACTAATTCCAGTACATTCTTTTGTTCGTTTATTATACTTGTAAGGGAGGAACCAATTTCCTCTTTCATAATTTCTCTGAGTGTTTTTCTTGTAAGCGGCTGGTTGTCTTCTTCCTCTTCTTTTTGCATTATTATTGGTGAAGATCGTGCATTGCGTTTAGATCGTAGAGTGATATTTTCTTCACGCGAGGGGCTTATTACTCTGTATTCAGGTCTTGCTAGTACATTGGTATTATCTTGCTTAGGTTGTTTGTTACGACATTCTTGACATTTCCACTTCTTTTTAGAGTCAATATTCATTTGCCAAAATTGTACTGACGACACATTTGTACAATCCAAATCATACCAATGCCCACAAACAGAGCAGAGCAGACACTCTTGATTCGGGATTATACTCAGACAACCAGCGCAATTTTTAGTTGAAGACATATTTATTACAATAGCTTAATCTTTTATTATGCGTTTGAATATGCAGTGAGCTTCAAAAATTCCTAGAATTAGCCGGGTCACGAGAGGTCAACGTTTTCTCTAGCTTCGTATGTAGCGCGGCCAAAAAGACTTAAGCGCCGTGGAAAACGCGTCGCTTACGCGTTTTTATCGAACACTGCAATTTTGAAACACCCAAAGTTTTAATTCAAAATGTCGGATTCGAAATTATTGTTTTTTTAGTCTAAATTACACTTTTTAGTACTTATCACATTACAATTGTTATATCACCATGTCCTTATTCACTTAAACAAGTTCAATAACAGTTTTTTTCGGATTTTTATCAACTTTTTACCACTGAAACGGTTTATTTAATACGGAGCAAAATAAAAAGCTGCTGTTTAGTTGAGCGTGCGCGGGGTATATGATATAGATTAAATATATCTAAATCTAAATCTTTTGTTATTATGTTAAAACATTTACATGCTCTAATGAGATAGCTATTTTGACGATAAGTAGACCGCGCACTCGCTATATGCAAGAGACATGGTTTTCTTAACATTACAGAGTGAGACCGAAATCCCAAACCTGCAAGGAGCTCCGGACAATCAATCGCACCATTTGCTATGTCAAATAGGTATGCCAAATCTGCTACGCGTCTCCTTTCTACAAGTGGGAGCAAATGAAACTTTCTGCATCTGGTCGGATAATCTGACAAGAAAACTTTAGATCGAAATTGCAAAAAACGGAGGAATCGCTTCTGAATACTTTCTATTCTCGTAATGTACACGCCATAATTAGGGTTCCAGACCTGAGAGGCATACTCCAAGTGGCTGCGTACAAAAGCACAGTATAATATTTTCATAGTTTTAATTGAGTTGAAATCTGATGACATACGTATTACAAACCCTAATGCTTTAGATGCCTTATTAACAATATTATTAATGTGTACGTCAAATAGGAGCTTAGAATCAAAAGTTACACCTAAATCGTTAACAGTAGTAACTCTGGCCAGAATAGAAGATTTAAGAGTGTAATTAAAAATGAAAGGCGTGGGCTTACGTGTAAAGGAACATACAAAACATTTAGCTACGTTTAAATCTAATTTGTTGATTTGACAATAATCTTGAAATCTATTCAAATCCTGTTGTAGTAGTAATGCATCGTTAAGACTTTTAATTGGAAATAATATTTTCATATCGTCTGCATATAGAAGAATTTTAGATGAGCGAAAGCAACATGAGATGTCGTTTATAAAAATTAAAAATAAAAGGGGGCCCAACAAAGATCCTTGCGGTATGCCTGAGGGAATAGGTATGGAGGCGGACGTGTAACCATTAAGTACTACTGTCTGACATCGATTCCTTACATAAGACGAGAACCAACGAAACAAGTTTCCCCTTATACCAATGAGTTTAAGCTTGAATAGCAGAGTATCATGATCAATTCGATCAAAAGCTTTACTATAATCGGTATATATTATGTCCACTTGAGCTGGTTCCGACATGAATTTGGATATATATTCACTGCATAATAATAGATTTGTAGTGGTAGACCTGCCCCTTAAAAATCCGTGCTGAGCTAAATTAAGTGATTGTTTTAATGACCAATACAGCTGTTCATACACTATTTTCTCCAATACTTTGGCGAAAACACACATTTTTGAGATTGGCCTATAATTTTCAATCATGTTCTTAGGGCCTTTCTTATGAATAGGAGTTATATAAACGGATTTCCAGAGTTTGGGTACAACACCCTCAGTAAGTGATCGTCTATAAATTAGAGTGAGAGGCACTGCTATACTAGACGCACATTTTTGAATAAAAATTGGAGGAATTTTATCCGGACCAGCCGACTTATTGAGGTCTAATGTTTTAAACAAATGTAGTACTTCAGTTTCCCTAACCTCCACATTTTTAATGTCTGAAACACAATCAGGTAATTCTGAGTCAATATTACTTCGAGATAATTGGGATGACGAAGGATCAAGAAAACTTGCATTAAAATAATTACCAAACATTTCACATATCTCATTACCGTCACCTGAGGCACGCTCACCTAATTTTAATATGGCAGGATAAGAGTTTGATTGTTTTTTACATTTTATATAAGACCAAAAAGCTTTAGGGTTGTTAACGATGCTGACTTCGATATTTTTAACATATCTTTTATACATCTCACTTTCCATACTTTTAGCTCGTTCCCTCAAAATAATAAAAGAATCTAAGTCTGACTGATTACCATATTTCTTGTGTTTTAACCTATATTTATGTTTTTCTTTCAATAATTTAATTAAGGGTGTTTTATACCATATTGGATACTTACGAGAAGGGTTAATTAATTTAGAATTTATGTATGCAGCACGGAGATCATCCAAGATATTATAAAGTGAGGAGACCGCATCATCAATACTTCCAGACATAATTATATCCTGCCAGTCGTACTCGTTTAACTTTGAATTTATAAGTTCATAATCGCAAGAATTATAAAAATATTTTAGGTATGGTTTATATTTCAAAACATTAAAATCTAAAAATTCTGCTGTAATGCAGAGTGAGGGATGGTGCGAGTCCTCATTGACCAATGCGAAGTTAGAATTACAAACAGATACTGAATAATTACAGAAAACAAGATCTAAAATACGATAGTTAGAATTTAATATGGAATTATATTGACTTAGATTGCAAACATTAAAATTGTCCAAGAGTTCATACTGATACTGACCTTGAATATTACTGGGTTGATATGAATCATCTGATAATGACCACGTAAGATTAGGTATATTAAAATCGCCTAAAACAACAAAAATATCCTCAGGATGGTTAATAATAATGTCAGTAAGGTTGTTAGCAAAATTCTTCGTCTGTTCAATTAATGAAAAACCTAATTGTTGTTGACATAAATAAACAACACATAAATGTAACTTAGCAGGTTTAGCAGGCGATCTATCAGTGCAATTTTTTAGTGAAATAGTGACCCACAAATCTTCCGCGGTGGAGCACCAATTGCTGTTGCATTCAGTCGCGAGTTCGCGACGCACGGCAACTAAAACTCCACCGCCAAGAGATTGCGCGGTCGCTTCGTAGTTCCTGTCGCGCCTCCACACAATATATCGGTCATCGAATATTTCGCTATTGCTTACACCATCCACTAACCATGTCTCCGTAAGGCAAATGATGTCGTAATCGTTCAAACAAACATTCCTAAAACACTGCGATGTTTTAGTGCGTAAGCCCCGCACGTTTTGGTAGAAAATCCTAAATGGAGTCATTTTAATGTTAAAATAATTAGCCACTGAATAAGCAGAAAGAATAAATTATATAACTGTGTATAACGAGTAAAAGCAGAAATATGGAGCGGGCAGTATTGGCAGTTCATAATAATGTAACGAGTATAGGTACTAATAGCAGCGCGATTGCATATTATCGTGAGCAAATTAAAAGTAGCAAATGATCGACCGGCCGCCGGCTGACAACAAGTGAGAATGCGAGCACTGCATCGACCAGCGCGCGACGACAGAACCGGTTCACAATAGCAATGAGCATTAGTGCGTTTCTCAAACTTTTTTAATGTTTTGGTTTTAAATAAATTAAAATATAACTTAGCGTAAGTTTTCAGGACGACATCCTCTTTAGATCCAACTCCGACTTTATAGTGATGGCCGGTGACTCTTGGTTTTTCCGCATAAAAATCTTGCAGCTCTTCACCCAGACGAATGCAAAATTTCGCTCTTTGGCCAGTACCTTAGCTTTGTTAAGCAGAAGCTTGTTATCCAAGGTGAGGTGGTCGTTTACGAACACTCTGGTGCCACCACGTAAACCCAGGTCTGCCGACATAATGGTGCATTTTCTAGCAGAGGCGACAAAATCTTCTTTCAAGTACCGATTGTGAACTGATATTATAATATTTTTATCAGTCTTGTTATTTCTCATTGGCACTCTCGCAATATAGTTGATTTGCTCCTTTCCTAGGGGGCACTTTATAATGTCTCCGATTTTCGAGACCAGGGTATAGAGATTTTCACCGTTGGATACGGGGATTCCCTTAATTTCAATATTGTTCATACGAGATTTCTGTTCATAATCACGAGTAGTCGCCTGAAGCTGATCCACACGTTGTTGCAGAAGGTGAATCTCTTCTTTAGATTTTTGGAGTTCACTCACTTGCTCATTAACCTTCGTCACCCTGTCGGACAGCGATTCAACACACTGCTGCGTGAAGACTAGTGAAGCTTTAATTTCATCCATATCGGGCTTCATTAGTTTTAGTTTGAAGGTTTATGGCATACTTGATCCGCCATTTTGATTTATTTGCACAATCGTGGTTAGTAATGAAACCTATATAAAATCAATACCAACACAAAATATTCTGACACCTACTCTCGTAAAATTATGTTTGGGAGTTGTTAAGCATCAAAGTTAATCACGTGGCTTCCAATTTTTTACCGTTATACTTCGCTCGATTCGTATAAGTTTCGTAGCTGGATGAGATTTAAATGAAAAAATCTAAATGGCGACTCAGTAGGTATGCCACAAATCTTCAAACCCCTTTCATCTCGATCGGTTCAGCCGTTCAGACGTAAGGCTGCTCGAATTAAGCTGGCCTATAATAGGTACCGTAATGTAGACCTAATAACCATGTTTGGGTTAACATCAAGGGTCTTAAACCAAACGATGGAGTCTCAGATATAATCCCAACAAAAAAGGCAACATGACATAACCAATATACGATTGTTCGTAAACGTTGTTTTGCTCTAAAACATTAAAGGCATAAAGTTGTAGTTACACCACAATGTAGGTCATCCTCTCCAGATTACAGCCCGCATTGACAAAGGGAAAGCACAAAAACACCCCTATGTGTTCCTTCACAATAACCTATATTAATTTAATTAACCATGCGCATTATACTCATGTTAATTCTCAGCTTGTGATGTTTTTTATGTGTAATGTACTATAGATTGTTATTTATTTATTTATCTATCTTTCTCCTTATACCACTCTTAAGCTCAAAGCTTCGTTCACATCTAAAACATTTCTGTGTCTTAATACATTTGTGCCAAATTTAATCTCAACCAGTATTTTTATCGGAACCAGGATAACCGCTGGGCAGTACTAGTTTACAATTCATCTAAAATTGTTTATCTTTAACACATTTCCATCTAAAGCATTTAAATAAATAATATCTTTGTATACGTACGTACAATAATAAAGTATTGTAAAATAAGTTGTGTAGGCCTAGTTCAATTTGATCATAATATTACGTTTACCAAAGTTAACATATTTATTCCCGCGGTTACATTATCATTCAAGTATTTATTTAATATGAGTAGGTGCTTAGGTTTAGGAATAATGTCGGAAATATTTAAATATCTCTAGTTAGACACCTACAGACTGAATAATAAATGGAGCTTAGAGATAATGAACCGATGTAAGATCCAAACATATCAAATCAAAAAGCTTAGAACTGAATAAAATAAATATTATAAAAAGTGTAGCAATTGGCGGTCTTATCGCTTATCGCGGCGATCTACTCTAGATAACCAAGTACCCGTGTAAAAATTATGCCTATGTTATTAATATGCTTAAAAACCCAAATTTGTTATAAAGTTTGAAATTTGTAGACATTGTGGTCTCGCCAGATCTGTTTGTAGAATTTCCAGTTAAAATAGAACACGAAATATTCTCGACAGAACTGTACCATAAACAAACGTTTTTGTTCATAGTTAATAGTTATACTACAGTATACTATAGTATACTCTCGTATGCACTGTTTGAACAACGCACGGCCATTTAGCCCGCAACTGATTGCAAGTGGTCACCTATTGTTAAAACAACAAACAAACTGTAGGATTTTTTTTTTTATGTGATGAAGTAGAAGACGAACAAGACGCTCTCCTGATGTTAAGAGATAACGCTGCCCATAATTAGTACAGTGCTACTTAGGATTTCACAATGATGTGAAATTCTAGGAGCACTGCACCAACGCTTCTCACTTCTCACTCAAGAGTCATAAGATGTTAAGACTCTTTAGCCCAGTAATTTCACTAGCTACAGTGCCCTTCTACCGGAGCACAGTAATGTTTGCACATCACTGCTCAGGCGGTAGAATAACTGGCACTGTTGGGGTACCCACCTAGACGACCTCCTGCAAAGGAAGTCTGCCCCCGGTAAAAAAAAGAAAATATATTAGAAGTAGTTTTATTGAAAGATATATGAGGCACTCATTATAATGAGAACTGAAAAGCAATGTGCTAGTCATGGATGAAATTATAGTCTCATGGACTAAGCATTCTGAAAGGAAAGTGGGACCAAAAGTAAATCCATGGACTAAAAGAGGCACGAATTAAAATTGACAATTACACAAGCTTGGGCCCGGCCTTAACATAACATAAAATATGTACATTTTGAGTCCAAAATAAATTACAATACATAAATTACAGCGTAGTAATAATAACGATAAAGTGCGTTTTTATGCGGGCGCCTGTGAGCAAGCAAATCGGCTTACTACTAATGCTTCATTCCATTTTTCAGCAAGCTCAGTCTCAGTAGTTTTTTTGTTCACGACAATAATACTATTTTTTTTATTTCCCAGCTATACCTAAATAAAACGCGAAATAGAGTCTATTTTTTCAGTAAAAAGCTAATTTCAGTAAACATTTATGTCTCGGCCCACATTGACAAAAGGTTTCCGCATCCCGTGGGAGTTCTCCATTTCCCAATATTTTCTGAGCAAACACCTTGAAGACTTACGATGACAATATCTACTCTTACACACAAACTATTGAAAAAGTGGCTGATACCACGTTTTAAAGATAAGACTAATAGGTACTGCAACATGATTTCGTAACTTAAGTGTAGCTATTGGTAGTCTTAGACCATAAAATCTAATAAGTATTTTATTATAAATCTAATGAGTACTAAAAATCCATTTTGTGTTCCAGCCGGTTATCTTATAGAATGGTCAAATGTATATTAAGATATAGCTAATTGTTAACTTTTACAAAAACGGTAGCAAAAGCCGCTTATAATTCTTAAGATTATAATAATGAACCGTTTTTCTACACAAAACAAGTTTTAATGGATCTTGGCTCCTTGGTTTTACTCTAATTTTTGATGAGTGGTTTCTCCTTTTTTTAGTACAGTCTGGGCCCTAAAATGTCTTAGTTTATTTGTTACGTTAATAGAGTTCGCGATTATGTCATACCAAATGAGAAAACATACTTTACGACATAATACCGCTTTTAAGACCGCAACCCGGCTTTTACTGCTTTTTAGATAAACACGTATAAAGAGCTTTTTTAACTTACTTATAAACATCCTACTAACTTGTATTTACTTGGAAGTATACATTCCCTCGAGGGTACAAGTATACAATTTACATAAAGTTAAATAAGCTACGAACAAGTGTAATCTAATAGCCGAACTCGCGACCGTATCAATACAGTATTACACTTTTCAAACAAGATCCAGGCTTAACTATTATAAATTCAAAACGTGTATTCCAAAACAAGTTAGAGGGGCGACACCCGCGGGCCTTATAGCTTTGGACTTTAGAATATAGGTGTGAAAAGGGTCACATAAGGACCGCTGCCGGAATGATAATGATGGACGGAGATCTATGTAATAACATGGCGTCGCTTGATGCATGGCAGATTAGATCTGGGAGCCCATGAGGGGAAATACTGTTTTGATGGATTTTGATTGAATTCGTGTTACTTTTAACTGACTTCAGTTAAGAGGTTATTGATTGGATATGTGTTCAATATAATATGTAGTTGAAAGTGCGAGAAGTTTGCATCTGTTCTACAACATCTCACAACATCAACATTTGTTATGTTTAGACAAGTTGTTAAAACGTATGTCTCATCTTTGTTTATTTTAATAAGGTCAATGCGCACGTAGGCTTCGTGTTCGCTTTTTGCTTCAAATTGGTTTAATTTTACATTTTATACTAGTATCATAATAATGAAATGTGTGCGTGTGGTTGTTACTTATTCACGCCTAAACTTCTGATTGAGCCGATATTTGATATACATTTAAAAACACATGGCTACTTCTAAGCGAGAAAACCCTATTGAAGTAGCTTATTTATACTAAAGTCGGTATGATTTTTGTTTGTGTTTACCAAAACTCTGCTCACTTTGACCTACATTTGTCTAATAATAAAACAAAATTCTATTTTTAGTCTTCATTGAGCAAAATATCCGTATCGTTTTTAAAAATTGAGATTGCTTTCAGCTTATCGATAAAGTTCAATAAAAAATGAGTGAGATTTGTTCGCGATATTTCATGCGAGCGTAAAATATTGACGAAATACTTTCATGCGAAGAAATATTAGCATTTTGCTGTAGATATGAAGATTTTAATTAACGCAAAAATGTGAAATTTAAAAATTAAGTCTACTTCAAGCTTTATAAATTTAGCATGTAAGACCATTATTTACGTTTAACTTCATTTAAAACTCGTGAAATCTTGCACTGTTCTTTTCGTTAGACTATTATATATAATGCATTGGAAAAATGTCAAAACACGGCAAAAAATTTCAACACATGACAATAATAATAAATATAAGTTTCCGAAAATTTTGTAAATTTATCTCATAGCCTAAAATAATTGATTAGGTATTTAATACTTTACCAATATATCCCGCGGCTTAAAAATATATAAAAATATATAACAATCCTATCCAAATATATCTCAATATCCTTTAACAATATATCCCTTTAAAAAAGATTACATAATTGAGTTTTGTTGTTTCACGTGTATACTTATGTATACAATCATATACCTAATCGTATTTCATAATATAAAGCGACCATGACCCGACAACACTTCTACAAAGCCTTCCTCCGATCCGTCATGTAAGGAACACAGGAATCACCATTGCCTCCATACAATTTTCTGACCAGTAAAATACAAAAGGCTAACATTTTCAGCGAGACTCGCATCAGAATTCCAGACAAAGGTTGTAGCGTGCTGCATACCTAATGGTCCACGGAAAGGACTGAAGGTCCGTATAGAGCAAAAGGGTTTTCTGTGTACCTCTAACGTACCAATCCACCTGTCATGTTATTATTATAGGTACGAGAAACGGCCAGGTAACTGGATGTCAGTTCATATTACGCCTCTTTATTCGCTACTTCGGGGAACGTGCCAAAATTGCGGCATATCGGAGGCTTGACATATTTCATTGATGATTTCATGGCATTCTGAGAAGAGGCTTTTATTATTTAGTGTTTGAGATGTTTTCCTTTTCCTTTGAGGGTGCAAATTAGTTTGTAAGTGTTTCATGTTGTATTATTTCAATCGTTTCTTGAGAATTTCGGTTCCTGACAACAAACATTTCGTGTAAAATGCGAATTGATTATTAAGACTAGATCGGTATTTGAAGACTCTAGTTTTCTCATACGTCTTGCACTATTTAAGGCCGTTTCTTTTGCAACTTTATTTCGTAGTACAAACAGAAAATGTTTGGTACATTGAATAAATTGTACAAAACAAAAACAAATATTCGAGCGTGTGCTGCCTCAGTGGCCATCCTTCTGATCCTTTGAATGACAAAGTAGCCCGAATTTCAAAATTAGTGGTATATTTTCGAGTATTTGGCGAGGCCGTTGGTTTCAGTGGGGTCCCGTGGGATGCCTTAGGTTGCGGGAAAGGATCCTCAATCTCAGGCACAGGGTATGTTTACACAATCCCGACATATTTCACTCGCCGCCGCTCTGCCGTGGATATATACCCTCTCCTGGATATATGCTTCCTTATTAACTGGGTTACGCATATTTGTATACTTCTTAATATTTTACTGTAAATATAACGTGAAAATATTTATTGTAAACACCATAGCCACAATTACCTACTGTTTATTTGAATTGTTACTGAAGGTAGACATGCTATTTGTTATTGCTATTATTACTGTATTATGCACTTGATAAAACTGTGTCGCTAAATGGTCATTATATGATCGTGTTCAGGTAAGATGTTTAGTTAATCCCTCTTCCTGGCTTCACTTCTTCAGCCCGACGTACGTTTAGTCTTACAACGAGCTCGATCGTGGTCAAGTTCAAGTTCTTAATGAGAACTGGTCGCGTTTGGAACACTTTGCCGTCATCTGTGTTTCCCGAGCGGTACAACTTGGATATCTTCAAGGCACGAGTGAATAGGTACCTTTCTAGGCATCCTACGTGATCCGCATCTTCACTTTCCATCAGGTGGGATGTGGTCAAACGTAGGCCTATCTTGTAAAAAAAAAAAAAGTCTCAGTTTTTCCTCAAGTTTATTTCTAACTAGTGTTGACTAGTTAGAAATAAACTTGAGGACAAACTGAAACCACATTTGGTTTCTTACAATAACTATAGCTAGGAACATGACTTTACTATAGTGTGTCAGTGTCGACATAAGACTTTGTATAATACTAACGTCTCTACCATTTTACTAATATTATAAACGTCAAAGTTTGTAAGAATGGATATCTGGATGTCAGGATGTTTGTTACTCATTCACGCCTAAGCGAGTGGACCGATTGAGCTAAAATTTGGTATAGAGGTAGCTTAGACCTTAGAATAACACATAGGCTACAGAACAGCGGGCGCTAAAACTGCTGGGCGCAGCTTGTACTAAATATATTGAAACAATTGGAGTCTGATGCTGGGACAACACGTCGTGTGTTACAGTGGTGTGGTGGGTTACGTGGGCACAGTAGTGTGGTTTTACCTTTAACAGGCAGATAAAGCTGTCAAAAGTTCTCAAATGCGGTGCCATGGCACTGCAATGCGCTATTCATCTACAAACGTTAATAGCTTAAAACAACATTACCGCTATTTTCTTAGGTTAATTGCAAGTCGCTCCTTTGTTTTTGTTACCCATAATATACACCTAGCCTCAGCGTAAGATGCAAGCAAACCCCGCTATATTTATTTTATGAGCACATTAAGGCACTTTACCGAATGAGCAATTATTGCAGCAACTGGGACTTTTTTACAGTAAGAAGACGAGCAAGGCGCTCTCCTGGTGGAAGAAATAACGCTGCCCACAATTAGTACATTGCCACACAGGATTTCACAATTATGCTAAACTAGCTGCGTCCAGCGGTTTTTCTCACTGTACAGTAGCCTATATTACTTCTTCATGCCTAAGCGGGTGGACCGATTGAGCTGGAATTTGGTATAAAAAGTTTGCTTAGACCATGAACACAAAGGTTATACAGTAGCTGGCAAAAGTGCTGGGCGTGGCTAGTTATTCATAAATTTATGACCGCCGCCGAACTTGCTTTGCAGTTTCCTAATTTGGAGCATGTTTGATATAGCTATTGCATTAGATATACGAGTAATAAATAAAAAACCGGTCAAGTACGAGTCAGACTCGGGCACCGAGGGTTCCGTAAAAACCCGTACGTTTGTACGGAAACCTAAGGAAAAGTGGGTAATTATATTATGTAGGTTTTGATTCCCTTGCAAGTAGGTACTTGCGAGTTTAAAAATATGCGTCTAAAATTGCTGTTTCTTTTGATTGCGTTGAAATAGAGGTTTGATTTTTTTACAGCTTAAATTTATTATAAAGCTGAGTATTTGATATGAATTTCAATTTAATACCTGTACGCGTTCTTGAGGAAAGAGGTAGTAAATACAAAATTATTAAAATTATTTTTGTTATATGATGTAACAAAAAATTTACAGTTATCGCAATTTTTCCTGTGTTTGCAATCTAAGACGTTGCTGCGTACCAAATTTCAAGATTCTGAGTTAACGGGAAGTATCCTGTAGGTTTTGATTCACTTGAGAGCAGTCGCGAGTTTAAAAATGCAGCTAAAATTGCTTTTTCTTTTGAACGCGTTGACATAGAGGTTTGATTTTATTACAGTTTAAAGATATTATAGATTTGAGTATTCAATATGAATTTCAATTAAATACGTTTACGGGTTCATGGGAAAAGGGGTAGTAGGTATAAAATTATTCAAAATATTTTTTTCATATTATGCAAATAAAAATTTATGATTTTCGCAATTTTTCCTTTATCTGTACTCTAAGAAGTTGCTTCGTGCCAAATTTAAAGATTCTGAGTTCACGGAAAGTACCCCGTAGGTTTTGATTTATTTGGGAATGTCGAAAATTTGTTGAAATTTGCGACATATTCGATTATACCTTTTGATTGCGTTGGCCTAGAAGTTTGAAATTTTCACAGCTCCAATAGACTTTAGTATTTCCTATAAATTTCAGCTTCTTACCTTTACGCGTTGCTGAGAAAAACGGTCTTGACAGACAGACGGACGGACGGACGGACGGACAACAAAGTGATAAGTAGTCCTATAAGGGTTCCGTTTTTTCCTTTTGAGGTACGGAACCCTAAAAACATCTCGTTGCCACAATAGTTGATGCAACTGTAAAGCGTCTAAAGCTCACAATAGACTTAAAGCACCCCAATTAGGGATTCCTATAAACATTAGCGTGTTCTAGAGAAAACATTAGTCTGTTTCAGAGAAGGCGCGGGCTGCACATCGTCACTGGATGGCAACAAACCGGCCGCGACCAACTGGTACAGGCGTTATAAGGAAACAATGTTTATACAAATGACGATTGACGGCTGGGCTGATATACAAGCGATACGTGGAGGAGAACAAAAGATAAAATTTTAATTATAAAAAGTTATTAAAAAAAAAAATCTTTTATAATAGACTTAGGGCTTGTTCACGTTTGAACGCGCGGGCGCGGGCGCGGGCGCGACACTTTGCTTACACCGCACGTGCGTTTGTACGTGAACACTTTCATAGCACGTCATATGTTTGATATTTCGCGCCCGCGCCCGCGCGTTCAACGTGAACAAGCCCTTATAGACAAAAATTACACGAAATTATGTTTTATATTAAACAATTTTTGACTATCGTAAGTGTTCTCCATAACTAAAACAACAAAATCGACATAACAGCGAGTCATAGGGCATATTATACCCCTGCATATTACAATCACTGCTTTACTAAGGTATATAAATACTTGTATATAAAAGGAAAGAGTGACTGACTGATCTATCAACGCACAGCCTAAACTGCTGGACGGATTGGGTTAAAATTTGGAACATAGATAGTTTTTATGACGTAGACTTACGCTAAGAAAGGATTTTTCCATGCGGGCAAAGCTGCGAGCATAAGCTAGTTTGATATATACGAATACCTATGATCACTGAGTTCTATAATATTATATCAGTATACTAAAAATATAATTGGACTTAATTTCGTTATAATTAAAAAACGTAATGTTAATAAATACGCTACCTCTCATGACCCACACCTCAGTAAAGCAGTGTTTACACAGGCGAGGGCGGCGCAGCGCACGAATACATTACCGGACTTGTGAATGGACAATTTCAGTGTTCATATTGACATTAAAATAATTATGTTTACACCAAGATACGATTTTTCCCCACAAGAATGGGGATCGTTTTGTTTTGTGTAGTCGCTCGGCTTGCTGACGACAGTGATTAATTACCACTTTTTGGGATAATAATTCATGGAGGGCGCATGTTGACTTAAAAAGCTTTAAGGTAAATGATTGTGTGACTTACGAGACTCGACGTCTTGTGCGCGTCGAATAATAGATTATGACGGCACGCGGCGGCCCTGACATTGAATAATATTTGTGGCCGTTAGAGTGGCGAGAAATGGCCGGCGATAATAATTGTGGGTTAAGCCGGGTTCTGATGGAGTGGGACCGAACGAGCTTTATGTGCGGTGCCTTTGTGTCCGGGTAAAAAGTGACAGTCGACGGTAGCCACGGATCAACACTAGCTCTACTCCCAGCGCTCGCAGCCTGATATATCCGCTGTACGTGCCGTACGTCTGCACTCAGCCTAATTCCACTTCCTCAAACAAATGTCATTCTGCACCAAAAACGTGGTAGGTTCTTAACTAAAGTTCGAAATACTCCCAAAGTTTATAGACTTGGAAGTTTGGTAATATGCAGTTCGGGTCACGCTCCGGGAACGAAAGCTCAAAAGCTCGTTGTTATGAATTTATTTTTATTATGCTGTCGGCTTTTATTATATACTCGTGGTAAACACACGTATTATTTTGAAATTGTAAAGTTGATCCCGGGAAAGATCACAATTTGCATAAATTATACGAGGAAAGCATCTCTTTCGAAATTCCATCGATCGCGGAAAACGAATTAACCTCGAAAACAATTAGGTAAGTTCGCGAGTTACGTTTAAGGGACCTTATCGGAACAATTTGTAGGAAGATTTGACGTTTACGCTATCTGAGTACGGCGCAGTTTTCAGATGTCCCATCTGCGAGTGGGGGGGGCAAGGGGGGGAGTGGGCGTGACAGGAATCCCCTTTATGTTAATCTCGTTTTTCATAAGGTGAGATGGGACGGCCTAGAAATTAGAAATTTATTGACGATGAACTCGGAGTTATCTCGCTCTAATAGGTTTTGCGAGATTGTGATCTTAGGACGATGTCGAGATGATTTTTTGGAGGATGTTTTCTTAGACTTTATTTTTGGAATACTCTCAGATAAAACCTAAGCCTAACATAACTTTATCGACTTCGATTTCAGATTTCATCGAACAAATTAGAAAAAAAAAAGTAGAATGTTTTCGTGTCTGACTTTAATAATGTTTAGGTCAGACCTAGGTCGTACAGGGCAGCTCTAAGTATATTAGTTATGGTCAGCTATAATAAGATACATCATTAAAATCACGTATCGACGCATTATTTTTCTAATTACGTAAGTTGCCTATATTTAGCGCTTGTTTAGAAACAAACAATTTTGTTTTCTGAGAATTTAGCCCACATGCTACTCGTATAATTATAGAGGTAGAAAGAATATTATATTTTGTTTTTCATGTTATTATGATGTTTCTAATAAAAATATTTTGCCAGAGGCCAGAATCACTTAGGAAAACGACTTCTATTATAATATGAAATGTCTATTTGGATATAATAGGAAAATAAGGGTAAAAATACAACTAGAAGTTTCAAAGAAATTTGAGATTTGAGAATAAACATACACTTTATATACTTGTTTAGAAGCATTAAAGGAAAGTTCTATATGCATAATATGTCGTAGTTTCAATTACATACATATTGATTAAATAATCTCCTTTTTAAATACAATTAATATAATAATGTATAATATGTTTCAGCTAAAGTCCGAAGTTTTTTTTTTTATGTGATTAAGTAGAAGACGAGCAAGACGCTCTCCTGATGTTAAGAGATAACGGCTGCCCATAATCAGTACAGTGTTACCTAGGATTTCACAATGATGTGAAATTTTAGGAGCACTGCACCAACGCTTCTTACTCAAGAGTCATTAGATGTTAAGACTCTTTAGCCCGAAAAAAGTCCGAAAGTCCGAAGTCTGAAAGTCCGAAGTGCGGCTACACCTAGGTTTAGCTGATTAAACCTAGGTGCAGTCGATTAAAGTTAGGTGTACTAGAAGATTTATTTTCGGCCTCACGCGTTTAAAACGTGAGACAAGTGGTTATAATATTATGATCGTCATAAAATTTGCATTAAGTATTCCTTAATGATGAATTGAGAACTCTGGAATAAGGACAAGTCGGATCTGGTACTTATAATGTAAATTTATTTTTTATTTTATGTAAGTTATATTCATAATTTGTATTATTTAAGTGCCTAAAAACCAGTGGATTTAGTGAACACGTGCACGTACTTAAACCTATTTTCATTTATTTAAATAGGAAGCGGCTTTAGTTACCCAAATTACTAATTATACGCCGACGGAACCGCGTTCCAAAGCTAGTAAAAATAAAATAAAAAATAGTTAGGTGCACGTTCTCAAACTAATGTCCTAGCTGCCCTGTCATAGGTACGATACAGCTCATTGAAGTCAAAGACAGAGCTCTATCCACTCATTAGTCTAAGCAGATCTTTTTTAAAAAAAGCCATTTCGACTCGAAAAGAAGAAGAAGACTTAAAGTTATGTTCATTTATTAAAAATACAATCAGGTGCGAGTTAAAATTGAAATTCCAGAGTGTAAGGCACGTCAATGCCACTAAAAGGCCGGCGCGTGATTAAAATATGCCTCCTGTAATATTTTCCGTGTCCTATCTCAGGGACAGAAGATCGCCAACCTCATTACGCATTCATTCTGAATTTCACTGAAACAAGTCTAGTTGCGGTGTCGTTGGAGGCTTTTATTACTTCACTACACTTTACTGTCTCGGGAGAATGTTCTTTTCAAGCTTTGCACTTGAAGACATTTTAGGAAGTGAAATTGTACAATGAGTTTAGTAAAATAATTAGTTTTTTTCTTTATATTATTTATGTAAAAATACCGACTAAACTCACGGATATAAAAGTCGAAGCTTGGCTCGACCCTGGCTATTTGCTTTTGATATGCGAGGGCGAGACGTTTTTATAGCTGAAAAACAGCGTAACTGATTTAAACAAAATTGAAATGGACCTGGGAATTTAACCGGAAGAAACAATAATATGTCGTATTATGTCGTAATATTTGTAGTGAAAATACGTATTCCGCTGAATCGCGACCTTATCTTCCTTTTTCCTAGGGTGGTTAAATCTTCACCTAGGTATGCACCTAGACAAGCATTGGTCCTAAATAAACATTCACATAAATATTATTAGCTTTATATTCTTTAATATTATTATATCAAATCCAAAACATTTCTAATGGGTTTCTATTTCAAATTGATTAAAATTTCAGCAATAATTACTAGTTCCAATAATAATAACATTAAGCTTATGAATCGTACGCTGTAATTGTTTATCAAAACAATACGAGTATTTCTCGTTTATATCAATACACTTTTATAGATCAAGCCTACTTGGTGCGAATGTTAGGGCGTAATGTGAATATGTCCCAAAAGTACTTTTTGTTTGCGAATTTGTTACTTCGCGAAGAGATTTACAATATAAGAACCATAAGGGTGGATGTCCGATTCCTTCAATAATTATCGATATCGGTCCTTATGTTTTAGGTACTTATAAGGTCCGAATCGATAGCCAAAAATATCAGACATCCAACCCTATGGCTCTAACGTCGAGTATTGTGTTCAAGTGTCTGTATGTGAGAAAAAAAGGTAGCACTCCGGGAGTGCCGGCAGAAGTGAAAACTTCAATATTAACGTTGTGTTTAATTATAAGTATAAAAATACTATCATTTATGAGGTAGAATACAATATTTATTTATTGCGCTATCGTACACAAATATTACAATTTATATGTTGTTATTTATAATATTATATCGTTATTTATATGTCGGGACAGGATACCGGGCGCTTAGCGTAGTAACCTATAATGTGTCACTGTCACTCTATTGTCGCCATTCTGGATCCCCTCAAGCATGGTTTACAACGTAGATATAACGGGCGAGGAGAATAAGAATCACTCAACAATAAGATCACTTTTATTTCACTTGCAGACAGTTACATTACAATGTGAATAAGGATGATATTACACTACTCAGTATTACACAATATTAACGGGGACCGAGTGTTCCGCAAAGCTACGAACGCTTCGATAACTAATTCGATACCCAAACCGTATAGTGACTGTCCCAGTCGCCCGTCAAAGGTGAAGTGTCCGTCCCGGTCGCCAGCCAAACGTAAAGTGAGTCTCCGTCGTCTACACAGCTCAATATAATACCTCACGCCCGTCCGCCCTACCGCTCGCTCACAACAGCGCCCCTAGCGGACGACCGTGCAACTACTCGACTCTCATTGGCTAACGTCACTTCCCGTCACTCCCATTACATGTCTACCAATCACGAAAATGCGATGTTGCCTGCGTTACACAAGAGATGGCGCCACTTCCGTCTCTGGTCCACCGAATTTAACTATGTGGCGTCTAAACTAAGTAGCTATAATCTAAGCTGCCGATATATATATAACATTAAATTTTATCTCTCATAAAAATCAACTTCCATCCATAATTTCGACGACTTTTACACCATCGTTATTATCAGAATCATCATCGCAAATTTTTACAACTGATACAATTGGTTTATGATAACTGAAGTAAGACACAAACAGTTTTGATTCGAACCTATTTAAGTGTCTAATAAAAAAAATATAAAATATAAACACACACACACTCACACACTCACACACATACACACAAACTTTCGCTTTTATAATATTAATAAGATAAATATAAAATATAATCTAAGCCCCCTGTGCCGCCTAAACAGAGCAGCACACTCAGGCACGGTAGAAAGAGTGGGAGATACTAGTTCCTCTCCCTTCCCCTCGATCTTACGCTTTTTCGATCAGCATCACGTGACCCTGACGCGAGTTTGAAAGTTTTTACCCATACAAAAAAGTGCTCAGCGCCGCTAAAGAAGTTTTCACTTCAAAAATCTTCTGGGCGATACTGTGTTGTCAAAAACTGTGGGTTTCGGTTGTTTCATATAAGAAATGTAGAATGTAGGCATCAGGAATTAGATGACGTTGTAGGTGTGGTCTGAAAAGTCTTTGCAACCAGAAACTGCAGCATATAGTAAGATTGTCACACATCCTATTTATTTATTTATTTAGGACACCCAACACAGGGTACACTTAAATATTCAAACTTAAAACTAAGAGATCACAACGTGTGTGCTCCTGCACTTATAGGGTGCCACAGCATGCACAACTAAACTACTTGTATTATTTGCTAAGTAACTAAAAATCAGTCAGTTTGATACTTAATAACTTACAAATTTTAAAAGTATTAGATACCTCAAGTTAGAAAACTAAAATTAAAATATTAAAATAAACATTACAATTAAAGTTTAAAATAACAAAAGTTTAAAATATTAATTGTGATTAGATACTGACGACGTAGTTAGGGTTCTATCTGTGTGCAAACCCAAACATTTTATGTAATATTTCCCGTTATCTCACAAACTATTTAGAATTACAGAGAACCAGGTAAAAGTAATTAATTTAATAACTCACTTCAGAACTAAATTGGAATAAACTGCCGAGGTTCACGGTTATTAACTAAAAATTAGTTATAATTTAGCATTTCCTTTGAAATGCGAGTAGTTCAGTCAAATAGTTGTGGATGAATCAGACTTAATTGAAGACATGTTTATTTTAATTTGTAGCTATTAAAATTGGACTGGAAACATTCTATGTCACTGGTGAATAGTATATTATGTCCGCAATACTAAGCGATCATTAATTTTATTTAAATCAATAAAAACTTCAAACAGAATAAAAATTTAGTCTAATTAAGATTTATTCAACCCCAACTTAAGAAAAGTTAAACAAAAAACAGGTCAACAAAAGCTATATAACAAAGAGATTTAGCGTGAGGCTGCCAGATAAACCGGTTAATACCGGAATGCGCCGGTTTAATGCGGATCCAGATGCAGTTACCGTCGCTTTAACGACGAATGGAAGAGTTCTTGGGCGATTAGTCGCCTGAACGGATGGGGTGCTCGGTCACTTTCACATCTAATCTATATTATTGTGTTAGAAGTATCATTGCTTTTTCTCCTTTAATGTTTGACCTATATGGTCATTCTCTAAGTTTTACTGCTCATATTTTATAGAGCTGTGAAAAATCCCGGGATGCGCCATCGTGCCGGTCGGCGACCGGATGAGAGGGCCCGATGGACATCCCCGGGGGGGCTCGGGCGTCCCCGCAGTCTCCTGTCTAGTTTCTCTTGGGTGCCGTATTTTCAGCTTTAGTCTAGTGTTCTGTAGCATAAGGCCTCGTTCTACTTCTGTCCTTCTGTACCTTCCCACACCTAAATAATATGAATCTGAGAAATAAGAGAACGGTTACACAGCGGCAGCACTCCCTCTCATTAAAAGTGCACCTCTCTAACATTCGAGGTCTGCACTCCAATCTCGTAGCAGTCCACCACCACCTCGAGACTGATAAACCCGCTCTCTTGTTCCTCACGGAGACGCAGATAGGTCCGCCGTCAGACGTGTCTTATCTTTGTTATCCAGGGTTCTCCCTGGAACACAATTTTAAGCCACGTGCGGGGGTATGTATGTACGCCCGCGACGACATCTGCTATCGGCGCCTCCGGAACCTTGAAGATCCAAGTTTCTCCGTGGTGTGGGTGCTGGTAGATACCGGAATAGAGAAGATTCTCTATGCCTGTGTCTACCGGTCGCACAGCGGTGATTGCGAGATGACCAGGTTGACCGATTACCTGTATGAGGCGGCTGATGAGGCTCAGCAGAGGTATCCTACGGCCCAACTAGTGTTACTGGGGGACTTTAATGCCCACCATCAAGAGTGGCTCTTCCCATACCAGTGCACTGACCATGCGGGCAGAGAGACGCGAAGGCTCGCCTTAGCGTTAAATCTCACCCAGCTGGTTAATGGTGCGACCCGGATACCCGATGTTGACTCTCACACAGCTAATTGCCTGGACCTTCTACTGACAACAGATCCAGACAGTTACTCGGTGTCGATATCATCGCCACTTGGCAGTTCAGACCACTGTCTGGTGAAATCTGTGTCGACCTACACTCCGCTCGACTTTTGCCCAACGGGCACTCGGCGGATTTGGCGATACAAGTCAGCAGATTGGGACGAGATGCGTTCTTTCTTCGCATCTTACCCTTGGTTGCCCACTTGCTTCTCTTCGCACGATCCTTCGACTTGTGCGGATGCAGTGACGGATGTGTTGCGTCAGGGAATGGAATACTATATCCCATTCTCAGATGTGCCACTGTCTGTCAAAACCCGACCATGGTATGGAGCAGAATGTAGACTCGCTGAAGCGAAGAAACATGAAGCTTACCTAGCATGGGCGGAAGCGCGGAAACGCAAGACGAAGGATATTCGTAGTAAGAAGAGAGCCTATAACAGGGCAGCCAAGTCCTGCAAGAAAGCTTTGCGGAAAGCAAGGTTCAACCGGATTAGGCGGATTGGGAACAAACTGGCATCTTACCCTGCGGGTAGCAAAGCCTTTTGGACCCTTGCCAAATCGGTGGAAACTAATTTCTGTCGCCCCTCATTTCCTCCACTACTCAGGCCTGACGGATCGCTGGCTCACACTGCCAAAGATAAGGCGAATTTATTCGCCTCTCTTTTTGCGGAATCTTCACGTCTAGATACTGCTGGCGAGATACCTCCAGTCTTGCCGGATTGTGGGACTTTAATGTCTGACATACACATCCGGCAATCAGAGGTTCGTAGAACGCTGCGGAATCTTGACGTGAATAAGGCTAGTGGACCGGACGGAATACCAGCGATAGTGTTGAGGACTTGTGCACCTGAGCTCACTCCAATCTTGACACGCCTATTTCGCCTCTCTCTCAAAACTGGTGTAGTGCCCAGTTCTTGGAAGCTTGCCAACGTACAACCAGTGCCCAAAAAAGGCAGTCGTACTGACCCATCCAACTACAGGCCAATCTCGGTCACATCCATACTCTGTAAGTGTATGGAGCGTGTTCTGAACAACAGGCTTCTGACATACCTTGAAGCGAATGATCTCCTCAGTGATCGGCAATACGGGTTCCGTCGTGGCAGATCTACTGGGGATCTTCTTGCGTATGTCACCCACATCTGTAGTGAGGCCATCGAGAAACACGGAGAAGCGATCGCTGTTTCTCTTGACATCTCGAAGGCCTTTGATAGGGTCTGGCATGACAGCCTTGTCGGTAAGCTTCCATCGTTCGGGTTACCCGTTGGCTTATGCGCGTGGATTTCAGACTTCTTGAGGGAACGATCGATTCGAGTAGTCGTTGACGGCAGCTCGTCCGATCAATTAGCTATTAATGCTGGGGTACCTCAAGGGTCAGTTCTCTCTACTACACTTTTCCTGCTGCACATCAATGACCTGCTTAAGCCAGGTATTGTTGGGTATGCAGACGACAGCACGGTAGTTGAGCGATATACATCTAGCGCTAGAGCCAACGGAGATGAAATCCAGTCATGCAGAGAGGCCATGGTTGAGCGTATGAGCTTGGCCTTAAAAGCTGTTTCCGATTGGGGAGTAGCTAATTTGGTTAGGTTTAACGCTACAAAAACCCAGGCGTGTCTATTTACCGCTAAAAGGAGTCTATTCAACGAAGCTCCTTCTTTCCAAAATGTTTCTTTACCGATAACTAACCAGCTTGAGTTACTAGGAGTTACTCTCACGTCTGACCTTAATTTTGGGAGTTACATCGAATCTAAGGCTCAATTGGCTGCCAGGAAGCTGGGTATTTTGGCAAAGGTGAGGCAATACTTCACACCGGGACAGCTGCTAACGCTGTACCAAGCACAAGTCCGGTCGTGTATGGAGTACTGTTCTCATCTTTGGGATGGTACTGCCAAATACCAGCTTCAGACACTGGAGTCGATTGAGAGACGTGCCAAAAAGCTCGTAGATGACCAAAAGCTCACGGAATCTCGGCTGCAGAGCCTTGAACACCGTAGAATGGTCGCCTCGTTATCGGTCTTCTATAGGATTCATTTTGGAGAGTGTGCGCAGGAATTACATGAACTAATTCCTCCAAGCCCATTCTACCGACGGACGTCGCGGCAGACGGCAAAGCGGCATCCTTACTTAGTGGCGTTACCTACTGCCCGCACCAAGCGTTTTGCTTCGTCGTTCTTAATGAGAACTGGTCGCGTTTGGAACACTTTGCCGTCATCCGTGTTTCCCGAGCGGTACAACTTGGGTATCTTCAAGGCACGAGTGAATAGGTACCTTTCTAGGCATCTTACGTGATCCATCGTCGACCGCATTTTCACTTTCCATCAGGTGGGATGTGGTCAAACGTAGGCCTATCTCGTATAAAAAAAAAAAAAAAAAAAAAAAGAGCTAGGACTAAAAATGTTACACACTATATGATATAGATGAAAATTAATTTCATGTTTTATTCCAGACCCATAACTGCAACATAACTTTATTATAAAATATGTCAAACAAAGTCATAGATCACGCATTTTTTTCAAAAGCATATTTAATTATCATATGAAATTATTAAGTTTTCTATAAACCAATGTTCAGCTGAGTCGGCTCAGCCGTTTAGGTGGGTAAGAGGTAGCATACTTTGGCATAAGAAGTTTTTTTTTTGTTTTATTATTTATAAAATCATGAGGTAAATAACAAAGTCAGACACTTTTTATGTTTTTTTTCATTGCCATTGAATAAATTAATTTTCAATTGACTTTAAAATGTGGAATACAAAATATAACAGTGATGTTACAAAATACTTCATACAGCAATAAAGGGATAACACGCAATATGTCACGGGAAGGGTTCAGGATAAAAACGCGACGAGTTCACAACAGGAAGATACGGGACCCTCGGGCTTACGTCACACTCACTGCGGAACACTGGTTTTGACTAATCTGGATATTATAATATTCCAAAAAAAAGGTAATGTTACAAATTGGTATTTAGAGACCTATAATTATTAATAATTATATTTTAATAATTTATTTATAAAATAAATGGGCATACTTTTCCTTATCTTATTCCACCCGATGGTAAGTGCAGGTGCGGTTGACAATGAACTACCGCTTACGTTAAGAAATAATTATTTTGCAAGCAAAACAAGTCGAATACGCTCATCAAAAAATATAAACTTGGAAAATTCAGATTGTAGATTAAATCCCGTTTTTCATTCCATATTTCTTTTCGTTTCATATTTCAGAACGCGGATTACTTAATATGGTTAGATTAGTCATTGCAAGATTTTTGTATTAAATCAACATCGCCATTGCTGACAAAGGTAGAAAGGTAGCGACGAAAATGCGACCGAAACAGCCCTCATGAGGTGTTAACTTTACTAAGGTTTACCTACTATCATTTCTGGAGCACTTGGAACTAAGATTAATGTTCATTCCTCTTCCTTAATTACTCAGTGCTTCCCAGCTCCAAAATTAGGCGTCTATTTCAAGTCCAGGCTAGTCTAAGCTAAGTGAATCGACTGCGGTTAGCCAGGTGAGCCAAGTTTCTGACGCCAACTTCTGCCCAAGAACTTTATATATTCGTAGGGGTAAGTATAACTTGTAGGTGTGACGTAACACATATAGATAAATATTAGCAGCTTAGCTAGGTATTCACTTAGCTCGTTTGTAGTTACCACATTTTCCACTTTTCCTACTTACGGGGGTAGCATGGTGTGTAGGTTCTCACGTCATATCAAGACTACAATAACTGTCATTCCACACATTCTCAAAAGTAGAATTTAGTAATAGGTTAACAGTTACTGTTGTAGTCTTGACGATAATCCGAGAACCAACCAAATCTCGCGCGCCATGCTACAGGGGTAAGAGTATTTTTCATAGTGATGTTTTGTTGTTGTTGTTTTGTCGAGACGTCAATGTCTCGTATACAAAACCAGCTGTGCCAAGCTGTAACCCGCTAAAATGTACCGATATGTTATTCCATGGTTTCATAAGACTAGGATTAACAATATTAGTAAATTAGGATTTTAACTTTTATCTGATCAAGATCCAACTCAAAATATAGAGGTATAATATTTCCTGTATTTAATAAGAATACTTGTACATTTATTGGTCTGCTATTGAAAGTAAATTTTTTCAGAGTAATTTCTGAGGCTCTACCAACTTTTTATATCAGCTTGATTAACGATGTCACATCTTTCGGCTATTGCATCAATATCTCATGACTCAGATACAATAATAATAAAGTTTTGTTTTACGATAGTGTTGTTCTGAAATTGAGAAGTGACTCTGTACTACTCGCAGGAGTTGTGCAAGTGGCCACGACGGGGACGTTTATAGGTACCTGTTTATGCTGAGATAACTTCACTTTACAGACTTCAAAAAGTTTTATATTATTATCTATTAACATAGCGTTTAATCGCGTATTGAAATCCTTTCATAGCGGAGGTTTAAGTCATAAAATCTATACGAGTTCTAAATTTAAACCCAAACCGTTGATTGGTTTAGCTGGTCAATCTGCAATTTAAAAAAAAGTTGGTTTTTAAAACCATAAAAATTCTAATTCAAAAAATATGAATAGTAATAGAAAACAGTAGGTACCTCGGCTGCATATTCAATAGTTTTATAGCTTTATTGATGGTTTTAGTTTCACCTGACACACATTAAACTAGTCATAAAGTGTACGCGTTTGCTATAACATACTTGTTTTGAATATTTTATTGCATATTTTAAAAACTGCCATCAAAATTCTATTCAAAAGTGGAGCGAGTTTTGGCTATTAGGTTTTGCCATGATAATATTATGAAACCTAAGTTAATGTCAGACACACATACAACGACATATTATATTAAGGTCTACAATGGGAGGCTTTATCGCGATTATGTATTAGAGGAAAGACTTTGACAAAAAACCTAGGACGTCAAGAGTACACATTTGCATTGAACATTTGCATTGTGCGGCTTGGAAAACTTTTTCTGTCAAGTTATGAGCGTCAATGCGAATATTTCAGTGTTAAATACTTTAAAATTTAATAATATCAAAGCAAACTTCTATTAAAGCACATCTTCTAGAGAAAGTGTAGCATCGCGTATAACCATAAGTTACTTGTCGAAGTTGAAGGGCTAACGGATAATATTTCAGGATATATGCCGCCAGTTCACATATATTGCGTGTGTGATTAGTTGAGCCATGCTCTAATGAATATTATTACATGGATGTGAGCATAATTAAAGTTCTTAAAAGTATGTGTTTTACATGTGTATTTCCAGATTAATGTTCGTAGCCAAACGCCAAACGCTTGTGGTTTAACAATAAAAATGTACTGAAATGACACATTGACGTTCGTTTTTTACAATGACTGTCATTTCAGTAGGTAGATTAAGTGTCAGCCACACATGCTTAACGCTTGGTTACGGGCACTACAAAATGAGCATTGCAGGAACAGATTCGGTATTCTAAGCGAAATTTAAATCGATGTTTCAAAGGCTTCAACAGAAAAGAGGATCCCACGAAAAACATTCTGTAAAAAACTAGCCAAGTCTCGATGGAGCTGCTTGTTTATCTCTAAAAAATAATGAAATCTAGACAAAGTCGTGCCAAGTCTAAGATTTCTTACTGTGATTTCTTTATTATTATAGTTAATGTTGTGTGACTTGGCCGTTGAAAGGTAGACAAGGGTATTATACCAGGTGCTCCATGACACCATTGCACCAATCTGTCCGCTAACCATTCATGATAGAAAATTGCCACTTGGAAAACGTTGATTGAATAACCAGTCAATTGTAGGCTTGATAAAGCTGCGTATTTCAATAATACTTATGTTTAGGCGATCCAAGTGTCATGAAGCATCTGGTTTTGTACCCTTGTGTACCCTTCAACGGCCAAGTCACACAACATTAACTATAATAATAAAGAAATCGCAGTAAGAAATCTTAGACTTGGCACGACTTTGTCTAGATTTCATTATTTTTTAGAGATAAACAAGCAGCTCCATCGAGACTTGGCTAGTTTTTTACAGAATGTTTTTCGTGGGATTTCACTTCTTTTTGTAGAAACGCTATATTATAATGTTACTATAAGGCCGACAGGCAGACAGGCGAAAGTAAATAAAAGCTTTATACAATTTTAACCATTGACTGCAAATGTAACTTTGTAATCCTGTACATTTATATGAGATTACAAAGTTAGTTATGCAGATGAATTATCTCGAAAACGAGACCGAAATTGCATGTTTTTTTAGTTTTCCTATGGCTTATACAATAAATTCTAAGTATATACCAAATTTCAGCTCTCTGACTTTATGGGAAGTACTAGTTCTATTTTGATGATCATGAGTGAGTGAGTGAGTGAGTGAGTGAGTGAGTGTCGAAAATGCGAAACTTTGCTTTCGCTTAACTTTAGAACTTAATGACCTACAGACTTGAAATTTTGGATTTTAAGTATGTAGTTATAGCTTACTGGATGACGAAAATTTCTGTGTTCTGGTCTTATCCAGAGGTTCTCAAATAGGGGCCTGAAAATGCGGCGAAATGGTTCCTGTAAAGGATGGTACGGCAGTGCTTGCTTCGCGCTCGACTTGGCGGGGGCACTACCGTGCCCCCAGATCGCAGTATCTATATTGATATGTTACCTCTAGGTTGGCGACAGACGGGTGCTGTCGACGTCAGATGAAATATAGATGAGTCGTGTAATGAGAGCCTAAACTTGGCCACTTGCTTACACACCGACCTAACCTCACACTCTTTACTAACTACATCAAAATTTAACTATTCAGGTAAATAACACAGTACTGTACGATCAGCTACGCAACTTTTAAAGTTAATAAAAGGTAAGAAATAGATAATAATATTACAGATTACATTCGCACGAAGAACAAATTTTAATTATGTAACAAAGATAAACATTTTAAAAAATAGCTATGATTTAAGCGCCACATTGTTATGTTATGTTCCGGGAACATTTACAATTGTCAAAAACGAACCTATGTAGGTACATAATTTTTTTTTTCGAAAAAAATCGACTTGTCAATTATTCAAGAATTTAGACCTTCCTTGGTGACTCGTCAGCACGAAATTTCTTTAACCCCCTTTTATCCGATTTTTATAAAGCACTTTTTTCACAATTTATTCATCGCATTTTCCATTTAAAATAATAAAGTGCTGATAAAGATTAAAATTTGATTGAATTTTATGTTAACAATTCTTGATTTTCAAAGTCTATAAACCAGAGTATCGACAAAAAAAGTAATAAAGCATACTGCATTGCGAATCTCCATACAACACACGTTTTCAAAATGTTCCCCATTAAAAGTATAAAAGCTGCAGTAGTATTTTACGGCAGACATTTTAGGCATGTAAATGTACACGATTAATTTATACGCGACAGATAACCTGCACTCATAATTTTTTACTCATGTATAATTAATTCTCTCCCCCGGGCTTGCTGTGATGTATAATATCGGTTGGTCATTTTGACTTTTTTAAATAAACCTTTTTGAAATTTATGCCGCTAAAATTGATTGTTAGAAATTGTTAAATAGAATTTGTCATTACATGCGAAGGTCTCGCTCACATGATACGACAAATTTTGAGATAAAAATTCATTGTAGGATTTACTTTAAACGCTAAATGATAAATCTTTAGATAACATTTTTTTTATTATTTTTAAAAATATTTCTTGTCTTCTATCTTAAATAACTACATCGTTTTTCTTAAAGCAAAGAATACATTTGTATTTTAAAAACCGAATTGAAGTTATACCTATTATTAAAAGCTTTTCAAAATCATTAAACCGAAATTTACCTCCCGCTGGGGAAAAACACACGTTTAAATTTTGTACTAGATAACCGCTTCATCAATTTCGGTAAAATTAACATGAACGGCGTTTTTGGAGTAATTCTTGAACATCTTACTAATGTTATAAAAGTGAATGTTTGTGAGAATGTATGGATGTATGTTTGTTACTCTTTTGCCTAAACGGATGGACCGATTGAGCTGAAATTTGGTATAAAGATAGTTTAGACCCTGGAATAACATATAGGCATATACAGCGGGTAAAACCGCTGAGCGCAGCTGTGCTAGTACATAATAAATATAGCTATAATCCAACGTATTAACTTTAAACATTAAAATGAACCTTTTAATACAAGCCCATACTGGTTATATGGTATAGTTGTAACATAGAACGACATTGAAGGTAGGCAAGCATGTGTTAAGTTTAAATTGAACGTCTCGCGATCCTAACGCCTACTATCGCCCTAATTTATGTAGAAATGCCGCCAGAGGGCGCTCAGTACGAGGCTCTGAATTATAAATAAGGCTAGGCTTAAGTGTAGCACACAAATAACATTTTGGTGAGACGGATCTCATAATACGTCACTGGTGTTAGGTTTCTTGATATTATACCACGTGTGTTCATTTTTAGGGTTCCGTAGTCAACAAGGAACCCTTATAGTTTCGCTTTGTCCGTCCGTCCGTCCGTCCGTCCGTCCGTCTGTCTGTCCGCGGCATTGCGGAGAAACTATAAGTCCTAGAAAAGTGTAATTTTGTATACAGGTAAGTAATAATAAGGGTAAGAGAACGGTGACAAAAAATAATTTTTAATTAATTAATTTAGGCTACCTCCCGTACACGTAAGATGGGGATGATTTTTTTTTTCTGGCTGATACCATCGTGTGGGGTATCGTTGAATAGGTATTTTAAAATGAAGGACGGTTTGCTAAGAAACTTTTTCGATTTCATGTTCTGTTTGAAAGATATTCAAGTTTTAAAAAAAAAATTGAGCGTCCCCCCCCCTTTAAATCTGAACTACTAGCTTTAAAATTCTGAAAAAAATCAGAGGTATGCTTTCAACCATGAACTTTCCAGGAAAACTATAGCGGTTAAAATAAAATTATTAGTTTCGGTAAAATCAGCAAAATAAGAATACCTAAAGCTAACCTAGCCTATAGTTTATTAATGCATAACTAGATGGCGCTAGTAGTAAAATTAGATCGCGCAAGCGAATTGTTTACGAGTTATAGCTATCACAAATAAATTACCATATTACAGTGTTACTTTGCTCATAATTTCTAACTTGTTAAGTTTTTTTATTATAATTTGATATAGCATGGTCAAGGCTACTTGTATGAATGATCCGGATATATTTTTTTTAATTTGCGGAGAATATATGCTCAAAGAATTCCGTTTGAATGTGACATAATTTAGGCTTACAAAAATTACTTTGGATTCTCCCTGGAAATTAACGACAAGCCTTGGATTCCCCAAAAGTTATGCAAAACGTGTGTTGAGTATCTACGTTTGTGGAAAAATAAGAAAATAAATAGATTTTGGTACGAAACCGCTATAATGTGGAAAGGACTCGAGAACCATCACGATGACTGTTATTTTTGCTTAGTGTAAACATAAAACTATTGTTTTGATTTTATTAAAAATTAAGTATGCGGAACATAACTGGCTCATAATGTGTTCATTTAAAAATGGTAAACTTTGTTTTAGGCCAATGGTGGTTATATTTTTTTTTTTTGTAAAGTAAGAATTATTTGGACGTTTCTCAACACGTCCAAAAACTAATGCGTCACTTTCAAAGGCTCGAATGTGACATAACCATCAAGTTACACTCTCTCCACGACCACCTAGACTATATTCATGACAATCTTGGGGTACTAAGTGAAGAATTGGGCAAGCAATTCCACCCGAACTTTTGTTCGATGAAGTAACGCTATCAAGGCTTCTGGAACGCACATATGATGGCTGAATATTGTTAGAGCATTTAGAATAGCCCTTAGAATAAGAATAGCATTTAGAATAGCTCTGCCTTCAGTTTCAGCAAGAAAATCAAATAACATAAAGAGTTTTTCAACTTAAACTTAAATTAATTAGGATCATCTTTACATTGACCACCCACAAGGTGGACAGACGACCTTATAAAGGTCGCCGGAAGACGCTGGATGCAGGTCGCTTCCGGTACATATGGAAGTCCAAAGGGGAGGCCTATGTTCAGCAGTGGACGTCTTACGGCTGAGATGATGATGATGATGATATCTACATTTATAGCGTTTTATTACGAAAACAACATAATATGTGTCATATCTTTTTAACTAGAGCTGGTACAGAAATTTCAGTCACAAATTTGAAATCGTCGTCAAAAATCATCCAAAATGCTGTTGTGCAGTGTATTCAATCTACTAGAACTACGGAACCCTACATTGTGCGTGGCCCGACTCGCGCTTGGCCTATTTATTATTTCATTAGATTTGTGTGCAAAGTAATTATTATTATTGTTTTATTATTTTTAAAATATTATTTCAGTTTAATTATCCATATGGGATGGCTGAAGTAAACTATAATTATTTATTTATTGTGGTGCTTCTTATACGTGTCTCGACTGCTCGACAATATTATCTGTCTGAAATTCATTTCATACATTTTTGACAATCGGTTTTCAGTTCGGTTCCCAGACAGATAAGTGAATAGCCCTGCAGGTTTACGAAAGCCGAGGACGTCGTGTGATTTTACGAATGATTTCGTGAAAATTATTTAGTCTCGAATCTTTGCATTAATCGTTACTAGCAGATTATCAGAATGCAAGATTATTAAATTGTTTGAAAACTATCCCAATACTAACTAATCGATCTCTTTGGCTCATATTTTTATTGTTTTATCCTCATTAGCGTGAAACCAACCTTTTAAGTAAATAATATTAAAGTCGTGTGGGAGGAGATGCGGCGTTGAAACCTCTAGTGCCTTTAAAGGGCATGTTTGGGTGATACCTCTTTGACATTTAACCTCAGCTACATTATAAATGGGATAATAAATTTAAAACGTAACTTAATCGAACTTTGACGATAAATTGGGTTGTTAAAAAAAAAGTAGGGAGGGATTTATCCCGCCTACTAGGTTTAGTCTGCAACCATCTACGGCCACATCATCACTTAACATCACACGAGTTCGTGGCCAGGGCTTACCTATAACGAAAAAAAAAACTAAATCCTAGCTTCCACTAAATTTTAGATTTTCAAACAAGTGTTTTCCGAATTCTACAGTATTAAAACCGAACTAAATAATTTTAAAATTGACTTGCAAAAGTGCTCCATTACAGACTATTTGAATAAATGTTTTTCATTTGGTTATTTTGAGTGGATTTAAGTTTCGTTTTATAATTTTTCGTTGCTTAACATTAATACGTACAAAGAAATCACAGAAATAATTATTACATAGGAAAACTTAATTCCACTTCAATTTGAGGAGACACTCGCGAAACAAAATACGATGTTAACATCAAGAATCTGCCACAAAAACACATAATTCTTAGCGAACTCATTTCAAACCTCGCGATATAAAAATAAGAAATCTAAATAAAGGCTGTGGTGAAAACATTATGATCTCGTGAGCGGCTTAAAAGAATTCTGACTCAAATGGTAGCAGGAAAGGGAGGAATTTCTGGTTTTATCGGGAGAAGAAAAACATGAGATTAGTGTTGATGTCTCACTCGGCTTTTGACGTTTATTGGGAGCTTTAAATTAAAATTGTTAATAGATAGGTTAAATTAAATTTAAGCTTAAGCCGGTCATTGTTGGTTAGTGCTAGGTGTGAAAAAGTCTCATTTAAATTTTATCAATAAAATCAAATTTTATCAACAAGCAGAGATAGATTTTGTTTTTTTTTTAACAAGCTTGATATAGGTTTAATATTTCTAATTACAAATTCTTTTGTACAAGAATCTATACAACTTTTGTAATATCTTTTGCTAAAATTTGCTTTCGCTAGGTAGGTGTACCTACTGGTTTCACACCTAACGTATCAACATTCCGATTTCCAAGAAAAAGATCTCTTTAATCTACATCTAGTGCTAAAACAAAGTTCACCTAAAGTCTCAATTTCAGACTAGTCTAGATTATTCCAGGCTCCATGTTTCTAATAGCTTTTATAACCCCTTTATCGATAATTAGTTTTCTTGTTATTGACAGATTTACCAAGTTCCCTCTTAATTATTCGTTAATTAATCTTAACCTATTGTTTAAGCACTTATTATAGTAAATGTTTTTAATAAACATTAGCAGACTGATGCTGAACTTAATTATGGATATTGGATCATTATGATGGAACTCAAGTCAATGGGGCAGGAAACTCGGCTAGGAATGATAAAAAGAGGTATGTGTAGAAAAAAACTATGCACTCCATAATAGCCTGAAAATTTATGAAGTGTAGTTCACGGCAATAACTCCTGGCTAGACTTCGCGGCCATTGTGTGGAGTTAGCTTTAGTTTCGCGTGAGATCTATTATAATTAATGTCGTCTTGATCTTAGCGCTACAGGTCGACCAATGGTTCGGATCACGTCAATGAGAAGAACGAGCACGAAAGTCATATGTTTTTGTTAATATGTGATAACAGAAGTGGTTATAAAAGTACATATAAGCGTATTTTTGTATATTATGTTCATATATTAAACGAAGTCTCGACATAACAAACTTTATGACACTTTTATTAACAGAATGACATTCATTTTAGAAGTGTTTTTCTTAAATATACGCTTTTATATGCAAATATTATAATCAAAATAATAAAAAATAACGGCCTACTTCGAAACGGAATAAAAAACGTGGCACATAAGATCGCTCATGAAACTTCACAGCTACAGCCTTATTCAAGTAATATACATTTGAGACGGTTAAGGGGCTGCGCAGACGACAGACTATCCATGACGCACTTTTTAGTCTGTGAAAATAGAACCTATGCAATTATATGCAGTAACGCACACGACGCGCAAAAAGTCCGGCGCACAAATAATATGGGGCTGCGCAGACGACAGACTATCCATGACGCACTTTTAGTCTGTTTTTTTTTTTTTTTTTTTTTTATGTGGAGAAGTAAGAAGACGAGCAAGACGCTCTCCTGATGTTAAGAGATAACGCTGCCCATAATCAGTACAGTGCTACCCAGAATTTCACAATGATGTGCAATTCTAGGTGCACTGCACCAACGCTTCTTACTCAAGAGTCGTAAGATGTTAAGACTCTTTAGCCCAGTAATTTCACTAGCTACAGTGCCCTCCTACCGAAGCACAGTAATGTTTGCACATTACTGCTCAGGCGGTAGAATAACTGGCACTGTTGGGGTACCCACCTAGACGACCTCCTGCAAAGGAAGTCTACCCCCGGTAATGTGAAAATAGAACCTATGCAATTATATTATTTGTGCGCCGGACTTTTTGCGCGTCGTGTGCGTTACTGCATATAATTGCATAGGTTCTATTTTCACAGACTAAAAGTGCGTCATGGATAGTCTGTCGTCTGCGCAGCCCCTTAGAGTTTATAAAAAAAAGAACTAGTAGTTAAACAATTGTTGCACTTGCATGCTAAAGTAACTCTCTAATATTTAGCTTACCTTTGATAAAAAAGAGGTGGTGGAAGCTAGGAAGATGTGATGCCATGTAATTCTGGATCACCAATGACTTTTACTATATTATGCGGCTTTTCGGCTCTCTATAATGGTAGGTCCCCGGGACCTACCACGGCCTACCTACCGGGATCTGGTCCCGGCCGTGGGTAATTACCAACCACTAAACAAAACCGTGTCGCCAAGCAGTCATCATGACCGTGTCCCGATTCAACATCTTGCATTGAGAAGCATCCAACTGTATATACTTTGCTCTCAGAATTTTGACGCAAAACTGAGAGTACATTACGAGCAAATTTCAAGTAAAAGTCATTTACTTATATTCAGCCAAAGAGGCATCATTTCATAACATGAAGTATCCTCAAGAAAAGGTTAAATTTTGGTTGAAACTTGGACAATACTCGAAGGATCCACATTTCTGAGGGACGAGATTTTTATTTAGGCTCTCATTAAAAGTTGTTCAAGTAATATGGGAGTTGTAATTGATTCCGGGAATGTTTTGTTGTCTAAATGAATCGTATTGTGAAGGAACTGTTGAAATATGGCGGTGATCATCGCAGCCATCTACCGACGGGGAATGAACGTGATTATGACGAAGAACAACAGGTTTCCTTTGCTATAAACACGAACTTAGCCTTTTATTCTATTTACCTTTGTATACGTAATGCTCGTATTACGTATGAAAAAAAATATACGAGTAATAAAAAAATATTAATGACAGGCTCGAAACACGGTAAAGAGATATACAGTAGTTTGACTGAGCGTGATTTTTGAACATAAATACCTACAGTCGCGCGGTACATGCGCAAGTCATAGGGCTGCCGGGCAGCCGCTGCCCGCATACAGTAGGTAACTACCTGTTTCATATCATCTACTTACTTGAGCTACCTACCTACTACCTACTTACCTATCATGTCGTGGCGGCGTATATTAAAACCCAAGACAAGACAAAAGACAAGACAAGAGACAAGACAAGACAAGAGACAAGAAAAGAGACAAGACAAGAGACAAGACAAGAGATAAGACAAGAGACAAGACAAGACAACCTCCTCCCCTTCCCCTCCTTCCCTCCCCCCTCCACCCCTCCCCCTCCTCCCCTCTCCCTCCCCTCCCCCTCCCCTCCTTCCCCCACCTCCCCTTCCCCCTACCCTTCCCCCTCCTCCCCTTCCCCCTACTCACCTTCCTCCTCCCCTCCTTCCCTTCCCCCTCCTCCCTTTCCCCCTCCCCTCCTTCCCCCTCCCCTTTCACCCTCCCCTTCCCCCCTCCCCTTCCCCCTCCTCCCCTACCCCCTCCCCTCCTTCCCCCCTCCCCTTCCCCCTCCTCCCCTTCCCCCTCCTCCCCTACCCCCTCCCCTCGTTCCCCCCTCCCCTTCCCCCTCCTCTCCTTCCCCATCCTCCCCTTCCCCCTCCCCTCCTTCCCCATCCTCCCCTTCCCCTCCTCCCCTTCCCCCTCCTCCTCCCCTTTTTAACTAACTGACCTTTTTAATTTTATTACCTTTCCATGTTGCTTGATAAACAAGTGAATTAAATTTAAAAAACCCCCAACGCAATACGCAATTCTTCATTTTTGGTGGCGGCCATCTTGGATTTTTAATTTTATATAATGGGTTGTATTCTACTAGTTAAGCCCTTTCAATTGATACCCATATTGAGGGGGTCGCGGAAGAAAAAAGTAATACGCCATTTTGTAGCGGCGGCCATCTTGAACCGATTTCCACCAAACATGTCTGACAACACTCTCGACTAACCTTACTTTCAAACAAAAAAAACTAAATCAAAATCCGTTCATCCGTTCGGGAGCTACGGTGCCACAGACAGACACACACACACAGAGACAGACAGACACGTCAAACTTATAACACCCCGTCGATTTTGCGTCGGGGGTTAATAATGTTATTTCTGGATTTCCTGATAAGTTCAATGACAAGTTCAAGCTACCAAAAACAGCATAATATAGTATGCTATTTTTTTGCCATTTTTATATAATTTTATATAATTTGTTATATTATACCTAGTCAGGTCATAAGTATTGTCACACAGTAAAAACTTTTCTTTTAGAATGCTGGCCACAAAAAAGTTTATTGAATTCGAATTTCGAATTGTTCATGAAAATAAAAATGTATACTTTTTAGAATTTTACTCATTTTTAGGGTTCCGTACCTCAAAAGGAAAAAACGGAACCCTTATAGGATCACTTTGTTGTCCGTCCGTCCGTCCGTCCGTCCGTCCGTCCGTCCGTCCGTCTGTCTGTCAAGACCCTTTTTCTCAGGAACGCGTAGAGGTAACAAGCTGAAATTTATAGGAAATACTAAAGTCCATTGCTTCTTAGAGCTGTGAAAAATTCAAACTTCTAGGCCAACGCAATCAAAAGATATAGACGAATATGTCGCAAATTTCAGCAAATTTTCGACATTCCCAAATAAATCAAAACCTACGGGGTACTTCTCGTGAACTCAGAATCTTGAAATTTGGCACGAAGCAATACCTTAGAGCACAAATAAAGGAAAAATTGCGAAAACTAAATTTTTTTATTTGCGTCATATGAAAAAAATATTTTGAATAATTTTATACCTACTACCCCTTTTCTCATGAACGCGTAGACGTATTAAATTGAAATTCATATCAAATACTCAACTCTATAATACCTTTAAATTGTAATAAAATCAAATCTCTATGTTAACGCATTCAAAAGAAACAGCAATTTTAGCCGCAATTTTAAACTCGCAACTACTCTCAAAAAACCAAAACCTACAGGGTACTTGCCGTGAACCTAGAATCTTGAAATTTGTTAAACAGCAATTCCTTAGAGCACGAATAAAGGAAAAATTGCGAAAACTGTAAGTTTTTTGTTACATCATATAAAAAAATATTTTTAATAATTTCATACTTACTACCTTTTTTCTCATGAACGCGTGCAGGTATTAAACTGAAATTCATATCAAATACTAAGGTTAATAATACCTTTAAACTGTAATAAAATGAAACCTCTCTCTCAACGCATTCAAAAGAAACAGCAATTTTAATCGTATTTTTTAACTCGCGACTACTCTCAAGGGAATCAAAACCTACAGAGTACTTGCCGTTAACTCAGAATCTTGAAATTTGATACGCAGCAACGTCTTAAATTATAGGCACAGGAAAAATTGCGAAAACTGTAAATTTTTAGTTACATCATATAAAAAAATATTTTTAATAATTTTGTATTTACTACCCCTTTCCTCAAGAACGCGTACAGGTATTAAATTGAAATTCATACCAAATACTCAACTTTATAATAACTTTAAGCTGTAAAAAAATCAAACATTTATGTCAACGCAATCAAAAGAAACATCAATTTTAGCTGCATATTTTCAAACTCGCAAGTACTCGCAAGGGAATCAAAACCTACAGTATATAATATTATACCCACTTTTCCTTAGGGTTCCGTAGAAACCTGTAGGTTTGTACGGAACCCTCGGTGCTCGAGTCCTACTCGTACTTGACCGGTTTTTATTAAATATGGAGTGGACGCTTAAAGAAGACCGTGTTGCAGTTATTGCGTTGCATCGTTGCGGTTACGCGCCAATTCAAATTTTTGACATACTGAAAAATTTGAATAAAACCAAAAGATTCGTTTATCGTACCATCAAACGATACAATGAAGACTCTAGTGTAGATGACAGGTCAAGAAGTGATCGCCCTCGGTCTGTTAGGACTCCAGCAGTGATAAAAGCTGTGAAGGCGCGAATTCAAAGAAATCCCAAACGTAAGCAGAAACTGTTGGCCCTTCAGATGGGGTTAAGCAGAACCACGGTGAAAAGGGTGTTAAATGAAGACTTAGGGCTTCGGGCATATCGAAGAAAAACAGGACATCGTTTAAATGCTCGTCTAATGGACCTGAGACTGAAGAGATGCCGCGCTTTGTTGAAGCGGTACGCGAGAAAAAAATATCGAGAAATTCTTTTTTCGGATGAAAAATTTTTACCGTAGAAGAGAGCTACAACAAACAAAATGATAAGGTGTACGCACACAGTAGTGAAGAAGCGAGCAACCGTATTCCGCGTGTCCAACGAGGTCATTTTCCATCCTCGCTCATGGTATGGTTGGGAGTTTCTTATTGGGGCTTAACAGAGGTACATTTTTGTGAGAAAGGTGTAAAAACGAATGCAGTTGTGTATCAAAATACAGTCCTGACGAACCTTGTGGAACCTGTTTCTCATACCATGTTCAATAACAGGCACTGGGTATTCCAACAAGATTCGGCGCCAGCTCATAGAGCGAAGAGCACACAAGACTGGCTGGCGGCGCGTGAAATCGACTTCATCCGGCACGAAGACTGGCCCTCCTCCAGTCCAGATTTGAGTCCGTTAGATTACAAGATATGGCAACACTTGGAGGAAAAGGCGTGCTCAAAGCCTCATCCCAATTTGGAGTCACTCAAGACATCCTTGATTAAGGCAGCAGCCGATATTGACATGGACCTCGTTCGTGCTGCGATAGACGAATGGCCGCGCAGATTGAAGGCCTGTATTCAAAATCACGGAGGTTATTTTGAATAAACTTTATTGTCATAAGAATCTATGTTTTGTTAAGTTCATTTTGGTATATAAATGGTTACATAATAAATAAACTTGTTCCAATAATTTTATATTTAAACATGTGACAGAATTTATGACCTAACTAGGTATATACATACGTCAAAAGTAAATAACGTAAATAACACTAAATACTTGCAAAAAACTACCGCGACGTCCGCCCGTCGCTGCGTGGCACCCACTTCTGGATTATATACCCACTTCTACCCACATCTACCGACATCTATTCACTTCCATTTTCCGCCCGTTTCTATGGAGTCAAACTACTGTTGCTTTCAGTAAGTGAGAGGCGCGTTTTAATTCATAACTTAACAAACTGCCCAATCGATATCGATTAAATTCATGTAGATTTAAATTATGGATAGTATACTTTTAAAACAGTTAAAACGTGCACATCGCACGTGCATCCTATTGACTGATAAGACCGCCAATGTTACACTTTAATTATTAAAAAAGCGTTTTAGTTTTAATTATTTCTTTATTCTCTCATAATATAACAAGTTTTCTATTCTATGTGGTAAATGTAAAAAAATGTGAAAATTATTACCTTAATTTACTACACTGAATTTCGTTGCATTATCTTTCAGTGAAACAATAATTGAATATTTTACGGTCTACGGGAAGTCGTTAGACTCCTCGTAGTCGTTAGACTTTTACTCAGTTCGTAGCGTTCTTTTGTAACTTGCAGCATGAAAATAATACTTCCCCCATTAAAAATACCCATCTATGAAGGTATGCCAAAATAATTTTAGTGGTTTTGAGACACTTTCGCGCGTTTCCACGCTACGTTCGTTCCGAATCCGTTCCAAATCCGTCATGATGCTTTTGTAGAAATACTCGTACTACTATGGCTACTTCGGTTTGTTATAGGTCATTATCGATCCAATCACGGACAGAAATCGGATGACTGTGTAGAGACGGAATTGTTATTTGACTGATTCGGATTGAATTCAGTGTAGAAATTCTAGAGTAGAGTGTGTGTAGATAATAATAATGATAATGTAACACATAGGCTATAGAAAAGCGGGTAAAACCGCTGGGCGCAGATAGTATAACATAAAACCCATTTAAAAATTATTTTGAAATCGTCATGATTCCAATTCTATGAATTTATTTTGTATTTACCATAATATACCCTTGCCTTGGTTATGGTAGGTAAATACGAAATAAATTCTACGAAAAATGTTATTGGACCTGACTAAATATTGAAGATAAAATAATTTATTTAACTCTGACCTATCAAATATTAACAAAATAATATGCATACTGTACATAGAACCTAGAATAAATAACAGTGCTTAGGTATTTTACCCATTATAAAAAATCCGATGTGTTATAGCAGGTAATAAGGTTCCTGTATACTACCAAATTTCTGCTAAATCAGTTTAACCGTCGAGGCGTTAAAAGCAATTGAAGACCTATTCGCACACACATCTATACTTTCATATTCAAAGATCAGCTTTGACCAGTGGTCTTACTCACTGAAAAGTAACCTTTGTGCTATTCCAAGGTTTAAGCTACCTTAATATCAAATTTCAGCTCAATCACTTCAGCCGTTTAGGCGTGAAAGGGTATCAAAACATTGACCCACAGTCAATTTGTTATACACTTCCATACTCTCACATTTATAATAGTAGGAATACCTATTTAGTATAGAGCTTTGTCGAACATTCTGGAACCTTCGATATACATTCAAATTGCCTACTTAAATCGATTCTTTCAAACACATAGCCATTATTACCAACAATCACGTGTTTACCTTCTTAAATAGATTAACCCTACTTCTTGTAAAGGCAAGTCAAAGGACAAAGGAAAATATACCTTATACCAATAGTGATAAAGTCGACAATAGTTGTCTGAGTTAGTTCGTTAATTATGAAGGTGGCCATACGTCAATGTAAATCGGAACTAAATGCCTGTTTGAGTACATTGCGGGAGTGAAATAGAGGAATTAGAGTTGTGTTTGGATGCACGGATCATGTGTCTAGATAGATGCCGCGATTGCGTCAATTTGTATGAGAGCAATGTGCCCTTTTTCTTGTTTTTTCTTCTCTTTTCGTTGTCTACATAAAATATGATGTCAGCAGTTTTATAATAAAATCTAATGTTAAAATGCAATCTTAATGTTACCAAGGTATTCAAAATAAAGTCCTACATAACACTGCCATGCTCTTCATCCAGTGACATTAGATTTAGCACCTAACCCAGTGATTTACTTGCCCGCCGTAGACGACAAAGAGAATTTTTCCCAAAAAGAATTTGATTAGTAAGTCGAATTACAAGGCACCTACAAGCCTTTAATCCGCGTGTGAATCAATATGGGGCGAATAAGTCCTTTCTGAATATGATTTACCCTCCACATCTCCCGCCCCATTGTGGACCAAATAGTTTTTTTGTATTTTATACTTGTTCTAAGTCCAACTGTAATGTTTTAGTCTCAATAAATAAATAATAAAATAATGAATTAAAAAGAATATTCTTATCTTATCTTACCAATGGGGGGGAATCACGGGAGCCTATTTTAAGAAATGCAAAATAAATAAATTCTCAGCTTCTATGTTCATATTTGATCTATGGTTCGGCTCGTGTAGGCTTTGTTTCATGAACCTACAGGCTACAGTTGCCATAATATGGGGGCTTACACGCGTAATTAATGTAGCTCTTACTAACTAAATATTTAGCTGGCGGTGCATAACCTAACTGTTCTACTCGCTCAATTGTATTATATTTGTTTAATAGCTCCATTGTACTGTTTAAACGTGAGTTTAAAATCACAGGTCGACTATGTCACTGTTTAACAATAAAATTTAATTTAACATTATACAAAAAAATAAGGAAATGGCTCAGCCGCTGGTTCTAAAAAAGATGGAACCTAATTTTTACTAGCCCCAGGGTTAACCTGACAAAACGCTGAGCCTGTTCCCATTGGCGAGTACATTTTTCTTTTTTTTCATACCACACTTGTACTTATGTAAGATAGAGCCAATAAATAATTTTCATTTCATTACTATAGGTCTAAAGTTGACGCTAGAGAGACCTGCATTTGTTTACTCAGGAAAAATGCGTTACGTATCGTCATCCTTCACGCCGGGAGACGCGGGGCGATATGTGGGACTCCCCCGCCGAAGATGGGCGCGGCAGGGATACCCACTAAAAACGTGGGGATGTTCCCGCGGGATGCAATAATCTCGGGGCAGTGGGTACGCAGAAACACTCGTCCGCGGCCAGATAGAACTACGTTGAAATGAAATGAAATGAAATGAAATGAAATGAAATGAAATGAAATGAATCTTTATTGCATGAAACGTGGTACAGGTGGATCTTAAATATATAAATAATAAGTTTCACACGTTCCGCCGAAACTACTCGACGTGCAACACCCATAGGGATTAATTAAACAATAATAATTATACTCGAAACATAATACTTTTTGTTATTGTTGACACTGCGGCAAATCTAATTTTATAAAATAATAATAATAGTTAAAACAATAATTTACACCATAAACAATAGTCATTTTAAAATAGTAGTCAATGTCATTCTAGTCAATAATAATAATTCTTAATATCATAAAATAATACAATTCAATTTATCAAATCAAATTAATGGTAGTTTCAGCTTATTCTCAAAATATTCATTTACTCCATAAAAACATTTTTCTTTTAATAATGACATTAATTTCGTTTTGAATTTTTTACAAGGCAGAACTTTTATCTGATCAGGTAAATGATTAAAAATTTGTACAGCCATACAATAACAATTTCTCTTTCTTAGCGCTGTTTTTGCAGCTGCCGGTATCAACCTGTCTGGATACCTAGATACAAATCTTCTGATAACGTCACTATTTTTTGTGAATAAGCTGTCATTATTTTTAACAAAAATACACATTTCGTATATATATAGACTAGGCAATGTTAGCAACCCCAGTTTTTTAAACAGTGGTCGGCATGAGTCCATGGGTTCCGCTCCACATATCGCACGAATACATTTTTTTTGAGTAATAAACAATCTATTCATCTCAGTAGAGTTACCCCACAGTATTATACCGTAACGTAACAACGATGCAACATACCCATGGTATGCCATGACTGCTGTTTTGTGATCTACGGTTTTTCTTAGATTGCGTAATACATAAATAAATCTATTAATTTTATTGTTAGTTTTATCTACATGTAGTTTCCATGACAAGTTCGGGTCCATAGTTAAACCCAAAAAGTTAACTGATTTAGATTCTAATATAGGCTGACCATCGTGATATAATGAAATACTATTTGAGTTACTTTTCCTATTGTAAAAATTCATGAAAGTGGTTTTGTCAATATTTGGACGTAAATTGTTATCTTTCATCCAATTCACCGTTTGTCTGATAGTATTTTGTATATCCAATTCGAAATTTACAGCTTTGTTCTGTTGGACCACTATCGAAACATCATCAGCAAACAACGTGCATTTATGGTTAGTGACATCTGGAAGATCGTTAATATACAGTAAAAAAAGTAACGGTCCCAGAACACTGCCCTGTGGTACGCCGAATTTATTTACTTTCAGTGATGAGCTATAGGTAGTTAGCTCCAAAGACTTATTAATTTTTTTTATTTCAACAAGTTGCGATCGATTTTTTAGGTATGAACAAAGCCACTCGTTGGCTTGTCCGCGCAATCCATATTTTTCACATTTATTTAAGAGTGTCTGATGGCATACAAAGTCAAACGCTTTACTCATGTCAAAATATATGGTTACTGCTGGTGTCTTCCTATCTATAGCTTCTGACAATGTTTTTACGAGATTAAAACAAGCTAGACTAGTTGATTTGCCTTTCTGAAAGCCATTTTGCTCATTTTTAATAATTTTATACTGCGTAAGGAACGATGTTAATCTATTGTGCATAATTTTTTCAAAAACCTTAGAAAGTATTGGTATTAGAGTGACTGGGCGATAATTACACATATTGCACTTATCCCCTTTTTTGTACAAAGGTCTAACAATGGAAATTTTAAGCTTGTTCGGAAAAATGCCTTCAACAAATGATTTATTTACTAAGTATTTCATAATTGTCGCGAGTTCCACAGCACAGTATTTTAAAACTTTGGTGGAAATCTCATCATAACCTGTTGAATTTGTATTGTTTAGTGATTTGATTGTCTTAATTATTTCATATTCATCACATGGCTTTAGAAATATACTCGTTTGTCCGCCTTTTATGTGTTTAATATTACTTTTGTTTTTATCAGTCTTCGCATTATCCTGATTAGTTAATTCGATATAATAATCATTGAAAGCTTCTGCTACATCCGTGGGGTCATCAACAACCGTGTCATTTCCGATTTGTATTTTTTCAATACCTGATCTAAAATCTACCGTTTTGTTTTGTATGACGGACCAGGCTGCTTTACATTTGTTTTTTGAGCGTGTTATATAATTTTTATTCATACTTTTTTGGGCCTGATTAATACAGTTTCTTAATATTTTATTATAGTTCTTGTATTTATTAAGTTGGTTAATATTTTTGTTTTTATAATAAGCCTGTCTCAAATGTCTTTTTGTGACGCAGGATCGTTTAATTCCGCGTGTAATCCATTTAAATTTTTTTTTAAAAGTATTTTTTGTTTTTAGGATTGTTATAGGAAAGCACAACTTGTAGTATAAGCATAGATCACTATGAAATAAATCAAAGGCCGAATTAAAATCGTTACTTGTGTAAACCTCTGACCACGACAATTTACTGAGGATAGTTTTAAATTTTTCTAGATAGTCGTTTCCTAGATCTCTACGTTTTTCTGAATAATATTTTATTGCGGTCTTATTTTCATTCACTGGCATTGATAAAACCTGCGCTGTGTTGTGATCGGAGAGTTCTATGTGGTGAACACTTCCCGTTGCATCTAAGACATTACTTGCTATGTGGTCAATGCAGCTGTTGAGCCTAGTTGGTGTCGTAATATGTTGCTTTAGGTTGTAAGAGTCTAGTAAATTATTTAGTTCTTTTGTTATAGTACTTTGCTTCATAATGTCTACATTTAGATCCCCAGCGATAACTATTTTGTTTTTACTAAATTTATTTCGTAATAAGTGTAATAAACTTTCTAATTTACTAAGGAATATATTTATAGGCGCTTTGGGTACTCTATACAGACAAATTATAATTAGTTTAAATTGTGGAAATTCAGCACCGCAACATTCAAATATTAATTCTTCTGACATATCCGAAACATTTTTCAGACATTTCGAGTCAATATGGGTTCGGGAAAATATGCAAACACCCCCGCGACTTTTTCCTTCTCTACAAAATGAGGAGACCAACTTGAAGTCGTGTAGATGCAAATTGGCTTCGTTATGTCGTTTTATAAAAATTTCAGTAAGACATAATACATCAATAGGAAGTTCATTATCCGTGAAGTTATTTATTTCAATTTGTAATATATCTCGTTTTGAAAGGAAACCTGCAATATTTTGGTGCATTATATTTAAATTTTCGCTGTCATTTCCGAAAAAACATTTGCGGTTGGTCCCCATTTCCATCTATTTCATGCCTGTTTTCAGCTTTAGCAAAATAATATGGTATAGTGCCTTTACGCACGGCATCCGCATATGTATTACCTACTTTATTGATAGTCTTGGTCTTATTTTCTATTTTGTGAAAGTAATAAGGGATAGTGCCCTTTTTGTGCAGCCTTTTTGTTGTCTCGTTACCAACTACTATGTTAGGTTTGCTTTTTTGGATATTTTTCTTGTAAAAACGATTGTTTCTATTATTAGTCAACAAAAAGGTCCTGTTATATTGGACAGTATTAATATTATGTATAATCTGTTGAACAATACGGTTTTGGCTAAAATTTCCCTCGACAAAAGTGCAATTGCTAAAGTTTTTAACCAGCAGTTTTATGTGTGTATTTAGTAGATTTTCGTTTAGAGATGCGTTATGTAAAACATTAAATACAATCACATTACATTTTTTCAACGTATTTAACGCAACACTTAACTCAGCAATCATTTCATAGGGGTTTCTATCATTGCTGCCAGTCAGTATCACAATATAATCATCTATCGTTAAAGTTTCCGACAGTTTACTACAATTTGACAATACATCTTTTGTCGTCGCATTTGGTTTCTTTATTCCCATAATTTCGTATTCTTTGATTATAAATTTATTCTTATTTTCTAGTAACTGTGGTAATACTCCTTCTCCTTGATCATCCGTTAATAGAATTATGTTATTTACTTTTCTCGATACTTCATTCTTTACTGCGTCAGCAATTATCTTTGTATCTTCAGGTCTTGATTGTTTAAGAGAATCACTGTTTGCCTCAGCTGTAAGATTTGTAGAATTTGTCATCACTGGTACTTCTTCTGATGCGCCATTGTATGCTGGTATGGTGGGGACTCTTTTCCCTTCTTCGAATGAAGGTGAATTGTTGAAAATAGGTGTTCTAGAAGTTGGTGTCTGGAATTCAGTATCTAAATTAAGTCTTCTCGAAGGTAGATCTAATCTCGAACTATTAAGTTTTTTCAGCTTCCTAGAACCTCTGTCACTTCCAGTTAATTCACCTCGTTTTAAGCTCATACTTGTAATATACATACGTTTCAGTTGCTCATTTCTTTGTTTCTCTTCTATATTTTGTTTTTTCAAGGAGTTGTTCTCCAAACATAATGTGTCAATTTCCGCATTCGCACTCATCAATTTTTGTTCCAGCTCCTCAATTTTATTTTTTAATTCCAAAATTTCATCGCACTTCAAATGTGTTGATAAGTCAAACATACTCTTAGAACTCGTTTCCGAATCTAATGAATCAAGGGACTCCGTTGATAATGACCGTAGATTACATCTTTTTTTTAAAGGTCGAAGATTTCGTCTGGTTATAAATTCTTGATCCATGATGATTTAAGCAAAACTACCAAAATGTTTTATTTTTTATTTTTCTTAAGCTTGCAACACTCTATGTGTCAGTTGTGTCAGATGTCATCACCAAGTAGCTGTCATTTGATTTTGACGGATGATTATCAAGCTTTTCGTGGGTATTATGAGATAAAATTGACTTTTATTTTCGACATTAATTTTTGTGGGTACATAAATACAATCTTTGTTTATCAATTTTTCATGTTGAATAGCCGCAAAAGTACTCACGAAATAGTAGGTAGTGTTCCCTTAATGTAGAACTGGTAGTAAATGTGCACTTCGGGACAAACTAAGTGAAATCAAGAATTTAAAAAGATTTTTAACACGGAGCTCAATGTATACACGGCTGGGGTTGCCAGCTTATTGAGTGTCTTGGGAAGCATATACAATATACTTATATAAAAAATCGTAAAAAGAAATTGGATTATTAATATTATCACTCACGCCACGTCATTAACAAACAGTTATTACATACATATAACAATATTTGAGACATTTACACGTTCATAAAACCATCTACATACCTACATCATAATAAAAATTGAAAGAAAGTTGGCAAAATCTAGCTGCTTTTCACATTTCAAAGCACTCATAGACAGCTTACCTATCTAATACATTGATATGTATTGCGTAACAGACGCTCAACGTTAGGTAAGTCTAGATCCTATATGGATCTCATATGTCCTGAGAAATAAATTGAATGTAATATTGTTCTGAGAATGGAATCTGTAGAGTGTTAAGTAGATTTTTAGTACATGCTTTGAAAAAATGCAGACTTCACGCACAAAAGTGAAGTTAAGTTCAACTGCTACCATCATATTATCCGTATCGATCCCCATACAGGATCGAAATGGTCGGTACGAAACCGAAGTAAATACAAGTATACAAGTGAGTTTATGTCGTTAATTTAGAAAGATGCTTCTATCGAGTTAAAAGTTACCATTATCTACTTCTTTTGCTACACTGTGTACATATGTGTGCATATCAAAAACAAGTGAAGACATAATAATATTTCAAACGGTACATCCGATTTGACAATTCGTTTTTGATTTTTTTAGATTCAAATTTTGTGATTAGTTCAAACTAGCTAAAGACCAAGCGGTTTTATTCGCTGAGATAGAACGTGAGATAAATAACGATTAATGTATGACGTAAGTAACATAAGTAGTACGTATTCTTTAATGCTAACACATGGTATAACTTATAGAGTGTGGTGTCTACATTTTTTAGATCAGAGACAGTCTGTGATTTAACATAAAGTGAACCGATCCTTAAAACGAGTGACTGATCCTTTAAATAAAATACGTTCCAAGCTAAAATTCCAGCCAAATTCATGGCGAATATATTATCCACAAACAAGTCTCAAATAGACCCATAAATAGAGTGTAAAGTGTTTCAATCAGTATCGAACGCGTGTGTATCAAAGTTAATTCTTGTATAAGTGGGGCTGATATTGGAAATCCAATATGTTTTAATGAAATTCATAGGTTTCATTCGTATGAGAAATTCTGATAGTTACGAATAATGATGCAATCGATCGACTGTTTCGTAATATGGAACATGTTTATAGATAAAGAATTATGCTATAAGAAATAGTTTCAGAGTTTGTCTCCATGATAATGATGTCAGTCAGATTACCTCTTTATATAAACTCTTAATATCTCTTAATAGGTACTTTAGATTTGCCGTATCCTTTCATAGCAAAGGTGGTAGATTTCATGACTTAAAGGCAAATGCCTTTATAAGAAATTATGTTTTGAAGTAAAATTACTTGGAACTATGGTAACTACCTTTATGGTTTTATGTGTTTAATACCTTAACACTTTAATACCTTAATGTGGATTAGGTGTTCGGTAATTTTTATTGAATTTTTTTTAGGTTACGTAACTTTTTAGGTAGGTATACATACTGAAATAATATTTTTTCTTTTAATCATTAAAGTGTCGCTGCTACTTAAATCAATGTAAGAGTTTATTTTAATTATGATTTTTCCTACAAACGTTTAGCCCCAATCACAAAGTATCTCTTTTTAGAACGCGCGATACTGCACTGCGTCACACTATGAAAAATCTTTTAGCTTGATACAATATTATGTTCATACATAGATCTTGTACAATATTTATATATTTTTTACCATGTTCGGACTTCAAATGTCAGAATATTTGCTGGCATTTGTTAGAGATTCTATGAAAATTAAAAACTTGTCGGAATTTCAGCAGAGGTTTTATTACCTCTGAAATATAGGTTGGTCATACAGCCTAGAACTGTGATTTGACTCTGACAGTGTAATTAGGGACAGTGATAGGTATAATTTTACCTGTTCTGTTAGAGTATAAACCCCAATAAGTAAGAGGAATATAACCCAACTCAAACAAACCCACCTTTTAACATAATTAAGAAATCTTTTCATTCGTTTTTCTTTTATATTTCCCGTTTATTTCTTTTTATTTCTTTTCAGCCAGGTGACTTTTAACGGTGTTTTATTTTTCATTTGTTTTTTAAGTGAATACATTGTTTCGCTGTATTGTGAAGTGAACTTAGTTGTTTGCGTTTCGTAGGTTTCAAGAACGCCTTTATGTGACGCAAGCTCCTTCAAGGCTTGAATAATTCAGCTCTTTATTTTGATCAAATTGACAGTAAATAAAAGAACATAAAAATGTAGCCGAGTCAATATACCTAATATCGCTTTTAGCGAAAAAACGGCAATTGTTACTCTTAAGTTACGAAATGGTGTTTTAGTTTTAAGTTTTTCTGAATAAAGAATTTTCTATTCTATTCTATATTATCGCGTTTCTCAATATTTTACGATTTGACAGAAAATAATAAATCTAAATACATGATATGAAAAAAATACTCGTTGACTGACACATCTAATCAATAAACACACAGCCAAAGTTGCTAATTTGATTAGGTTGGAATAGAAACATTATTTGTATGACATAGATCTCCACTAATAAAAGATTTCCGCACGCAGGAAAAGTCGCGAGCATAAGCTAGTTAGATTTAATAATCAGAAAACATTTGATTTCGCGTAGAAACAAGATTCTAACGCATTGCGTTCGTCACCCCGAGGCCTAAGCTGTTAATCTCAAATTATCTCGAGCGAATATTAATTTATAATTCCTTGCAAACAATATCAAATCACGTTAGAATATTGAGCGTCATGTACCTATTTTTATTCCTCTAAAGCCTCACACATGCATTATTAGGCACAAAAGTTAAATCACCGCGACTGTAGGCAGTGGGTATATAAAGCAATGAATTTTTGAATAGGAACGCTTTTTGAAATTCTCCGAAAATACCAGCATTCGAGCCTCCTCTGAGACTAAAATACGAGCGTTTATTTAAACGTGTACAATTTATGGAAGCTATGGAAACTGTGTATTGCTGCGCCATTTTGAACTTTATGGTGGCGATTTTAGGGATCAAAATATACGGTCTGTCGGACAGTTTAAATGGTCAATCAATGAATTATATACGACATGATCCTCCTTGAAGAGTCACTTGAGCACCGAATCTGACGCCAAGTTGTTCTTAAAGTTGCAAGGGTCGGCTCTTATTGCACGTTACCGCAAGCTCCCTATTTCATCCCCTCGACCACTCTCTATAAATTCTGTATAAACCTATATTTTACTAGAGTTTGTTCGTGGCTTTGCCTGCTGGCATTATACTCGTTTTGTTTGTTTGTAAGTTTGGAATCATAAAAATCAAAGGTTTTTTATAACGAAAGGTACATATTTTAGAACCCCTTTACCCTCTTGGAGGATGAATTTTAGAAAATAATTTCTAGAAAACCTTGCTTATCCCAAATTTCATCTCCAATCAGTAATAATCCCCAATTAATATCTGAAAGTAGGGTTCTTCATACGTATGTAAATGCAACCCCTTTAAGCTAAAAAGTAGTAATAATAAAAAAAATATTGTTTTTAATTTAGTTTCAGACTTCGTTATAAGGGTGTTGCAATAGCGAAAGCAGCAGGATTTATAAGTATTAAAAAAAACCCTTTAAGCTTTCAATTAAAAAAAAACCTGTCTTAATAGACGTCTAGGCTATGAAATCTATCTGTCTACTAAATTGCAGCCCAATCCGTTCATCGGTTTGAGTTGTGCGTTATAGATCGCTCAGTCAGTCACGTTTTCTTGTATTCATTTAGAAAGATTAAGTTAAAACAAGAATCGCTGTCACGGTTGGATATAAGTTTCATAATAAATGTCTCTTTTTGGCTTCTCCGAGAGATGGCTTTGTCTCAAGCAACAATATAATTTTTTTCCATGAAGGGTCTAATTCTGCACTTACGAAAACTTTTTTCATTACTCTCATTTTCCTGCAAGAAGATATATACCTTATGCGCTAGGATATATATCTCTTTTTCCATTTTCGCGTGTTTGAGCCAATCCTGAGGCTCCAGGCAATATATTATGCAAATGGAGAAATTGCGATGACATCGCCACTCGCTCAAGAAGTAGGAAGTACAAATACTTTCTATAGTATAGTATATTTACTTTATAAGATGTTTATAGGAACAAGTTTGGCTGCTTTCTTGTTAACACATCATATTCATTAGCAGTGTTCAAAGAAAAGAAATAATAATTTGATTTTGAAATTGAATTTTGTGAAACCGAGGTACCTGTTTTTAACATTTTTAATAATAATAATAATAAAATGCCGGCCTTTATGGGGGCCCGTTTAGTGAGTGGCGAGTCATCACCTGCCCATATATTTCCTAATGGGACGGAAGTGGCAGGTGCCGTAGTCCTAGCAATAGTCTCATTAACCATCCATTTAGAATGCACATCCATAGCCTAGTTCAAGTAGTTTCCATTAATCAGCAATAGTCCTGTCACTTGGCGGAGACTGTCTTTGAGCCCATTTTCTATGGATGGACTCACAGACAGACTCCAATAAGTGTCACCCATTACATTTATATTAAAAGCTCAAAAGGGCCTCTGCGCGTTGGACTTTTTTGTCTCCGTGTAAGCCTATAAAAAGGCCCGGGCTTAGCCCGTGTTTAAGAGCGACATAATAATAATAAATCATTTATTTCAGGCAATAGTACACTGCCACAGACGCAGTGTACCAGAGGCCCATATCATATATACCTTACAGACTAACATACATAAAAATTTTATAAACTTTTTTTTTTTTTTTTTATTTTTTAGTAATAACTGGACATATTTTATAGGAAATAAATTAATTATTATTTATCGAACTATAATTGGCTTACAAATAGAATTATTATTTTCCACGCAATATAAAGTATCTATTAATTACATGTCAGTGAAATTGGTATTGAAGTGCCGAGTTATTTATTATAATCTGTTATTACAGATAAAAACAATAATTGTATTTACACATACTTGTAACTCGTAAATAATATGCTATAATCACGTCTGGTTCCCATTGGAGTAGCCAGAGACCATCTCCTTCCACTTGGTACGATCCTGACACACCTCTGAACAATTATAGGACGTGGTTATTAATAAAACAATCGAATGGAATACAAAATGGTTTCTGTAGAGTTTATCAGGTCACTAGTACCCCGAGGCGTGTATTTCGTTCGCACAAACTCCTCCACAAAGAAACTTGACTTATTATACAATTTTTTGGCAGAAAATGCTCTAACATTGGGGAAGAACATCAAATTTTAATCTTTAAGACTCGTATTTAACTTCATTTGGTTAATTAGTCCATTTTATTTGGGGTTTTTTACTGTTCTATGAATAATATAATACTGCTAATATCTAGCTGTGCACCAACGCTTCTTACTCAAGAGTCATGAGACGCTAAGACTCTTCAACCATTATTTCACTAGCCACTGTGCCCTCCAAAACCCAGCCAAATAACAATTACTCTAAAGTTGCGTGCCCAACCTATGTATATGCTGCAGATTCAGGTCGCCAAGATCACTAAAAGGCGTACAACATGACCTAATGACTCTTCTAATTATAGTCATCATCATCATCTCAGCCATTGGACGTCCACTGCTGAACATAGGCCTCCCCTTTGGACTTCCATATGTACCGGTTGGAAGCGACCTGCATCCAGCGTCTTCCGGCGACCTTTATAAGGTCTAATTATAGTAATTACTACTTTTCTTACTTATACGTATTGCTACATAGATAAATGAATCCTACTCATGAAAACATATCTTTTTTCTCTCCCATACCAAAAATTACACACGATTGAATAGAACTGATAATATAGTTCATAATAATAGTTTATCTACCTACATTAGCCTTAACTACGCAATTATAGCCAGTATGAGGTCATGAAGTCGCAAAGGTCCTTAACATGTCCTAACGGCTGCCTTCCGTGCCCTACGTACATAGTAAGTATGTTATAGGAGTAGGAATTCGGGACCAACAATTTAACTTATTTAGACTTGAATATAACTCCTTATTATATCTTACTTATATTATAAAAAAGTTTGTAAGAATGTATGGATGTCTGGCTGTAAGTTTCTTACTCTTTCACGCCTAAACGGGTGGACTGATTGAGCTGAAATTAAGTGTAGAGTTAGCTTAGACCCTGGAATAACACATAGGCTAGTTTACTATAATAATAATTATGACTGAAATAAAATAGTAAATTTTGTTTGTGTTAGGTATACCTATCAACGGCTATGTTATATAACACATGCAATGCGACCTGAAACATAATATATAGGTTAGGCACACAACCTATAGATTGTGTGCCCAACTTGTAAGACCAAATAACAACCTATAGGTTGTGTGCCTAACCTATATATTATGGTACAGTTTCAGGTCGCATTGCATGTTTTATATAATATAGCCGGTTTTGTTTACTTTACGACAATCTCCCACGGTTACCCACAGCATACTTTATAATAACCTCTCTAGATAATACAATCGCTATTAAGATTTCTGTAATTCAGTGGAGTAATAAACCAGAACCCGTAGTATACTAGTAGTAAAAATAGGCAGTAACCTCTGGAATCACTGACTCACGCTGAATTAAGCCGCCGGAACATAATAATATAAAATTTAACGGCCCATTAGGCTCAGTTATTATTATTGTTATATTATTACCGCTATAGTCGTTATGCCGGGTGGTGGTACTCATATATATTCTGTAACAACTGTCTCTCACTTCTAAACTTTGCAAGTCTTGTGTGAGTTTTAAGTCTTACAAGTTATGCTTCGTGCGAGATACCTTTATTGCTGTTTGAATCTAACTTTCATCTATACCTTCTAATGCCTTTATAAAGAGGTAATGTTCTCATGAGCAAATGCGATCCTCAATTTTCGCACAAAAAACATCAACGTGTCTTTAATAAACCACATAATTTCCACCACCACACACCACCTTCGCTCTATTTTGTATATTTCCTTTCCCTGCTTGGTTGTCTGGAAGAGATCGCTATTAGCGATAAGACCGCCAATTGTAACACTTCTTTCCGTGTAATCTTAGTTCTAAGTTTATATTGTTGTATTTGTGTGTACAATAAAGAGTTTTCTATTCTATTCTATAATTTGGAATTTTCAAAAGAAAAAAAATCAAATTTTCATTTTTCATCATATTATGTGCAGGATTTTATCCTTATCAATATAAATAGGACGTAGGATGTCTAATAAACCCCGTGACTATTTTGGCCACATTGTCCTTCCAACTAAGGCCGTATGTTAACGACCATGAACGACGCGACGCGACGTTCAGCGACGCGTAGTATTTTTTAGGATAGTCGGGCTGACTAGTCATTAGTTTCGTTTATTAAAATCGTAGTAAGCGTACGTAAGTGTAAATTAGAGTACTATCATAGAAAGAGTTTAAGTCACTTGAACCTAAAGGGAAACTAAAAATATTTGGAAACGTTGCGGTAACAACCCCAAACGGGTTCCTCATTAAGAACTCCCACCGTTTAAAAACCTCGTTAAATCAATTAAAAGCAGAAATTCCTCAGCAAGTGATGAATTGTTCCAGGAACGAAGTACGAAACGACGCAAGCTCCCGAAGGCGAAGAATAACAACCGACCGCGCCTCATGAATAATCTTGACATAGTTCTGCTCAAATGTTCGCCAACACACAATAAATAGCCTGGAGGAACGGGCGTGGTTAGCAACTAGTGTAATTACTGGGCATAACATCTTATGATTTTTAAAACTATCGCGAGTGTTCTCCATAACTAAAACAACAAAAACGGCACAACTCACGTCTTATATTGTCGAGAATATCTCAACCATGGTTTCAGACAATTCGGTTCTTCTTCAGGAGATGACGCCTGCAGAACCCGACGCTCACTGGCTCCGGGCCGCGCCGCTGCACGGACCGAGCGCTGCGTCGGTGCGGGCGGGAGTCGCCTCACTCACTGTCACTACTACCACAGATAAAAGAATACTAATATACTTATGTCCGACGCATCGTTAGAGTTTAGGGACACCGCACTCGTTGTACATCTTATGACCCTTCAGTAAAAAGCATCGGCGCAATGCACCTAGAATATTATATCGTAGTGAAATCCTAAGTAGCACCGTGGTAGCGGTTATCTTTTACAATCAGGAGAGTGTCTTGCCCAACTTCTTACTTCGTTGTATAAAAAAAACTAAACGTACTAGAAGTGTGATCAAACTATGGTATAAATATGCTCACTTTATCCACTACGTGCAACTAATGCTAATGAACTCAAAAAGAGTTAATTAGCATTGGCTGCACGTAGTGGATAATACTTCTATAATTTAGGTTTATACTTCAACAGAACACGTTACCTACATAAACTGTCAGAGTGAAATCATAATTAAGGATTGTGTAGCTAACCTATATGTTGCATTTTCAGATCGCCGAGATTTCTACAAGGCTTGCAACATGACCTGATCACTGCTGTGAGTAGAGTTATGTGAAAAAAAAGTCAAATCTGGTAACGTCAATGTCGGGTACAGCAGGCGTGAATTCCTGATGATAAACTGATGAATGAAGGACGTCGTATATATGTTGTGAAATAGATAATCTCAATAAAGAAATACATGAGCAAAGCGATGTCGTATTCGTAATAAGTACAACTCACGGTAGTATCCAAAATCGTATAGTTTAGACTATTCTAACGTTGTTAAGTAATCTGAGTTATGAAATCTAGCTGTGAATGCAGGTGCACTCTCGAGTATGAATACTGTTAGTTACACTACAACTTTATCGTGCGGAAGATAAAATCATTTCAGTAATTCAATTAGGGAATTGTGTTATACCTATTCAATCTAAAGATAATATAACATAATATTATTATAGTCTATGTTCCAAAATCAAGGTGTGATTTCAGTTTCAGGTGCCCTTAAATAAGTTGTATTGTTTGTTACTACAACTTTTGTGTGGAAGATTAATTATATTAATTAATTTTGAAATCTAATGTTGCCCTACTAATCCAAATTTTAAAGTCTGGTCGTGTGTATTTGAGTACGCTTGTTACCTGTTTACGCGTAAGGCGATTGCACTGAAATTTTGTTCTTATATTATACGTTACAACTTTTTTGGGGAATATAACCGCAAGGATCAGCACGCAATAATAGTAAGTACCTAATTAAAAAAATAAAATTCCTCCAAAAGAACAGATTACCCTAATTACACTGTCACAATTGCAATTGAGTACAATCTACACGTTGCAGTTTCAGGTCACAAATTTAGTACAAAACTTGCAGCATGGCCTAACGACTGCCCCCTACATACTTTACAGGCGACAACCGAGACTCACAGTTAAATGTTCCGAAACAAGATAATCAGAGTAGTGAGATCTAGCGAGTGCATGCAGCCTCCAGTACAACCTACACTATTTACACTACAAGCACATTATGCGGGAGATACGCCACTTTTACTGAGATACACTTTACTTTACGACTTGAGCACGACTTGTATGGAGTTTTACTCTTATGTTTGGTACTTTGTGGTTTCATTACGGATGAGGCATTATTATGTATGTGATGTTAGGAAACATATAATATAGATAAAAATAGTAATATATTGTTTTGGAAATAAAATATTATGTTGTTGAAAATTTTTAAAAATATGTAAAAAACAATGTTCCGTATGAAAATAAATATACTCGTCTCCATGCACGGTTCTCTGGAAGAGCTTTTTGCAATCGCTATTTGCAATAGGACCACTAATTATAACACTTATTTTAAAAGATTTTTCAAAATTGTTTCTTAATTACTTAAAGCGTTTCTGTAAACATAGTGAGGTGATTCAAAAAAAATGTTATCAATCAAAAATTTAACCGGCCTCAATTTAACCGGCCTCAATTTAACCGGCCTCAATTTAACCGGCCTCAATTTAACCGGCCTCAATTTAACCGGCCTCAATTTAACCGGCCTCAATTTAACCGGCCTCAATTTAACCGGCCTCAATTTAACCGGCCTCAATTTCCAATATTATGCTCCTCTTTAGCAATTATATTTTACTCTTAGTTTTTCACGTCTAAATAGTTGAACCGATTTTTGAACTGATTTTTGTTAATATTTGGTGTAAAAATAAATCGCTGGGCATAGTAAGATATTTTAATGCACATTATAATATTTTTTGCTTATTGAATTTTGCCATAATTCAAAAGGATTATGCCTTTCTTTTGGCGAAGGTACGATGTGATTATTATAGCAGTAGAGACATTAATAAGGATTTTGTGAAAATCAACTCGTGGCGCTGTCAGAAAGGGCTTTTGATAAATTGCTTTGGTTTTCTACCTATGAAAATATTTTATTTAGCTGCGCCTGTTCAAAAATATCCTTTATATTATACCTAAACCATGTTTTCTTATAGTATTAAAATTTACATTACGTACTTATTCGATTGTTTAAAGATGCACATGACGACGAGCAAGACGCTCTCCTGATGGTAAAAGCAGGTATCGCTGCACATAATAAGTACAGTGCCACCCAGGAATTCACAATGATACAAAAATCTAAGTGCACTCCACCAAAGCTTCTTACTCACGAATCTAAAGATATAACACTCTACAGCCCAGTAATTCCACTAGCTTCAGTGACCTCCTACCGTTGCACAGTAATGTTTGCACATCACTGCTCAGGCGGTAGAATAACTGGCACTGTTGGGGTACACACCTAGATTACCACTGGCTAAGGAAATCTATCTCCGCCCCGGTTATTAAAAAAATGGTTATATGTTGCAAGTGGATTTGGTCTAAATGAAAATTTTGCATTAGGACCTAATAAAGTGTGAAATTGTGGTTCACTACCCGTCCACTACTGGTTTATCCAAGCCAAAACGCATTAAACTTAACAAAATCTAAAATAGCATCTAAATAGCAAGCAGATCTGTCGGTTTGTAGCAGAGCGCAGGCTGCGAGCAAATTAAGTGTGATTGCAGGTATTAAGTTAAATTAACTAGAACGGTGCACCTACCGTGGACCAAATTAAATACCTACACAATGTACGGAGGTTGTACAGGTGCAGACGTTATGTACTTGTATATATGTACTTGTGTATAGTATGATTGCTTGTAGTAAGATATACAATATTATTCCCATGAACATTTCTAGCTTGGTAAATTTAATTTTCTATAATATTCTGGAATTCTATTATTGTAAATACGGAAGTTTAGATATGTAATATGTACGTATTAGACCTTGGAATAACACATAGGTTGTGCTGGCCAAGGGGTTATAATATGCCGTAAATGTGGTTCTGGATCACAGAGTTCGTCTCCCGTCCCCGAACCGATGATTATAATAATTATTACGTCCGGTTTTTCCACCCATCATATTACTGGTAGACTTCGATCGTTGTTACCGCCCACTGGGCAAAACTGTGTCGCAAACGTTACCATGTTTCAGCATGATGTACTTAAGTAGGGAAGAATTTACTCTGCCTATTTAACCGACAATACCAAAATATCAGCAAAGGCTGACACGGTGTTAGTCGTTGGTAGCACATTTTAGTGGCAGGTGGAAAAACTTCTAATAACCAGCCAGGCCGGGATTCGAACTCGGTGATCCATAATCACATCTAAAATTAATTTAGTCCGTGTTTGATTGTCTGGCAGCTCGCATCCCTCGGGAGCTTAAAAATAATGAGTAAGTTATCCACTAGACCCAAACAATAACGATTTGACCTCGTCTGTTATAATTATAATAGAGCCTTTAATCCGCTCGCGGGACCAACTTTTAAAATAATTTCACTGAAGGAGTCTGCCCACTATACCGTACCATACCATGATCATCATAAAGACGTGTCAAACCAAAAAAATATCTTTGATATTGAATAGTACGAGTATAACTATGTCCACTGACCTGGTTAGGTACTGGCAACGGCGCATGCCTTGCAAGGATCAGAAACATTTGCAGACGATGCAGACGAAAATTTTGCAGGTACCGCTCCGTGTCCTCTGCATGTAGGTAACAGAACGGAGCACATGTATCATACGTGTTACAAAAGACCATAGTACGGGCACAGAACGTTGAAAATCCGTTGCAGTGCGCGTGTGTTGCTCTCCAGTCCTCATACGTTCATAGATCATGGTATGATACGGTGTAGTGAACATCCTCCTTTAAGATAACCTACTCCATAATCCCACAAATGTGAAGCTCGGTATCAAATTAGGTTTTCCGAGAGCCATCCTTTCATATATTAGTCCAATTTGTGGTTAATCTAATAAAGTCACTGTATATATTATTGTTTATTTCTCTAATATCAACTCGGTGGAACCAATAACTCCTGCTAGGCGTGGACGTTTATATAAAACCTAACTATAACTACTCACTTCAGCTCAGTGACCAAAACTGAGCCTTGGCCACAGATACAAGAATCACTGTCACCATTTCTGGGCAACTTCATATCCTGACTCAGCTTGGAGCAGTTCGAAATCCCTTATCTACACTAATATTATAAAGAGGAAAAATTTGTATTTTTGTATTTTTGTATGTTTGCAACGAATAAACTCAAAAACTACTGGACCGATTTAAATAATTTTTTCACTATTAGAATCACACATTATCCCTGAGTAACATAGGCTATGTTTTTGACTCAAAAAAATTAGGGATCCCTATTAAAACTTCAATAATGTTAACCAAGGTATGAAAATTTTGGTCGTAAAATGTCTTTCATCGAATGCGCTGCGAAAACTATGGATGGTAGAGCCAAAACATGTTCTACAATATTAAAGCACATATTATTATCTAAAAAAAAGTCCGCGGTACCATATATCTAACTATTGTAGTTACTTCAAAATAACTACTTATTTTAAAGAAATGTAATCAAAAACCAAACGATGGCGAAAGATCGCGCTATTCATATCTTAGTATGTATCCTTATCTAAATAAATTATTTGATAAATAATATGGTTTCAGTATCTGTAATTACTTTTTGAATTATTAAAATCGGGCATTGTGTTCAAAAGATATCGCGAGTTCAAAAATGCCAGGCAAAAAATTTATTATATTAAAGCGTTCGTACGCTTTCGTGCTATCAACGCACAGCCCAAACGGCTGGACGGATTGAGCTGAAATTTGGACAGCGTATGACTTGGAAGATTTCATCGTGCAATAAGAAGAGATTTTTCGAAATTCCTTCGGGAACAAGAATTATTCCCGAAAAACGTTTGTATGCAAATCCGTAACCATCGAACCGATTGAGCTGAAATTTTGTAAAACGGTTGTTAGGATTGTGATTAGAAACATTGAATAGTTTTTATGTCAGAAATTTACTTTTAAGGGGGGGTAAAGGGGGGTCGAAGTTTGTATGGGAAATTTAGAACCGCTGACTCTATTGAGCTAAAATTTGGCACAGAGGTAGATTGAGTCGTAAAAAATAATATGGGATACTTTATATCCCAGAAATCAACCTCAAAGGCGAGATAAAGAGGGGTCAAAGTTTGAATTAAAAATCAGTAACAAATGACCCTATTAAGCTAAAATTTGGTTTAGATATAGCTTGAGCCTCTAAAAAGGATATGGGACAGTTTTTAACCCTGAAATTGGCCTTAGAGTGGAAGTCAAATTTTGTATAGGAATTCAGTAACCCTATTTGATATAGATGTATGTAGTTAGACTCCAAAAAGGACATTTATTTATTGATTTCGAATAGTTTTTACCGCTCAAAAACAAGTTTTATAAAGAACACATACAAAATACAAACTCTTTTCCGATGTGCCACTATTTTACCCATTATGAAACTAGATGGCGCTGTTCGTCGTTAAAACTCGCAAGCGATTTGTTGCACATGAGTGCCTTTTAAACGACTCATGAAACCAGACAGTTTTGCTAATTTGTAGTTTTATGCGAAAGGGCGGTCAACAGTCAATGTCGTTATTCCTGAATCCTAGAGTTTTACAGACTGCAAGTCAAAAATTTAACACTTAATCTATACTCTATACTATTATATAAAATAGAAAACTGACTGACTCATCATCGCAGGGACAAAACCGCTGGACCGATTGAGCTGAAATTTGGACAGCGTGTTCTTTAGGTAACGTAGGCAGGTAATAAGAAGGGATTTCGCGAAATTCCCACAGGAACGGGAACAAAATGGAAATCTGTAACCGTTGAGTCTATCAAGCTGAAATTTGGTGTAAAGGTAGTTTTACTACCATGGAAAAATTCAAAATAGTTTTCATTCCAAAATACCTGCGGGAACGGGAACAAAACTGAAAATCTGTAACCGCTAGGCCTATTACGTTGAAATTTAGTTGAAAGGTAGTTTGACTATAATGACTGGATTCAAGATAGTTTTCAACCCAAAATGTCACGGGAACGGAAACAATCTACGAGTATGTCTATACTCTATACCAATATGTATTTAAAGAGGAAATCTACTGATTCATTATCGCAGGGATAAAACCGCTGGACTGATTGAGCTGAAATTTAAACAGCGTGTTTTTTAAGTAACGTAGGCGACCGATGACCACGATCCTCAGCCATGAGGGGACGACTCAAGAGAGAGAGGCGACCGATAAGAACGGATTTTGCGAAATTCCAACGGGAACGGGAAAAAATGGAAATCTGTCAGCGTTGAGTCTATCAAGCAGAAATTTGGTATAATGGTAGTTTGACTACCATGAACAGATTCAGGATAGTTTTCATTCCAAAATTCTTACGGCAACGGGAACAAAACAAGGAAATCGCGGTAACGCCTATAGCGCTGAAATTTGGAAGGTAGTTTGACTGTCAGGAAAGGATTCACAACGGTTCTTCACGGGAACGGGAATAATATGAAAATCTGTAACCGTTTGGCCGATTAAGCTGGAACTAAATGCAAAGGTAGTTTGGCTACCAAGAAAGTACAAGATAGTTTTCAACCCAAAATTCTTACGGAAACGGGAACAATGTCTATGGCAAAATTTTAAGTGGAAATCTTAACTGACTTATAAACGCAGGGATAAAACCGCTGGACAGATTGACCTGAAATGTATACAGCGTGTTTTTAGGTAACGTAGGCGACCGATAAGAAGGGATTTTGTGAAATTCTTACGGGAACGGGAATAAAATGAAAATCTGTAACTGTTGAGTTTATCAAACTGAAATTTGGTGTAAAGGTAGTTTGACTACCATGAATGGGTTCAAGATAGTTTTCATTCCAAAATTCTTACGGGATCGGGAACAAAATGGAAATCTGTAAACACTAGGCCTATTAAGCTAAAATTTGGTATAAAGGTAGTTTGAGTACCATGAATGGATTCAAGATCATTTTCATTCCAAAATACCTATGGGAACGGGAACAAAATGGAAATCTGTAACCGTTAAGCCTATAACGCTAAAAATTTAGTATAAAGGTATTTTGACTATCAGGAAAGGGTTCAAATTGTTTTCATTCCAATATTCCCACGGGAACGTGTATAATATAGAAATTTGTAACCACGTGGCCAATTAAGCTGCAATTTAATGCAAAGGTAGTTTGGCTACCAAAAAAGAATACAAGATAGTTTTCAATCCAAAATTCCCACGGGAACGGGACTAATATGGAAAATGTAACGGCTGAGCTGAATAGTTTGAAATTTGGTGTAATAGTAGTTTGACTACCAAGTAACGATAATGGGTTGTTTATTCATCCCAATATTCCTATGGGAACGGGAATATTAAGCTGAAATTTGGCATAAAAAAGTTGTTTGATTCCCAAGCTCAAGCGCATCGCCTCATTCTCGCTTCGTACGCTCGATTTGCGCATTGTGGATACTTTCCAACCTAACTAACATAATATGTGGGACTACACTAAACTCTGTAGGGTAATCTGACTGACTCATCATTATCACAGTGGAGACAAAACTTCTGAACCTAGAATGATAAAATTTGGAATACCTATCCTATAGGTTCTTTTTAATACCTAAACATATATATTTTTATTATCTTTTTGCTGAACTGATAGAGTTGAAATGTGGCATACAAAGGTATTTAAGTAGCAGGAGAGGATGTAAAATAGTGTTTATCTCAGATATTCCCCTCTTATAGGGGGAAAAGAGGGCCATTTTTCTCCTATAAAAGTGGGGGCAAATGTTTTATTGAAATTTCTAATACCGCTGGGCCTGAAATTTAGTAATTATAATAAAGGTAGTTTGTATACCAAAATAGGTCATAGGATAGTTTTTATATTTTAGAAATCTCCTTTTAGAAGGGGAACACGGGTGAAGTTTGTATGAGTTATCTATATTCGTTAGGCCAATTAAGCTTTTTTTTACTTCTACAAAGGTTAGTTTAAGTACCAGGAAGGACACAAAATAGCTTTTATCCCCAAAACCGCCCTTTCAGAGAGGAAACCAGGCATTTAAGAGTTTGTATAAGGAATCAGTAGCCGTCGAACTGACGTAGCTTTCATTTGGTTTTAACCAACGAATTAGGGAAATAAGTTTTAACACAATTTGAGTCCTGGGACGGAGCATAGGATAGTTTTTATTTCCCTGAAATCTTTGTAGTATCTCCAAACATTGTAAAGGTCGCGGCAGTGGTCGGCGAAGCACCAGAAGCTACTAGAATATTTTGAGATAGAAATATCATAAATAGGATCACAAGTTGTAAAAGACTAAATTTATGTTAAGATGCGAATTCAATGTTCGTGATCATTTTCTATTTCTAGCAATGGTATTATACTAAATCTGTAGATTTGTCATTGAAATATTTATTGCGTAAGTCTTATTATTTCATTTTATTTTTGTATTTATAATGGCACCCGAAGCGAAGCGAGGACGGGCCGCTAGTTTTTAATAATTTAATACTTAGGTAGCGATATCGTCCTTAAGAATCGAATTAACAAGCATAGGTTAAGATGAGTTTCCAATAAAACAAAGGATCTACAATCTTTGTGTATGTGTCGTAAATAATATCTCCTTAATAATAATAAATAATAAATTATATATCAGGACGTTTCACACAGCTTTAATGCTTGGTTGCTTAGGTTTCATTTTCTAAGACTGTAACCTAGGCAGGCGCGGATCCAGGGGGGGGGTCAAAGGGGTCATGACCCCCCCCAAAATCCTAGTCGGAAAAAAAATCCGATCATATCAACTGGTTTTACGCTGCTTTCATAGTTAGAATTAGGAAATTTGAAATTTTCTCTTAGCTGCAAGCTTTACGTACAAGTTCATAAAATTGTTTCGCTGTTTTAATATTTTTTTTACCAAGCTACTTTTTTTTCGGTCCTCGCCTACGAATTATCCGTAGGTTCTCGTAGCAAACTGCACAGTATCTTTCATATTTAGGATTAATTGGATTCGCAGCTAAGTCTTTGCGCTTGCAGCAAGCTGCTCGCGCTTTTATTAATATGAATATTTAGTTTCCTTGCCACTCGGAGCAAGCTAAACGCACATCATTCGTGCTGAAAAATTCAAAATTTTCTCGCCGCTCGCAGCGAGCTGCTCGCGCTTTTATAAATAAGAATATTTCGTTTCCTTGCCTTTCGGACCAAGCTAAACGCACATCACACGTGCTGAAAAATTCAACATTTTCTCGGCGCTCGCAGCGAGCTGCTCGCGTTCTATATATACCTATATAAGAATATTTAGTTTCCTTACCACTTGGAACTTGGAGCAAGCTAAACGCACATTATTCGTGCTGAAAATTTCAAAATTTTCTCGGCGCTCACAGCGAGCTGCTCGCGCTTTTATTAATATGAATATTTAGTTTCCTTGCCACTCGGAGCAAGCTAAACGCACATCATTCGTGCTGAAAAATTCAACATTTTCTCGCCGCTAGCAGCGAGCTGCTCGCGCTTTTATTAATATGAATATTTAGTTTCCTTGCCACTCGGAGCAAGCTTAACGCACATCATTCATGCTGAATAATTCAACATTTTCTCGCCGCTAGCAGCAAGCTGCTCGCGCTTTTATTATAATATGAATATTTAGTTTCCTTGCCACTCGGAGCAAGCAAAACGCGCATCGATCGTACTGAAAAATGTAAGATTTTCAAGACTATGCTCAATGCTGAAATGAGATTCCAAAAAAATTCTTGATTTGAAAAAAAAAAAACTTGCCGCTGACCCCCCCCCAAAATAATGGTCTGGATCCGCGCCTGAACCTGGGTTGAAAGTAATATCTCCCCATTACACGTAGGTATTAGATCTAGCTCCACATCTTTCTAGATTCTAGTTTACTTTAACAAAGGGGTTCCCAACAAACGGCAAACGCCGTGTATATGCGACGCTTGGGTTGGAAAGAATATCGAGTGTCATTTGTTTTACACACTAAAGCTGCGCTTACACCAGATCTAGCACCAGATAAACGGACATTCTAAAAACGTGTTACCAATTTTGTTTTTACACTAAACGATTCGTGAGACCAATTTTGTTCCTTTTTTTATTCATTACTAGCTGCGCCCAGCGGTTTTACCCGCTATACTACATATAGCCTATGTATTATTCCAGGGTCTAAGCTATCTCTATATCAAATTTCAGCTCAATCGGTCCACCCTTTAGGCGTGAAAAAATAACAAACATAATGTACATCTAGACATCCTAACATCCATACATTCTAACAAACTTTCACGTTTATAATATAAGTAAGATAGGCTTTTAACCACGATCTCGCGCTATGCGACCATGCGGGCGTCGATGGTAGAAGACAAAACATAGAAGGCGGGATAAATCCCTCCCTGTCTTCACTGAAAATCATACCGGAACACAGTTATAATCGGTTTTCTCTAGTAGGTGGTAACTAGACACGACCGAAGTCTACCAATATACACGAAGAACCAGTATACACGAAGGAAATAAATGCTACACAGGAAATAAAGGTAAATATTTCCTTGAACTCACTAGTGTAAAATACATAGTTCCAACTTTTTGAATTGCTCTCAACGATACATATATTGAAATTCCTCCAACGCTTGGTATCAACTTTTGAAAGCTGTGTTAAAACATCTAAACATATTTCCGTATCACAGCTCCAAACGTTCATTAGTTTTCATGTGAAACTGTAGTACACATACTATGCGTAGAATTTTAAAAAGTTGTATGTAATTAAAAATGTTTACTCATTGCAATTTTACGTTACAATTTGGAAACTATATATTAACTGATTTTTGGTATGTACAAGAGGTAAATAAATGTGAGTTAAGGTCTAAGTTTAGTTAGTCTAAATAATATAAAAGAAAAGACTGACTTACCGATCTATCAACGTACAGCCCAAACCGCTGAACGGATCTGGTTAAAATTTAGAATGCAGATAGGTTTTATGACGTAGACACTAACTAAGAAATGATTTATCCATACATATAATAAGAATGGAAATTTCTCCCCATTCATTGTGATCCTTTACTAAGGTGAACTGTGAAAATACGCATATGAACAAAACGACGCGAAAAAGTCGCTTGCGCGATCTAGATCGTAAAACATTTTGTCAATTTTTCCTAGGGAAACGTAAAATAAAATAATAAAATAAATAATAATCATTTATATCGGACACATCGCCCCTAATTTACATCAAAATTTCGAAGTAAAAGTAATAGAATATAAAGTAAATTCAATTCAAAAAAATCAAAAAGCAAAAAGTGCGACAAACTAAAAATACGCCATCTATCGATCTGCCTGTAAACGAAAGTAGACCTTTAGTTTAATTTGGGCTAAATTTGTAAATAGTTTGTGTCACTGGTGAGGTGAAACAACACCACCGATTTGAATAAAATTTTCACTAATACGTTGCAGTTTTCTCTACTTGAAACTTAGTGTTGGTTTTAGTCAAATCGGTTTTTAAATAAAAGAGTTATATCAATCTAAAGATTTACTTATCTTATTATATAAAATCGTTCGTACACTTTCGTGCTATCAACGCACAGCCCAAACGGCTGGACGGATCGAGCTGAAATTTGGACAGCGTATTTTTTGGAAAACTTCATCGTGCAATAAGAAGCGATTTTGCGAAATTCCCCCGGGAACGGGAATTATTCCCGAAAAACGTTTGTATGCAAATCCGTAACCGCTAAACCGATTGAGCTGAAATTTCGTGAAATGATTGTTGGGATTGTGATTAGAAACTTTGAATACTTTTTATGTCAGAAATTTACTTTTAAGGGGGGTAAAGGGGGGGTCGAAGTTTGTATGGGAAATTTAGAACCGCTGATCCTATTGAGCTAAAATTTGGCACAAAGGTAGTTTGAGTTGTAAAAAATGATATGGGATACTTTTTATTCCAGAAATCAACCTCTAAGGCGGGATAAAGGAGGTCAAAGTTTGAATGAAAAATCAGTAACTAATGACCCCATTAAGCTAAAATTTGGTTTAGATATAGCTTGAGCCTCTAAAAAGGATATGGGACAGTTTTTAACCCTGAAATTGGCCTTAGAGTGGAAGTCAAATTTTGTATAGGAAATCAGTAACCGCTAGCCCTATTTGATATGGATGTATGTAGTTAGACTCCAAAAAGGACATTTATTTATTGATTTTGAATAGTTTTTAACGCTCAAAAACATATTTTATAAAGAACACATACAAAATACAAACTCTTTTCCGATGTGCCACTATTTTACCCATTATGAAACTAGATGGCGCTGTTCGTCGTTAAAACTCGCAAGCGATTTGTTGGACATGAGTACCTTTTTAAACGACTTATGAAACCAAACCTTTTTGCTATTATGTAGTATTATTTATTAGTATTATGTTTAGTTGTGCATGCTGTGGCATCCTATAATTGTAGGATCACACAGACTAAAGACATAATAGCCTTAAGACTTTTAATTGTAATGTGTTTCCTGCGTTGGATGTCCTTAAATAAATAAATTATGCCAAAGGGCGGTCAACAATCCATGTCGTTATTCCTGAATCCTAGAGTTTTACAGACTGCGAGTCAAAAATTTAACACTTAATAATTACTATAAAATTAATGTAACTTTAAAATACCTGATATTAATTATTTTATTACATACCATATACCATATTTGTTGAATAATTTTATAAATAACTAGCTGACCCGGCAAACGTTGTTTTGCCATATAAATAATTAATAGGAATGATTAAAAGTTAATATGAGAGTTACACTGAGATAGCAAAATAATAATTGTTTTATTATAATTTTTTTTTTTTTGTTTAGTCTGTACTGTCCCACTGCTGGGCAAAGACCTCCCCCAAATCCTTTATTATAAATATATAATTTTATTATAAATCCGATTCTCACAGATACCGGATAAGCACAAAAAATTTCATCAAAATCGGTCAAGCCGTTTCGGAGGAGTATGGCAACGAAAACTGTGACACGAGAATTTTATATATTATATATATTCACTTTAAAGTTCCATCACATAATCAGAAAAATCATTGTCCTTAATTTTATGTTGAGTTTGTCTAATTGAATTATTATTATTTTATTAACTTTATGTGAGTAAATTCGTTTGCATGCCTTATTTAATAAAAGTCTTCGGAAGTTCTAAAGTTATTTTTTTTGTTGAGGTGGTTTTTAGGGTTCCGTAGCCAAATGGCAAAAACGGAACCCTTATGGATTCGTCATGTCTGTCCGTCCGTCCATCCGTCCATGTGTCACAGCCACTTTTTCCGAAACTATTAGAACTATACGATTGAAACTTGGTAAGTAGATGTATTCGGTGAACCGCATTAAGTTTTTCACACAAAAATAGAAAAAAAATATTTTTTGGGCTCCCCATAGAACTAAAACTCATTTTATTCATCAAACCCATACGTTTTAGGTATCTACGGATTACGGATAGGTCTTCAATTATTGAGGTTTCTAATATCATTTTTTATTATTTTAAACGGTTTTATTTAGCTCACTCCGTTTGTTTTATTATTTTTTATTCTTGGGTCAAATTTAGTAAAAAAAAAATCGCAAATTTGAAATTTCGCCCTCTTCCTGTCAACCGATTCAAATGAAATTTGGTGTACGCCTTTGGTTCTGGTGACAATATAATTACGTATATTTAAAATTATTTTAAATCCAAGATGGCCGCCGCTACAAAAAAGCGGATTACATTTTTTTTTCCAATCAATATGGGTATCAAATGAAAGGACTTGATAACTAGAATACAGTGCACTATACAAAATAAAAATCAAAGATGGCACTCGCTACAAAATGGCGGATAACCAATTTTTTTAATCTCATCAATATGGGTATCAAATGAATGGGGTTGACATGTTGAATACAGTGTACTAAAAAGCTGAAAAATAAAATCGTGAGGCACGTTAAATATCTAAATTCTAAATCCCTAATATGAACATTTAAACTGAAAATTGTAGAAAATAAAATTGTTCTTTACTTTTTGTGATTTTGTTGTTAATTGGAGACTCTTAAAAGGCCTGGAATAGCTTTTATTACAGAAACCAAGCTTAAAGGGAGAAAGGGGGATCGGTGTTTTTATGGGAAATTAGTACCCGCAGCTCTAATTTTGCAGAAATTCGAAATAGATACAGCTTGAGCCAAAAGAAAGGACATAATTGAGATAGTCCCTTAGTCTTAGTTCCTTAAGTCAACAATGCATATAGGTGAAAGGGCCTTTCACCTTCCCTCACTTTTAAGGTCAGAGTTTTATGGGCATACCTACAGGAACCACGGAATCGATTTGAGTCTCGGGAATGATAGTATGAGGCATGAGGAACCGATTTAGCTTAAATTCCTAATATAGATAGTTAAAAGGAAAACAAATAGTTTTATGGAATAAGGAATTCTGGAAAAAGGAATCAATAGCCGCTAAATTGATTTAGCTGTAATTTTGTATTAAAATATTTTGAATTCCAGGAAAGTAACACAGGATTGTTTCCTGTGGTAGCGAAAAAAAACTGCATAGAAATACTTGGCTCGATTTTCTTCGCTATCCAGAGCAGAGGAAATATAACTATGTATACTAATTCAATGCCGCGGGGATGGAAATCAAATCAATTTCGAAATAGCTGCAACAAAATGAAATTTAGAACCGTTGACTCTATCTATTACGCTAAAATTTGATACAACCTTTAGTTTGAGTCATAAAAAATGATACGAGACACTTTTTATCCCAGAAATCAACCTTTAAGGGGAGGAAAGGGGGGGGATGCAGTTTGTGTAGGAAATCGGTAGCCGCTTCTTCGTTTTAGCTAAAATTTGGTCAACGTATTCTTAATATAACGTAGGCGACCAATAAGGAGGGATTTTGTGAAATTCCCAGGAGAACGGGAATTATTTCCGAAAAACGTTTGCATGGAAAGTTATTGAATAGTTTTTATGTCAGAAATTAACTATTAAGGAGAATCAGTATTACAGGCAGGAGGAAGGAGAGTCAGAGTTTTAATGGGAATTCAGGAATCACAGAATTGATTTGAGTCGTGAGAAAGATAGTGTGAGAAATTGGTAACCAATAATTATAATTTAACTTAGGTTTAGGTACATTACAGTAGAGATAAGTTTAAGGGTTACCGGGAAAGGACCACAAATAGTTCTAATTCCTGAAAAGAGGCGTGAAAATTTGTGAAGACAATCAACAACCGTTAAACCGAGATAGTTTGACCTCCGGGAAAGGCCACACAGGACTGGTTCCTGCGATAGCAAAACAAAACTTCATAGATATACCCAGTCCGATATTATTCACTACCCACTGGGTTAAAACTATTTTACGCTCACAAAATCGCGGAGATGGAAATACAATCCTAAATGGCAGCACCAAACTTTCGCTTTATTGACTGTCACGCGCAACGAAGTGCGCGCGGGTCAGCTAGTATATAATAAAATTCCTGACTCATTCAAAAATATTATGACATCTAATAGGTTTAAGAATAATTTAGTGACGTCGCTTGCCGAAAAATGTTTTTATAGTTTGAACGAATTTTTTGATTATAAAATCTAATACTGAATTAATATTTATTATGTAATTATTTATTTTAATCTAAATGTAACAAATGAATATAATTTAATATATTATGTATAAAATTACTCTAATAAATAGCAATTCAAATGTAATATAATTAATTGTCCTACGCCTGAAAAGGCAGATTTAAGCTGAACTATGTTTAGAAATGTGAACTGTATATTAACCTTAAATCTGAGGAATAAATGATTTATGATTCATGATTTGCCACGTGGGTACAGCCATTAGCAAAAGGTGACTTAGTAATTAGTTTTTTACAGCAAATCTTAGTACTCTACAAGCAAAATTAAATCAAAGTCCAAAAATCTTGATGAAAGTAAAAGGTCCTTAACCTTCATAAGGATTTCGGGTCTTTTTGGACCCATTTTTGCCTTAAAATACGGATAACTTTTCATGTATTAATTTTTACGATTTGTCACTTCGTGACTTTTATTATATTTTGAAACTCTACGTAAAAAGCGAAAAAAAAGTTTGAAATGTTTATATTTGAGTGAGTTAAATATCATTTTACGCTAACGGCTTTCGGGTCCAAAAGGACCCGGCCTTATAAAATATCATGATATATAACAAATTTTTCATTATTATATATTTGTAGTTATTATATAATTATATTGTTTTACTTTCAATACTAAAATAGTTGGTTTTTAGATATTTGAGTACAAAAAACGAATTAATTCGTATAATTTTCTAATAATATCTAATATTTATTATATCAATATGTTCAAAGAATTGAGTAAAATATATTTTATATTATGAAGAATAAAAATCGTGTTTTGAATATATTAAGTTCTAAATACTTGATTTGATTAAAAAATAGAGATATACTTAGTATATTCCCTGAAATTATTTTATAAATCTTTGCATGTTTTTGATAGTAAAAATTATTTATCAAAATGTATAATATGAAAGAAATTTCAATCAAATCATATTTAAAATACAATTAAAAATTATTTAGTAATTTAAAAAAAACAAATCGTAAAAGAAATTCACATCATAATATACATGATTCTTTTTACACTCGTTTACTTTACATATACGCTCTATTTGAGCAAGAAAGGTATATTTTGCCATTATTTTGATTATTTTCATTTTAAATATAAATAATATATTCATTATTAATATAAAATATAATTTTTGGAATATTTTTTCATTTATAAAACATTGAAAGTTCTTTTTTTTTCATATTAAAAAAAAATAAAAATAATTATACATATATGAATATTATTTTTATTATTATGTTAGAGAATATTATATTAGTATAAAATCAATTCAAATAAACGGAATATTTAAAATTTATTTGCATTTTATTTGATTTTAAGAAATGAGTAAACTATACCGTTTTATTTCCTCAAAATAACTCCAGATTCTCTAAAATAAAATAAAAAAGATTTTTTTTATTTAAAAAACTTATTTCTTTACACGTTATGAAATATTGGCATGAAAAAATTATAAAACAATCATGTTTTTAAATAAAATGAATCAAAATTGTTCACGGGTCCAAATGGACCCAAAGTCCCATAACGTCACTGGGTTTGAAAGTCTTATGAAGGTTAAATCGTTAAATTGGTGATTATATCGCGAGTAAGTAAATAAGATGGAATGAAGAGGGCAGTCGCAGAGATCAAAGGAACTGGTGTCGAGCTCCCGTGACGATTGCATTACAGACAATTACTGGACGTACAATGGGAACCACGGGATATATGTGGATGTGGAACGGACATTATAAGAATGTTATATAATTTATGTTAGTATATAAGGTATATATTTTGATATGGGTCTCACTACACTGCCAACAATGGCAATGTACCATTTCAGGCAATAGCCTGAAATAAATTGATTGATTTATTTATAAGACCTTAAACTTTAGCGGTTTAAACTCATCCTAATTTTATTAATCGGGACTTATCGCGTAGATATTTTCATGTTAGTGGTTCTACAATTAGTTTTAGTGAAACTGTTATTAAAATATTTGCAAATAAATCCCGACTAACAAAATTAATAAGGGTCATTATAATTTTTCAAAGGTATATTCCCATCCGCCCCCTCATCGATTACTCATATCACCAGCTACCGAACCACAATTACCGAATGGTGACTGGAAAGTAATTGTTTTTACTTCAAATCGCTTTAAACTGCAGTACCGACATTGGTGACTGGTGTGGCAGACGCCTAAAACTTAACTAAAGACGACGGTAACCGCTCAGCATAAAGCGGGCGATCTATTTGTGCAACAGGTTTGATGTAAAAAAAATTTTTTGAAACTAAATAAGCCATTATCCATTGTCTTGTAATTATTTTTTTCAGTAAACAGGTCACCTGGTAGAAAATGCTATTTTAGCATTAAGTTAGTCTTAGCGTTGTGTTGAATAATAAAATAAATAAAAACCCTACTTTTGACTACATCCCACCTGATTTTCTGATGTGGTCGACGATGAATCACGTAAGATGAATATAAAGGTGCCTTTGTCACTGCGGTGCCTTTAGTAGCTGATCTAGTATTATTAAACAATCTGTGTCCGTAGAATGGGAAGGTTGTGTCCACTGTCCCTTGATTTCACGAAAGATTTCTTTTAAACGGCTCTCACTGGATTTAATTCAGTTTGTACGAACCTTATTAGACCCAGTTTAGGTAGTGTCCATGCTCAGGGTCGTATTTATTTGGCAATTTCTTTGAATAGAAAATCTCTTTTACAAGATCATGTTCTCGTTGTTCAGCCTCAGAGACAATATTATAAATTAATAATTTTATTAGTTAAATACTTAATAAACTATAAAATTGAGAAACTGTCCTTTTGAGAACAAAGGTATAAAATTTACCTAAAATACTTGTGGGGAAGGAATTGCTGGGTTCCGGTCATGAAGAGTTTACTACCTGTCTTTATTTTCAAAAGATATCTTCATTTATCAGAGTTTGTTTTTAGTATAATTAAAAAGTATTCCCTAAAAAAGTAGGTATATGATATTAAAGGTAAACATTACATATATTTCAACTTTCAGCTCAATCGGTGCAGCATCAGTGAAAGATAACATTAACTTTGGATAAGTTCATCTATAAGGGGTCCTTTTCTGTAAATGAATAAATACTTAATAACGCTGAAACTGTTTATAAAACTCGTTTTATACTTATAACATACCATAATATTTAATTATTAATTAGTCAAATAATAATATAATCAAAATAAATGATTTTAATTAACAGATTAATTACAAAGGATGTCAAATGTTAAACACATTGGTTGCAATTTGTAATATTATAATTATTCTTAATGGACAAAGCCATGTTGCCAAGCGGTCATTGACCTCGTTCCAGCATGATGTGCAGTGAAGCCAGGGAGAGATTTATCCCGTCTGCTATGTTTAGTCTGCTACCATCTACGGCTGCATCAACACTTAACATCAAGCGAGATCTTGAAGGCTAAGCTCAAAATGTGGAATGAGCTTCCGGCCGCGGTATTTCCGACGAGCTTTTACATGTGACTCTTCAAAAGGCAAGTGAATAGAGTCTTGAAAGGTAGGCAACGTACCAGCGGTATCCCTGGTATTGCAGGTGTCCATAGGCGACGGTATCCATAGGCCACCCACCATCAGGTGGGCCGTCTGCTTGTTTGTCACCTATTACATTAAAAAAAACTAAAATAAATTTTTAACAAAACGCAGACACAATTTGGATCATTACCGAGTCTAACTGAAAACTCAGTCAAAAGCGTTATTTAAAAAGTAAATATTTGATTGTAAAGTGAGCCCTTCCCCCGTAATGACTATTTGATCTTCAAGAGACAGTTTAATAAAACAGCTGATGTCTCCCAAGGTCCCGTAAGTCCGGAACAAAAGTCCCGCGGCCGACTTCAAAGTGCCGATACCCGCGAGCGCACCCCTTTGATCGAAGCCTCCAATTATATGTATACCTATATAATAATATTATGTATCGCATGACATATCGACACCTTTTGGCACACAAAACAATTGTGCATGAAATATTTATTGAAAGGCAATTTAATGTGTAAATTGGGGAAATTATTGTACAAAAATATAAAGGAAACGTAAAGTTTGCAAAAGTGGTTTTGTAAATTAATTTGTATTTAAAGCAAAGCGATGTTTCAGAGTTTTTCTTCTTGTCAATCGTTTACTACGAGTATCAACCTTCTTGTACACTAAATAAAAATACGTTACGTGTGTTATGTACTGTGTGTGGATATTATAATTGGCGTTTTGTCAAATTTAAGCCGCACAACCGCACCGATTGTAGTGAAACTCGGTACGTAGACAGCTGGAGACCTCGAAGAACACAAAGACTACTTTTAAGCTCCACTCTCCCACAAGTTCAAGATTTTCGCGGGTGAAACAGCAGGTCGCAGCTAGTATTATACGCGAAAAATATGAATATGTATTCGTACAACCAATATTATGTGGAGCAAACTTTTACCTCACTTTCCATCGAAAGTAATCTCCGATTATAATAATCATCCAATGGCCTTATCGCAATTTCTAATGAAGAGATTAGAAACATTTATTATGAAGCAAGAATAGGACACCAGGTACCAATTACCGTGTCATTCAGGCTGTTTTAATGAGATTTAATTTCTTTGTTCGTTCGAGCGGGAGTAATCTCGCTGATCGCGTTACGTGAGCGAACCTCCTAACGTTTTTCTAAATAGCCTCCTCCAGGAAGTACCTTAATGACTTTTTATTTACTGTAAAGTGCCCGTTCCAATATAATGATAATGGTTACTTAAGATTCTTTAACGAGGTATGAAAAATCAGGATGGTTTACAGAAATCTTTTTTATTTCTTCATAACCAATTTTTAGAACTGCCTTACACAAAAAATATATTTAACACAAATTTGTTCGATTTCTTGAGTAAAATATTTTTAAATGTTTAAAAATAGATAATTAAAGGGCAAGTAAGAAGAACTGATATTAAAAAAAACAGTTCTCTAAACATTTCGATTTAATAGATCTTTGTAAAATTGTTTTTACACTAAACGATTCGTGAGTATTTAGATTCATCTCTGCGTAACCGAAAAATACAAGTTTGTAAAATTGACCGATAATACTCGTACGTCTGCAAAGACCGACACTTATTGGCAGCACCACTGGTGTTACAGACGTCTATAGACGACGGCAACCACTCACCATCATGAATTCTGCTTGTGTGTAAAATCACACTAATATTATAAGGATGAAAGTTTGTGAGTGAATGTGTATGTTTGTTACTTATTCACGCCTAAACGAGTGGACGGAATGGGAATTTGGAAAATATCACTTTATAACTTTATTTCTTGCTTATTTTACACGTAGATAACACTTATGTAGTTGATTTGGATTATTTTACACATAGTTTACTTGTTTTAGTTGAAATTTGGTACGAAATACTTATTTACGAATAAAATAACCGCGGAGCAATGTTGACAGCTAGCTTGACAGCTCGCCCCTTTCAATTTTTAATATTTAACTAAAGTTTATTTAAAGTTAAGGCGTCTAGGGTAAGAAGCTTGGCTCTGCATGAGATCTGATAACTTTTTGACGGTTAGGTACGCAATTATCCAAGCTTGGACCACGAATAACACATAGGCTACAGAACAGCGGGTAAAACCTCTGAGCTCTAGTTAACCATACTAAGAACCTCTTCCTTCTATCGAAGTCGGATAAAACACAATTTATCTTCAGATTTTTTTAGATTAAGAAAAATCTTCAACGAAACGTAAAACACAGAACTTCTCAGAAAAGTTAATTATGTATTCTCGCATTTCGGTCCTAAAAATTTTACTTGCGACCTTAAGTCTCCCGTATCTTTTAGGGAATTAATAAACCTAATTGCTTATACTAAGACTAACTTAAGCTCGCGACTTGGCTCCTGATAACAAATCCTTTTTTATGACGAAGAGAAACAAGACAAGCAAATCAAATGTCTGTTGGTAATAAGATTGAATTTTTTTTTTATGTAATAGGTGACAAACAAGCAGACGGCCCACCTGATGGTGAGTGGCTACCGTCGCCTATGGATACCTGCAATACCAGGGGTAACGCTGGTACGTTGCCTACCTTTCAAGACTCTATTTACTTGCCTTTTGAAGAGTCCCATGTTGAAGCTTAACGGAAATACCGCAGACGGAAGCTCATTCCACGTGTACAAAGCGCAAGCGCTGTGAAATAAAATATTATTTAGAAATAAAAAAAAATCCTGCATACCACTGCACAGCGCATGAAAGCCCTAAATATTATTCACTAGTACCCTAATAAGTTAACACTTCCCTTCAATTCGGAACACAGTAACTGTAATGTTATGTGTACATTACTTGGAGGATGAATAACTGACAAAAGTGTACTTCTTTTTCAAGTGGTACTACCGCTACAGATCTTAGTGGATGTCTTGGTCACAATGTTTATATCTGTGCCAAATTTCAACATATTCCGTTACATGAGATATAAATCAGTCAATCAGTCACGCTCTCCTGATATATATTTAGCTAGATAATTAAACTGGCACATAATTCTAATGAATAGAAAATAGAAACTGTATTAGTATATTAATTTGATATTTGACCCTTAATTAAACTGAAAGGTCGTAACCTCTTATTAATAGATATTTAATGAGGACACCTAGATGTCTTCAAATATAATGCTTAAGTTCATCTTGTACCTATTTAATTATTTACTTACTTCAGAAATATTGTTATAAGGGAAATAGGGCAAATGTTGAAATATTTAAAACCGTTAATGGTTAAATTTAAATACATAAATAAAAGAAAAAGTGACTTATTTATTGACATAATATTATTATCTACGACAAGCAATGAGTTTACTATAAACTCATTGACGACAAGCAACCAAACCACTGAAGAACATACAGGTTGGTTAGTAGAATACTAAATATTAAGCTGAATTATCAAAACCGGTTTTATACAAGACCTAAAAATCACATTTAGTGTACAAAGTTGCAAGTAATGTGAGTCATATAAAAACGGACAAATTTATATTTTTCTTAGGTAAGAATAAAACCAAAAGCATATAACATGCACTAAATTAAATGATATTAAATGAAGATACTATGTTCTATATGATACATTGTATAAAACTATTCATATAAAATAGTCATTCAGAGATCTAACGTCAGTCCACATTTTTCTCTCTCAATCTTTATTTACGTTGAAGTTTGACGCGACGTTATAATAAAAACGCCTCGTGATTGATGGAGAGCCAGTTCTATAGAACTATAATACAACCGAGGGTGAAACCTTTCGCTAAGATGCACCACAATGGTCGATGTACCAGCGATTTACTCGGGAGTGCTCGAAAAATAGTTATGTTAAAAAAAATATCTATTGGCAAATGTGTTTGTAATTTTATATTTTTATTTGTATGTGTGTGTGTTTGTGTGTGTGTTGTGTGTATTTTTGTGTGTGTATAATCTTTAATGTTTCAATTGTTATCTACACTAATATTATAAAGAGGAAAAATTTGTATTTTTGTATTTTTGTATGTTTGCAACGAATAAACTCAAAAACTACTGGACCGATTTAAATAATTTTTTCACTATTAGAATCACACATTATCCCTGAGTAACATAGGCTATGTTTTTGACTCAAAAAAATTAGGGATCCCTATTAAAACTTCAATAATGTTAACCAAGGTATGAAAATTTTGGTCGTAAAATGTCTTTCATCGAATGCGCTGCGAAAACTATGGATGGTAGAGCCAAAACATGTTCTACAATATTAAAGCACATATTATTATCTAAAAAAAAGTCCGCGGTACCATATATCTAACTATTGTAGTTACTTCAAAATAACTACTTATTTTAAAGAAATGTAATCAAAAACCAAACGATGGCGAAAGATCGCGCTATTCATATCTTAGTATGTATCCTTATCTAAATAAATTATTTGATAAATAATATGGTTTCAGTATCTGTAATTACTTTTTGAATTATTAAAATCGGGCATTGTGTTCAAAAGATATCGCGAGTTCAAAAATGCCAGGCAAAAAATTTATTATATTAAAGCGTTCGTACGCTTTCGTGCTATCAACGCACAGCCCAAACGGCTGGACGGATTGAGCTGAAATTTGGACAGCGTATGACTTGGAAGATTTCATCGTGCAATAAGAAGAGATTTTTCGAAATTCCTTCGGGAACAAGAATTATTCCCGAAAAACGTTTGTATGCAAATCCGTAACCATCGAACCGATTGAGCTGAAATTTTGTAAAACGGTTGTTAGGATTGTGATTAGAAACATTGAATAGTTTTTATGTCAGAAATTTACTTTTAAGGGGGGGTAAAGGGGGGTCGAAGTTTGTATGGGAAATTTAGAACCGCTGACTCTATTGAGCTAAAATTTGGCACAGAGGTAGATTGAGTCGTAAAAAATAATATGGGATACTTTATATCCCAGAAATCAACCTCAAAGGCGAGATAAAGAGGGGTCAAAGTTTGAATTAAAAATCAGTAACAAATGACCCTATTAAGCTAAAATTTGGTTTAGATATAGCTTGAGCCTCTAAAAAGGATATGGGACAGTTTTTAACCCTGAAATTGGCCTTAGAGTGGAAGTCAAATTTTGTATAGGAATTCAGTAACCCTATTTGATATAGATGTATGTAGTTAGACTCCAAAAAGGACATTTATTTATTGATTTCGAATAGTTTTTACCGCTCAAAAACAAGTTTTATAAAGAACACATACAAAATACAAACTCTTTTCCGATGTGCCACTATTTTACCCATTATGAAACTAGATGGCGCTGTTCGTCGTTAAAACTCGCAAGCGATTTGTTGCACATGAGTGCCTTTTAAACGACTCATGAAACCAGACAGTTTTGCTAATTTGTAGTTTTATGCGAAAGGGCGGTCAACAGTCAATGTCGTTATTCCTGAATCCTAGAGTTTTACAGACTGCAAGTCAAAAATTTAACACTTAATCTATACTCTATACTATTATATAAAATAGAAAACTGACTGACTCATCATCGCAGGGACAAAACCGCTGGACCGATTGAGCTGAAATTTGGACAGCGTGTTCTTTAGGTAACGTAGGCAGGTAATAAGAAGGGATTTCGCGAAATTCCCACAGGAACGGGAACAAAATGGAAATCTGTAACCGTTGAGTCTATCAAGCTGAAATTTGGTGTAAAGGTAGTTTTACTACCATGGAAAAATTCAAAATAGTTTTCATTCCAAAATACCTGCGGGAACGGGAACAAAACTGAAAATCTGTAACCGCTAGGCCTATTACGTTGAAATTTAGTTGAAAGGTAGTTTGACTATAATGACTGGATTCAAGATAGTTTTCAACCCAAAATGTCACGGGAACGGAAACAATCTACGAGTATGTCTATACTCTATACCAATATGTATTTAAAGAGGAAATCTACTGATTCATTATCGCAGGGATAAAACCGCTGGACTGATTGAGCTGAAATTTAAACAGCGTGTTTTTTAAGTAACGTAGGCGACCGATGACCACGATCCTCAGCCATGAGGGGACGACTCAAGAGAGAGAGGCGACCGATAAGAACGGATTTTGCGAAATTCCAACGGGAACGGGAAAAAATGGAAATCTGTCAGCGTTGAGTCTATCAAGCAGAAATTTGGTATAATGGTAGTTTGACTACCATGAACAGATTCAGGATAGTTTTCATTCCAAAATTCTTACGGCAACGGGAACAAAACAAGGAAATCGCGGTAACGCCTATAGCGCTGAAATTTGGAAGGTAGTTTGACTGTCAGGAAAGGATTCACAACGGTTCTTCACGGGAACGGGAATAATATGAAAATCTGTAACCGTTTGGCCGATTAAGCTGGAACTAAATGCAAAGGTAGTTTGGCTACCAAGAAAGTACAAGATAGTTTTCAACCCAAAATTCTTACGGAAACGGGAACAATGTCTATGGCAAAATTTTAAGTGGAAATCTTAACTGACTTATAAACGCAGGGATAAAACCGCTGGACAGATTGACCTGAAATGTATACAGCGTGTTTTTAGGTAACGTAGGCGACCGATAAGAAGGGATTTTGTGAAATTCTTACGGGAACGGGAATAAAATGAAAATCTGTAACTGTTGAGTTTATCAAACTGAAATTTGGTGTAAAGGTAGTTTGACTACCATGAATGGGTTCAAGATAGTTTTCATTCCAAAATTCTTACGGGATCGGGAACAAAATGGAAATCTGTAAACACTAGGCCTATTAAGCTAAAATTTGGTATAAAGGTAGTTTGAGTACCATGAATGGATTCAAGATCATTTTCATTCCAAAATACCTATGGGAACGGGAACAAAATGGAAATCTGTAACCGTTAAGCCTATAACGCTAAAAATTTAGTATAAAGGTATTTTGACTATCAGGAAAGGGTTCAAATTGTTTTCATTCCAATATTCCCACGGGAACGTGTATAATATAGAAATTTGTAACCACGTGGCCAATTAAGCTGCAATTTAATGCAAAGGTAGTTTGGCTACCAAAAAAGAATACAAGATAGTTTTCAATCCAAAATTCCCACGGGAACGGGACTAATATGGAAAATGTAACGGCTGAGCTGAATAGTTTGAAATTTGGTGTAATAGTAGTTTGACTACCAAGTAACGATAATGGGTTGTTTATTCATCCCAATATTCCTATGGGAACGGGAATATTAAGCTGAAATTTGGCATAAAAAAGTTGTTTGATTCCCAAGCTCAAGCGCATCGCCTCATTCTCGCTTCGTACGCTCGATTTGCGCATTGTGGATACTTTCCAACCTAACTAACATAATATGTGGGACTACACTAAACTCTGTAGGGTAATCTGACTGACTCATCATTATCACAGTGGAGACAAAACTTCTGAACCTAGAATGATAAAATTTGGAATACCTATCCTATAGGTTCTTTTTAATACCTAAACATATATATTTTTATTATCTTTTTGCTGAACTGATAGAGTTGAAATGTGGCATACAAAGGTATTTAAGTAGCAGGAGAGGATGTAAAATAGTGTTTATCTCAGATATTCCCCTCTTATAGGGGGAAAAGAGGGCCATTTTTCTCCTATAAAAGTGGGGGCAAATGTTTTATTGAAATTTCTAATACCGCTGGGCCTGAAATTTAGTAATTATAATAAAGGTAGTTTGTATACCAAAATAGGTCATAGGATAGTTTTTATATTTTAGAAATCTCCTTTTAGAAGGGGAACACGGGTGAAGTTTGTATGAGTTATCTATATTCGTTAGGCCAATTAAGCTTTTTTTTACTTCTACAAAGGTTAGTTTAAGTACCAGGAAGGACACAAAATAGCTTTTATCCCCAAAACCGCCCTTTCAGAGAGGAAACCAGGCATTTAAGAGTTTGTATAAGGAATCAGTAGCCGTCGAACTGACGTAGCTTTCATTTGGTTTTAACCAACGAATTAGGGAAATAAGTTTTAACACAATTTGAGTCCTGGGACGGAGCATAGGATAGTTTTTATTTCCCTGAAATCTTTGTAGTATCTCCAAACATTGTAAAGGTCGCGGCAGTGGTCGGCGAAGCACCAGAAGCTACTAGAATATTTTGAGATAGAAATATCATAAATAGGATCACAAGTTGTAAAAGACTAAATTTATGTTAAGATGCGAATTCAATGTTCGTGATCATTTTCTATTTCTAGCAATGGTATTATACTAAATCTGTAGATTTGTCATTGAAATATTTATTGCGTAAGTCTTATTATTTCATTTTATTTTTGTATTTATAATGGCACCCGAAGCGAAGCGAGGACGGGCCGCTAGTGGTTAAATAAAAGTCTATATTTACCTTAAATTTTTTTTTCAGTGTTTTGGTTTTTACTGTCATTGTAAGAACTACATAAGGGGGTAAGAGCAGGAAGATGATGATGATGTAAGAGCTACATAAAATATTATAATCCTTGTCTTTTTCGATACAACTTGGGAATCTTGAAGGCACAAGTAAATATAGGTAGGTACTAATCTAGACGTGGTCCATTGTCCACCACACCAACGCGCCATCTGATGAGGCGTGGTCAAACGTAAGCCCATTTAGAATTAATAATAAGCCATCATATTTTCTGCCATCTTAATGCCTGTCATAGTACATTTTTCCTCCTTGACATTAAGATCCCGAGTGGCAATATTGATAGTGGCAAAATTGGATGTGACTGATCTACTTAAACGCGTGATGGTCGTACTAGGGGTGCATCTTACTATTTTTCAAGACTTTTCACCCTGTAGGTATAATTTCCTTCGTTTGTGAAAATAACTTTTGAAATAAAATAATTTTCTTATACATTGATTAATGAAGGAATCACGAGCCACACGCCACGTTTGTGACTTGTAATTGGTTTTGGAAAAATACGAAATTAATTGATAACGATAAGAAATAGGCTTTTAGAGATCCGAAGATAAGTACAAGGTAGTGTCTGTGCAAGTATAAAATATTATTATTCCTTGAAAGTAATTTCATCCTTTGTGAAATGTTAATTAAACAGAATTTATAAAGTGCTCATCCATAAACGTAAGAAAGTTTTTTTAATAGAAATGTTTTTATTTCATTGATTTTTTTCTATTTCACGCCTGAAATAATACAAAACCACCAACGCAGGAAAAGGTGAGCGTGAAATTCCTAGCAAAAATAAAAATGGAAAACTACGAAAAATCTGACCTATTTTGCAAAATCAAAAATACATTGCAAAACACGTTGCGAGATTCTGTCGAAAGTGAAATAAAAAAGTTTAAAAACATCCTCACAAAGAAGTCAGCTTATCACGGACGAATCCAAATAAAAAACAAAAACACGACGTCGTAAATCTTTTCCTTAAAAATAAAAGGAAATCGAGGAAAATTTCAAATGAGGGTTTAACTTAATTAGAGTGAATGAATGAGCTCACCGGGCTTGTCCAGGTCGCTGATGAACTCCTCCGTGTCCACGAGGCCCTGGATGCCGGCCACCACCAGGACCCCCAGCCACACCACCACCCGGGTCCCTCCTGACACCTCCGAACACATGCTCGACCTCAACTGTCCCCACACACTCATTTACATTTCATTATCTAACTTTCAAAAAATATATAAACACTCCCGAAAGACTCACAAAACTTTGTTATTGTTTATAGAATTTATTTCAAAAAATGCAGTTCAGTTTTGAAAAAAGCGAGAGATAAAAACACGTGTTATCGGACAGTAAACAAATCGTGAATCCGACAAACAGAGCGCGGCGCGGCGCGGCGCGAGCGAGGGGCGTGCGTGTCTCACTGCGCCTCCGGCACAACTGATCGAAAACCGATAGCGAACCTCCGACAAACCTATCACAAAACAAAAACTATCCAGCCCCAAAATTCAAATTTTCGAATTGTGAAAGGTTAGAGTCGACTATCAAGTTTGAAAATCGAATTGAAGCTACCTGTCGGCGGCGAACAAAAATAAAGGAATCTTCACTCCAATAGTTAATTTAAATTCTGAACGTCAATATTTTACGTTGATTTATGTTTGTTCCTGAAATTGTAACATGAGACGCTGAACTTAACATTAATCATAACTGACTATGTACGTTGTGACAGGTGGAAGATAATCTTAATTACTCTTAATAGTATTATTATTAATCTTTGCGGCCTTTACCCTGCAATGACGATAACGACTGCAATATAAAAATAAAAAAGATTAATTGATCTGTAATAAATATATTTAGGTATTTCTCAAATAAAATGTGTAGGTTTTTCCCAGATAAATAAAAATAAATAAGAAATAAATAAAATATACGATATTTCTATAGCAAAAATAAATATGAACGATTTCTCGTGTTTTATTAGCTAATGAATGCCTTTTGATAATAACATGATCGGAATACGAAATAACTAACGAGGAAAAAACGTAACACCTATTACCGCAACAAGGCGTTTCATATTATTATGTCGAATGTACTTCTCATTGGATCTTCAGAACGACCAAATAATATAGAGCCGTGGATGTGGAATAATAACTATAAATAAATAATGTTCTCGCGTCTCAACTTAATTTGGCAGCTGACGTGCGAGCGCTGCGCTTCATTCCCAACCCTGCGATGGAAGAGTTAAAGTTCACTTTCAAGTAATATTTCAAAAATATATACTTTAACGTATCTTCGACTCGCTACGAAAGAAACCTCTTCCGCGATACGAATGAATAAGTAAAATAACGCAGTGTGCGAGAACCATTGGTTTTTATGTAAGCAAATGTTGCAAATTATTATGAGTTGAGACTCAAATTGAAGTGGAATTTCTTGTTCTTCGTACAAATGGCACAATTTAGAAAAAAAGTTTGTTCGTTTCAGAAACACAGCTCTAAGAAACGAAGCGTAGACTAGAATAAGTCGAGACTTAATAATGTTAAGTGAACTTTTGTTTTTAAATTTTTGGATCCAATATGCAAATGCGGTGATGCACCGTTCGGGAAAATCTACTTTTATGAAAATAAATCAGTTTGTTATATTACTTCAGTTTAAAGCATGATGTAATCTCATAAAAACTTGACCGTGCAAATAAAGTTTTTCTAGTTTATTCAGCTTTTATTGCACTTCTTGTGACGCATTTCTCTTGTCTGAGAATCGGAGCCATCTTAAATTTAAAATTCAGTTATTTAAATATAGTGCACTTTTACAAGTCAAACGGACATGGAAAAACCACCATATACTATATAATATTATTATAATACCAGATAAAATTCATTACACGAAATCCAAGAATTTATTTCACTTAAATACGATTAATTATTAACAAAGTTTTTATAAAGTTAAATAATAATAATATTATCTTTTAGTAATTTGGCACTCAATTTTATGCACGTGACGTCATCTTTTTACTCATGACTTTACGCTGCTGATTCCATGAACCTACATTATTACTTTCAGGAAATCAATAATATGTGCTGTAGATATTTTTACGAATCCTTCTTGTGAAGTATTTGAATTGCAGCATTAAAAAATAAAAGGTTCCAAATATAGGCAAATACCGTTTAAAACTATTTTACAATACCTATTATCCATGAGTGATTCTGTAGTCCATTTGACAACAGTACAAAGCGAACTCATCCCATAGTATTATTTTAAGTGATGATCAGATTTCGCTGTAGTTTTATTTGCTGCCTTTGTTGTTTAAAATGCATTTAAAACTAGCAGTATTTCAGGTGCTTTTTAAATTCTTCGCTGAAACTTGTTAGTTCATTAATTATTTTATGCATCATTGCATTGAGTAAATGATAAAAAATAGTAAGATTAAAATCAGCGAAAAAATAGTAATATAAAATTTCACTTAATTCTGATTCCACTACAATTTATAAAAAGAAATTCTGTGAAACCATTTTATTGAAATATTACAAACAAGTGAAATTTTAAAAATACTTTTTAAAAACAAGCTTTAACTATTATTATTATCGTCTTGTGTCATAAAGTACTCGTCAAGACGAATCAAATGAGCCCAAACTCGATGGGGTTGCGTTGTTTTATGACGGAGTTCCTATGGCCACCTTCCAGCTCCATCATCAGATCAGCTTGATGTCATAAAAATATTGCATTGTCATCCGATTTACACACGCATGCAAATTTTCAGCTCAATTGGAAACCGGGAAGTGGGTCATATTAAACTTGCAAGATTTGATTACAGACAGACAGACAGACAGACAGACAACAGACAGGTGAAAGTAATATAAAGCTTGTAAAAAGGAGTTTTTTTTCAACAAAAATATTTCTGCAGAAATGGTGAAACGAAAAAGGACAAAATATTTTTTGTTATAAAAATTCAAATTGAAAATAATTTTGTATTCAGCAGTATCGTCTTCAAAGTGCTCGTAATTGGTGGCGACACTGTTTTTAATTAAGGGACATTATTATATAGGTCCATTATGTTTTACATTAATTTTCCATTGTTCCTTTGAGCGTCCCCGCCGGATACATTGTATGGGGTATATTCACATAGATCTATGGCTTCGGTCGACGCTTTGATTCAAAAGATGTTAAACTCTGCCGTTGAACCGTTTGTAACGATATTATACTTTAACTTTATGTATTTTGAACGGAGGAATAATTACAGAAATCGTCGTGGTTACCATCATGAAAAAGAGAGAGTATAAATAAAAAAGCCTATGTCTAGCAGTGGACAGTTAAAAACTACACTCACAACAAAGCCTATTCTTTAATATGAGCCTTCCTTTAATATGTAACGCTTATAAGTTTTTGGATGAGGATGCACGACTTCACTAACCGATACAAAATGTAGCAGAGTTCGGTCACTGACGGCAGGACCAAATAACTTTAGTACGTTGTATTTCACACTTTTTATCAAATTTACAAAGAAAACACGTATTGTGTTCAATATTTTAATATAATATACTTGATGGACAAAAACTTTTTTTAATCAGCATCCATTTTCCATTTTGGTACCGTACCATACCGGTAAAATAGTCCAGTGGGTGGGCGGGTAATGTCCCTACATTTCTAATTCTGAAACGTACATGCACCTCCTTGTATTACCTCAACTTTTTATATGTTACATAGCTTAATAATCCCATACATCCTATCACAAAAACAGTTTGAAACGTTGGCAACCTGCATGTACGAGTGGAATGCACGATAATGCAAATAGCTGGACATAACATATAAAACGTCCTGAGGCTGTACATCAGCCGTTATGTGCCACGATAACCGTTTGTCATGTGGACTGACGCATCGGGGCACATCGGACTATATCGGGGCACTTCGGGACTAATCGGGATACTTCGGAATACATTGGTCATATATTATAGTAATTATAGGTACTAATTGTGACCTTCTTTAACAGTCTATTAATTTTCGGCAGATATTTATCCCACCTTTAAGGTATAGCTTACTACGCTTACTTACTTTAAAATCAGGCGAGCAACGTTCCTTGGCGGGTTTTTTACAAATTAATAAATTGTTTATTTTTGTTAGATCACCATAATATAACTTGCTTCTGTATCTATTTATATTCAATATACTGTAGAAATTTAAATCTTAAAATATAATGCAGCACATAACACTGAGAAAAAAGCTTCTGGCTAACATTTTCACTTCAAATGTTTTTGTAATATTTAACAGAAAAAGCATTAAAATATTTTAAAAACCTCTTCTAACAAATAGACGACAAAGACTCGCAATACATAAAATATGAACAACATGTCCGTCCGTCGGAGAACGTCCGCGGTAAAAGGCTAGCGTCCGCGGCGAAAGGTTAACGTTCGACATTCGATACTCTATAGAGCCTTCCATTCGAACTGTCTCACCGACGCGGGACACTTATATACTGGGCTTTAACTTGACAGATTGTTTTAAAGGTATTGATTTTTATTTTGCACTCGTGGACCCGCGCGCACTTCGTAGCGCCTAACAGATAATTATGAGATAAATAACTCTTTATTGGTACATAATAAAGTACAATTTACAAACACAATATATATTTTTTTTCACAAAAATTAAGGCTAACAGTGGGTTACCAGTACCAATAATTATCAGTGTTTTTCTACTTTATTTTTCGTGTGTTATAAATATAACCCTTCCTTTTGAAGCACTTTATCTATTAAAAGAAATTGCAACAAAATTCCTTACGCAGTTTTAAAAGAAGAGTACTTAGTCAATTCTAGTATCAAGCTCATGGTCAAATCTTTATAATTTTGATGGAGAGGGAAGGAGTTATCCCACCTTCTAGGTTTAGTCTGCTGGATCGCATCGTTGCTTAACACCACGCGAAATCGTGGCTAGCTTATGATGAATAAAAAAGGATAAAAATATAAAGCCAAAAATAGAACAAAAACAGCAGCAGTTATATATTCACTTATGGAGGCATAATTTATTTTTCTTTATTTATAAGGAAAATAATAATAGGGGGAAAAGCGACCCTAAACCAAGGGTAATTAGATACCTATTCATTATTCATTATTTATTTCATTTTCCTCGTAGCACAGCTACGATATTTGTAGCACCGTAGCACTCGTAGAGGCGCTACGGGTGGCTCATTTTTCTGTGTTATCCATTCATGAAGATTTACGTGAACATTTGTATGAAGTGGGAGCACTACATCACACTATTACACTTTTATTACATCAAAATACTACACTTTGGGATTTAACATGACATATATCAAAGGAACAATTAAATCTCTTAATTATTTCATCCAAGTATAAGTAAATTTTATTATAAGACATTTTTTATGGTTCTTTTTGCAGTTTAGTTTGTCTGCAATAAGAGAAATCTCCAAAGTTATTTATTACATATTATCGATAACCTTAGAAATCATATTATAAGAACAAAAATATAATTCCTCTTAAATAATGAAGAAATTCTAATTTTGCTGGGAATACTTTCCTAACTCAAAATATTTGAAAAAAAAAATTGCATCGAAGTATTTTCGCTTTAAAAAAAACCCTTACCTATATGATGTCACGACCAGTTCCACATCCCCCAACATCCTTAAGAGCGGGATAATTAGCATATAAATACACATTAAGTGAGTATCAGTATATTTGAGGGTCCGATCCATCAGCCAGGGAACGGCCCTTAAGGGACGTCCCTACAACCTCCCTTCAAGGGGGGAGAGGGGGGGGGGGGGGGCAAATTGGATCACAACAACGTTTATGTTAACAGGAAATTGAGATAGTTTTTGTAATGATTTCGTTTTAAAGGGAGAGATTTATACCAGTTTACCCGGCTGCGTTGATAAATACCTACTTGCTGTCCCTAAATACCTACTTAGGCACAATACATGGAAAATCACTAATTAATAATAATGTAAGAATTAGTTAATGTAGACAAAACAATCTACATGAAAACATGTTTTAGTTATCTTTGAGACATTTGATATTATTGTCGTGGCATTATGTTTCATAATATGATACAGAGATTGTGTTTATACCAATATTAACCCTTTCAGGACCATAAGACTAGGAGAGGTAATGTTATGGTTATTTCTGTATAATATGATCTTTTTGATGTCTATAAAACATATTTTAAAGTCAAAAAGTAAAAACCTTTTTTAGTTTTTTTGGAATTTAATGGTACATGGATGTCCCTATGGTCGTTAACGGTAAATTTTATTCGAAATTATTTTCGGTTTTGTTTCAAGGCTAGAGGAATATCTAGGATCTAAACACTTATTAAAAACGCAAATTTACTACCTATAATTATTAATTTATAAGAAATGAGTCAAGGTACATAATAAAACAATATAATCGGTCGTATATTATAGGTGAACTTTGCATATACAGGTGTTGTTAGTGAGATTATCTTTTGGAACGTGCACAATACGCGCATCGTTTTCTGTTTATCTTTTTTTCGATGGGTTGTAATAGGGTAGATCGTTTTATAGCTTTGCATAATATGGTAGGTACTTACTCATTTTTTCAGAAAGCCACAGAGACTTGCTTGATCTATAAACAACCAACCAATCTATTCTGACCGTGCTTCTCTGTGTACATGGTATATGCGTTGTTCAGTGTTGTATCAAAAAGGTCGAAGAATAGTCTTAGATAATATATCTTATCTTCTTATTCTTATTTTAACTTTGACCTGCGATTAAGCTCGTGTGTTATTATTTCGTTGATCCGTTAGACCAATGCCACCCATATTTTGATTGTAGTGTGATACGAAACATATTTAGTAAAAAATCGTACCTAATCGAGCGTTACGACTTTACCATGGTAATCAGCTGGAAGCTTGACTGGTAGCCAGCTTCAATTATTGGAATGACATGATTGACCATCACTTGGTGCACTTTTATGCAACCAATCTTACCCTCTAGTCTGGCTAAACAGTAACCCATGCGTCCTATCCTAACGGGACAGTAAGAGAAGCTTTGCATAATACGGCTCTAACGGTGTAGGTACCGTTAATTACCCAGGTAGAAAGTTTACCCGAATTCACACGGATTTTTTATATGATACAAGAATGCATTTTATGACGACTACTATTATCTTAAGGCTATCCTAAGAATCTATATCGTTTTACAGTTGGCTGTTTCTATTCATTACACGATATTTTTAAAGGTTTATGACTTTATTGAAATCAGTTATTTTTCTTTTATTGATATTTCTTGGTAACTATTCGGTTTTTGAATAACAATCATAATATTTTGTTCATATCGTCGTCTGAAAAAAGTATCCCTTCGCGACCATAGGGACATTACTGTCCCATTTTATTTATGACTTTATAGCTTTATTAGGATCAGATTATCATATAGTGTAGTAATTTATATAAATATAACATTAACCAGGCTATAGTTTTTTCATGAAATTAATTTATGATTCTCACTTTAACATCTTGTGAATCTTGTGTAAACTTTTTCATTTTGGCACCAGATGATATGTCATCTTTTATAGATTATAGACACAATATAGTTCTACTTTTATAGGGCTGCTAGCTATGAATGGTTAAAGTGGACATTTAAATATTAGAAAAGAAAAAAATATTTAAAATTGGCCTAGTATTTATTTAGATTTTTACACTTTTGTGCTTGGGACACGGGTGTACCCGTGGTCGTCAAAGGGTTAAGAAGCTGTGACATAATTTTGTCAAATAAATGTATTTTTGAAATGTACATAAGTTTGTCACGTGTAAGCCGATGAGTTAAAATGAAGGCAACTTTGACCCTAGATTAACACTTAGGCTACTTTTTAGCGAGTAAATTAGTAAAGCGCGAAAGGCTGAATAGGCTGTCATATTTCACGTCAATTACCAATTCCAAAGACAATACAGAACATAAATATATGTATATATTTGTGATAGAATATAACGCCTCTATAAGTACTCTGTTAACTTCAAACGGCATATTTCACAGGCTTCGTCCGAAATCTAAAATTCAAATATACCTAAACTCGGAAGCGATAAGAACGGGTTACAGAAGTTCGGGAGAGTAATGTCGTTCACGAAATTCCCTCAAAAAGTAGCGGGACTCGGGGAATCACAATATCTCGAGTTCATTTTGACGGACGTTTTATATTAAACTTGGGAAGACATAAATAAAGGCCTTCGCTGAATTTGAGAGAGTTTATTCTTGTATTCTTGTACAATTTGAGGGTAACGTTACATCTTTGCATTCAAAGTCAAAACTTCCTCTCGTTGATCATTTATCAAATATAGACTGTTCATTCAACTTAAAAAAAGAATAAATTTGCAAAAAAAATAAAATTGAGGAAAAGTATATTCAATGAGCATTAATTTGTGAACTTTTGTATTTTAAAATCATGTCTCTCGGTTACATGAACTTTACACACAACCAAGCTTAATTATGTTAATTCTCTTCAAAACAAGTATTTATTATTAAGATAATAATTTGATCAAAAATAGCAGTGAAATAATTGTAAAAATAAATAACTAAATAATTGCAAACTTAAAACTTAAGGTTGATACTCATATCGATTGTACCTATTCGATATCTTCTTCTTCTTAATCGGTTCGTTCTTGGCAGAACGGTCGTGGTCGTCATGATGTGTCTACGGTATGGGCTGCTGTTGCTTGCCTCACTATATATCGCCATTTCTCCCTATTATTTGTCAGTCGGGAACACTCATGCAGGGGGCCACCCACTGCGGTTTTTATTTGGTCGGTCCACCTCATAGGCGACCTACCCCTTGGTCTTGTGCCCTCCACCTTTCCCTGCATCACTAGCCTTTCAATGGAGTCCTTCTCTCGCCTTGAAACGTGCCCGAAAAAAGTTAATATACGAGATTGTACATAACCAGACAAACGCAAACCTATTCGATATACTTACCAACCAATTCACCATCCATACACAATTAATAACATATTTCTACAAAGAGTTAACGAGGTCAGACACTTGGGCGTGCACTTCACTGCTGAATTACAATTTAGAATCTATATCACTAACATTTGTAAGAAAGCATATCGAAATTTAGGACTTTTGCTCAGATTAGCCAATAAATTTACCAACACTGTAGCTTTGAGAGCACTGTATGATGCGCTTGTCAGGAGTCACCTGGAGTGCAATGCTATAATTTGGTCACCTCACGAGATTAAAAATTAATGTTAGAGCGAATTCAAAACAATTTTTTACGATTTATGTATCAAAAACCATTTAATATATATATATCCCGGCTACCCGCTATTGTATACTACCTTGTTCGTCCTGGGCATGGTGGGATACTATAAACTGGAGGTAGACGTGTGCGCCGCGCCGCCGCGCCGCCGCCGCCGGTCATTTTGGTCACGCCGCCGCCGCCGGTCATTTTATCGGCGTGAAATCGGCGTGATTTATTTTTCACTTTATTAAAGTTATTATAATATTGTTATCATCATTATCATCGAAATAAAATAAGTAAAGACACATGAAATGTCCCACATAAATTTAAACGACTTGAAAGGGGTTAAATATAAATTTATACGGTATGTCCACGTACAAATTTATGTAAAAGAACAAAAAATAATTAAACTAGTCGGGGCCTCGGGTCGACACGCAGCTACCACTAACTGTTGCTATTGCTACCCGAGTAGTAAATTGCTAACATTTTGTGATATTAAACGTATGATTTTTGTATGGAACTATAATCTCTACTTTCCACCATTATGTTCCACACGAAGCGAAGCGCAGGCCAACGATGGGGATCGTTGGCAATCGTTGTCGCTGTGTAGACTTGCCTTGATCGTTGTCGCTGTGAAGTCCACAGTCCAACATAACGCCAGGGTCACATAACATCGCGGTCGAGCCCTCTTTGAAATATCTTGGACTCGTCCTCGATGGGCGGTGCAATTTCCGGGAGCACTTTGCCAGGTTGTCTCCCCGCCTGATCCGTCCGCTACTCCAGCGGTGGATGGACAGAGCGCACGGGTCGTTGACCTTCAGGCTCGTGCAGGTGTTGCTTCGGAAAGTACTTGCATGCATCACGTAGCCGGCAGTGAACCGACCCCTGCTTGCCACTTCTGTGGTTGCAGAGTGGATACGCGTGCCCAGCATGGGTCAGTGAGCACCGTACCCGCATCGCAGTTATGGGGGAGGAACTCTCACTATCAACCACGGAAAGAGCCATGGTTGGCAGTTGGCAGGCCACGGTCTTATTCTACGAGAGGACACTATCGCAGAAAGGGATCGCGAAACGCTAACGGGAGTTCACCACCAACCTCCCATCCTCCCGCCCCAAGGAGGCATCGGAGGTACATCTTCCACGCCCTTCTCCGTCCCCCTACCTAGGTCTAGATGAAGTACGCTTTGGAGGTAGTGCGCTTTGGAGGGTGGGGTTTTCCTGTCCTCAATTAAGACCTAACTCCGTCGGGGCAGTGGATGAGTGCTTCGCCGTTCCCGCTACCCCGGCACTATGGCGTCCGCAGGTATACTCCCAGTTTTTAGTGGGTATCCCCCACAGGGTGGGTATCATCCAGGGTTATTAACGAGGTACACCCACATACCCCAAGAAAAAAAAAAGAAAAACGGCCAACGTAACGCCAACCGCTGAACAGTCCGGAATGGCCCCTACACGAACACGGCTTTTATATTAAATCTCCCTTCCCCATATTACAACGAACGGTCGGTGAATCAAGTTTCTAATAAGGACGCTTCGTGTAGAAGCGAAAAACATGAAAGCTCTCTCGTTATTTACTAATTTTATCGTAGCAATATCTGCAGCCGTTTTCATCATCGTCGTTGTTGTAAGTCCCTGTAGGAGTCTAGTCTAAGTTTCAACAAACCCTCAAGATGAAAGTCTTGAATTACGACACTGAAACGTGATCGAATCAGGAATAAGGAGATCCGCACACGAACTAGTGTCTTTAGTTCGTAGTGACATAGCCCAGCGGATAAGCAAAGTGAAGTGACAATGGGCAGGCCACATAGCACGAAGAGCGGATGGCCGATGGGGTCGAAAAGTGCTCGAGTGGGGACCACGGACTAGCAAACGCAGGGTAGGACCACGCACAAGGTGGACAGACGACCTTCTAAAGGTCGCCGAAAGACCCTGGATGCAGGTCGCTTCCAACCGGTATATATGGCAGTCCAAAGGGGACGCTTATGTTCAGCAGTCCTTTGACTGAGATGTAGACTTGACTAACAAACAATTAGTTACTAACCCTGAATGCAGGCATATGCGAAAGGTTGGGTGATTAGAAAGAGGGGGGGGGGGGGGGTTGGGTGAAAGGTTGGGCATTAGATGGTGGAATGAATGCTCACTATTACATAGTGTATCGTTTAAATTCCTCGCCATCTCTTTACCGTCAAATTGGAGCGGAATTCCCATACTATTTATTGATATATAATTAAGGGGCTGCGCAGAAGACAGACTATCCATGACGCACTTTTTAGTCTGTGAAAATAGAACCTATGCAATTATATGCAGTAACGCACACGACGCGCAAAAAGTCCGGCGAACAAATAATCCGTGTAATTCGGGCAGACCGCACCGCGCCGCGCCGCGCCGCTCCGCACAAAAAGTGTGTGAAAAAAATTGAACGTTTGCTTCAACGCGCGCTAACGCAGATGGCACACACTTTAGTCGGCAATCTGCATTTGCTAGGGGTGGACGTAACGCTTCTTTCTTCTTCTTTTTCTGTACTTCATGTACAAAATAATACTTCGCGATCTCCGCACGATTTCCATAGCGTCTACGTCCCTACAGCTCTGCCGACAGAATGATCGAAGATGTGCGTCGTGTGCGTTGAGTCTGTGAAAAATCCGCAACCGACTTTTTGCGCGCCATGCAGACTTTTTGTGCGCCGCAGACTCGATCGCACAAAAAGTGTGCCGTCTGCGCAGCCCCTAATGATTATCAAAGATTTCCGCAAAATAACGGCTAATTTCATTAAATATAATAAATAATATTTAAGAAACGTGATTTAGCACGATTTATTTAGATTTTTGTTGAATTTTACCCCCACGCCGATTTCACGCCGATTACGCCGCCGCCGCCGGTCATTTTTCGACCAGACGCCGCCGCCGATCGTTTTATAATCGGCGCACATGTCTAACTGGAGGTGAGAAGGGAGGTAGCTCTAGCTACCTACATAGTTAAAGTGTTGAGGGGCAAGATTCACAATCCAAAACTGATGGAATCGCTATGTATCTGTGCACCAGATGAATACGTGGGCCGACGACGCCGTCCGCCTCTCTTGCATGTCCCGCGTGCACGGACCAACTTGCTGCATCTCGCACCACTTACACGTACGCTGCGTGCTCTCAACAAAATTTCTGAAAAGGTAGACTTATTTTGTTCCCCAATGGGAGAAGTCACGGAGGAGGCGTATTATGTTTGCTCATATTTTTTATAATAAATATAAGTATTATTACATGTAAAGTAGTAGTTTAGTATAATATTAGATATAATATGAATAGTTTTTTAAAAGTAGAATTAAGTTTAAGATTAATAGAATATTCTCAGCGCTATCGCATTGGGTGTATAACCTGTAAGGATAGTGTTAAGTTTTTAAATAAATAAATTTTTACGTAGAAGTTGTATCTACATATTATTATATTATTTAAGAAAATAAATTTGTAGCCGGATGTCTACTTTGGTGATTTAATACTCAACATGGTAACGAGTCTACAATATAAACCGTCATTGCACTTCCAGTTAAATGGAAGGAAAACAGGAAAAATGAATATAGCGAGAGTTGAAGATGATTCACAAAGCGATTCCGTAACATGTCAGTAACACACTGTATGTATGTACACTCATTACGACTGTTTGTTTGTACTCGACATGTTTGTCGGGTGTATACATCGGATACAGATTCAATTCGTTTTAATTAATTTTCAAGTCATTAACAATGGGCGCGAATTTTGAAATTTAATTTGACGAATTCGATGCCTTATATATAATTATGTATTTTGTCCAAAAAATATTTTTTGTATTTTCCCGCTGCTTAAGGCATGACTTTAAGGCAATAGAACGCACTGTGGTCAACCATTAATTACGTTCATAACCTTCAATTAACTACAATAATATACTCGTTTAAATAATTGTAATGTAATAATACTCCTTTGTAGAGCGTGGAATAAAGTAATTTAATAAATCTTACACTAATTTATTAAACACACAAAGATACACGTTTCAAAAATTATTAAAATTTACATAAAAAATAATAAAATCTAATGGAATTAATCTAACCTATCCAATAAATTGAGTGAAAATAATAAAATGTTCAATTAAAACCCAGCGAGGTGAGCTCAATCATCGCTGTGCTCTGTATCATTTGGAAAACAAAAGCAATTTACAACCATTTGCGGGAAAATTGTAATATGATTTAGCAAAATGTTGAAACATACCGCGGAATAGATAGGAAGTGGAACGAACATAATGAAGTCTTTCTAAGTCTAGAAACTTGCTAAAAGTCGATCTAGTCAGCATGCCTCGGATTAATTGCTGCTTACAATTCGTGCTCTGAGAAGACAACGCACGTCAGTTTTTTTTTAATCCAGGAAACAGTCTAACACGTAAACAGTTTCTAAAATACTTATTAATGGTTTTGAAAGGTACCGGAGCGTCATTTATTACTATAATTTAGATTTAAATTTACAATTTTAAGTCCCTACATATCGAGACCTATAGCCTCTTAATTATTAATTTAAAATATTAAGACACACTCATTCTTATTTTTTTTATTTTACTGAATAGCTTATAATAAATAATTGTCATATGTGCAACTTTATAACATAAGTATTCAAATATTGATTAATTAAGTAAAATCACTAAACAATGCATGTGTGGTGTCTACCAATGAAATTTTGCATTTAGCTTTAATACCTATACTACATAATGTTTTATATATTAGCATTAATTTAGTGTAAAAATTGTGGTGAACCTTATCAATAAATAAATTATAATCACCTCATTTCTGATGCGAACCTTTAGAGAGACGCCGAGCATAGCCCGCTCCAGAGCTCGCTGAGCAACTTTAAACTTGTGGACTAGTCTAACCGTAAGTGTCCACGTTTCGGCTCGGATGACAATGCAATATTATTATGCATCGAGCTGATCTGATGACCATAGGAACTCCGTAATTTAACGACGCAACACCGAGTTCGGGCTTATTTGATTCGTCTTGACGAGTACTTTGGTGCTAGATGGTAATAATAATAAGAGCTTGTTTTTAAAAAGTTTTTTTAAATATTTCACTTGTTTCTCTTATTATTTTATTTATTATTCATGTTATTCAAGGAACCTTCCCTCTTCTAAAGTCCACTCAAACCTTACCCAGCAGCCGATCTATCGCTAAGTACCCCACACCCACGGGTAGATGGCACCTGTGTACGTGCGCGCGGCGCGTGTGGATCCATTACTGACTAATGAAATTAACTCTGGTTCATTAACTTAATGCCACGTTGTAATGACGCGCTTGCTTATTGTCTCCACTCATTTTTGGACAGATTTCACATATAGATACTATACTAGTGCACCCGTGCGCACTTCGTAGCGCCTAACAGACAATTATCAGTGTTTCTCTATTATATTATACATATTTAGGCCTTCCTCTTGAATCACTCTATTAATCTATCTCTATATCTATATTTATTCATCTTTTAGAGATAGATCTGTCTATTAATAAAACCATAAGAAAATCCGTTGTGTAGTTTTAAAGATTTTAACAGGACAGACAGACGGGAAGATACTTTGTTTTATACCATGTAGTGATTATTATTTGGTTGTTCAACATTGTAAATTAACGGCATAAACTCACTTGTATTTACTTCGGCTTCGTGTCGACCGTTTCGATCCTGTTTGAGGATCTGAGTGAGTTTATGCCGTTAATTTACAATGATGAATCTAAATACTCGCGAATCGTTTTTCTCAACATACGAGTATATTTACTAGGCCTGTGTGCAACAACTTCGACCGCGTCATCATTTACCATATACTAGAGAGATATATAGCTTTATGATGTGTCATTTACCAACAGGAGATGCTTCAACGATGCTTCTACGAAAACGCAAAAGCGTTTTGCCACAATATTATCAGCGTAAATGTCATATTTAGTCATGGAAAAATGAAATCTGTGAAAAAAAAAGTAAAGCCTTTAATTTGCCAAAGCCTAGGTTAGTTCCAGTAATTCTAGCATTAGCCATTTAGCTCGCGCACCGGATTTCACTCGCATTAGCCCGTCTACTGCTAACACGCTAACTGAGAATATTACTGTTGCTACAGATTCAATTTATAAACAACTAGCTTATGCTCGCGGCTTTACCCGCGTGCCAAAATCCTTTCTTAGCAGAGATCTACATCACGACACCTATCTGTAATCAAAATTTCAACTCAATCCATTCACATAGGCATAGTTTATATTGAATGTTAATTGTTTTGTTTCTAATTATTGTGTGCAATATATTTAGTATTGTTTTATTTGTGTTATTGTGTGTAGGTATATATGATATGGGCCTCTGGTACACTGCGTCTGTGGCAGTGTACTATTGCTTTAAATAATTGAATTATTATTATTATTTTAGAGTTATCTATCTATCTATAGACGAGAAGAAGTAACAAACATACACAATCGCACACTCAAATACTTTCGCATTTAGTATAATATTAGTGTGATAAATGTAATTAAAAAAATCGTAATGCATCATTGGCTTTCAAGTTCGAGTCAGATTCGACGCGACGTACGACGTCTATTTGTGGCATTTAATATCAAATTCACTTAAAATCCTAATTTTAAATCCAAGTATTATCCAAATAAGTCATAAGACATTTTGTTTATTCAACTCAACTCAACTCAAAATTCATTTATTCAAATAGGCTACATTGGAGCACTTTTGCAAGTCAATATTACATTTTTCTATTTTAATACTCTACCGCTCGTTCGTAAGGCACCTCTATGAGAAGAACGAGCAAGAGACTCATGAGGATTGCATTTTTTAAATATGTGTTTACAATGTGTCCCAAAAGTATTATACAGGTTTTATAATAGTGCTTATAAACAGAAAAAACATGGTTAAAAACAATGGTTTAAAATCTAGTACTACACATACAAATGGTCCCCTAGAGTGATCGTGTCCCCGACGTCGGTAGAGCTAATAATATTATAATGTAAGCGTTTGTGTGAACAGCTCTAGGTAGAGCACTTACCGTGTCTATCCGAACTCTATGTGACTCCTACTATGAATGGCTGGGCACTCGAGAGCATAAGGCTTTCATGAGGCTTTCATTATCACTATTCATTAACTAAACAGTTTAATGAAAAAATTTTTTGCTCGTTCTTCTCATAAAGGTGCTTTGCGATCGAGCCATTGAATCGTAAAACAGGAAAAATGAATTACTTGCAAGTGCTCCATTGTAGCCTATTTAATTAATAAAATCGAGTTTGAGTCATTTATTTTGTCTTAAATGACAACTTTAATAGGGATTAGTTCGTAATTTGCATAATAAAACAATATTAAACACGTATTTTTGGTTTGTGCATAAAATAAAATATGGCCGAAAATATGTTAGGTATTTTATGCAGCTGCAATTTTGCAATACATAGATATGAATAGATAGGAAACGAAAAAATATCAAAAATATATGACGGAAATGTAAAATTCAGGGAAAACCAATATCCCTGTAACGATTTCCAGCAAAGTTATAAATAGTATTTTCAGAATTGTTTATTGGAAATCCACTTATTCGTAAACATATTTTAAAATATAATATTATGACTCGTACTCACAGTTTCATAAAACCATAATATTTATGTTCCAAATTTCAACCCAATACGTCCATATTTAGCTGTGTATTGATAGATCAGTCAATAAATCAGTCACGAGTTCCTTGTTTATACTTAGTACCTTCTATGAGTGTTAATTTTATATTTACTATATGTATTGGTGTTTTTATATTAATATTTATGTAGTGACTATGTATTTTAGTAGTTAGGTAACTATATATAATGTATTTCCATCACTTAATATCTATGCAACCACCGTCGTACGTAATTTATTTCCTTTCCCTGTTTGGTTGTCTGGAAGAGATCGCTATTAGCGATAAGACCGCCAATTGTTACACTGTCTACATTACAAATTGTATCTAGTTCTAAGTTCTTTCATGTTGTATCAATAAAGCCTTATCTATCTATCTATCTTTGTGGAGGGATTTACCTTCTAGGTTTTTAGTCTTCTACCATCATTGGTTGTATCGTCGTTTAACAACACGCGAGATTGTGGTCAAAGGCTGTGGAGATCTTAGACATTATTAATAAAAAAACTATGTATTAGGTATACAGGTGGCGGTGGTTAGGTGTTGTGGTAGGTTTGAGTAGTTAGTAGATACATTTGTACGCTCTCTGGGCAAAAACATGCTGAACTATATGTGAAATGTATAAGGTCTACATATATCTAAACAAACCATGTATTTCACATGTGATAAGACCACCGATTGTTTACCTTTGCTTTTGTGTGTATTGTCTACTTATAACCATTCCCTGTATCCTGGTATGCAATAAAGAGTTATTGTATTGTATATAGGCAGCAATTTTACGTATTATTCGGTGAAAACACTTCATTACTATAATAAATAATGGTATTAGTTCGTGAGCAGCGCCGAAAGGCAGAGTATAATTTTGTACCGAAGTACGCATTAACATATGTATCATTGTAGGCCGGTTTGAGGCAATCTTCAATCATAAAAAATAAATAGCCTTATATTTACGACATAGAGTCTCAACCGGACGCGGCAGCGGCCCGCAACCATATTTAGGTTTTATGTGTTTCCGCACGAGCGGGCCGGAGGTCATTACGCGTTTGGCTCCCCTGCTCCGGGCCTTGTTTCACAATTTTCAGCCTTTCGAGACGGCGCTCGGCGATTTCCGGCCACTTAACGCACTTCTACTTGTTATTTCATTTTTAGCAGAAGTACAAACAAGCTTTTTTACCATTTTTAACTAAATCAAAACATTTAAAATACTATTTTGATTAACAGGGGCAGACCGAAAACAGTAGTTAAGTTTTTCGGCGAGTAACTTGACACCACGATAAGTCGGTTCCCATTTGCTGCTGCAAATATAATATACCTATTATATTTATATATTTTAAGTAAAATTTGTACCTAATATTATGTATTTACTTTTGCCAATAAATTTTATTTGTTTTCATTTCTATTTCAATTTAGCTAAAAACACAAACAAATAGTTATTTTTAAATCAAATAAAATGGAGGTTTAAATATAAAGTATATTTTGGCGGCAAATGTCTGTCCTGTTAGCAAAATATTGGTTAATTTATCTCAATTCTGGTGTTGAGCCAATTCCTTTTTATTACAACACTTTATGTCCGTAATTTCGGTTCCGACGAACGACACGACGCGAACAAATGTCTTAGTATTCAATAAATATTGCTTGTTTAATATATGTATATCGACTAGTAAAAACAATACATATACATATTACATATGTACATACATTTTTCTTACCCTGCTTGGTTGTCTGGAAGACATCAAGATTAGCTATGACAACGGTTATGATAATTTTAATATGATTAATGTTTTTTTTGTAATTACGGTGTTCATAATTAATAGTAAAAAAATACTCTTTATTGTCGACCAACATAATATACAAAACTAGAAAAACAAACTATACAATAAAACTATACACAAACTATACACAAAATAATACTACTAATGTATATAAAAATAACTTCAAATATTTAGAGTAACGATACACATTATTATTTGTTCTCTATAATAATATGTCTATTTAATAATGTATATCTAAGCTAATCTAAAAAAAACGTTGTATCACAAAAACCTCCTGAAATTATTCGCCTAAGCCAAGGTTTCAAATTAGTCGTCAATCCCTTCCTATCCAACATTATACGGACCCTTAGAAACAACTCACGTCCCTATTTATAGGGAATGGAACAAGGTCAACATACAAAGAAACGAATCAGATAACCTCAAAGGTATAGAATATTATGCGACAAAACAAAAACTTTACGGGAAGCAAAATTGAGTTTCTACCTACTTCGTTAAAATTTTGATATAATGTCATTTATGTTTGCTTTACTTTTGAAATATTATAATATGTACTTGCAGGACTTAATGCTTTATATTGCTATGTAGAACCGATTTTTCTTATTTTACTGCAACAAAAAAACAAGATCCATTTCAAGATAACGGTAATTAATAAACTAAAAAACTCGACTGCATTGGTAAAAAACCGCAAAAAAAAAAGCCATAATATTATGTTTCTTGCTCGTTTATCTCATGGAGGTGTTTTGCTAACGAGCGTTAGTCCTGCGTTATAACTTGAAATATAGTCAAATTCACATGTGCTCCATTGAATACACGAATTTCGAGTACAGTTAGAGTTGTGCGCTCGACAGTACCGCGACAAAGGAGTCTATCTCGCATTACAATAATCGATGGTGTCACTTACTCGCTTATGAATATTTCAGTGCGTACAGAGAACGTATGTACCCCTTCCCCGGCCCCTAATGCCTGACCGTAAATTTCCCTACGTAGGGGTAATTTCGTGTAACTAATGCCGCACTATAAGTCATCTGCAGTATGGACTTCACTAGGTATGGTTGTCTCCATGTAACTAATGATATTACAAGATATCCATTTTCAAAAGTATTTTATGTATCTACTTTAAAATACTAGTTTTATTAATATTAGGCTTAGATATTTAGTGTTTGAAGGTTCATTAAAATAGTTAAAATATGAAATCTGTCAATTCTGTCAAATTGAAATAAAAAAATATTAGTGATAAAAACAACTTAACATCTTTGTTGAGTCTTAAGATTTAACTTTATTTTATTGTAAGCTTTAAGATCCTTAGCAAATTTGATTCATTAGGAATCTACTCGTACCTAACTACAAAAAATAAAGCGAACAAAAACGGGAATTCCCATACTGAAAGTAGTAATGCTAATGTAACTCTCATCTCCGAGGCAAGACTTAAGTTATTGTGATCAATCAATCGAGGCATATGGTTAGTGAACGAATCGATGGCCCGAGGAAATGGGTTTAAGATTCGTCTTACTTTGTTTACTAAACATGAAGGGAAAATGATAAAAAATGTGGTTTCATGGCCCTCGCATGAGAGCTCTGTCATGCGGCTGAGAAGGGTCAGCTCTGATGACCCGGTGACGGCTTCCAAATGGCTCCTGACCTCTAATGTTATAGGTATTAAACTATTACTGAAATGTAACTGTTATAGACCTCCTAAATGTTAATGGATGGGAGATTTAACTAAATTACGGGACTTATGTGAATTAACAGGTTATGGGCCCAGAGACCCTTAGTAAGGGAAAATGATCCGGTAATAGCTGGCCATCGCAACTACGTCTTTTGAAAAATAACGTCCTATTTGCATATACATATAACCAAACAACAATAAATCGTTTAAATTACGGAGGCCTTCCGCAAAAAAAATCTTGTCAATATAAAAATTATCAAACTCATTTGAAATTAATTGACCGATTTTTCATGAATCTTATGTAAATATTTGATAGATCTGAAAATTGGTGCTGAAATATTTCTCAACCGACGCAGACAAAGTTGCACGGGTCAGCTAGTTAGATTTCATTTTTATAGTCTCTGAGGAATACCTAACTTACATATATTTAACCAGTGAAATGTGACCAGACGAAATAGGTAACTATATTGTCTCGTCACGAACAAATCTAAAACTGCTACAATTTTCAGCATAAATAGTAAATCCACTCGTAATCTGATTATGTCCACCCTTTCAGACAGAGTACGGCTTCGGTCTAAAATAAAAGAAATATGCAATTCTATCGCGTACTAAGAAAATAAAAACTTACAAAACGATAGAGTTGTAGTGGTCATTTAAATTTTAGTGTTAATCTTTGTCGTCCGTGTACGAATTAACTGATTTCTAAAGGTATTTTATTCCAACTTTAGCTGTGAATTTACATCGCCTAATCTTAAGCCTGATAAATTAATTCATTTATAGAGGTAAAGCAGGCGCTTTGTTTTCGCTTAGGCGAACTATTTCTGAAGAATTTATATTTTTAAACTTACCTATTTTAATTCATTTATAGGGTGAATATTTGAGTTTTTTCATAAGATCAAGTATGACAGTGTCATCATTCCGCGAGGACATGATTCTTCTTGTTATCGAGTCGTATGGCTACATTATAATCATACACAGTTATTTTGTTGAGGGAGTTAAAGCTGTTTAAGGCAGTATTGAGCCAGTTCTACAGTCCTTTCGTTGGCTTCAAAAAGGTCCTCAACAGTGCAAGTTATGGGGCAATTAGGACAGATCAGGAGGTGCTTCATTGTTTGGAAAGCACCGCAATCGCACTTGTCATCCCCAGAAAAACCCCACCTAACCCGATTTTCTTGGCATCTACCAACACCGGCTCGAAGTCTGCTTAAAGACCTCCAGACCGGCCAGGATAGGTCACTACCCAGTGGCAGTTTCTCTGCTGGGGGTATGTGATTTGATGGGAGTGGGTATTTCTTTTTCCACCGCTCTAGCCTAGCTTTAGGAGCAAGCTTCTCAGGACATGATTAAACAACTAGTACGGCGAAGGTCCCCAAACATCTGTTCCAATAAACGATATTGTGGAGCCTCGGCTCGCGGTATAAACTGTGTATTTATTTGCGAATCTAAGTTGGCGAGTAAACAGGGGAGCTTACGCGTTAAATTTATTCTAGTCACGGAATGGGCTCAGAGAGCTTTAAAATTTACCCATCAACTGAACGGTTCCACAAAAAACGCCGACAAAAGCTTGTTTTTTCTTTGAAGAGCTCCGGTGAATTAATTGAAGCTTTTTACTCGATACCACCTGATTGCAGCGAACTATAACCTGATCGGCGAGGTGTACAATCATTACCAGTGTTTGGGAAATTGGATATTACTTTTTAAAATTAGATGCACTCAAAACTTCTAGATTACTTGAAAATGCAAAAATAGTTAAAATTAGACAATATGTCCGCACCGGACGGTACCTTTGCAATGGTGGATTTTTTTATTCAGTTGACATTGACATTTGCATCTTGTCATCTTGGTGTCAATTGTCATGTTTCTTTTCTTTTAGTTAATGGTGGGTCCGCGCGGACCTACGTTTGCCAGTGGTGCGCGGACAACCAGAGAACAATATTATCACAAATACGCGCCATATATGAGTCATGTTAAAGTTAAAAAATTTCGATAAACCAGTGGTGCTCACATATTATATACCTAGATACTATTTTGATACGAAGCTAGCGCAGAAGAATTTTCTCATAAAGTAGTGATAATTTTGGGCGTGTGTGTGAGTGCTTCAGGCTGACAATCCTCTAGACACAAGAGCCTGCATGACGCGATGGCCATGCAAGGTCAGCTTTGCGTACACGCCAGTAGGGCATACTAAAGCTGCATCATTTATTTTTACAAGAGTTTTTGTAGTATATTTCTAGGTCGTTGGTGATCAATTAGTATTGTTGATTTCATTCGTCGACGCGATCACGTTCACGCGATAACTCGATGGGTGGAATGAGACAGGAGATGCGACGCATGACAGGAATATTGTCATATAAACTGCACCAACTGATTCCAGGGTACAATCTGAATATACACAACACAACTGAGGGGGGCTTTGACGGTGGAAGGGTTACTCCTGGGTCAGTTACCACGACCTTACCTATTTTATCGGGATTCGTTCCTTTTGGCAGGGTAATGTGGTCAGCGAAGTTATGGGCTGATTTACCATAGGCAGGGTAAGGAGACTTTGTATCTTGTATATCTGGGTGATAAGCGTTGTGTAGGTAACTAGGTACGTACCTTTTAAATACTTAAGAAAGAAAGAAAGAAAAGAAAGAAAAAACATTTATTGCCAATCATAACATAGACCACAACAGTTTAAGTGTAGTTACAATTTTTTTGAGAAAAAAAAAAAAAAAGTAATAATCATAATAAAAAACATTACAATTTACAGAAATACACAGATATTGGCAAAAGGGACAGCCTCAGCGTATAACTACGTAACGCAGAGTTAGCGTAGTTGCTGGTTTTCAGGTTGCCCCCTTGCTCGAACTAAGATGGTTCGTCGAGTAGTTAGTCATAGCGGGTGTATACAAAAATCGTTTTCTGAGCTCATCTTTGTAAATAAACGGCATAAACTCACTTGTATTTACTTCGGCTTCGTGCCGACGTTTCTGAGCTTATAAAAACAGCTGACAGTTCCTATGTTATAATATTATAAAAAAATAGATAAATTAACTACAAAAGAGGTATGTTGCTCATTATGTGTGTGTGTGTGTGTGTGTGTGTGTGTGTGTGTGTGTGTGTGTGTGTGTGTGTGTGTGTGTGTGTGTGTGTGTGAGTACGAGCGTGTGTGTGCATGTGCAGATGTTTAAAAAAAAATGTATGTGCGTAGCAATGTATGTAATAGCTTAGGTATTAATGTCGGGTAGAGTTCTGCTCTGTAACTATATACCTATACTTACTATTTCTGTTTTATTTTAAACTTACTTAAGTTGTCTCTATTGCGTTAAAGAAACAAAATTGGTCCCAATTATTTGGCCAAAATTGTCCTTCTTGTGGCATATAACGCACATGTATTAAATATTTTTACACACGCGAATTCGTTTACATTGCCGACGCGACGCCGCGTTTTTGGTCAAATTGGTGGAGTAAAACTGGCTTTATTTCCGGAACACGGTCATTATTACCGCTTGGCGATAGAATTTTATCTAATGAAAAGCCATAGCCTTGTACAAAATTTAAATAAAAACAAAAAAATACAATAAATTAAATCACGCTCACTCAAAAAAACAAGCGAGTACAATTAAAAGTTTCTTGACAAATGTGCACCACTTGCACGCTTCAGCGGCAACTATTATTTTGCGTTTTAAAAAATAGCCTTGATCGAAGCCTACATACACTCGAACATTGTTTATTGCCCACTAAAAACAATTCAGCTTCATAAAGTCAACAGTAAAATCAACTTTACTTATCCCAAAGACCTAAGTTTTTCCATTACAAATTCAGAGGCTATAATTTTTAGAGTCGACAGAATTCGCAGCGAGAGCCCTCCGGCGGAGTAGGCACTTACGGAGACAAACACTAGACCGGCACGAAGACCTAGACTAGACTGATAGACTCGTTTGAATGCGCTAACTGGCAGACAAACATTTCCAGCGCCCCTATAGATGTATACTTGAGGAGGCAGTACTTTAACAATGGATACTTTAAAAATGATAAAAGTAAAAGATAATATATAATGTAAGAAAAGAGATATACAGGGTTATTGGTTATTCAGTACATTGGTGTATGGCATTGGTGTTGGGCCTTATTAGGGACGGCATTGGCCATAATTTGAGTGCAATATAATATGTTTCGAGTAGTTTTTTTTTCGAAAAACCATTGACCAACCAACTCCAATTTCATTGGAGATCATTAAAATTAAGAATCAGATAAGGAATTGCTGAATTCTCGAGGCCTCAAGTGACTAAAGAAGCTATAAATACTGTAATTTTCCTTAACTAGGTAATAATTTTAGCTCTTTCTATATTCATTTCAGCATTTAGGAGGTAAGAAACATCATCATACATACCTACGACCTACACCATAATCACATATACATTCATGCTTTCGTATTTAGTAGGTATATTAGTCAGATGTAAGATTGTAGAATTATTATTTGTAGCTTTGATACAATAATAACATAAATATTAATGAAATCGCTTCCGCCATTAAGGCAGCCAGTGTCGGCTTATCACCTCGCAAACGTTCTATTCGTCTAATATGATAAAACATTGTTTATTCCCGAGCAGGCGTTTATTAGAGCAAGAAAGATCATTGTGAACGGTAGGCGGTAGGCCGACGGAATCGTGACCAACATACCGGTGTTCATTCCACGCAACATACAAGCATTGCAATCCAATGAGGCAGCGAGAAACTATACCTAAAGAGTTGTATCTCACCGAGCCTTCAGGGAAAACCACTAAGGTTCGTAGATATGGTATGTTTTCTTGATATATTCTTTTGTAAATTGTCGATATATATTGCAAGAATTTTTTTCTAGAATAGTCTAAAAAGTGTAATAAAAAGGTGACCAAATCTCGCTATGATTTATTTATTACCTAACACTTAGCTTAGCAGTGCAATTTAAAAACAGTTAAGTAAGCAACACATAAACTTTAAATGTGTGTACTAATCATCGTGTGTCAGTTTGTATATGTACGTGTGTTATGCCTTTCTTATTGAAAACAAAAATGCAGCCTATTAATTTAATTTTTAATTTCACTTTTTTAATTTCTTAGTTTCAATTTTATTTTTCCTCAAATCTTACGTACTGAATACCCGGCGCCCGCAGGTAGGTGTTTCAACCATTCTTCCCCCATAGTTGCTCGTTGATTGTTCTTGTTCCACCTTCCTTGTTCGTTTTGCTATCTTGTTTATCACTTGCAGTTCAGATTTGTGTTGTTGTTCATTGACGGTGCTTTTAACTAGGTTTTTTATGCAAATGCATAAACAAGGAAGCTAACGTTGCATGTTTTTGAATGATAGTGTTAACAATTTTTTTCTAAATTAATTAAAAACTTAACTTACTGGAGCTCATCACGACCAAATAATAAAATACTATCAACGCACAGCTAAACGGATAAAGTGGAAATTTGGCACAGATTTATAACACACACACACAGATACCTATATATAGATACTGTGAAGAAGACATCTCATAAAACAGTATTGCTTGACATGAACAAAACAATAAGTTTTGAATGAGGAATACGAAGGCGAACGAAGTCGCTAGGCCGAACTAGTATGAGTGGATAATATTAATGTAATACACACATAATATACTGTTAGATATGCAGATGAAATCAGTCAGTTTGTATGTAATTCTGAATCGCAAATTAAACAATTGATTATTACAACTAATTAACATTGTAAAGTAAACACAGGTAAGCAATTTTGTGTGTACCGACTACAGTAATATAGGAAGACGCCGATCGATAAATGAGATACTGAAGCCTTGCAGTTAATTCTATAGAATATTTTCCCGGTAAGTGTGATTGTAACTATTATTGACAAGAGTCAAGTCCATGTTTACAATTCTGTCTAATGCCAGTATGTACGTAAGGCAACATACCAAATTTCCGTAAGCCAAATAGGCGTATTGAAGTAGACGCATAAAATTTTTAATTATTTAAATTATCAAGTGAGTATAAAAAAATGGATCTATCTGTTCTAACAAACATTCATTAAAACAAACTTTTGCATTTATAATATTAATAGAAATGTGCCTAGGATTTTCAATGATATACTGGGCCAACCATGGCCTTAGGTATATGTACAGTCAACTACAAAGAGATGTATCCATGTTAGGCTTACAAAATGAAGTAAATTTTCATTTGCCACAATGAACTACCCTTGGTTCGTGACATTTCTAGTAGCAATCAAACTTTATTACAAGCTTTATATTACTTTTACCTGTCTGTTGTCTGTCTGTCTGTCTGTCTGTCTGTCTGTAATCAAATCTTGCAAGTTTGATTTGACCCACTTCCCGGTTTCCAATTGAGCTGAAAATTTGCATGCGTGTGTAAATCGGATGACAATGCAATATTATTATGACATGGAGCTGATCTGATGATGGAGCTGGAAGGTGGCTATAGGAACTCTGTCATTAAACAACGCAACCCCATCGAGTTTGGGCTCATTTGATTCGTCTTGACGAGTACTATATGATACAAGATGGTAATGATAATTAAAGCTTGTTTTTAAAAAGTTTTTTTAAAATTTCACTTGTATTATCATCGACTCGTTTAATATGCAACAATGATGTATCCCACTACTTTTCATGAAGTGATACATAATAATAGCATTTAAAATGAATCGAATATAGTATAAGATTTGGTGGATACTGAAAATGTCACGAAGTAAGGGTAAATAATTTTTGCATACTAAAAGTTCCTTTATTTTGTAAGACTAACATGGATACATCTCTTTGTAGTTGACTGTACATCAGCCACAAAACATAAATTTAAAAAAAGCTACGGTCTTTTTAGTGCGGTGTCTCCGTTAGTAATGAGCGTGTGTCACCCGCGATGTGTACCTGTGTGTGATATGTAAACGAAGCCTCTCATTAAACCGGCGGAGATACTAGCTTGTTAGTAACGTAACACCGACTATACAAGGGGTAGTTACACTACGTAGCTAATTCATAATCTGTTGACACTTTTATTATTGTTTTTTCAAAATTAATACTTGTGTACTTGGCATTTTGTAAAGACAGGTTTCTATTATTATGAGAGCTGATACGCATTGGATGCTTTTAAGCGCGCGTTAATCTTGTGCATTTATAACGACTTTGTTTTTTTTTTTCAAGACGCACGTAAACTAAGCGCGCGTTTGAAAGCGCCCAATGTGTACCAGCTCTTAAGATCCCACCATTCTATTTATATTAAAAATCTGTATCTTTATAAATATCATATATATTTACAAAAAAAATACACATGCAAAAAATAATGACAAGACAAGCAAATAACATTTGCTTACGAACACCAAGAACAAAATATGGCAAAAGAAACCTAAAATACGAAGGTGCCAGTCTATATAATAGCTTGCCAAAAGATATTAAAGAAATAAAATCATTTATTATTTTTAAAAAACTTTTAAAAAGCCACATTTTAAAGGATAATTCATTAATATATAAGTAGAAAAAAAAAACATTTGTAAAAAAAAAAAAAAAAACGTTTGATGCAAGCATTACCACTAATTTAACTATTACAACATTTCTATATATTATTATAAATAAATAAAAATAAAATAAAATAGCCTTTATTTCCTATTAATATTAATTAACATTACAATTTAATTTAATTTTGATTTAGGGCACCCAAACTCGGGTAAAGGCCTCCTCCATACTTTGCCATGTAGTGGTGTGTTGTGCCAGGCGGGTCCATGTTGCACCAGCGGTCTCCACCACGTCGTCGCTCCATCTGCGCCGGGGCCTTCCTCTCTCTCGCGTCGACTCTCTCGGGAACCAGTGCACGATACGCTCGCTCCATCTCCCGTCTGTGGCTCTGGCAAGGTGTCCAGCCCATTTCCACTTTAGCCTGCACATCATTGTAACTGCATCTATGACATTCGTTTTTTGCCGTATTTCCACATTCTTTACCTTGTCTTTGAGTTTGATATTTAGCATCGAACGTTCTGTAGCTCTTTGAAAAGTTGCTATTTTCTTTACGAGCTTTTTCGTCAAAGCCCAAGTTTGACAGCCATATAGCAGGGATGGTAGTATGGTGTTATCCATCAGTCGCTTTTTGAGATGTATTGGTATTCTGCTCTGTAAGGCTATCCTCCGATCTATCTCTTTAGCTGTGGCATCATTAAAAGTTATCAGTTGACCCAAGTAAACATATTGGTTAACATATTCTAGAGCAGTATTATTGAGATTGATAGGAATCTTATCTCCATTGCTCATTATTTTAGTTTTGGATAGGTTCATGTGGAGTCCAATCTTTTTGCTTGCTTCGTCTAGAGATGTTAACATGTATTGAAGGTCTTCGTGGTTTTCTGATAAGATAACAATGTCATCTGCAAAGCGAAGATGTGTCAGCCGTTCTCCGTTTATTTTCAAACCTCTTTGTGCCCAATCGATATTTCTAAACATTGTCTCCAAGATGGCTGTAAACATTTTGGGAGATATAGGATCTCCTTGCTTTACTCCACGTCTTATATCGAATGCAGGACCAATCGATTCGGTCTTGATTTTTGCCTGACTGTTTTTGTATATTAATTGCAGTATTCTTATATATTTTTCTTGTACGCCTTGTTCCTTTAGGCTTTCCCAGAGGTATTTATGGGATATCGAATCGAAAGCTTTGGTGTAGTCAACGAATGCTATACATAAAGTTTTCTTATACTCGTTACATCGTTCTATACACTGACTAAGTGTGAATATATGGTCTATTGTCGAGAATCCCTTCCTAAACCCAGCTTGTTCCCGGGGCTGCTGTTCATCTAAGGCTTTTGATATTCTAAATAGTAATATTGATGAGAACAATTTGTATAGTGTCGGTAGTAAGCTTATAGGTCTGTAGTTGTCCATCAATCTCGGATCGCCTTTTTTGTATAATAGAGTTATAATTGAGTATTGATTTGATTTGATTTGATTTGATAAAAAGTTTTGTCAGCTGTGGTGTTAAGGGTTCTAACATAGCAACGATTGTGTCAGTAGATACACCATCTTCTCCGGGTGACTTGTTTCGCTTTAAGTTTTTTTATACCACGTTCTATTTCTTCAGTCAAAAGAGTAGGTACATCGGTGGATATCTTCGGGTGTAGTTCATTTCCAGCATCATTGTCTCGATTACGGTATAAGGTAGCAAAAAAATCCGTCGCTGTTCCAATTATGTCTTTCCTTCTGGTAATATTTTCTCCTGTAGAATTCCTAATGTCTTTTATCCATTCCTTATTATAATCGAATTTCTTTCTTGTTTGTTTTGTAGAGTTTCGATTTTGTAATTCCTTTTCTAAATGTAATTTATTATTCTTCTTTTGTGTTTTTATCTTTCTGTTTATGGTTTTGTGTAGATGTTTAAGTCTATTTTTTTGTTGATTTGTTCTTGGATAAGTTAGCTTCAGGTTTTCTCTCTCATCAATTAGGATTTTGATTTCATCAGTTATTGGTTTTGGTTCGTGGTCTTTTTTATGTTTCGGTAGTTTCGTTACACATTTTTTTATTGAGTTTAATGTAGCTTTGTATGATTTGTGAATGTCTTTATCTTCCATTTCAGTATTGTGTATTTCTAATTTCATCATATTCTTTAAAACTCTTCTTCAAAAAAAGTGTAATTTCTGTTTTTCTTACCGAAATTTTTCCGGCTTTTTATTTCATGTTGTATATCGTATGACATTCGTACCATTCTGTGGTCCGTTGAAAACTTTGTGGAGAGTACTTCCAGATTGCAAACTTTTTGTTTTTGTTTTACCAAAATAAAATCTATTTCATTAAGCGTTCCTCCATCTGGCGATCTCCAAGTCCATTTTTGTTTTTGGTTCTTTTTAAAAAGTGTGTTTGTTATGGTATATTTATGTTCAAAGCAAAAGTTTAGTAGTATTTCTCCTCTTTCGTTTCTCGCTCCATAGCCATAAGGACCACATATAACTTCTTCTTCTTTTAATGGTATGCCAATCTTTGCGTTAAAATCTCCCATTATAATGACATCTTTTCCAGTGTCTTTGAGTGCATTTAGTATATCCTGATAGAATAATTGAATTTGGTTTTCTGGTGCTTTCTCTGTAGGCGCATACACCTGTATTATATTTATTATTGTACTGTTATCAAGTTTTACATCTAATCTTACTACTCTATCGGAGAACGTTCTGAAATCTAGTATATTACTTATTAGATGTGAAGCAACTATGAAGCCCACTCCGTTTTTTCCTTTTTTATCTCCTCTGTACATTAATAAGTATTTGTCTTTTTCAATGATTTTTTGTCCTTTTATTTTTACTTCTGAAATTCCAATAATATCAAATATTGTATCTTGTAATGCATGTTCTAATTCTGTTATTCGGTTCGTTGCTTTTAGAGATCGAATATTATAAGTACAGATTTTTATAGTTTGCCTTCTTTTAGTAAAGTTACAAATGTTGTTATGTTCCGTGGTATGTTGACTTTGTTTATCATTTGATTTGTATGGGGGGTTGTGGTCTTGAACTCCCGCGGCGACCACCCGTATTGGGAGTTTTGTATTTTTCTGTGTTGTATCAATATTTTCCTGTAGAGTGTGTTTAGTCCGCGAAGATGTCTCGCCGTGTTTGGTTGCCGATGTTAGTTGCTATTCTTTTTCTATGTTAAATACTTGTCCTTGTTTTTCAGAATGAACCGTTTTCTTTATGAAAGTTGTTATAGATGGACTGGAGCTTTGTGAAGGTTTGTTGTTCTTCGTTAGTTTGTTAATTGGTGATGCTGTAGGAAGAATAATTTTAGTTTTTTTAGGCAATTGTGCACTTTTGGTGAATGTAGTGTTGTTATTTGATGTTATTTGTTCTGGGGGACTCATTGATAGAGCTCTTTTGTTATTGCTTTGGGTTTTTTCTCTTATTATGAGTTGGTCGTATTTCAAAATTGCATGATTTCCTTTTTTCCTGTTTTCTAATAGTAAAGGCATTAACGACTTTCTTTTTTCTAAAACTTTTGGTGGGTAGTCTTCCTTTATGTATGAGCCGGAGCCTTCTAGAGCAGACTTACGTTTTAATATAGTAAGTTTTTTCCCATATGTAGTTAGCGTGAGCCGTATAGGTCTAGTTTTATTACTTTTCTTCCCCATTCTTCCTACATATATTATTATAACATTTTATAAAACATTCTAAATCGAAAATCACTATACTCTTATACTTTAAAAACAGCCTTAGTAAACAATAATTCTTTGTGACAGCTGCATGCATCAGCTGATTAAACTACCCACATTTTACTGATTTTTAGTTGTTTTGTTTTGGAAATAGATTTAAATAACAGTAATATTATGTTATTGTTAATTTTAATCAGCTTTGTAATTTTATGTTTATTTTGTATGCAAAATAATTAAGATAGTAAGTACCTACTACACTTCTGCTGTATTTAGCTTTTGTTTACTCACGCCTACTGGACTATTTATTTAGTTTAGACTAGTAGTTCGCCTCGAACTGGGACCTCGCAAACCCAATTTCCCTGAAAATGTTAAAACCTTGGGTTTAAGGTATACATAATATATACATGGGTAAAAGTTATAAGTATCTACGAAGTATAAATGTATGGAAACTTTAACCTATAATATTCGTAAAAGGAAAGGAAAATGCCAAAATTGAAAGTAATTTTAAAACTCAAAATACGTAACGGATATATTTAAAAAAAACCTTATCTCTGTGACTATTCTATTGATGTGCTCAAAGTTTCAATAATAATAAAATATTAAAGAATATGTGTGTATTCACTTGCAGAAAATAATAGAATAAAATAATAAATATTACTATAGTTTTTACAAAAAATCTCACAAAATCTTCATAGTTTGTAGCACTTGTTTACGAAAAAGTTACCGATGCAGTGGACATTAGAAGAATTAGAATTGAAAAAAAATATCTGGCTTCACTTGTGTTATACAGCAAATTTATTTGTGTTTGTTATTTGTTAAGTCTTATAATGTAGTTGTTAACTTTTCCTTAAATAAATAAAATTACGACAGCTATTATATTGATATTGTAGCTTATTTCCCTAATTCGTTGATTGTAGCTAATTCTAACATTTTAGTCGTAGCAGCCGACGATGACTTACGAGTAGACTTGGAGCGCGAACGCAGAGCTTTGACAGTCACGCGTAACATGGTGGCTCGCAGGTTTTTAAGATGTATCTCAAGGCATTATCAGACTTTATATACGTGCAGCTCTTCGATCACATTTGCGCTTTCCATCAGGTGGGATGTGATCAAACGTAGGCCTAATTAGTATTTTAAAAAAACTTGTGGATGAACTTTACAAACAGGGATCTCAAGACGCTGCGGATCCAGTAAGTACAACAATGCTTTCAGGATGCTTTTGGCGCTGTCTCGATACTACAGAGCGTCAGGGATTTTTGCAGATGCTAGAGTGGATGATGGTTTTAATTTCATAATAATATGTGATAAACACATAAATAACAATCCCAATAAGTTTCTTGCTCGTTCTTCTCATAGATATGCTTTTCGAACGAGCAGTAGAGTATTAAAATAGATCTAAATAATTGTAAAATTTACTTTCAAAAGTGAAGCACTGTAGCCTATTTGAATAAAAAAAATGGGTTGGAGTTTGATTAATAAGTTTTGAAAGTATATTATATTGATACTAAAAAGAATACCTAAATTTAGGGCAAATAATTATACCTATATACTACTCGTATTTTGCAAACTTGAAAATCAGTAAATTAAGTACCTACTTCCACTGGTAGGATTTATACGAGGATAATATTATTATCAAACTTGACGTATCAAATAAAAACTATGAAAATATCCAGCACCCGCACGATCATTTAAATTCATAATATACTGAGTAAGTCAATATGGCTATTTACTTATCCGTTAGGAAACCGAACCAAGGACCGAAATGTCAAAAATGTATGAAATGACGTATTACGTCGTATCGATTTTTGACAATTCGGTCTTTGGTTCGGTTCTCTGACGGATAAGTGAATATCCCTGCAGTTCTCATAATATTACAATCGATAAACATTGTAATTTTGTATTCTCTATAACTCTACAACCCTTGCACCGATTTGGCTCATTTTTGGAGGTGGGAATTCTTTTAGTTTGTACTACCTGTTTAAAAAGTTTTATCAAGACTGGATCATCCGTTTCATTGTAATAAAGCAATCTCTATAACTCTAGAACCCTTCGACCGATTTGGCTCATGTTCGAACTTAAAAATTCTATGGAATGGAATTCTATGGATGTTTCATAAAGATTGGACCATTAGTTTTACAGTTATCGCGTAACAAACATACATACAAACATACACTTTTGATAATATGTTTATGTCGCTTATAAAAAATGTGTATATGATAGAAAAAAAATTATTAGCGGTCCAGTTTTGAAATAATCGTAAGACCTATCGTAAAGACTTTAAGGCACCTATATCTCTACAACCTAAATTCGATTTGGCTATTTTTTTACTATAATTATTATATTAACTTACTTAACTTGTGTGCAAAGTTTAATTTAATTTGGATTAACCGTTTTCGAGTAAATGTCGATCAAACTTAAGCACCAGAGGTCAACCGTTAAACTGGTCAAAACGCAGGCTTTTCGCGGCTCTCGACTCTAAGACCTCGCTTCGCTCGGTCGATAAATACTGTATTTTCTCAATAATTGAATTGTAAAATTCTTCTGAGAAATAAAGATCTTTAACCGTATCTATAGATTTTCTAAGTGGCTGTAGCTGACTTAGACAACCACACTCCATCACTGCTCCCGAAAAGAAAGGATCACTGTTCGCTATCCCCGCATCGAAGATCGAACATTCGAGCACTACTCTATAGGTACTTTTTAACCACGAAACCTTGTGAAAGAAGGAATGTTGCACCCCTAGAAAGCCCAACTAGCAGATCACGTATAATACGCTCGCACTCACTCGCACAATAGTATGCACAATTTAGTTCACTATTATTGTTGCTCTATTGTTATTTACACTTAGCTCTCCTTCATTAAAGGAAAAATTGTAATTTGATAGCTTCACATCAAAATAATAAAAATAAGCGCTCTGGAGTTGACAAAATAACGGATAAAATTTTCAGACATGCATTGCGTCCACCATCAATGTGCCTCTTTGATGACTTAATAAGTATGCCCTCTTGGTCACTAACTGTAAAATAAAAAAATGCTCACGGAATCCAAAAGCCGCTTTGACTTTCCCAGTGTATATCCGCCGCAGTTATTTTTCAGAAAATATTTTTCATTTAGGTAAAGGTACATTCTATTGAATTATTCAGACGTGTATGTGAAAAAAACTACAGAAAATATGTGAATCCTTCCCTTTTACGTCCCATGGTAGTAAACGCAGTGAAATTCTGCGTACGACATTGTGTCAAACTCTCTATAGATCGCGCGCCTGCAATACGAGTAATACCCTTTTAAGAGGACTATGAACCTCACGTTGTACTCGTACGTTTGCTTATAATAAATTATATTTTAATACTAGCTATGTTCTACAGCTTCACCTCTGGAAAATGTTGTGATATTCCTTTGTTTCATCCTATGCTGCTGTCACACTAAATGTAACCAAAATTTTACTGTATACTGTATACCTCTATAGTATAACTTTTTACTGATATTAAACCCCATTTACTTATATAGGTACTTTTGGTACCACATGGACAAGTCTTACTTATTTTTCTATTCTATTCAAATTCAACCAGCCAAGGCCCAAATAACATCTCTACTAAATATCTAAGAGATATTACCACTCAACGTGCCGTATGCTTTATTTGGCAGTTCATATAATTTAGGAAAAAATACTATGAAGAGAGAATTGAAAAGAGTACGCGCTCCTCTTCTAGCGAATATTTGCGTTAAATCCTAATGCAAAAAGTGCTTTGGACTGTTGCTTAGTTTTAATTGGACGCGCGAACATTTGCGCGCAGTGCAAAGCCTACAAACTGTAACGAACAAATGTACCTAGAGAGAAGTAATGAAAAAATAACTCATAAAACAATTTTAAAACCTTAAAACCATAATTTTCGTGTGTAGGTAGAAGACGAAATGTTTAAAACGGTATAATTAGACGTGTAGAGTGCGCCATAACGTGAGTGAACAATGTTATCATTCAGCATCATTACGCCATAATAATACACGATACAATCTCGGATAATTGAATGCCTCACGTCGCCGAGAACAAACCTCTATCACCACCGCGACATGGGTACACTTAAATAAGTATTTTAAATTTAATTTTTATTTAGACACCAACGATTCAAATAAGCACATAAATAAACTTTTTCTTGTAATGTTATTCTAATTTAAAAATTACCTATGTTTGATACCCTAGACTTAAGGTTAGGAATTTAGGCTTTCAGTGGATAAAACCGCCAGGCGTCTAAAATATGTCGTTACGTGGGTACTGACTGGGAGTGGCAACGTTTGAGCTGACCGACGTAGCACGCGGCTATCGACAGAGCTCAGACGATGCCTCTCAATCAGTACCCGGCTATTCACACTGACCTAGTCCTGTTGCGTAAAGACCCTGACTGTAATAACCAAAGTCATAACATAAATAAAGCGAATGAGTTTGCAAAAAGGTACGAATACATTTCATAATAAGGAAACGGTAACTATAAAATTTAAATGTAAAATACGTCATGTGTAGCGACGGTGCCAAGATTGTGTGGGGCCACAACCTACACGGGCGGGATACGTTGGATATTTACGTGTAAATGTGGCTTTATCATTGGTAAATTCATTTACTGAGTGACCGGTAAGAGTACACGCACATTTGTCACAGACAAATATCTTAAATCAATGACGTACAGTCGTGTTTCGGTGCAAACTTTTTGCCACATTGAGATTTATACCCAGGGCCTCCGGATTGGAAGCCAGACGTACGACTGGGCCATGGACTTATATTAGCAATAAGTTATCTATGTATCTACATGCAGAATATTTATTAGCACAATTTCTATTTAACATATTTGTTTCGATTTTTAAGATACTCTAAAGGAAAATTTTATTATCTATTGCATCGAAACAAATTCATCGCGTTGTACATACGAGCAAACATATCCGCTGTTTCTATGACTGTTATCCTTTCATGCGGTAATATATAACACCTGCAACGCTATTCCCGCGCCGTCTCGTGGTATTGATGCATGGCCCCCACCACTGACCTTCAGAGCCTGTATACGTTAGATAAGGCACTTTAAGAATAGTGAAATGATTCGAGAGTCTTTAAATGCCATGCCTTTAAATATCGTGGGGGTCAATGGTGACCGGCAAAGTTCCAGGACCTAAAAGGGTTCCAGGCGTTACGGAGCTATTTGACTACGATCTAGCTTTTCTTAAGGGATGGCCGAATATATACCTAGGATCCCTTCCTGGCTTCACTAAACATCGTTCTGGACATGGTCATAAAAATGACCGATTGGCGTTACAGTTTTGATTAGGGAGGGTAATTTGAACCAAGCATAACGGAATAACTGTAAATCAAAAATAAATAAATATTAACGGGAATGAAACACCGCGTCGACAATACCTACCACAGATGATGCAGACGTCTATAGGCGACGGCGACCGATCACCACCGGGTGCTTGTCTCTCACATAAGTACCATAATTCAATGAAATTTGGGACCCTCAAAGGTTTTTTTCTGTACTTCGTTCGCAGCCAGCCAGGCAGTTTATAAAGCACTTCAGCCAAATTGATCATTTCAGTTTTAGAACAAAGAAACCATATGATCTAATAAAAACGCCGACTATCATGTAGTTCGGCAGCCGTAAAGCCTACACTGAACCAGTATGGAGCATACTCTGCTATTTTATAGCTCTCGTAAAATAGTTATTCGCGCATAAGACGGAGTTTCAGAAGGACGGCCATAACGACACTTATATCGTATGCAGCCATCGTACATGACTGCTTTATTGATATACTTCGATGAATATAGTTTTTTCAATAAGGCGAATAAAGCCGAGCCTTTGCTCAATATAAATTTCTGTAAGATTCTGTATGAAAGTTAATATTTTACCAGATGCACAAGGATAAATACATATTTATTTTTAAAAACTAACAAGTGAAATTTTAAAAAAACTTTTTAAAAACAAGCTTTAATTATCATTACCATCTTGTATCATATAGTACTCGTCAAGACGAATCAAATGAGCCCAAACTCGATGGGGTTGCGTTGTTTAATGACAGAGTTCCTATAGCCACCTTCCAGCTCCATCATCAGATCAGCTCCATGTCATAATAATATTGCATTGTCATCCGATTTACACACGCATGCAAATTTTCAGCTCAATTGGAAACCGGGAAGTGGGTCAAATCAAACTTGCAAGATTTGATTACAGACAGACAGACAGACAGACAGACAGACAGACAGACAGACAGACAGACAGACAACAGACAGGTGAAAGTAATATAAAGCTTGTAAAAACGCTGATGACTTAAATAATTATAATCCACCATCAATATGGGCATCAAATGACGACAAGGTTAATAAAAATTTAAAAGTAAAAGTTATGTCATAACCTCCTCCTCGGCAACGTTAGGGCGCTGTAACTTACACGTTTTTTTATTAAATTTAATAGGTACAAAATTTTACTAAAAAAAATGTAATGTACATTATGAATAAAAAAATGTTTCGACATGCATATTACAAATACAACGAATGTTAAAATTATCACGATTCCGGACAATCACGTTTCCATTCATCCGGAGTTTACGCCTGCAGTAAATACTAGTCGTTGTAATAGATCTCTACAAGATCCTTCAAATTTGAAAAAAAACAGCATAACTTTATAGCAAAGCGCCTGTGCAAAGAGCTTTTATAGTTAAAAGAGTTTTCTATTTATCTAATAGATACCTAGTCAGGTCATAAGTATTGTCACACAGTAAAAACTTTTCTTTTAGAATGCTGGCCACAAAAAAGTTTATTGAATTCGAATTTCGAATTGTTCATGAAAATAAAAATGTATACTTTTTAGAATTTTACTCATTTTTAAATATGGAGTGGACGCTTAAAGAAGACCGTGTTGCAGTTATTGCGTTGCATCGTTGCGGTTACGCGCCAATTCAAATTTTTGACATACTGAAAAATTTGAATATAACCAAAAGATTCGTTTATCGTACCATCAAACGATACAATGAAGACTCTAGTGTAGATGACAGGTCAAGAAGTGGTCGCCCTCGGTCTGTTAGGACTCCAGCAGTGATAAAAGCTGTGAAGGCGCGAATTCAAAGAAATCCCAAACGTAAGCAGAAACTGTTGGCCCTTCAGATGGGGTTAAGCAGAACCACGGTGAAAAGGGTGTTAAATGAAGACTTAGGGCTTCGGACATATCGAAGAAAAACAGGACATCGTTTAAATGCTCGTCTAATGGACCTGAGACTGAAGAGATGCCGCGCTTTGTTGAAGCGGTACGCGAGAAAAAAATATCGAGAAATTCTTTTTTCGGATGAAAAATTTTTACCGTAGAAGAGAGCTACAACAAACAAAATGATAAGGTGTACGCACACAGTAGTGAAGAAGCGAGCAACCGTATTCCGCGTGTCCAACGAGGTCATTTTCCATCCTCGCTCATGGTATGGTTGGGAGTTTCTTATTGGGGCTTAACAGAGGTACATTTTTGTGAGAAAGGTGTAAAAACGAATGCAGTTGTGTATCAAAATACAGTCCTGACGAACCTTGTGGAACCTGTTTCTCATACCATGTTCAATAACAGGCACTGGGTATTCCAACAAGATTCGGCGCCAGCTCATAGAGCGAAGAGCACACAAGACTGGCTGGCGGCGCGTGAAATCGACTTCATCCGGCACGAAGACTGGCCCTCCTCCAGTCCAGATTTGAGTCCGTTAGATTACAAGATATGGCAACACTTGGAGGAAAAGGCGTGCTCAAAGCCTCATCCCAATTTGGAGTCACTCAAGACATCCTTGATTAAGGCAGCAGCCGATATTGACATGGACCTCGTTCGTGCTGCGATAGACGACTGGCCGCGCAGATTGAAGGCCTGTATTCAAAATCACGGAGGTCATTTTGAATAAACTTTATTGTCATAAGAATCTATGTTTTGTTAAGTTCATTTTGGTATATAAATGGTTACATAATAAATAAACTTGTTCCAATAATTTTATATTAAACATGTGACAGAATTTATTACCTGACTAGGTATATAGAAAACTCTTTTCGCTGGCTAGTAACGAGCTCTTCCAGACAACCAAAACAATATGAACCGTAATGATAACAACTTGAAAACCGTAAGCACTTTTTCTAGAGGTAAAGCTAGTAACCCTATCTATATGCAAACACACTTCATCTATTATTGTGAATAGATAGCTCAGTAATTGCGTAGGCTCTAGGCTACAATATAGACTAAACAACTAGGTAATATGAGAGGGTAATGGGCGGAAGTGACGTCATGCGAGCTAACTATCAAAGCGAGTACGCGGAAAATTAGCCCCCGTTAGCGCCACTTAGCCCCCTGTCCCCCTTGCCCCCTGGGCCCTGGCCCCCTGGTCTGTTAGCCGCTAAGTTCCGGTCTGTAAGTGGATTTGGAAATTAGCGACAAATATTTGAAAGGCTGTTTCAATCGGAAATATGCATTCAATTCTATTTCAATGGTATGAAGATATTTTCGGTGAAATATTTAAATTTTCATCTGGAATTTTTATTTGACATCTCATTTCTGATATTGTGAAATTACACGGATCGTTTGGAAGCTGTAGACACCGGTTTTTATAATGAACTAGCTGCGCCCAGCGGTTTTACCCGCTGTACTGTAGCCTATGTGTTATTCCAGAAAGAGTAACAAACATACATCCAGACATCCATACATTCTTACAAACTTTCAAGTTTATAATATTAGTAAGATATAATAAATCAGTCAAATTTACACGGATTTCTCTTAGCAATGTAGGTAAGTGTTTAAGTTAAAATAGCAAAATTGTTGAATGTCAATTTTGTTTATGGTTTTGGGATTTTAAGTTGTTCAGTTTGGGAAATCTATACAATTTTATTATCGGCTTAAAGAGAGCTTCCGTATGAATTTCATAATTATTAGAACTGCGAGACCTTTATTTAGCACAATCCTGCATAACTGCTAAACAATCATAATCAAAATTACACATCACAACACACACATACAGAACACACAACACACATACACATTTCAGAAGTACCTATGACTTTTCTTAAATGTATGCGTAACTTTCAAAATTTTAACGATTCTCTATGTAAGTATTATGCAAATTTTACCAGAATAATTTAGTAGTTTTGTGTCACGTACTGAAAGGAGCTTATAGTCTGTTTAATAGTTTTAATTATTATTTCAGTAGTGAAGGACTTGAGGTCCTATTTGTAATTAAAATTCTCTGTAAACTATAGAGTATTTGGTGCATAATAACATTGCCGAAAACTTAAATAACATAATATTATGAGCAGTAAACGAGCATTTTATAGTGGATGCTGTAATTACTGCGCGCAATGCATTTCAAATTAGAAACTATTTAGAATTGACAATGTTTGTCCCAAAAACACTGACGGGGTCACCGCCCACCGCATCAGCTTAATTTCTCCTTTGTGACTGTTTGGGTTTGGTTTCAAATGTCAGCTTTCAATGAGACATAAATAGACATCCTAGATTGTTTCGGCTACGGTGAGTATTTGTAACTATATCAGGATTCAGGGTGAGCATGATTAACATGTTTATGGCTAATAATAATAATAGATAAAATAGCAGTAGTGTTAAAGAGTAGTTGCGGTTTTAGTTGGACATGCTTCGTATCTAAACTATTGTTCATTTATCTCTTTTTGTAAATAATAATCCCAAAAACTCACTAATCAAATTAATTTTTGTTTATATCTGTCGGTTTGTCAAAGCCGAAGACGCTGAATCACTGTTTTTTACGAAATAGGCCAATCCCACCACATCCTATCTAATGATGATGCGGTCAACGATGATCACGTAAAATGCCTAGAAAAAGACCTATTCACTCGTGCCTTGAAGATTCCTCAGTTGTATCGCTCGGGAAACACGGATACACTAAACTAAATCAGTGTAATGGACGAGGTCCTAAAAGCTAGAGTGAAATAACTGTAATTAGTGGCCTTTGACAGCAAATGAAACAACCTGTTTATATATAGTGTTTATATATAAATAGTAAATAGTCCCCCAACACCGCACACGCGACTCTCAGACAAATATTAACAAATTTGTATTAAATATTCGCTGCAACTAAATTTATTCCAAATTAATGTTTTAATAAAAGCTCTTTTCGTGCGCCGAGCGCTTTTTGATTAAAATGTGTTATTTAATAGATTTCAAGTTTTATTGGATTATAGAAATCATTTTTTGAAAGTAAGCCTCAGACCACGGTCTTGCTTGATTTTTTGCGTAGAATGAGCAGGCTAAATATAAAGAGTGGTATAATCGTCTCGTGGCTTCTCAGAAGTTGTATCGAACCACGGACATAATGACCGCTTGGCGACAATGTTTGTTCGGTAGGTGGTAACTGCCACCGACATCCAAACCACCGAAGCCATTTTTAAACCCAGGAAAACCCCACATCATCGCGCCAGTGTCGCGTTTCCTACCCAGTAGGTGGGAGGTTGGAAAAAAAACAATATTACAGCAACAATAAAAATATTTATTATATCGAGTTTAGGTTCCGTTAGCCGTCTGGTTCCTACGCCGTAGGTCGGTACTCCCCTCACGGTGCAGCCGCCGCCGGGTGTCAGGCTCGGGCGACGGGTGGTGGAGCTGGTGGCGTAGGGCTCCGGTACCGGGCAGGTGGTGTCAAGAAAGCGAAGCCGTAACTTAGCACCCCTTAGGGGTGCTTGACGACACTTTTAACTTTTTTTATTATCGAAATTTGTTAAATACTGTAGTTGTCGAAGAACATATAACTTTAAAATGGTCGGCGCGTATGAAGACACTATTATGTGAACGCGGCACGACAAACGCTCTTCACCGAGCGAGGCTTGCGGTGTCATGAGACGGGTTTTGGAAGCCCCACCTCAGCGCAGGCGACGTGAGTCGCATCGTACGATCCGTGACGTAGGAACCGGTCAGCCAATCAGCGCGCAGAACGACATCAGGCCACACTTGCGGCTGCGCATAGAGAGCTATGGAGTTTATTGTTTTGATATTTCTTTTAAGTAATTTTTTTTTTAAGGTTATTTTTTAAGAAAAAATATTTTATTTGAAAGCATGTACGTGCAACGTTACATTACCCCCCGCGTCACGGAAGGATTTTATTATTCTATAATAATAAAATCCGAACTTTAAGTAAACTTTTTGTATTTTATCCTTACAAAATTCAATCTTTCATACTTCACGCTAACAGAATAAGCTATAGCTACCATAATAAAGGCTACTATCGCGACCTAACATATTTTAAGGTTACTATATATCATGTATATTATCATAGTGACCCTTACAAAAAAATAGTATTGATGTAATAAAAGTGAACGCAAGATAGGTCGCAAGTATGCACGTACTATATACTTGTCTTATTTATTTTATATTTAAATTTTAGTTACAAAAAAAATGTTTTGAATGTTTATATGTTATGTTCTTATCATTATAATGTTGTAATTTTAATTATGTTATTATTATTAATTTATGTATTTAGGCCAATTAGTTTAAGATCTTTTATATGCCAGGTGCCAATGTTTTTTCCGGACATGTCTTCTAGAACGTATACTAACGGAGACTTTTTAACAACTACGCGACATTTAATATATTTCGGTGCCAGTTTTTTACTGAAGTACTTGTCCTTGTTACTTAGGACATACGCACGTTTCATAACAACATCACCTACGTTAAATTCGACCGATTTTCGACGTAGGTTGTAATGGGTCGTATTTTTTACATGTGCATGCCAGAGTTTAGTCTGAACCTTATTAAATATTTCAGATAGGCAACCGCGGTTATCTGCATAAATATCACGAGGGAGAAACTGCAATTCGTCTCCCAGGTCATTATTGATGTAATGTGAGCCACAAGTAGCGATCTCTCTCCCGTAAACTAAGAATGAAGGAGTGAACCCAGTCGCCTCATTCACAGAATTGTTGATGGCGAACTGAACCTTCGGGATAAAGAGATCCCAGGTTCTATGGTCATCATCTACGTATGTTGACAGACAGGTGATGATCGTTCTGTTAAACCTCTCTACTAGATTTATCTGTGGCGTGTATTTGGGTGTAAAAAATACGTTTGGAACTTTATATTGTTTAAATAGAGCGTCTGTGATTTTACTTATGAACTGGCTACCATTGTCTAAGAATATAGTTTGAGGTGGTCCATGAACTAGGAAAACAGCTTCCTCTATAAACTTACAAACGGCAGCAGATGTAGCAGCTCGTAAAGGAGTAATCAGACAGAATTTAGAAAAGCAACAAGTGACAACTAAGATGTAGCTGTTTTGCTTTCGTGTGGTTGGCAGAGGGCCCATGAGGTCTATTGAAATGGCTTGAAATGGACGACTACATTTTTTCGGGCGTCCCATTTCTCCTAAGACTTGGTGATTTTGCGCTTTGTACTGAAGGCACTTATCACACGATCCTACAAATTTTACAACGTCCTGGTGCATACCAGGCCAGTAGTAGCGTAACGCAAGACGACGATACGTTTTGAAAACGCCAAGATGACCTGCAGTTGGCTCTGCGTGGTTTTCGCGAATAATCTGGTCACGAAGCTCAAGCGGAACGACCTCCTTCCAAGAAAATTCTGAACTATTTGAGTCAGTGGAGTCATGTTTGTCCTTAGTCATCCGATATAAGGTGTTGTTCTTAATGATGAAGTTAGGGAAATTTTGTGGCTTTGTGAGACAACAGTTATATATATTTTTGTACCACGAATCTGTAGTCGTTGAGAAGTAATTTGACGTACTTATACTGCTCACTGGAACAGCTCTTGAAAGGGCGTCTGGAATGACATTATCCACGCCTCGACGATGTTTCAGTTCGAAATTGAACGCGGACAATCTAACACCCCAACGAGCAAGTCTGCCAGTTGGATTATTTAAAGAGAGGAACCATTTTAATGCACTATGATCAGTATACACGGTAAAAGGCTTCCCGTTTTCCAAATAGCACCGCCAATGTTCCAAAGCAACAACTACCGCCAATGTCTCACGCTCAGTAATACTGTAGTTCCTTTCTGCCGCAGTCAATGACCTGCTCATATAAGCAATTGGGTGCTCCTTACCATCAAAGGTCTGAGTAAGCATAGCACCCACTCCATAGTTACTGGCATCGGTGTGTACCTCAAATGGCTGGTCATAGACAGGACAAGAAAGAACATCATCACCCCACGCCAGGGGGGCGTGGGGCGGTATGTGGGACTCCCCCGCCGAAGATGGCCGCGGCGATACCCACTAAAAAACCTGGGGGTAATGCTGGGGCAGCGGGTACGCCGAAGCACTCATCCGCGGCCAAAACCACCGAAGCCTACCACTATACTATACACTAATATAGTGCGAGTGGAAAACTCCAAAATCAAAAAAGATTTAACAATGTTTAACGCACAATTCTTACACCAAAATACACAAAAAAAAACATGAAATCGGACTAGCTTGTCATAATATACGAGAATATTAGCATCATGTGTGTGTATTTGTCCCATAGATTGAAAGGTTCCGGAGGTGTCCCCGAGCGCCCTTTATAACCGAGAGTATATTTAGTTGTAATGTCGTTGTGTCGCGACGAACGGGCTGTTCCCGCGGGAACCTACCCCGGGACTGACCCACAGCCAGCCCCGGGACCGGGAGGGTCACTTTACTTTGTATCTTATAACCAACTAGTCGCGCCCAGCGATTTACCCGCAGTACTTATGTGACCTATGTGTTATTCTAGGGTCTAAGCTATCTCTATACAACATTTCAGCTCAATCGGTCCACCCGTTTATGCGTGAAAGAGTAACAAACATCCAGACATCCATTCTTACAAACTTTTACGTTTATAATATTAGTAAGATTAAGGAACTAGCTATTCTCTGAGATATTATATGTTTTTATATCAAAAACACGATAGATTTTTAGTTAATTACAATCAACAGTCACGTTTTCCCGATATATTAAGATGATTATAAGCATCATGTGTATATTTGTCCTATAGATTGAAAGGTCCCCGTCTAGTCCCCAGCGCACTCTATAACCGAGAGTATATTTAGTTCTAATGTTAATTTTTGTTATGTTTCTTTTTCTCATCCATGTCATATTAAGTGATGCGGCCGGTTTGGCGGACCAAAAAAAAACATTCGCATTGTATCGCGGCATGCTTGGCGTTCCCGCGAACCTACCCTTGGACTGACCCACAGCTGGCTCCGGGACCAGCAAGGTCAGTTTGCTTAGTCTCACAATGAATTGAGGACATAATATTAGCACATTTTTTTAATAACATGACATTTTTTTATTTTAATTTAAAAATCATATTATATTTTTCTAAAGTCAGATAGGTAGGTACGTAAATTTAAAAAAAATAGAGCTATAAAGATATTTTTTATTTTAAATGTTCTTTCATTACACGATAATAAAAATAATAATAGTAATTACGGTAACTCTGTTGGAGTATAAACCCCAAATATTATTTTTAACTATATAGAACACGTGGTTTAGTCTAACTGAACTCTAATGTCATCTAAAACCAGTTTTAAAGTTAAAAAGTTAATAAAAAATAAACCAAAAAATATTCCCAATGCATTAAATAAAACAGGTTGTGCGTAAGGATCTTGTGGCGGCAGTTTCCTTTGAGGCACCACTTTGTGACGTCACATGTGGGCTAGAAGCAGTTTAATAGTCTAGACTTTACACTTTAGTTAGGCATTTAACTTTATACGAGTCACATAGCAGTTTATACCTAAGTACTATGTACATTACATACTAAGTAAATAAGCAATTTTTGAGTGAATTCTTCAAAAAGTTAACTAAAATGATAAAGTGACTTAATTATTTTACGCTAACTTTGTTCGCAATTTTCCGCTTGAAATTTTAATTCGCCAACAATTCTAATTCTCGTAGACAGTCTACGACGTCTACGGCAGGCGTAGCGGTGCTACGAGCTTGCTACGAAAACTCTAATTATTTAATGCAGTGACAGTAAATGGGTTAAGTGGCTGTCTTATGCACTTAGCTTCGTTACTACATTCTTTATGGCTGGTTGTATTTATTTTAACTAGATTTCATGTTAACTAGAACAAAGCGCGGTTTTAACCACTCGTCATTATGGGTTCTCATCTGGAGATTTTTAAAGGTACAATACATATTTTGTTTGCTAATTCTGCCATCATATTTTTGAATAATACGAAGACGGTTCTATGACGATCCGGAGTAGCTACAGTTTTATATTTAGTAATGTACGGATACCGTCATGACGAATTCAGAAAAACAAAATCCGAATTCGGTCCAGCATGTGTCATGACGGATTCAGAATGAATTCTACAGCGGGTTAAGTCTATACAGCGGACAAAACCATTGTAATAGTTATAAGCATCTCAAAAAAAATAATTCAAACTATAAAGCAGTACATATAGTACACACAGTGCATTTATATCCGATATCTTCCACAACTACCCGCAAAATACGAAGGAAATCGCGAAATATTCACAGATTCTGCTCTCATATTCAATATCAATCTCGCGGACGCACGGGACTCGCGACCTTAAGGCTGTAGGTGTAAGGTCCATATTGGTGTGGTGGTAGTAAAAGGTATTATTGTAGGTGGGATGTGACACGTACAATGAATATGTTAGGTTACTGTAGGGCTGCCTGCTTTGTATGCCGCTATATTAGTTTTGCTTCTTTGATTTTTTGACTTCACTTTGGTGGTTCTCCCCTGAATAATGTCAGGTTTTTGTTTGGCAACCCTGAAAGGCATGTACTACGTCAGGTCATAAGTATTGTCACACAGTAAAAACTTTTCTTTTAGAATGCTGGTCACAAAAAAGTTTATTGAATTCGAATTTCGAATTGTTCATGAAAATAAAAATGTATACTTTTTAGAATTTTACTCATTTTTAAATATGGAGTGGACGCTTAAAGAAGACCGTGTTGCAGTTATTGCGTTGCATCGTTGCGGTTACGCGCCAATTCAAATTTTTGACATACTGAAAAATTTGAATATAACCAAAAGATTCATTTATCGTACCATCAAACGATACAATGAAGACTCTAGTGTAGATGACAGGTCAAGAAGTGGTCGCCCTCGGTCTGTTAGGACTCCAGCAGTGATAAAAGCTGTGAAGACGCGAATTCAAAGAAATCCCAAACGTAAGCAGAAACTGTTGGCCCTTCAGATGGGGTTAAGCAGAACCACGGTGAAAAGGGTGTTAAATGAAGACGTTAGGGCTTCGGACATATCGAAGAAAAACAGGACATCGTTTAAATGCTCGTCTAATGGACCTGAGACTGAAGAGATGCCGCGCTTTGTTGAAGCGGTACGCGAGAAAAAAATATCGAGAAATTCTTTTTTCGGATGAAAAAATTTTTACCGTAGAAGAGAGCTACAACAAACAAAATGATAAGGTGTACGCACACAGTAGTGAAGAAGCGAGCAACCGTATTCCGCGTGTCCAACGAGGTCATTTTCCATCCTCGCTCATGGTATGGTTGGGAGTTTCTTATTGGGGCTTAACAGAGGTATATTTTTGTGTAAAAACGAATGCAGTTTAGGTGTAAAAACGAATGCAGTTGTGTATCAAAATACAGTCCTGACGAACCTTGTGGAACCTGTTTCTCATACCATGTTCAATAACAGGCACTGGGTATTCCAACAAGATTCGGCGCCAGCTCATAGAGCGAAGAGCACACAAGACTGGCAAGCGGCGCGTGAAATCGACTTCATCCGGCACGAAGACTGGCCCTCCTCCAGTCCAGATTTGAGTCCGTTAGATTACAAGATATGGCAACACTTGGAGGAAAAGGCGTGCTCAAAGCCTCATCCCAATTTGGAGTCACTCAAGACATCCTTGATTAAGGCAGCAGCCGATATTGACATGGACCTCGTTCGTGCTGCGATAGACGACTGGCCGTGCAGATTGAAGGCCTGTATTCAAAATCACGGAGGTCATTTTGAATAAACTTTATTGTCATAAGAATCTATGTTTTGTTAAGTTCATTTTGGTATATAAATGGTTACATAATAAATAAACTTGTTCCAATAATTTTATATTAAACATGTGACAGAATTTATGACCTGACAGGTATATTTAAGATAAAAATCTTTTTTTATATTGGATTTCTCTTTATTAAGTTTAACTGAATTTTAATAATTTATATAAGAATGTAATTTCGTTTTGTGTTATTTTTAAAGCGATTTTAATCACTCGTACACAATTATTTACCAACACATTTTTGTCGTGTTTTATGATTTATAATATTAATATTTAAACTATCGAAGGTCATCATACACTCAAGTATCACTACAGCCTTTTGTATGAAGTATGTAAAGCATCGTTGTATGTATGTGTTAGTATGAGTCAGCCCTATCAATGATATCAGTATCGGAGAGTAGATATAGTGGTACAGGACGACACGACACGCTAGGGTTGGCACTACACGACAATATTATGTAGGACATGCAGAGAACTGAGTATAAGTTCCTTGACATAGACTATTTTGGACTAGTTGGGTCTGCGGTGTTACCCGCTGTAAAAGAGTTTATATTTCGTGAGATAAGGGATGTTTAGTTCATCGGTTGAGTTATTAAGACTTTTATATATAAAAAAAGTGACTGACTGACCTATCAACGAGAGCACAAGCTAATATAAATTAAATGTATCTGTATATTGTTTGTAAATTAAATATATCTGTATATTGTTTGTTTTAATGTTTATTTCGGTTCATCCTGTGAGAGTTTCAGAGTATTCTCCGTATAATTTAATAATATTGTTTTGCTACGACTTTATCTTTATAGATTTGAATATTATATTAGAATAGTTTGCAACTAGTTGTGGCAGCCCTAGTACACACAGGTATAAGTTATACTCGGGTGAATTCTGCTTTAAATTCAACATGTTGTTTATATCTACTACTGCCGCAGATATCCACATTAACTATCTTATTATAACTAGCCACAGCACTCGTATGTTGTCAGTCTGTTTGTCCACTGCTGGACATAGGCTTGGTCTAATGTACGACTATTGGTACTTATGAATCGCTTGTAGGTAAGAATGCAATAAAGAGATTTTCAATTATATTTGTACGTGAATTCTTTAGTTAATTTTTTATTTTACCTAGATAACCTCTAGAAAGTAGTAGAATTATCAAAATTTTAATTGCATTCAAAACCGCTCCATTCCTAATTTTTTTATGATGTGTTGTTGCGATGAACTTACGTACCTATTTAACCTTATAAGTTTTCTTTGTTCAACGCACACATATGTTTTCTATTACCAGCGAGCATTATACTGTCATCAAACTTGCAATATTACTAATAGAAGTACGGACGTGTGCATGTTTGCTACCTCTTCACGTATACTGCTGAACCGATTGTGAATTTGGTATCTTGATAACTTGGACCCTGAAATATCACATTAGCTACTTTTAGCTTTTTAAAACCGCACTAATTTGTCTGTGTAGTACATATGCAACACATGCAATATACATGTAGAGTTATATACTTGTAGTCCATCGTACTATGGAGTGGGAGCGCGGAGGCAGTAATTCAACATTCATAGTCATATATTTGTTCGCATGAGCGAGAGTTTGCGCCAGTCTTCACTTACTATGTTTTACTGGCGTTCCTTTCCTACTTTTCTAACCTTACATTTAATAAAAACTTTTTATTCATTTAATCTACTATGGATCAATAGTCTAATTGTAAAGTGTGTGAATTAAAGACGATGACGTTCGCCATAATTGTTTTATTCTTTCTCTTTCTTACTCACTAAGATTTACAATACGCTATCTCTATCTTATGCCTTATTAACATGACAGCTCTTATGCTTTATGTATTTTACTTATGAATTTAGAATGTGAAACATTATATTATCAATGACTATATAAAAAAGAGATATGAAACTATTGCTTACATAATAATAAGCTTCCATAATAGCTTTTGCAAGTCTATGTTACTGTGCGATCTTCACACTACCTCGGGTGATATAAATGGACTGTATGAGATATTTGTATATAAGGTGAGGAACGAGCATCCAGATCTTTGCAAAACTCTCTGGACAAATAGAATCGAAGACCAACACAAAGCTTTAAATCCGCCTCGAGCAGCAGCAGACGCAATCCAGCACGGCAGGCCTGCAGATTGGCCAACCACTGCACTCCAATAATAACCTCCAAAGGATAGCAAACAGTCTTGTCACGGACACGAAGAGTTCCAAAAGATATAATATCACACATGCACGGCGTGGACGCCGTAGAATTTGGCAGGTTCAGCAATAATGCACGGCACAGAATCACTAGGCACACCTCTGTGTTGAAGGTGTTCGGAGAAATTTGGAGCGAAGACAACGTGCCTCCGGCTCGGTTCTGATATGCACATGGAGCAGTTTTCTAAACTATCCTTGATTATGAATTATTTCAAAGACCGGACAATTACCTTTTATAAATTTCAATCGCCTCTGTAAGAAGAACAAGAAAGTCGTATTACTTATATTTTATTAAGCCATATAACTAAAAGTTTAAGCTATTAAGCTATTACGAGAAAATTTTCGTAAACCATTTAGTGGACAGTTTTTTATTGAAAAAAATATTAGTCTAAGTGAAATATCAATAACAACATATTACCTTTGAACTAGTTTCACCGAAAAGTACACACTGCAATTCTCCAAGTGTAAGTTTCAGTTAAAATAGATTTCTCGATAATACAGTGAACATCAGTAATAGAACCTCAGCGAAGGTTTCCGAGTACGTGTCGGGAACAAGCTGCAGTCGGTGAGAAATGTGAAAAATCAGCGAAATAGAGAGCACACGTCACTCGCAGCCAGCCTGCCCGCGGAACAATACCTCCTCACCTTTATAGGGAGACTAGCTTATGCTCGCGGTTTGGCTTCCCTAGTGACGTGTCCTTAGCAATGTCTTTTACACATTATCTATTTTTTAAGACCATGAATGCCAAGACAAATCAGGCGCCCGATAGTAAGCGTCATGGTAAGCTCATGTTATAAGACACATTGCCACCCAGTATTTAATAATACAAAATTGTACATTGGGCCAGTCACCCTGAGATATTAGTAGTTGAATCTCGTCATACCTCTAGACAGCGAAACTACGGAATTTTGTAGACAACAAATTGCCTGCACATTACTGTTTGGTGGATGAATAACTGGCTAAGGTATTGTACTTTCTCAGGCAGTTCCTGGACTACAAAAAAATGGTATATAAATTTGGTAATATTTTGGGTGTTTATTTTGGTAAGTAGATTAGAAACTTGCACAACATATCCAAATCAAACTATACTTGTGAGCAAACAAATTGACTCTAAAATGTACGTAAAGCAGTTAAAAATGTTCATATTTGCTTGGCTACTAGTACAGTCGCAGCTTCAAGACTGTTTGCATAAAGCATCCGTCGGACGCCGCATGCAACAATACACAATGCACGCTATCATCGACAGGTGTCCCCCATTGTAGGCCGCGCTACTGTTAGCTGTACTGCCCTGCTTCCGACATGCATCGCTTAATAATGGTAGATTGACCATCAAATATACTGTCATGTTGCTTTGTAATTTGTAACTAAGGGTTAAAATTCAAGAGATCCCAAAAAAAACAAATTTCTTCTAAGGCATAATATTTACTTAATGTACGATGGCTACCTCTATAACCCCACAAAAATAATTTCTTAGTTACATACGAGTAGAACAGTAAAATAAAAAGGAGTTTCTTAACTGCATCGTACCTTTACACGGTTGGATTAATTAATAAGACTGATTTTGATTGCACTTACAGTGTAGTCGTATTTTGTCGGAATCAGTTGAGCTATTTTTCAATTATGAATTGAAACTCAGAATTACATTCTGAAAATTAAGTCACGTCCCCATTTATTGATAGTCGATTTATTAAATTTTGTAGATTCAAATATTTGTATAATGTAGTGAACTCAGCAAGCTCAGCCAGCAGCAGTAGGTATATAGCCGTTTGTATGAGGTCGACCTTCCCGTGGAGTCGGTTTGTAAGTGCGCGTTATAGTCGTGATCCGGCCTTGTCGCCGCCATTTGAATCCATAATGTGGCCATTCTGCCGATATGTGCTGTGCACAGCGTCCAATATTCAGTTATACCTCTTTCATAGACGACCTTTTATTACTATCTCAGCACAGATTTAAGGAGTAAAAAAAAAATTAAGAAGGAAAGATATGTCCTAGATGCTTATACCATGCAAGTCGTATATTATATTACGTAATTAAAATCCAATTATTAATGATGTAATACAGAATTGAAATTACATCAGGTACCTACTTATTTTATATTTTTTTCTGTTCTATAGGATAAGTAACCGGTATCCTGTAGTGCAGCATAGATTTTAGTGGAAAATAAAGTGATGTTTTGAAATACTTTACTGCAATTCATTTTATTGCAAGCATGTACGTATGTTTTGTCCAACTCACAATCACCCCACTGTGTCCGCGCGTGTACTCGACTCGCCGGCGCGTCGTATCTCGACTCTTGTCTATGCTAATCTGTCGCATGCTCTTTTGAGAATGCTCAGATATCCCGATAATATGGAGTATTGAATGTTTCAGCGTCTGCTCCCGCGGATGAGGCTGTATCGGGCTGAGGGGATGAGGCTATCCACCCCGGATTCAATTCGCCTTGTTCCCCTAAATGAATACGGGATTTTGCAAACAAAATAACTATGAGACGAATATTCGCTGCACAAAAAAGAAAGGAAATTCTGAATGTGAGAGGATTGCAGATTTGTACAAAAAATACCTTACGAATTGTTGTTTGTGTTTGGAATATCTCTCCACCCTTACACAAAAAGCTAAAAATATGTCTATTAGAAATTAAACAAATATTAATAGTAAGGATTTTTCTATCTCAATGCAGTTGCCACGACTTTAATCAATATTCTGAAGTACTCAAGTTGGCAGAGTGGAGTTATCAAGGTAATTACTGGGCTAAAGAGACCTAACATCTTACAACTGTATGACGAGAGCGGAGCACTGTTGCATTTAACTTCAATAATAAAAATCCCGCAATTACACTTTGAATGTAATGAGAAATTGTTGTCAGGCGAGCGTAGAGCTCATCTTGTTCATTAGATTAAATAATCTTGATACCTTTAGAAATTGGAGTAACATACACAATTACATTGATTTAGCAAAGAAATCAACTGATAGCACCATAATAAAAGATCAAATAGATCTTGACATAAGCGGTGTATGTCAAATTCAGTAATCTCAGGAACCACTTACCGGCTTTAGTCGTGGCTAGTACTTAGCCATTAGGCACTAGCGCGTGTCTAGATGTACTGTAAAGGCATTAGGGTAGCTCTGCGGACAATCTTAGAGAGTGCTCGAGCATTCACACGCAAATACTATTGTAATATATTGTTAGAAAATACAAGCTGATATTGTTGTATTGGGGGTTGTGGGATATAAATTACCATGAGAGATAGTTGATTTTCTTCCGTTGCAGAGTTTTTCTTAGCGGATGAACACAGCCTAAAATATATTTGTGTGCCAAATTTCAAGCCAAACAGTTCAGTGGTTTGAATGTGCGTTGTTATCAGTCATTCAATAACTCAATTATTCATCGGTATATAATGAAGTTGTCTATCATACTTCAGCAATGGCTTTAAAAATGTAACTTTACATCATAGCCCTCATTACTGTATTTATGTATGTGTTATGTGTATTTAGTTTTAAGTCTATTTTGTTATTTTTTGTCCCAATAAAGAGTATTGTAATGTACTTTTTTTTTTTTTTTTTTTTTGAAGTGAAAACTTCTTCAGCGGCGCTGAGCACTTTTTTGTATGGGTAAAAACTTTCAAACTCGCGTCAGGGTCACGTGATGCTGATCGAAAAAGCGTAAGATCGAGGGGAAGGGAGAGGAACTAGTATCTCTCACTCTTTCTACCGTGCTTGAGTGTGCTGCTCTGTGAATTTGGTTTAACTATGTCAAATGATCGCAATTTTAGCACAACGAAATACAAAACTACTATTGATGCGGTCTTTATTAGACACTTAAATAGGTTCGAATCAAAACTGTTTGTTTCTTACTTCAGTTATCATAAACCAATTGTATCAGTTGTAAAAATTTGCGATGATGATTCTGATAATAACGATGGTGTAAAAGTCGTCGAAATTATGGATGGAAGTTGATTTTTCTGAGAGATAAAATTTAATGTAATATATAAATAACGATATAATATTATAAATAACAACATATAAATTGTCATATTTGTGTACGATAGCGCATTAAATAAACATTGTATTCTATCTCATAAATGATAGTATTTTTATACTTATAATTAAACACAACGTTAATATTGAAGTTTTCACTTCTGCCGGCACTCCCGGAGTGCTACCTTTTTTTTTTTTAATTTTGTAACAAAGTCTGTTGGTTTTCTTTATCTCAGTGATATGTTGTATTTTAAGTATTGTATTGTACTGTCTGTACTGAGCTGGCGGTTGAACTACATAATAATAGTTATGTATGTAGAGTAGATACACTTTTCAGCGAGCGTAAAACCGCTGGGCATAGCTATACTAACCTATCCAACTATAAATTATTACAATAATAAATGCGAAACTATAATGGAAATGTGATTATGTGGGTTGTTTCCTTTTCATGCCTAAAATAAATAGAGGTGATTTGGTATGTGAATAGTTCATATCCAAGATAACTTTTTAGTAGATAAACCGCTGAACACAGTCTAATGTAAAGAAGATTTTCCGTGGGCGATGGTTCCCAGTACAGCGGTTTAATCAAGCATACGAGTATGACGCACAAATCCTCGGGCGAACAAATCGTTTCTCAAAAGTTTATTTATTTACGCAACCTTCGCCTCGTCCCAAACCAATATTTCTCGGCTTTCTTACAAACACTCCACTTTTGATGCAAGACTTTCTATACAATATAGAGGGCGCGAGGATGAAATATGTACCAAGTACCGAGGGGGATACAACACTCATCACTTAATAACATTACATTAGCCATCATAGATTGTGTGAATCAAGACTGACGTCGTCAGTACAGATAGAGGTACAGAATATACAAAGTCGATCGTGCTCTCAAAGTATTTTTATCAGCGTGACACGAACCCAATGGTCCTCTGATCTTAAGCAATGAATCATTACAATCAATGTCTTGTTTTGAAAGCATTTAAGAGGTACGAGAGTCCTACGCGTACGCTCGTCATCCATAGACTATCATCAGCCTTGTTATTTGGCTGGCTTCCTTCACTTTACTCAATTACTAAAAAATCGTGACTTAATATTGATTAAGATAGCTAAGAAAGATGGGATCTAGCATTGAGAAACCGAAAAAGTTAATAAAATAAGTTGATTTGTTCGAACTTCGGCCGTGTATAAAGAGAGCTAATCAGCCCGATCCTAGTCCTTATTTCTTCTGCGAGTGGTACTACACACGCTCGTTGTTAACTCTTTGCTTTTTGCATTCGTGGTTGCGGCTCCAACTTGACGAATATTTCATTATATATCTCGGAAGATTTTAATTATATTGAAAAGGGACATATTGATTAAATCTTTAATAGCAGCGCCTTTTATTTAGCAGTAACTAAGTAAAAAAATACACATCCATTCTATCGCAAATATATATTTGTATATTCTTCTGTGTTCAATAAAGTGTTATCTATCTATACTAGATGTGTCCAGCGGTTTTACCCGGTCCAAATTTAGTTATGTTTCAGGGTCTAAGCTACCTGTTTACGAAATTCCAGCTCTATCGGTCCAGCCGCTTAGCCGTGAAGAGGTAACACTAAAGCACATCTATATACACAGACGTCCATACTTTATCATATTGTATTAGAAGGATTTAAATATTAAACATTTTCATGTAGTTGAAAATTAAAAACGTCTTCCAAATCACGAGGGGTTGGTGGTGAGAAGTGTTCATCAAATGCTCATCAGCATGCACTAATTATACCTACAGAATAGGTTACCTTTAATTACAAACTCTCGGGGCATAAAGGCGCGCGCACACTGGAGGCTCGAGTGAAAAGGCTCGCGCACACGATGCGCTGTAATTATGACCGTCTGAATGCAACACGCGCTGGTTTCCTTCTCATGAGTATAGGTGGCGCTTGTTCTTATACAAACTTGGGAATTTTTATTTGCATGCGAAATGCAAACACTCAAGATCTTTTATAACTAGTAAAACGAGTTCAGTAGTGGGGCGAGTATTTTTTTTAGTAGTAAACGAGTATATTGGGGCGGGCTGAATCTTGCTAACATGTACAGCATAAAATTTTGAAAAATTTTTTTTGACTTGAATTTTGTGGTGATACTATAAAGAGTTACTTATTTTATCTTAAAAGGCGGGCAAAAAAACGCTTGATACGAGATATGAAAGACATCGATACACAAGCGCACGGCGTTATTATGTAGAGTGGACGTCTATTATAGAGGTCTGCAACACGAGTGATGATGTTGACGTACTGAAGGAAAAGTAGGCGGGGTAACACCCTTTCCTACCTGGATTCAGTACTACTATTTAGTATTTTCCGAAAAATTTAATAATAAAAAAACATTTTTAAAAATGCAATATGATATTATAGTGTCTGGTTGAGAACACTTGGCATAAGAGTAGTATTGCGAAACATGAGCAATATTTCAATTAAGACAGCTCAGGTAGCGGGCCTCTGGCGGCGCGCCAGCTCCATGATGCGATCTAATCATTGATGGGTGTGGGGCGTGGGGCCACTTTCATCTTTTATTTCCATCCTTTAACTTAATCCTTTAACTTCTAACTTCATCCTTTAGCTGTGCCGTCTCTGATGTTAGTGTCCAAATCCGTGCCAGATACAGCCGGCACGGATTTGGACACTACCGTGAGAAGATTACGATAGAAATCCGCAGTACAAACGCCTAAACTTAGCGCTTGGTTTTACTTTTAACTTAGCTTTTTGTAGCATCCGTAGCCCAGTGGTCGTATGGTGCGTAATCTAGAGGCCCTGTGCTCAAATTGTGTAACAAGAGTTTTTCGCCGATCTGCTCTGCACTGCTCCTTATCAATGGACAGACACACAACATAGACAATACGACAGACATAGAAAGGGTCTATAGTTCATCTATATAAGAAAAACGTGAGTGATTGAATCGACGCACAGAACGAGCGGTTGTGCTGAACGGATCGTATAGAGTGAAATTCGGCAATAATTGCCATTGTGACGTAATCAACTACTAAGAAAGGATTTCGTAATGTAGATCAGTGAGTATAAGCTAGGTAATATAATTACTACAAGCATTCAATTAAACTATGATCTCATTCAATAAACCCTTCGAAACAAAGACGGTTGAGACAATAACCTCTCCGCTCTCCCTTCCGTGAACAGTGTAGAGTAGCCTGGGCAGCTCGCGGCCTCCGGGGACGAGTCTCAATCAATTCCCTACATTTCCTCATAATACTGTACAATATCTGATGTCCAAAATCTCTTTGTTAGCGAATTGGGAACCTCTGCACCGACTCCGCTGAGATTTCCATTTTAGACAATAATGAACACCAACTTTGTGCGGAGCTCCAGTGTGAAACCGACTTTATCTCGGAGTGAATACAGTTTCATATTATAACATGCTAGAAATAAAATTCTATTAGTAGTGAGTGTATTGAGACCGCTAGATGGCGCTGTACGTGGAATTTGTGATGGCGACGGTAACTGGAAAACAATTAACTAGCCGGCCGTGATTACCGCCGCGTTTTATATTGGATATATAAACCCAACGAATCACTACCATTTTCTCTCGATCTGTTATTATTTATAGCGAGTATTGTACAAACAAAAGGCACAATATTCTTGGTATATAATATTGTCGAGTTAAGTTATCATTCAAGACATATATCCAATCGAGTGAAAGCTCCAATAATAATCTACAAGTAAATATAACATTTCTTGGTTTCTATTAGAACTGTGGCGGAAATTAGGGGCAATGAGGTATTTACTGCTAATGGCTTTACTGCCGAATATAAATACAGAGCACTTTCGCACTATATTCGATCCAAACTACGAATAAATAATGTATGCGTAGGATCCAAACTCCAAACATTATGTAAGTACTTAGCTATATTTAGTACGAGTAACTTGCGCACTACACAGTCCGATTCCTCTCCGTCATCGAACTGTTAATATGACAGATCGATGACGGATCAAGGTAACCCAGTCTTAGTACTTAGTAGGTACCATGTATTTGTACAAAAAATTTCAACGAAATCGGATCGAGCGTAGTGCGGAAGCGTTCTTATAATCAGGAGAAATAATCTAATAAGACGAGTTAGTACGTGTACTTAACGAGGAATTCTCTTTAATTAGAAACTATTGTTCATAGAACATCATGTTACTGCACTAACGAGTGCTTTGTGTCACTAACTACATACACCTAGCCTAGAGTCATGGTTTGAAGCTCCATCACGGCGTCATTACGACATCGAACCACTCTTTCATTAATATGAGTATATGTTCGGACAAAGGTTAAACCTTTTACTCCGCAAAGATGCACCACAATGGCGGATGCTTTGTAAGTGTACCTAATAAATAGTAAAAACATGTAAGAAAACTTTCACGTATTTTCGATAAAGTAGTGGTGTCTTAATATTGTCTACATTTTTAGCGAAGCTTTCAAAGTACAATTCGCCGAAATAAAAGCAAAATCCGAATGGCAACATTAATAGTGGTCAAATTTGGAATGGCGCAGGTGTGTAAGTACGACCTGTACGCGATTTAAGCGTACTTGGAGAGCATCTAACTCTGTTATACAGGAGGTTTCGTTCTGTAGATTCTTGACCCCCGGTTCGGACATGGCTAGTCACATTACTGGCACCACTATACATCCAAACAGACATAAAACAATAAACAACACACGTTAGCATAAATTCGCGGCTTCCACCATACATTGTCCGTAAGTGCGAGCGAATACCTCTCACACATTCATCACAATGAGGCTTCCATTCGACAATATGAATACAACCTTAACAAACTCTTGTTTTCTAGAAAAACACGAAAATGGTTCTTATCCGGCAAGATTTAACGTAACACTTGAGTTAAGTAACGGTAGAATGTGTTGTAAACTTATAAACAATATCAGTAAAAGGGCGCAGATAGTGAGCGATTCAATATCGGTAATGGCGGTAGTCGGTAGGATCGGCCGGATCCGATGCGATTCTCATGATTGACGGTGTCTGATTGATACTGCTTCGATTTAACTTTGAGGTGTTTTATACTTACTTATATATTTTTTTATTTAAATTAAACATTATTTTAAAAAATGTTTTGAAGTTACGAGTAGGTATGTGACGCAAACATATTAAATTGAAAATAGAAATAATAACATAATAAGAAGAAAATGGCAAGTAACTTAGTCTCTAGAAATAACCTATTGATGTATGAATGCTCGGATATATAACCTTAAAGTATTGTACATACCTGCGTCACTATTTCATGTTCGAAGTCGATCACACAGATTGAAACATGGCACAGAATATCATTATTACAGCACACACATACACTAACAAAATGGCTGACAACTTTGAAACGGCTGAACAGATTTTGATGAAACATATCTGAGAATCATTGCGAGAAACCCTGCTTTTTATAATAAAAAAAACAGCTTCTAAATCGGTTCATCCGTTACAGAGCTATGCTTCAGTGCTACGACCAGACACAAACATAGAGCGATCAAACGTATCACACCCCCGGTTTTCGTCGGTGGTTATTATTATTATAAAAGGCATTTGCCTCTCAGTAGGTGATAATTGGGCATTCTGGCACAGTTTTTACATGCATCGTTTTTACTGCACTCCGTTCGCTTTGCTCTCTCCGTTCCGTTCAACGATGCATGTAAAACTGTGCCAGAATGCCCAATTGGTTTTCGGGAGCGTCAATAAAGTAAAATCTTTAAACGTTGCTATACACGGTTCGCTGGGATCACTGCGTTTCGTTCAACAATGCATGTAAAAACTGTGCTAGAATGCCCAATTGGTTTTCAAGTCGTCAGTGTTTTACTTTTCTGAAATGACTGACATGATGACTTAAAAGTCGAGAGATATGAGTTGATTTGTGCCTGTATATATATAGTGATCGAATATTGTATTATTATTCATTTCTCCATCAGCTCTCATTTAAACAACTACATGATATTTGTAAAACAACCTCAGAATTTGCAGTTTGATGAAGTGGGTGCAACATTGAGCCATGAAGTTGAAAGGCATGGAAAACTTTTACCAAACACAATCCGGTGTATTATTTGCGGTCCGTCTAACTGTGGAAAAACCAACCTTTTAGTGGGTCTTCTCTTACATGAAAATGGATTACAATTTTTGAATGTATATATTTATTCCAAAACACTATACCAACCAAAATACGTATATCTTGAACATGTTTTAAAAATGGTACCTGGAGTGCATTTTTCAAAATTCCACGAACATGATAGTGTTTTGAACCCAAAGGAAGCCAAACCGAATTCTGTAATAATTTTTGATGATGTTGCCTGTGAAAAACAAGATCATGTACGTGATTATTTTTCAATGGGAAGACATAAAAATATAGACTGTTTTTACCTGGATCAAACTTATAGCAAAATTCCAAAACAACTTATTAGGGACAATGCTAATCTTATTATTTTATTCAAGCAAGATGATATTAATCTCAAACATGTGTATGATGAACACGTCAACACAGATATGACGTGGAAACAGTTTCGTGAAATGTGTGCCAAAATTTGGAGTGTTTCCTATGATTTTTTAGTTATAAACAAAGATTGTAATAAAAATCAAGGATGCTATAGGAGGAAGTTTGACACATTTGTACAATTTGATTAGGTAACAATATTTTTATATTTATCGTCGTGTATCTAATATTATTTTCATTTTCTATCCTGACTTCATACAGTTAAGTTATATTACTAAAATGAATTCGGAAAAATCCATAAAAGCACAAATTGTAAAATCAGCTGACGCTGTTAAAAAGAAAGTTAAGTTGATGCGAGGATTACAATTAGATACAGATAACGCTATTGAAGCTGTACTTAAACCATTGACAAATCCACTCGATAAAATGGTGCAAATGAATAAACCGGTTAACAATGAATTCAGAAAAAATTCTCCGAATTGGAGCACCAAGAAATTAGAATTTAACGATTTGGCAACACTTAAATCATATAATGAAGATAGTGGCGATAGTTTTGCTAAACGTAGGAGATCTGACGCAACTGTAATTAACAAGTCTTATTCAGAGGAAGAAAATAGTTCAGATAATACAATAAGTGATGAAGATAATAATAATAATGAGCAAAATACAAGTGGATCATCGTTTAGATCGGCAGAAAATCCTGATGACTATAACTGGTCTTTAAGTTCTGAAGTATTCTGCGATTCTCCATTCGGTATTAGATCAGATCGTGGCAAGCTTAAAATGGGATCGTCTCGGGTAACTCTAATGGGAGATAATATATTAATAGGAAACAAAGAATATAAAAAAACACCTGGGCTAAATGAATTACTGTTTAAAAAAATTCCTAATATGGATTTATTGACTGAAAACGATTTACTTGAATACAAAAAAATTTTATTAGATACCAATGCACATAGACGTGACTATAATCCAAGGAAGCCTATAAAAAGCAATAAAGGGCTCAAATATTTAAAAGTCATAAAACCACTTTTTAAGTTAGCTAAGAATTGTTCAAGTACTGAAAGTCTTCCACACACTGGTTTAGGATTGCCTTCGATGAAAAAATTTAAACCACATACCGATTATGTTTATTGGGACGATCCAAATGAACTGGTAGAAAGATTAAAACTACTTTTAGCTTCTCGTGATGCTGGTAATACCAGTCTTGATAATGAAATAATATCAATTATTGAAGAATTACGAGAATGTGGTATCATACGCTAGAAATTGCATGAAGAAGAAATTATCATCATCGAAAATTTTTATTCATTTATAAAGAAAAACACATTTCATAAATTCAGTCATCACAAAGAATTTGGTAAGAGCAGATTAAAAAAAAAATGGACAAATTTGGGCATTATGTGCATAAAAGGATGCGACGAGGATCAGGAGATTCAAATTTAAATGAGAAATTGATGAAAAATAATAGTGGTGATTATGACTTGAGATCATCAAGACTTAAAGGATTACAATTACCAGTGTCTCCTGATGAAGCTGCTAACAAGCAATATATCGACCAGAAACTTACAGCTTTTTATGATAAACTTGAAATAGATGCAGAAATTAAAAATATAAAGGCTCAAATTCAAATGATAGTAAATCAGTTTCAACTAAAACATGCTGGAGATATAACCAATCATCAAACTAAAGAAATTTATAAAGATGAGCAAAAAAGAAATAGTTGATGAGATTCACAAACAAGTGCGAAGAAACTTTGTCAGGCGTTCTGTTATTTTGAAATCAATAGATGATCTTTGGCAAGCAGATTTAATTGATATGCAAAGTTTTGGTAGAAATAATAAAAACTTTAAATATATATTAACAGTAATTGATTGTTTTTCCAAATATTCTTGGACTGTTCCTTTAAAATCAAAATGTAAAACTGAAGTAACAAAAGCATTTGAAAATATACTTAGAGATGGAAGAATGCCGAGAAATCTGCAAACCGACCAAGGAAAAGAATTTTATAATGATGAATTCAAAAGCTTGATGCAAAAATATAATATCAACCACTATTCTACATACTCAGTTAAAAAGGCTTCCATTGTTGAGAGATTAATTAGAACTTTAAAGAATAGGTTATACAAAACATTTAATTTAGTTGGTAATTATAAATGGATAGGACAGCCTTTAGAACAAATTACTGGTGATTATAATAACACTACACATAGTACAATAAAATGTAAACCAATTGCTGTTAATGCTGCCAATGAATTTTACATTAGAAATAATATTTTCCGATTAAAGAAGCAAGTAAATAACAAAAAACCTAAATTTCAACAAGGAGATTTTGTTCGCATAAGTAAGTATAAGGGATTTTTTCAAAAAGGATATACTCCTAATTGGTCAACAGAAATATTTAAAATTAAAGATATTAATGATAAATGCACCCCAATCACTTATTATATAGAAGATCAACATAAACAACCTATATTAGGAGCATTCTATGAGCAAGAACTTCTTAAAACAAAATACCCTGACGTCTATTTAATTGAAAAGGTAATAAGAAAGAAAGGTAATAAACTATTTGTAAAGTGGTTGGGTTTGAACGAAAATGAAAATTCATGGATTCACAAAAATAAAATCATAGTATAAAATTGCATAAAATTGGAATTAATATTCATTACCATACAACCAATGGAGGGAAGAGGACTTGTTAATACTTTGATAAATAATTTACCGTGTGAACTTCATTTACCTGGATATAATTACTGCGGACCCGGCACCAAACTTAAAGAAAGGCTCTTGAGAGGGGATAAAGGAGTTAATGGGCTAGATGAAGCTTGCAAACAACACGACATAGCTTATGCAAATAACACTAATTTAGACGTCAGACATAAGGCAGATTTACAGTTAATGAATATGGCGAAACAAAGAATGAAATCAAAAAATTCTAGTACGGGCGAAAAAGCAGCCTCATGGTTAGTGAACAAAGTAATGAAAACTAAACTTAAAGTAGGTGCTGGAACCAAAAAGTTTAGCTCAGTCATTAGTCAAATAAAGAAACATTTAAAGAAACTCAAACCGAAGAGCAACAACTCCGCAATAAAGATTGCATATTCAGTGGCAAAAAAGTTATTTTCTAACAAAAATTTCAATTTACCTCGAATAATACCAATTCCTAAAACTGGAGGAATCTTGCCTTTGATTCCAATATTTGCGGGATTATCAGCATTGGGTGCACTGTCAGGGGGTGCTGCAGGTATAGCGAAAGCGGTCAATGACTATAAAGCTTCTAAGAAAAGTCTAGAAGAAGCTGAACGCCATAACAGGACAATGGAGGCCATTGCTTTAGGAAAAGGCATGTATATTAAACCATACAAAAAAGGAAGTGGTTTGTATCTAAGAAATTCAAAAAACTGAGTAAAAGGCTACCCAGAAGAGCATTAACTGATATTGATATATTAGAACATGCAGGTGACATTCCATATTTCAGAGGAGTTTATATGAGAGACAATTTACCTAAATTTCCAAAACATATCGAATGTGCTGTAGTCAATTTAGACGACAAAAATAGTGAAGGCACTCACTGGGTAGCGTATGTAAAAAATAAACAATATTGTGAATATTTTGACAGTTTCGGCGATCTTAAACCACCTTTAGAGCTCATCAAATACTTAAAATGTAAAGATATTTTATATAATTATATCCAATATCAAGGATTTGATACTGTTAATTGCGGTCATTTATGTTTAAAATTTTTAAAAAAATATTGGAGAAGCCGTGATATAAAATAAATGTTTTTAATCGCATACTGTTAGTAGCAAAATGTCTTTCACACTTTCAATAACAAGTTTTTCTTCAATTTCCACTACAAATTATTCACCTGCCTTGCCATTGGAAGGAGATTATGAATGTGGATTATTGTATTTTTCTACATTTAATTCAATACCGAATATAGATGATCGAAATAACAAATTTTATTATGGTGACCAATTAATTGAAATACCAGAAGGTTCATATGAACTCCACGACATTAGTGATTATTTAAAAGAACATATTGAAGATTGTTCGTTTAAATTGATATGTAACAACAATACTTTAAAAACATCTATATTTTGTACTAAAGACATTCATTTCGAAAAAGATTGTACTCTGGGGAAAGTTCTTGGCTTTGGGGCGGAGTTACTTAAAGCAAATATATTACACGAATCTCAATTTCCAGTCAGCATTCTATCAACAACTGTGCTAAGGATTGAATGTGATATTGTGAGTGGTTCTTATGTAAACGGTAAACCTAGTCACATAATCCACGAATTCGCACCAAACGTGCCTCCAGGATACAGAATCATAGAAATACCTAATAACGTCATATACTTTCCAGTTAATCAAAGCAGTGTCACTTCTATTACTATAAGAATTGTGGACGCTGAAAACAATTTGGTTAACTTACGAGGTGAAGATATACAGTTATACTTACATATAAAGAAAAAATGATTAATTTTAATAATAAAAACTCGACCACACCTGTGAAAAACATCACTCCAAAACTTACCATCGCCAAGCGAACACCTAAGATAAGGTTAACCAAAGAAAACAGACAATTTCTTAAATTGATTGGACTACTAAAATGAGTATTCTAAGTATAGCAGATCCTGTTGTCCACGACAACACAATAGAGAGTGTTGAATATCACTCATATAAGCCATACGTAACCAGCTTTAATGTCAATGATGAAATACGCATTCCTATCAACCAACAAGATTTATACATATTACCGTCAGCAAGTACACTATACTTAGAAGGTTATGTTAATGTACACAAAAGCGACAAAACAAAAGTTAGTCAAGTTAACTTCACAAATAATCCTGCCCTTTTTTTCTTCCAAGACATTCGATATGAATTAAATGGAGTAGAAATTGATAAAATTAAAAATGCTGGGATAACAACAACTATGAAGTCTCTTTTGTGCATGAACGAAAATGAGTCAAAATCATCAAAATTCTGGGGTTGGGATATTAATGGTACGAAAAGTACCTATTCTGGAAATTTTTCGGTATCTATTCCACTAAGTAGAATTTTAGGATTCGCAGAAGACTATCAAAAAATAATTATAAATTGTAAACATGAATTAATTTTACTGCGTAGTAACACAAATTTAAACTCATTGAAGGTAGGCACAGGAGAACTTGTTAGTGATACCATTGATATTAAAAAAATAGTTTGGCGCGTACCACATATCAAAGTGTCCGATCGGGAAAGAATAAACTTACTTAAGCATTTAGAGAGAGATCGAGCAATTAATATGGTGTTTAGAAACTGGGATCTTTATGAATACCCAGCACTTCCAAAATCATCGAAACATACTTGGTCAATTAAAACATCATCGCAAATAGAAAAACCTCGCTTTGTAATTATCGGATTACAAACAGATCGCAAAAGGCAACCGCACAAAGACATGTCGCAATTTGATCACTGTTATTTACGCAATGTAAAAGTATTCTTGAATTCATGTTACTTTCCATATGAAAATTTAAATACTGATTTTCGAAGAGAGGAATATTCTTTAATATATGAACAATACGCAAAGTTCCAGCATTCATTTTATAATCGTCGACCAGAAGCGTTGTTAGGTTTTGAGGATTTTAAAGATAAGGCTCCATTATTTGTGATTGATTGTTCGCGTCAAAACGAATTACTGAAAAGTGGCCCAATTGATGTGCGTGTAGACCTTGAAGCGGATTCAGAATTTCCTGAAAATACAACAGCGTATTGTCTTATTCTTAATGATTGTATTGTAGAATACAAACCATTGAGTAATATTGTGAAAAAGTTATCATGAATTCAGATACAATAATTGTTGATCTCCAGGGATTTAAAGATTCGTGTAATCAATTTATTGTTAAAGAACTGGCTATTGCATATAAAAATCATACTCAAACATTTTTGGTTAAACCTCCTTATTCGTATCACTACTTGACAAATAACGAAAGACAACATGTGAGATGGATTGAAATTAACCGAGGCATTCGTTGGAGTAATGGTCACATTGATTATAAAGAATTTAAACGCATTATCATGCCATATTTAAAAGAGAAAAAAATTTTCACCAAGGGCTTAGAGAAAATAAAATGGATCCATAATCTGTGTAATGACTGTGAAGTGGTGGATATAGGAGAAAAAGGGTGTCCTAATTTGTCAAAACTTTTTTCCGAATATCAACAATATTGTATTACTTGTGCAAATCATACTAAGTATTGTGCTTTAAAAAATGTAATGTGTATTAAACAATGGTATGACGATAATAATATAGATAGTTTTGAATTGTTTTCTAATTAATTATAATTTACTTATAAATTTAATTTAAGCTTTTAATTGTAATAACACAATTATTTATGTATAAAGTGATTATTATTGTAAGAAATATATTTTTATGATTTTAATAAATAATTATTTTTAAAATACCTGAATTTTATTTCAAAATGATGATTCATTATTGATGTCATAATTAGATTGTATATGTGTATAATTATTATTATTGTTCTCTTTATTTATATAAAATCTTAAATTAAATTTTATTAATTAATTATGATCTAATAATGAAACATTATTTTTAATAAATATCTAACCTATAGGGAAATAAAAGACAAAAATAATTACACACAATAAAATTTATTTAAAATATCTTATATCTAACTTTTTACATAATATTTTTTACTGTACCTAATCATTTAAATTATCGCTTAATTTTGTCGATATTTTGCCTACTATATTTTCTGCCAGGTCCATTATTTCATCACATGTTCCCACTGCAGAATATTGCACTCTAATCGTTTCGCAAGTGGTGTCTATCCGCTCGTTGTATTCATATATCTGAAGTTTTAAGACACGTCGTCCTCTTTGTGGCATTTTCGTTATTACATAAGATAATGCTTCTTTCTTCTTGCGCTTTTTTAATTTAGATTCCTGTTTCTTGGCGGCGGCCTCGGCTGCAGCTTCGGCGGCCAGCTGTTTCTTCATTTTTTCATTGTGCTCGTCCCAGTCGGCTAATGGATCTTGCCCGCATGGCAGAACCCAATAATCTTGCACCTGTGTCTCGTTCTGTAACAAACATAGAATTAATATTATATAATTTTCAGTTATTTTTAAAATTTCTACCATTTGGTAGATTTTTCAAAATTTCTACCATTTGGTAAATTTTTCAAAATTTCTACCATTTGGTAGAATTAGATTAAGATTTGTAAAATTGGTATAGCCGTTCTTGAGTTGTGAGTATTGAAACTTTTACGAAGTACCAGGAGACCAGAAACATGTAGGAGATGTTTGGCTCATTTCGTGAAATTCCGGTGAAGTTCGGATTGACAAAAAAATGACAAATTTGACGCGTTCGATTTTCAAATTTTTTTGAAATTCGAATACGTCTAATGACGCAATTGTCAAATCCGAACTTAACCGGAATCTCACGAAATGAGCCGAACATCTCCTACATGTTTCTGGTCTCCTGGTACTTCGTAAAAGTTTCAATACTCATAACTCAAGAACTGCTGTACCGATTTTGATAATCTTTGATTTCTTCGATTGGTCGCCTTCTCTACTATATGCATGTTAAAAAATATCAACCAATTGTACGAAATTTTTTTTTTAAATAGAAACACATTTGTCAAATCCGAACTTCACCGAAAACCGTATCTAACCGTATCCGAAATTCACGATATGAGCCGAACATCTCCAACATTTCTGGTGTCCAGGTACTTCGTAAAAGTTTCAATACTCATAACTCAAGAACGCCTGGACCGATTTTGATGATCTATGGTTTTTTTCGATTCGTCTTCTTCTCGACTATATGCATGTTAAAAAATATGAACCAAATTATGTAGGAAAAAAAATTTAAAATATAAATAAATTTGTCAAATCCTAACTTCACCGAAAACCGAACCGAATAAGAAACAGAATTTCAAAAAATGAGCCAAACATCTCCTACATGCTTCTGGTGTTAGGGTACCTAATGTACGAGTTGTAAGCTTATATAAAGGTTATTTATTTTTTAAAAGGTAGTTAAAATTAGAGCTATTAACAAGTTTAATCGGCAACAACTGTGCCGCGGGTAACACCGCGGGTCGCAGCTAGTATTATATAATTTTCAGTTACGAAAATTTTGGATTCAATTTTAACCTAAAAGAATAACTTAATACTTACAGTTAAATCCATTTTTACAAGCTTTATATTACTTTCACCTGTCTGTTGTCTGTCTGTCTGTCTGTCTGTCTGTCTGTCTGTCTGTCTGTCTGTCTGTAATCAAATCTTGCAAGTTTGATTTGACCCACTTCCCGGTTTCCAATTGAGCTGAAAATTTGCATGCGTGTGTAAATCGGATGACAATGCAATATTATTATGACATGGAGCTGATCTGATGATGGAGCTGGAAGGTGGCTATAGGAACTCTGTCATTAAACAACGCAACCCCATCGAGTTTGGGCTCATTTGATTCGTCTTGACGAGTACTATATGATGCAAGATGGTAATGATAATTAAAGCTTGTATTTAAAAAGTATTTTTAAAATTTCACTTGTTATAAAAGAAGAACAAGTGTCGCTAACAAGTGACTCTAATGAAGTGAATAATAAAATCCGCGCAATGCAGCGCAGGTGTTTATGTAATATCGTATTACGTAATTTGAACTCGGTTAATTTACTATCATCAAAGCATTTGCTTGAACTAAATCAGAACCTTCGACATGTTGTGACATGTTTCATAATATCAACAGTAAAATAATGTTACCTACAACACGTGTTGACAACATGTTATAACATGTTTCATAGGAGTGCTTTATAACTATACTAAGAGATCTGTTTAAATAAAAGACAAAAAAATTTTATACAACAATATTTATTCTAATTATAAATGTTAGTTTAACAATTAATTTATCTTACACAATATGTTAGCTTACAATTAATACAGGATTTTTTGCTTATTTTATTCTGTTAACACAAAAACACAAATTAAAATAACAACAAGAATACATTGATAATATTGATTTTTTAAATTTTATTGTAGACAATATTATACTACGACATAAACCTATTATATTACATCATTATATTCTCACGTACAAACTATAATGAAATACACAAAACGAGTAATGAGTTAAAAGAAAGCATCCCTGTGCCCATAAGATAAAGTAGTAATTTTGTCTCTCAAAATAATACGTTTGTCGTCTCTAGCCGAGAGCGCACTTTTGTTTTGAGCTTGTGTAAAAATGATATGTTTTAATGATTTAAATATAATGTTTTTTCTTCTTATTAATTTATCGTCTAGGAGTACCTTATAGTAGTCCTTAAAATTTACATTTTTTATAGCAGACTTTTGGACACCTTTTGCTTTTTTAAATTCATCTTGTGTTGTTTTAATACAATATAATTTAGACCTTAAACCAACATATTCAGATATGACTTTACCTCCGAATTCATCTTTGAATAAACCCGGTATTTTTTTGTTTATGATTGGTATATTATAGATATTATTTTGAGGATAATTACTCGTGTCGAAATAAGTCAAAAAAGATAGTTTTAAATCTTCATAAAAATCTTTGGTTTCTACGGAATAAAGAAAACTATCTGTATCAGTATAACACAATTTTATGTTTTCTCCATAATAAGGTTTCATAACAGAATAGTGAAAATCGTACATATGAGATTTAGAAATTTCTAAAACCGCGAATCCAATATATATGGGTTTGTCCAAAGAGATAGTTTCTGGATTCATTTGTACAGCTACAAAGTTTTCAGTAAAAATAGTTGCATTACGAAAGTTGGGCTTGGCTATTAATTGTTCTGCTGTTATAGTTTTATTTGTCTTATTTCTATCATCAGTCCATTGGTTAACTAATTTAACATCGACATATTTTTCAGTGTTTTCCATGGTTTTACCGAAAATACTATTGTTTAAAAAAATCTTGTTCGAATGTAGATTTTGCCCTTTTACGCAATTCAGTGTTCATATCTATATACTGTTTTAAGTAAGGACTTTGTTTAAATTCTATGACTCTGTGGATTTTTTTTAGCTTAAGACCGTGGTTCAAGCACACTTTAAGATGCTCATAATGAATAACATACTCGAATTTATCATGTAAATTTGGAATTAACTTTGAATCTTTCGAACCAGGTGGCATATACTTTTGCGCACAGAATGGGATATCGTTGTGTAGATTATGCAAAACTTCAGGATACTCTAAATCAACTTCTAGGATATAGCCATATTGTGCATCGAGGGGTATACTGACAAAATCGATTGTATTAATTTCTGATTCACTTAATAATTTGAAGTTTGAATGCGGCAAATAAGAGCACATAGCATAACCATAGAGATTGTTACAGTCAATGTAAACTATGAAGTTGTCTTTGTCTAACGGGTTATAGCCTTCTAAATATTTATTATTAGCCTTAGAATGTCTGTTAGAACACAAACAAATGCCACCGCGAATACCTTTTTGAATCATTCTAATTATCTCTAAATCAGTAATAAGCTCTAATTTTACTGCTGTTTTTAACAACATTGCATCAAAACTCAAACTCGGTGCAGTTATGTAAAAAGCAGGATCTAATTTATAAGTTCGTTTACAAGTAGTTCGAAAACTTTCAAATACATCTGCAAGTAATAATACGTCTGATTTAAGATATAAGTCAGTGTATTCGCCTAAATTGTTTATTTTAAAGGATTTCCAAATTTTCTTAGCATGTGCATAGTCTGAATCAGAAATCGTACTGTTGGTTAATGTACTAAAAAATGACTCTATTGGAGGAAGTTCTTTTTCTTCATATACATTCCAAGCTGACATATATTCGTATGGGTATACCCCTTTACGAAGCATTAATCTAAAATTATTTTCAGTGCTAAAAAAACGCGGTAGGTGTACAAAATCATCTTTGTTTAGATTTGCAACTAACTTTTCAAGACTTGTCCCCAAAAATTTGAAAGAATCAACAAAACGAACTGACATAATATCCTGATCATTCATTTCAAAAAATTTTGTGAATGATAAGTAATTCTCTTTAGTTTTTGCAATGACTTTTATTCTACCAGGTAGATTTCCTAATTCTCGAATGAACAGATGACTGTCATAACCAGCTAAATTGTGAAAAAATACTGGTACAAATTTTGGTAGTCTAGACTTAATGTTGCAATAAGAGTGAGCTGCCCCGCGATAACGTCCTGTAAGATGACAGTGATCTCTGACCTTATCATCAAATAACAATGTATTGCAAAGAAAACAATGTGACGATTGATCAAAGTTAGTTTGATCTCTATTAGTAAAATTCATTGTTACCGGGGATTGATAAATATTGTGAATGTTAGTTATGTCATGCGTTATGTATTCTATAAATTTTTCAACACAATCAGCACCGCGATAGGATATATATTTATTAAGCGAACTATCATATGCACAAACAACATAGTAAGCAAACGCCGCTGGCACGTGTTGGTGTAAAGATGTAGTACCGCTAGTAATAGAGCTCTTGTTTACAGACTTTAATATGGATTCAAAATCGGCATATATCACAAAAGGCATATCTTGCATTCTTTCGTAATGTTTGAACTGAACTACAGTTCCTTCATTTGGAAGAATAGTCGACACACCACTACAAACATGAGAGTTCAGCTTATCTTCCTTATCAAAAAATATCATGCATTCTTCGCAAAAAAATAATTTTGCATGATGTTTAGTTATCTGACTACGAATTAACTTTGCTAAATTTTTTATAAGACAATAATGAGAACGCAAGCCGTTTTCAAGTAATAATAAATTAACATGATGTTTTTTACGACGTTTTGTTTTATAAAGAGGTCCAACAACTACAGATTTCTTTTTGAGTCCATAAATATTTACACTTATATCGGGGTTATTCTTTTCAAAGATTTGAATGTCAGAGAAACCAACAGGAAAAGTCATATTTTCAGTGTTGAGAATAGGATCGAAATGTGGATAAGCAGAAATTCGCTGACAATTATTCTTTGCAGGGAATAACGATGTCATTATACACCACAAGAAACAAAAAGAATCTCTGTTCTGAACATTGATACAAGCATGTTTAGACTTGATACTTTTAGGCAATTCAATGTAGCTTGAGGCACGCAAGGGATTAAATTTGTTTAAGTTTACCTCTAAATACAAGTTACGAACAAATGCCCAGCCACTATCTCTGTCTTCGAATTCGTCAACTTTTTTACTGATTGTTTGAATGATATCAGAAAAAAAATCATCAAATATAAAATGTTGATGCAGGACTACGTTTTCTGTTGCAAAAGATTTTATTGAACTTGAGTTATCTTTATGCAAGATAAATTCAGAAAATAACTCGAAATTAACCTTGAGACTAGAGTAGGTTTGCATTCGTGCCTGAAGCAAAGTCCTTACTCTGCGTCGCAAGAGAGTCAAGTACTCGAAAGGAGCGCGTGCGCGCTCCTTATCTGCCTGCTCGTCTGGCTCAGCGCTAGACGAGTTGCTATGCGATACGCGGTATGACGATATGCGGCCGCGAAAAGCGCTACTAATTTTTTCAATACCATTACTCTCATTTACTGAACTATTGTTTTTATGTGTTATACTCTTTAAATGACCAGCAAAAGCTTTACTTTTGACTTGTATGTCGCAAACAGTACAAAAAATTGTTTTAGGCATTGTTCTAACTATTGAATAAGGTTAACTTGCTTATAATGAAATGATCAATCAAACACAATAATTAATCAACCTATCACGCGTTGTACCTACATAACATAATTTTGAAAATACTGTGTATGAGATTTGGCTACTTTGACCCTCAATAGTAACTTAAGCTCGATTTAGCAACCGTATAACAGTAAGATACTTTATAAAAACAATGATATACCTAATAATTATAAAATCAATTAGGAACTTATGTCTAAAGCATATAACAGTAAGGACACTTTCCTATAGTTTTAATTTCTGAATTATGAAGAATAAAATTAGAAAAGTAATTTATAAGAGATAATTATTTAAGATAAAAAATAACAAAAAATTTTGAAAAAAACTATTTCTTTTTTTCTGCAAAAAAAGTGCCCTCAGTTGTGAAGGATCCCTTGCATTGTTTCAAAATTTTTTTTATAGTATTAAACTCCGGACAGTCCGTTCCGCCCTGAAACTTTAACGATACAAGCGCCTGCTGCCAACGATCAACAGGCGGAACGGACTGTATGTCCTTACTGTTATATACTTTAACTTCTATGTAAACATCACCCGATAAGGTGGCCGTTCGCCGAATGACGCCGTCAGCGACTCGGCGCGTTAGCGACGATTGTAAGGGTGGAGTAGCTCGTTTTCTTAGTGTGGCACCATCAGCGTCGCTGTCGGAGTCCAGCCCCAGGTCAGACACAGTCCTGCTTGCTGACACCGTCGGTTCCTTCTTCAAAGCCGCCTTCGTTGGCACCTTGCGCTTTGCAACTTTCTTGTTCCTGAAAAGAGAATAAAATATTAGCATAAATAAAATTTAGGTATTTAAATCTTTGTATATTACATTTTATAATCTTACTATCTTACTAATATTATAAACGTGAACGTTTGTAAAAATGGATATATGGATGTATAATAATAATAATAATAATTGGGGTTTATACTCCAACAGAACAGGTTTATCCTACTTACACTGTCAGAGTCAAATCACAATTTATATATATAATTTATGTATCTTTCACGTCTAAACGGGTGAACCGATTGAGCTGAAATTTGGTATAGCTTAGACACTGGAATAACACATAAGCTACAGTACAGCAGATAAAACCGCGGGGCCCAACTAGTTATTCATATATTGCCCTACAACGCCTTTTGTAAAAGGAAAATATCAAGATTAATGTATCTTTTATTTTGTGCATAATAAGGTTGAATATTAAACCATACAAATTCTAATACACCATTTTAAACTTGTGCGCTGCGCTTTTACCCCAAACTAAATTGTTTGCAAGATAGTAGACATAGAGAACAGTATGCAAAATGACTATGGTAAATAAACAATTTTCCTTGTAAAGATAATACATAGTTAGAGCACTAATAAAACAGCTAGTTAAATAAAGTAGTACATACGTTTTTCCAGAAGATGTGGTGGCTTCGTCGTTGTCCGTATAGATTGACTCGGTCGGAGGGTCCTTCTTGCAGCGAGCCTTGTATGTGTCGGAATATTCGGATTCAGACCTGCGAGACAATACGAGTAATAATTAATACACAGGTTATAAAAAAATATAAAGTGTAATCTGTATAATATATAAAGAGAGAGACTGATCTATCAACATCACCCCAAACCGATAGTGTTAAAATTTGGAATACACATAAGACGTATCAGAACCAAGAAAGGATTACACATGCTTATATGCATAACAGAAAAACCGTGAGCATAAACTAGTATCGAATAAAATTATAATATAAACTCACGAACATGATTGCAACGCAGCGAATCTTCGTTGTGGCGGATCAGCTGTGACGGCTAGGTACGGAAGGTCACGGTCAAGCCGCGAGCCAGCGGTTGATGATAACAGCGACAGCTGACGGCGAGCGCTATCACGTAGAGCCGGCACAGGAACTTGCAGATGGAAACTTCTTGAGCCTTGATCTTCTGATGCTTCTTGAACTTCTGATGCTTCTTGATCTTCTGGTACCTCTTGATCGGAGCCGCGAACTTAATTAATTTTGTTCAACGGATAAACCGATTAAATACACCATTATCAGGTGTTGTAAGCATTTATAAATTAACAAAAATGTTTTATTTTCTTAGTACTTTCATAAAACAATAATTATGAATATGGGAAAATTGTTCTTTACCACTGTTTTTATTGAAACGTAAGCAAATTAATAAATTGCAGCGTTTGGTTATGGCATTTCCTTGAAAATATGTAAAATAACATTATTTTCTTTCGGCATTACTTTGATATTTTAAACATAGCGCTCAAAGAAAGCCGCAAATGTGAGCGTTTCCATTGCAATAAAACTATGTTCACGCGCGACTATGTTCAGTGGTTTACAATGTTAGGATCAGTTAATTATTGTTCAATACAAATATAGGTAATTCACGTTTCGTGTACCTAAGACATTGAAATAGATGAGGTGGGTAGTATCAATTCATACAGTTGATAAAAAAATATTTTTACATATTATTATCAACAATCCTTCAAGGTGTGCAACATAACCTAACCACTGTTCCTATATATCTTATAGGATACAGCCAGAACCAAATTTACATGTTTTACGTAAACACGATGACTTAGCGTCTTAATGAGAAATTTATTGTGCGAGGATTCAAACCTAAGATCCGGCAGGAAGTTCTACTACTGAGCCACAGGCGCTATGACAATGAAAACAGGTGCCGTAATAAACATGTTGTACAAGCGATTAAAATATTTCCATGTTATTGTTTGTTAGCTCCAACGATCAAGTTACATCGGAGCGTGTGATTGTGAACAATATTTTTTTATCTAACTCAACAAAATTAAACTAGTGCAGCTACCTGTTTTTGGATTTAACATATCGATAAACAGGTGTGTGCATTGTTTTATGTCTTAACCTTAGCAGGATTAATTGATTATGAATGCTATTAATCCAGATGTAATAAAATGGCATTTTATTATGTTTATTTTATAAAATTATATATATATATATTCATAATGTTTTTGTTCAATAATACAAAGTTGTATATTTAATTTTAAAGGATCTACCATCTTTAATTATCACGGTAATCAAATAGTACATTTATTATTTTACTAGATACTTACTTTAAACACTTTGCAGGGTGCAACGTTACTTTTATCGATAAATAGTTCTAAGTACTGTAACAAAATTTATCGATAATCTCTTTCGGTCAACTCTATGTCCAACCATTGGCCATTACAGTTCTTAGTCTAATTGTGTTAATAAGTCGTGTTTTGTGAAAGTTATATTAGTCTTACTAACAAAAATCAGATTTATTGTGCGTGTGGCCTTGCAAAAGGACTCTCGTTTCATGGTGTCACCAACCAAATTTGGTCACTGGTACGAACAAACGGTCTAGATTGCTGAAATTCTTTTGCATTGGTTTTTCTGTACAACGTTACAATATTGTTGCGATGGAGTTATCAATTCTAGGTGTCGTTAAACTCCATATTTGGAGAACGGCACGAGCAACCGGCCTAGAAATGAAATTTTCCTAAGCACGTTTGTAGCAAGATGCAAAATCACCTTGCGATAGAATGGATGCTTTCTAGGTACCACCAGCCATGGTTATAGACACGAGCAAACGGCCTTGATATTGAGATGTTCCTTAGCATACCCATTTTCATTATTCTGATTTTGGTTTTTAGTAAAATTTATTTTTGTGTTTAGTGAACAAGTGTGTGAGACTTCGAGGCTGATTACAAAAACCATCTAGTATCCTTTTATAATAATTAAGTAAGTAATATAAACTAACCAAAAGTTTTTTACCTCATTAACGTTCTAAAATCCTGAACCAAAGAAGTAAAACACTGATGACCTGAAAACCAATTGGGCATTCTAGCACAGTTTTTACATGCATTGTTGAACGGAACGCAGTGATCCTAGCGAACGGTGTTTACCAACGTTTAAAGATTTTACTTTATTGACGCTCCCGAAAACCAATTGGGCATTCTGGCACAGTTTTACATGCATCGTTGAACGGAACGGAGAGAGCAAAGCGAACGGAGTGCAGTAAAAACGATGCATGTAAAAACTGTGCCAGAATGCCCAATTATCACCTACTCCTCTCAATATGTAAATTAGCCGTTTAGTTATATATATATGCAAAGAAACAAAAATGTTCTAAAGAAGCGCAGACGTAGCAATACTGCGTTTGTTTAAACTGTGCAGGGCGCACAAGCATCGATGGATCCGCCTTTGTGACGGCGCGGATGCGTTTCACGGAGCCTGCACTCATCGCTGCCTCTATACTGTGCATATATCTACTCGTATGCACTGATTACTGATTTGTCCTCTGTCGATACATTTATTGATTCTTTCATTTTACCTATTACTACTTAGTTATGCCCAGTAGTTGTTCCCGCTGAATTCAGTAGCAGTTGTGTTATTTCAGGGTCTCGGATGAAATGCCTACTCGTTGTTCAGGGTCTAAGGTACCTATTTCAGATCCAAATTTTTACCACAATTAGGTCAGCCGCTTAAGCGTGAAGAGGTAACAAACACACGTCCATACTTTCACATTTATAAGTACCTTGGTTTGGTATCACACTATTTTGAACTTTTAACACACTTCAATTAGATTAATAAGTTTTGAATCAACAGTGTTTTGTTTACGAAATTGCTAATTTAAAATTCTGCACTGCATTGCACCCACAATCTTGTCATGTCCAGTAATTTCGCTAGTATCACAGTCCTTCAAGCCGCAACTGTAATTCCTGAACATTAAGGAATTATTGGTAAAGTTGGAATCCTTCCCCAGGCGATCTCCGCAGTAGTAGTCTACCACTACAATAAATGATGATGCGATTTAAAATAATTTCCTGAGCATATTTTGCGGTGTGTCTCAGCGGGTAGAGTTCAGTAACGTAATTAAGTTGGTATTGTTTAATTGCGAGCTATATTGAGCTGCAGGATGCGACGCGACCGCGACAAACAAGCTGCGCTGCGTCGCGGAAGGCGCGAGCTTCATGAACCCGCCCTCCTGACGAACTTAAGGCTCGCTGTTCACGAACACACGGTGTAAGAAGGGTATTCTTTATATTATGCTCTTTGACGGAGGGTTTCGAGAAGAATGCGAGATACTGTCTGGGCCAGTTAACGCAACACTATTTAAAAAATTGTCTCTATAGGTCCTCTTGTTTCATAATAAATTATGTTTTTGTAAAATTGGCATTAAATACCCACGCGATATAAAATTAACATGACGTCGCAATAATTGTCCGAAACCCAGGGTTGAGCCTAGCTTTAACTGTAATATCCGTGAGTTTTATCCGTATTTGTACCTACATAGAAACTAAATAATAACATAAAGCCTGCAGGCTCGTGAATGGCCCGCCTAAGCCGTCATGTAGCGCGCTAATTAGCGAAAGGCGCAGCGTTCAGCGTCCGCGGGCGCCTCTGCTCTGCCACTGAGCTAATATTTATGCACACAACTACCTACCACACCACTGTATTACCTAATATGACTTCAGTACATAACTGAATATTTTATTAATGTAAAACAAAAGATTGATACGAAATTGTTTTCTGGGTTCAAGTTGATTGGCGCTGATTAAAAATAAATACTTGTACTCGTCACTTGTTGGTAGACTTTGCTTCGTGAGATGAAATTGGAGCATTATACGCAGAAATACTATATACCTATTATATTAGGTATATTTACTAGAGTCCGACCGAAATTTCGGTTTCGGTTTCGGTTTCGACCGAGTTTCGGCCAAAATCAAGTTTCGCCGAAAGTTTCGGTTTCGGCCAAAATTGGCCGAAACTTTTGCCGATACCGAAACTCCTTTCGGAAGTTGTCGTGCACACTCGCCTAGCTTCGTTTCTCGCCACAACTCTTTATCGGAGGACTAATTAAAATTGTAATATAAGTTTGTTAATTTTATGTGTGATTTGATACTGTCTTTGTTGAAACTGGAACTAAACGTGTAATAGCAATTTTAGTAATTATAATCCCACCAAAACATTCTGTAAAAAACTAGCCAAGTCTCGATGGAGCTGCTTGTTTATCTCTAAAAAATAATGAAATCTAGACAAAGTCGTGCCAAGTCTAAGGTACCTTATTGCGATTTATTTATTATTATAGTTAATGTTGTGTGACTTGGCCGTTGAAGGGTACACAAGGGTATTATACCAGGTGCTCGATCTAGACAAAGTCGTGCCAACGTGTATACCCTTCATCGGCCAAGTCACACAACATTAACTATAATAATAAATAAATCGCAATAAGGTACCTTAGACTTGGCACGACTTTGTCTAGATTTCATTATTTTTTAGAGATAAACAAGCAGCTCCATCGAGACTTGGCTAGTTTTTTACAGAATGTTTTGGTGGGATTTCACTTCTTTTTGTAGAAACACTATATTATAAGGTTACTATAAGGCCGACAGACAGACAGGTAAGTAAATAAAAGCTTTACACAATTAAAGGAAAGTAAATAAAAGCTTTACACAATTTTAACCATTGACTGCAAATGTAACTTTGTAATCCTATACATTTATATGAGATTACAAAGTTATTTATGCAGATTAATTATCTCGAAAACGAGACCGAAATTGCATGTTTTTATAGTTTTTCTATGGTTTACACAATAAAGTCTAAGTATGTACCAAATTTCAGCTCTCTGAGTTTTAGGGAAGTACTAGTTCTATTTTGATGATCATGAGTGAGTGAGTGAATGAATGAGTGTCGAAAATGCGAAACTTTGCTTTCGCATAACTTCGGAACTTAATGACCTACAGACTTGAAATTTTGGATTTTAAGTATGTAATTATAGCTTACTAGATGACGAAAATTTCTGCGTTCTGGTCTTATCCAGAGGTTCTCAAATAGGGGCCTGAAAATGCGGCGAAATGGTTCCTGTAAAGGATGGTACGGCAGTGCTTGCTTCGCGCTCGACTTGGCGGGGGCACTACCGTGCCCCCAGATTTTTATATAAAGATTGACCTAAAAGAGATTGATAATTCTTCTAAGCACAAATAGGTACAAACCAAGTATTAATTAGTAAGATTTCAAAATACTAATACTTAGTATTTTACCCGTATGTCACCGAGCGGCTCGATCGAGCCGCACCTGCGTATGCAAATTTGAATATTATTTTAAAGAAGCTAGAAATAATAGATGTCAATTTTGATTTGAACTGGAAGTTTTTCCTGGATCAAGGGGTTAATGAGACAGTAACAATTAGTGATTTGATTATAATAGATAACTGATAAACATTTTGCTATAAGAACTTAATTTAAATAAATAGGCCAAGCGCCATTCAGACTACGCGCAATATAGGCTTCCGTACAACTGGCAAATCATATATCTACTGCCTTAATTTTCATCAACGATATCTTTAAAACTTATAAAGCTATCTTAACCGCTATGGTTTTCCTGTGTCATGGTTGAAACTATATTCGTGATTTTTAAGTGTTTGAAAGCCAGTAGTTTAGATTTTACAGGGCAGGAGACGCCCAAAAAAAATTTACTTGAATATCTTTCAAATGGATCATTACCTATCTATTTTTTTTTGTTGATGTTTTCATAGTTTTATTTAATGTTAAGTCATTTATTGTAAAATATTTTTTCTGGTCATAATAAAGGGTATTTGTATTGTTTAAATCAAACAATTTTCTTAGAAATATGTCCTTAATTAAAATACCTATTCAACAATACCCCAAATGATGGGATCAGCCAGAAAAAAAAATCCCCATTTTACAATTTTGGGAGGTACCCTAAATTAATTGATTTAAATTTATTTTTTTATAACCGTTCTCTTACCCTAATCATTGCCCTCCTCTATGCAAAATTACAGTTTTCTAGGACTTATAGTTTCTCCGTAAAGCCGCGGACAGACGGACGGACAGACAAAGCGAAACTATAAGGCTTCCTTGTTGACCACGGAAGCCTAAAAATATTATTGATATATTTTTTATATTACAACTGATACAACAAACTTTATGATAACAACAAACTTTATATGTATTATGCTGTGCTTCCATTTCATTTCCTAATTAAGAGGATTTATAGTGAGGGAAGCCCGCTCAAGTTTAGGTATATTAGCTGAGCGCGACGCACACCAATGCATCACTTACGCGGCCGAGTAATATAACATGTCGTAGTCGCTTGGAATAAAATGTCTTGATCCTATGCAATGCAAGTTATTTGTTGAAATCATTAAGTCAATATGTAGGTATTAAAGTTTTAACCCCCGACGCAAAAACGACGGAGTGTTATAAGTTTTTAACCCCCGACGCAAAAACGACGGGGTGTTATAAGTTTTTAACCCCCGACGCAAAAATTACGGGAAGTCATAAGTTTTTAACCCCCGACGCAAAAACGACGGGGTGTTATAAGTGTTTAACCCCCGACGCAAAAACGACGGGGTGTTATAAGTGTTTAACCTCCGACGCAAAAACGACGGATCATTCCCTTTTAGGTCCCTAGTGGATCTAGTGGGAACTTCTTTTCTCAGTAGTTCCCCTTTTTTGAAAAGGGGGGAGGGGGAGGGGAGGGGGCAGGGGGAAGAGCGGGGGAGGGGTGAAGGGGTAGGGGCAGGGAGGGAGTTGAGGGGGAAGGGGGGAGTGAGGGGGGCAGGGGGGCAGGGGGAAGGGTGGGGAGGGGTAAAGTGGGAGGGGGAAGGGGGAAGAGGGAGGGGGAAGGGGGAAGTGGGAGGGGGAAGAGGAAAGGGAAGTGGAAAGGGAGAGGGGAGGAGGGATGGTGAGGGGGAAGGGGAGGGGGAAGGGAGAGGGGGAATTGGAGGGTGAAGGGGAGGGGATGGGAGGGAATGGGAGGGGAGAAGGGGGAGGGGAGGGTAAGGGGATGGGAAAGGGGGAGGGGTGAGGAAGGGGAGGGGGATGGGGATGAAGTGGGGAATAGGAGGGATGAGGGCGGATGGGGGATGATGGGGGGGATGTGAGGGGGAGGGGAATGAGGGATGGGGGGGCTTAACTAGTAGAATACAACGCACTATGATAAATTTAAAATTTAAGATGGCCGCCACCAAACAACCGCTAATTACATATTTTGAAAGCGCTGCGTTGGGGGTTGTTTTTAAATTTTTAATTTAATTCACTTGTTGCTATAGTAAGCTAGCTGTGCGGCGTGCGCATGTTTCTCTGTCTCTCTCTCTTTTATAGAAAGCAAGCCAGATATTTTCATTTCTATTTCGCATTGAACAGTGTGGTGTCGCGACGATTATTTTGAGTGTATACAGGTTTTTTGTAAATAATAAATCGTGTAAATCGTGGGAACTTCGTTCCATCCGGGTGTCTCTTGACACCTCTCAAGTTTTTTATTATTATACTAGCTGCGGCCCGCGCTGTTACCCGCGGCACAGTTATTGCCGATAAGACTTGATTATAATAATTTTGGCCAAGTGGGGTTACGGCGTAGATTTTGGCCAAGTGTGATAACAGCGAAGATTTTTGCCAAGTAGGGTCGATGGCGAAGATAAGTACATGATAAGTACGCTGTCATGGAAGAAATGAAAGATCTTGAGGAAATCTACTTCTAACTTCAGATGACAGCTGTCAAACTTGATATGTCAATATCTCAGAAAGTCTCTTCCATGACAGCGTACTTATCATGTACTTATCTTCGCCATCGACCCCACTTGGCAAAAATCTTCGCCGTTATCACACTTGGCCAAAATCTACGCCGTAACCCCACTTGGCCAAAATTATTATAATCAAGTTTTATCGGCAATAACTGTGCCGCGGGTAACAGTGCGGGTCGCAGCTAGTATAATAATAAATAGATCTCCATGTTCATGGTGTCCTGGTACTCGATGTACAAATACGAGTATTTATTTATCTGATACATATTGTAGTAGATAGGAGAACACATACATTTTTAAAAAACTTGAGAGGTGTCAAGGGACACCAGGATGGAACGAAGTTCCCACGATTTACACGATTTATTATTTACAAAAAACCTGTATACACTCTACAAAAATAATCGTCGCGACACCACACTGTTCAATGCGAAATAGAAATGAAAATATCTGGCTTGCTTTCTATAAGAGAGAGAGAGAGACAGAGACAGACAGAGAAACATGCGCACGCCGCACAGCTAGCTTACTATAGCAACAAGTGTATTAAATTAAAAATTAAAAAAAAAACCTCAACGCAGCGCTTTCAAAATATGTAACCCCCTCCCTTCTCCTCCTCCCCCATCATCCCTCACCCTGCCTTCTCCCCCTTCCCCCCTTCTCCCCCTTCCACCTTCCCCCTCCCCTCCACTTACCCCTCCACTTCCCCCTCCCCCCTCCCTTCTCCCCCACCCCTCCCTTCTCCCCCCTCCCTTTCCCTCCTCCCCTTCCTCCCTCCCCTTCCCCCTCCCTTCTCCCTTCCTTCACCCACCGTCCCTTCTCCCCCTCCCCCCGATCCTTCTCCCCCTCCCTCCGACCCTTC